>OY997589.1:7817493-9017493 GCA_963921825.1 Erodium maritimum
ATTTTTTCCTGGATGCCTGCCCCCTTCAACCAATCCATATCAATTAGGGAAAGCATTTTCAGGTCAGGTCACAAACTGAGTATTTTGATACCACTAAGATGTATGGGGGTCGCACACCTCGTCCTGCCAAGGTCGGTACAAACCCGACATCCTAGATCTCCTGTTTCTTGGTGTTCTCCCTAGTTGCCCATTATATCACGGGCAATTTCAAGTAGAGTAAGAAAATGTTTACTATGTGTTGCAGCTGATTGGCCATTCGCATGGAGATTGTCCACCATTACTCGTCCCTAGCATAGCCGGGTATCTAGTCATAGGGTAAGCGTATATACCTACGGGTCATGACTTTTATCTCACCCTTTTACTTTCCAGTTTGTTTTCGGTATTATTTTCGGTCTTTTGGTCCCGCTTGCATTTTTACGTCTGATATTTTATTAATAAATGTTCTCTTATATGCTAAAAAACATAGTTATACCTCACCAAATATTATCTCACTTTTACTTACAAGAAATGTTATCATTTTTTAACCGTAAACCTAATCATATATTAGCAAAATAAAAAAATCCCAAACTAAAGACGGGAAACCAAAATTGAAACACCAAAGTATAAAAAAAAAACAGGCCATAACGTCATGGGACCAAAAGGAAACAAAAAGTAACAACTGAATGTAAATGTTTGAATGCCGAAATTCTTCACTGAGATGTTCGAGAAGGTGATACAACGATAGCTTCCGAAGAAACTGTTATAATGAATCTAAACGGGAAGCTAGGATAGAGTCGGCTTATTTCCGGAGTGATGCTTAGAGGACTGTATATTATCCCAAGGTACCAGTGTGCGTCGTCCTCCATGAAATTATAGAGTAGGGCTCCAAGAACATGAGAGTGTTGGCCCTTGAGGTGATAGGAGAGTACGGTGCCAGAACTTGGTATAACCACTACCTCCATACGTTTAGTGAGGCGGTGTTGCTAGCCGACCCCTTATTGGACCACGAGCTCCTCAATGATCGAGGCGAGAGTACTTGTAGCCCCCCACCGCTGATTGAAATGAAAAATTGAGACTATATATGGCAAAAAGCCCTGCCTCCGACGTCACTTCCCCGTGCGGGACGGGTTTGGGGAGGGGATTATTTTACGCTTGGTGGGGTACGAGGCGATAAATAGGGATTTTGGTGGTCGTGGGGCGGGGCGGGGCAAGCATTCCCCGTTCTACGGGCCATCCCACACTATTAATATAAAAAAAAATTATAATAGTTCATATCTTGTTTGAATGGAACATAATATCTTGTTTTTACATATGATATTTTTTTTATATTTTATGTCTTAAAGATAGAAAACTTAGTTCGAATATGACAAATAGTGATGTTTGCTTATATCACCAACATGTGAATATGATATTTGTTTACCGGTTTTGAAAATACCATTATGGATGTCCTGAGATGTTTTTTTTATATGCATGTTGTTTAACATTATGGATTGAGAATTGTGTGATGTTAAAATGTGTAATTTTTTCTCGCAGGGCAAGAACGGGGCATGAGGTCCCCATCCGGAACCCGCCCCATTTCCATCCTTAATTGGGACCTCTTCCTCAAATCTCCGACAGGGGTATCACTACCTCCTTTATGGCTAGAGCTTGCAATCAGGTACCCAAATCAACCAAATCAGGTTGTCTGTTGTTCTTCTGTCTGATTGGGTTCTTCCCTCTATTCTATCGATCCTATTGACCCCGACCCCATCTTGGATCTCCATGTTTTGATCCCGTCGTGGTAAAAGTCCATTGGTCTAATCTACTCTGATTGGGTCCCGTTTGGCTCGGTCCTACAAAAGGAGAAGCTCCAAAAACCGGCCCACTATCTGGTCCAAAAGCCCCCAGGTTCATTCGGCCTTTTTCCAACCCCGGTCGGCCCAAGAAGGTCCTGCCCATCCAACTCCACATGGTCCATATGTGTGGCAGAAACCTAGGAAGGGCAAGCGATTCCCGATGCCTCCACCATTTCATTGTGCTTATTACGACCACCCTGGGACGCTACAATGTCAACAAAGGAGTATCTGACTCCCTCCCAACCTGTTCTGTCCGTTCCTCCGGGAAGCCCGAGCTTCTTCCAAAAAAAATTGGGTCCCTGTTGCTGGACTTCTCTTCCTCTGCCGAACCCCATTGCCAGCCTCTGAACTCTTGCTCCCTCATAATTGCACGTTTAATCCTTCTCTTGATGAGTGACCATAAACGGATGAGAAACGAAAGGGACTCGAGAAGAGGAGCTCAAGGGAGAGGAGGGAATCTGTCGTGGTTGACAAGGGCGAGGGCCCCTCGCTGGTGTTCGTCGTAGAATGCCTCGTGGCCTGGCCAGGAAAGTATCCTGACGAAGATCGCCACCGCCTGACAGTATAACCGGAGGTGCATTCTGTTAGTAATTTAGGGATCAAATTAACAGTAAACCCTAAATCATATATGTAAACCTTTGTTGAATTAAAAGGAATACACAAAGAAATAACAGCAGAATTGTTATTTACTTGGTGCCATTGATGAACGATGAATCTCCAAACTGTAGTTTGGTCTTCCAATAAAATATACGCTCTCTAATTTGGTTATTCTCTCAGATGGGGTGTAGCTGAATAAGAGAAGCACGTCTATTTATTGAGAACCATAACCACTTACAACTCTAATTAGGTTTTCAAGTTTGTATAATTTGTTATTCGGTCTCTCAACAACTAATAAATTATGAATCCGATATCGACACATTAAATACCATGATAATATATAATACCTATAACAATATAATATACTTTAATTTGATCACTTCAATTGTATCAACTTTTATGATAACATGTACATTAAATTACATATGTGTCTTGAACATATTTGTCTCTATCGCCGTCTGGTCGGAGAACGCTAGTCCCATCGTCGTCGTCGCTGCTAGTCCGAGACAAACAAAAATATACTTTAAAGAAAATACATGTTGCACTGGAAACAAAAATACTTGTAAAAGGATAAAGAAAATATAACATATGAAGAACATGGTAATAGTGAAAGCAGTTGTCTCTATTCATATACTTTAAAGTTTTATAAACCTCTGCATCCGCCTTGCCCGTGTGCATGCTGGATCTCGAACCGACCAATCTTTGAACTCTGACCATTATCTCCACCACATGTTAGAGAACAAAATGAGACACACCATGACCACCATGCATCAAGTTAAATATGTTTAGCCACTTATCACCAGTTAGGTTTATGGGAGAGAGGCCAATAAAATATTATCAAACAACAAGGTTTTTTTTTTGCCAGATAGGTATTTTTGTAGACATGATTAAAAAATCTGAGTACTCTCTAAGACAGAGTAGATACAACCAAACATATAATATACGTACTAAAAACGAGTCCAATGAGCAAAATTTCGTTTCCGAAGGTTGCATTGGGCAGACGGGAAGTACTCCTCCTTAGAGCACCCACAGTCATCTCGCCGGCAGCTGACGAGATGGCGCTGACGAAATGAATTAAAAATAATTTTTGCTGGCTTATAGCCAGCACCCCACAATCATCTCGCCGGCAGTTGGCTTTATGATAATTCATTCCTTCATATATTTGCTCCCCGCCGGCGACAAGTGCTGGTGATAAGGTAACAGCCAGCACTCCTCGCCAGCAATTTTATATTCATTTCTCTCTCTTACTTTTTGAATTTTCTCTCCTCATTTTTGCTCCCAGTCGGCTCCCAGCCCATGGACTGTGGATGCTCTTAGCCTGATTCCTCAGGTAGAAAGCAAAAGAATCTTAAGAGGCGGATAATATCGGTCTCCCAAAGACCCAAAACCTATCATAACTCCCGACGAACCGATCAAACAACAAGAATTTGTTAAAGATTCAACAAATTAATTGCAACCCAAAACACTTGTTTCTGTAATTCCCTAAAGAGATAGATGAGCTTGAGAGACATGTGAAGGGCTTTTCCCTTTGAGGTCCAATGGGGTGGTGACCATGTGCTTACTCACACTTCCACTTTTCAACTCTATTTTAGCTTTGGCCCTCTCTTCTCCTCTCCACCAATCAACACCCAAATCATTTTCATGTAAGTTGTAGAAAATAAAAACCAATACTTTAATAAGATACAAACATTCATCTCTTATTCTCTTTTCACACTCATCATGACCGGTCTTTGCAGCATATTTTGATTTCAAATCTCTCTCGGGGTTAATGCCTATATGCAGTCCAGTTTTTGTAAATTTCGAGAAGTGTTTATTATATATGCTCTGTTTTTCAAAATTTGTCATTTAATAATGTTGTAGGGGTGAGCTCCTTTCTCGTAGGGACCCTCCTAGAGGTGGGTTCGGGGGCCTATATATACACCCACACACTTGTGGCTAACTTAGAAAAAAGCCAGCCCATACCATTTACAGCTCTGTGAGAGAGAGCATCAATGACTGTTTTCACGGTGATTCTGGTTGTGGCCTTGTTGCTCTGCATCTCCTCTGCTCTGTTGAGATGGAACGAGGTGAGGTACAAGAAGAAAGGCCTCCCTCCAGGCACAATGGGCTGGCCTCTCTTCGGCGAGACCACCGAGTTCCTCAAGCAAGGCCCAGACTTTATGAAGAACCAGAGAGCAAGGTCTGTTCTGTTCCATAGATCCATGCTCTGTTTTACTCTGTTTCGTACTCTGTTTTTGTATTGACTTGAGTTTTGACAGGTATGGGAGCTTCTTCAAGTCGCATATATTGGGGTGTCCGACGATAGTGTCCATGGACGCAGAGGTGAATCGGTACATATTGATGAATGAGGCCAAAGGGCTCGTTCCTGGGTACCCACAGTCGATGCTCGACATATTGGGGAAATGCAACATCGCCGCCGTCCACGGCGCGGCCCACAAGCACATGAGAGGAGCTCTGCTGTCCCTCATCAGCCCCACCATCATCAGAGACCAGCTCTTGCCCAAGATCGACCTCTTCATCAGATCCCACCTCGCCGATTGGGAGTCTCGGATCGTCGATATCCAACAAAAGACCAAACAGGTTTGGTCTTTTGTGAAACAGAGTCCTCTGTTTTACTCTGTTTTGATCTTGATTTAGTCTAAATCCCCTGTTTTTGTGATCCCAGATGGCGCTCCTCTCTTCCCTGAATCAGATCGCCGGCATCGGGTCCGGCCCGAGGGCCGAAGCGTTCATGTCTGAGTTCTTCAAGCTCGTTCTCGGCACCCTTTCTCTCCCCATCGACCTTCCGGGCACCAACTATCGCCGCGGGTTCCAGGTAACTTAGAGATTGTTTTTCGGTTAAAGTTTTAGTTGAGTTGGTTCTCTGATACCTAAGTCGGGTTTCTTATATAATTATTAATTTCTTCTTTATTTATTTAACGAAAATGTGTGTTGCAGGCAAGGAAGAACATTGTGGGGATGCTGAGAGAGCTGATGGAAGAGCGGAGAGCTTCCGGAGAAACCCACCAGGACATGCTCGGCAGCCTGATGAGGAACGACGACGGCAACAAGTACAAGCTCAGCGACGAAGAGATCATCGACCAAATCATCACCATCGTCTACTCTGGCTACGAGACCGTCTCCACCACCTCCATGATGGCCGTCAAGTACCTCCACGACCACCCCAAAGTCCTCCAAGAACTCAGAGTACACCTTCAGACTATCTTATACCGTTAAGTTTTTAGTTGAGTTGGTTCTCTAATAATAACGTTAATAATGCAACGTCCTTTGTTCTTCTTCAGAAAGAGCACGTGTCGATCAGGGAGAGGAAGAATCCTGACGATCCAATCGACTGGGACGATTTCAAATCCATGAGATTCACTCGTGCGGTGAGGAATCAAAACATGTTGTGTCAATGAAGTGTTCATGGTATATTCTGTTCCTCACAGTCTCTGTTTCGTTCAGGTGATTTACGAGACCTCGAGATTAGCTACGATCGTGAACGGGGTGTTGAGGAAAACGACCCGAGAAATGGATCTCAACGGTGAGACTAATAATACTCTCATAATTATTATCAATGTGGAGTGAGTTGGAAATATATTCCTTTTAGGTTGTAATTATTCACTTAATAATTGCATCACTTTTAGAAATATGTTCCCTTTTTCTCCTCAAAGTTGAAGCATGTTATAATTAGAATTATCAGAGACACATGAAACCATATTGGTGTGTGGACCTTACTCTACCTTGACTTCCATGGCATATCTATTAAGTTAAAAGGGAAAGAAAGGTGATGGCCTTTTTACAGAGACCGAACCTTCTTTTTAACTTTAATTTTTTTTTCACCATGGTACGGCAAATTATGGTAATGTAACTTTTTTTATCGGTTTGTTTAGGGTTTGTGATTCCGAAAGGATGGAGAATTTACGTGTACACGAGAGAGTTGAACTACGATCAATTCATGTATCCCGAGCCGCTCACCTTCAATCCGTGGAGATGGCTGGTTAGTGTGATTACCCGTTTGTGGATACACGTAATCGTTGTTCGTTGTTGTGATTAGAGTAAGATAATCATGATCGTTAACAATGAAAATGCAGGACAAGAGTGTGGAGTCGCAAAATAACTTCCTAGTGTTCGGAGGGGGCACGAGGCAATGTCCCGGGAAGGAATTGGGGATAGCGGAGATTTCTACTTTTCTTCATTATTTTGTAACTAGATATAGGTAAGTTACAATTCAATTAAAAGGTTGAATTATAGTTTAATATTCTAATCCTAAAGGTTACATATTTATTTATTTTTATTTTTGGAAAATGTAGGTGGGACGAGGTTGGAGGAGAAAAACTGATAAAGTTTCCGAGAGTTGAAGCACCGAAGGGACTGAGGATTAGGGTTTCGTCACACTAACTTATAACATGTGGATGTACATATAAGGTCATATAGCACTTACAAAAGAGAATAACAAGTTAGAAATATTATTGAAAATCTAGCATTTTCTTCTTTTGCTATGGTATTTACTTAATCAATTCATTTTTTTTATATACATTTGTTCCCATCACTGGTATTTCATATACACATTGTGACCATATCATTGTGATATTAGTGCACTGTGTGGGACTAAAGAGCATCACCAAAGTATGTGTATTTGTTAGTCGTGTAGATCGCCGAGCAGACTTATAAGGGATCGACAATTTTCATTGCAAGCGGTTGATGAGCTGTTTGTTTTGACGTGGTTGAAGATGGAGAAATCGATAAAAAAAAACGTTCAATCAAGTTGTAACACGTGTTCACGAGTATCACATTTCTCCGTTTCATCCATCTTATACAATTTCCAACTCTGTTGCAAATCAATTTTTATTTTTCCGTCAAAATGGATGACAATTCCGTTTTGATCATATATGAGAAAAAGTACATAATCAAATTCTTAACCACCGCCATTTTCATCCTCTAATTCCCCTCCATAGTTCAACTTGTCTCAGTCTTGTTGTACTCTAAAAAGCATGTGTTAGGAAAAGCATGTTTTTTCTCTCTAATCTTTTCAAACCGTTCCGCTGTGTGCTGGTTTTCGTGCGGTCCTGGGCTTGGGCCTCGCTCCTCGCTCCCCAATCGCGGGCCGGGCTCGCAAACAGCGCTCCTCGCTCCTTGGCCATGCTGGCCCAATCTCGGGCCGACACCTGGCATCCGCACGCGTTTTTTTTTAAACAAATTTTTTTGTCAACTGTGGGATTTGAACCCCCAACCTCAAGGTTTAAACCTTGTGGTTCTACCATTGAGCTAGATGAGTTTTTGTTATTATGTTTTATTATAATTTATATGATATACTTTTAATTTTGGAGTGAAATGCACATTAAAATTTAAAATCAAATCTTCTTTTTAATAGATTATATATTATATAATTTAGTGTTGGATGATATTTCAAATAAAATAACATTTTTATGTAATATATATTTGACCATATTATCATTTTTGTGTGTATTTATATCCGGTCCGACTCAAAGATTTTTCGTTATAACAACTACTATGAATATTACATAGTTGACCATATTATTCCATATACATATTTTATTGATTTCTTTTCCATTATTAAAAAGTTCATTTTTATTCGTGTTAAATTTATTTATTATTTTTTATTGTTATTAATTATTTTTTTCACATTTGTTTATATAATTTAAACGATTTCTGATAAATAATTAAATAAAACAGCAAAATATCAATTAATAATCCAGTCAGCACTGTTCTGCACTCCCAGGACCTCAGAGGCCCTTTCTGTTGCAAAACACCCACTTTTCTGCACTCCCGGGACCTCACTTTTGTCCAGTTAGCACAAGTTTTGCACTCCCAGGACCTCACCAAGGTCCTTTCTGTTGTACATGCTCTTAGCTCCTGTTAACCCAACCTCGCTCCCTTTATCGGAGTTACCCCCTCACTCTGCTTTTATTTATGTCCGACATTCGGCTTTGTTCGGTGTTCTTGACCATGACCGGTGAACTTGTCCCAGATCTGATAGTGGGAACGTTTCCTGTCCTTTACGGAGTGGATCGTTGTAGGTCCTGCCTATTGTTCCTCGTCTAGCTCGTGTGTCGACCTCCCGAACGGCTTTCTCCGGCCCTCCGTCTGCTACTCGCGGGTGGGTACGACTTCGAGTTCTCTTCCTCTTTTTGGGGTCCTGGGTTCACAGTCCTAGGCACGTTCCCTCGAGTAGTTGGGTAACTTGATCTGCCGTGTCCGGCCTGTGTGGCTTCCCGTGGTGGTTCCTGCTCCTCCTTTCTGACGTGCTTGACATCCCTTTGTCAAGAGCCCTCCTCTAGGTCAGATCAGTGAGGTTTTCTTCCCCTTTATTCTTTCCTTTTGACTTCTCCTCTACCGATCCCTCCTAGTTTGTGTTGGTGCAGCGTGGGGAATTGGGGCTTGTCGCCCGTGTTGATCGAACGAGCTTGTTTTGGTTAGTTTGGCCTTCGTATGGAGATTTAGAGGGGTATGGATATTTGGGTTTAGTGATTTTCACCTAATCTGGCGTGTCTCTATCGTGTTTGGTGCTGGCCACCGACATCTGGTACTTCGTGTTTCGGTGAGTGCTGGACTTGGTATGCCTCCTATTGGTTTGTCAAGTTTGATTCGACTTTGTTTGATTTTTAGGGTTGAGAAATTTGGGTACCATACTTGTATTTGTTTTATCTTGTAGTTTGAGCTTCATATTTTAAACTTGTTGTTAGTTTCGTTCGAGGTGCCTTTGTTAGCTCGCTCCCAATTTGTAACCTTGTTGGTGTTGTAACACTCTTTGTTGGGTGGGTTTGTTGTTGAGATTCCTGGTTAAGAATGCTCGAGTTCGTATATGTTTGCTTAAGTTTGTAAGATTAGGTATTGAGACCATTTGTCTTTTAGCTCCCATTGTCGGAAAAGTTCTGAGGCCGTGCAATACACCTGTGCTCTTGTTGTATTGAGGGAGTGTCGGTCCCTTGCCTTCTCTTTTTACTTTAAAGCAGAAATATTTTTTAATCAAAAAACTGTTAATAAAAAAAAATTGTTGTACTCTTAGGGATGAACATGAAGATGACGATAATGAAGATATTATTGTTTTCGATGATGGCGAAGAACTCGCTCTTCTTCTACCTCTAGCTCGCTCAAGTCCTCGTGATTGTTCCACTACCATTCGTGTCTCCGCTCGCTTTATCGCTCCTTTTCCCGTTCCTACTCTTGACCGACCTCATTACCGATCCTATTGTTCATGTCCGATTTTATTCCTCTGTTTCCTCAACTTCATGGCAAAAATCTATAGACCGAGGAAAAAGAAAAACGGTTTGTTGGTGTATGATTTTTCAATTCAACTAATGATGCATGTGGAGGTGCAAGGGAGACAGACAAGTAGTGGTATGTTGTGCATCGGGATTTCGAAGCTAATGTTCTTGGTGACGCCCTCACCGGACAAGAAAACAAATTGAAGGCCACTAGAAGAAGAGAAATCGATTGATCAATCGTTTCAAAGCAATTTTTAAAAAGTGTGAGTATGACTAGAGGATCGATCACTTAGATGAACGAGAATGTCATGCACACTTGACCAAAAACATCGTTGGAGATTGGTGAAAGACCATCTTAAGTGGAGCAGTTAGATATCAACAAACACTCAAGGAACAACGAGAAACCAACATAATTTGTAGTATGTCGTTCATTTCAATATAGCAAAGAAAAACAACAATGTACAAAGCTAAAGTATCACATTATTACATACTATCATATTGCTAGACCTCCATCTTTCATCTTCCTCATCAACTTTCGGGCACCGTGCAGAGCCCCTTAATCAGTCTATTGGGAGAGACGTCGAAAGCCCTCATTTCTTCATACAAAGAAATCACCGTTGAGTATTGGGTACAGTAACTTTGCAAGGAGTTTACTACGAGTGGTAAGTTGTTTCAAACGGATCTCATATGCGCTTAACAAGGTTATCTTAGAGTTGTCGGTGAGTCAGATCATTTGTGATATTGAGTCGAGCGTCCAAGCGTTCTCGATAGGACAAGGGCCCTCCTTAGTGTCATCGTTTAGGTGGTGTCCAATCTGTATTTTCGGAGGTGGGTCGTAATACAAGTCGCCATCTTCTGTTTCGTACCGGCCGCGTTCATCGTCTACAATCATGTTGTGTAGAATGATACAAGTTGCTTCATATCAACCAAAGTCGCCCTCTTCCAAACACGAGCGGATTTGGAAACTACGTGCCACCGTGCTTGGAGGACTACAAAAGCCCGTTCAATATCTTTCCGACAACCTTCTTGAACTTTAGGAAACAATTTGTGTTTGCGAGTATGAGGATGGCGAATCGACTTCACGAACCGATTCCGTGATGGGTAAATATCGTCAACCAAATAATAAGGTCGATCGTAGCGATGCTCGTCGATCTCGTACTGCACGACGAAGTCACGGCCCTGAAAAGCGTCATTGAATAAGTAGCCGACGTTGAGGATATTGATGTCATTGTTCGAGCCAGTCATCCCGAAAAACGAATGTCAAATCCACAAATAACGGGACGTTACAGTCTCTAACATAACGGTTGGATCCCCACAATAGTCTTCCCGACTTTAGGCTCTTTACAATACGACTGGATAATTCTTTTACGCTCAATACATACCATTAAAATCTGAATGATAAATTCTTGATTAGCCTACTTTTCAACCCAACAAATGCAAATGCATTGCACTTGGAGCAGGGTTTGAATGATACTCTACAATTCTCTATCCTGAGTTCATTTACCACTGTGACATGTAAAAATGAGATGGCTCATTGTTTACATAATTTCTCCTTATTTATTTTAATAAATTCATCTATTATTTCTTGTCAGGCAATACATTATCAAAGATGATTGTTCGTGTTTTCGATCAGTAACCCCAACAGGATAAAGCAATAAATAATGCACTGTTGTAATTATATATAAGCAATCAACTACAACAAAATCAATCTGTGAATAAAAATGCAAACTTTAGGAGCAGAAAGGAACCAAAATTCTAATAGTTATAGAGAGCAATCACACAAGTTCATCCTCCGTTTTCTGGCGCTTGGCATCGGGCTCTTCACCTTTGTCATGGTTGAGAGCGTCTGGCCCCAAAAGAGAGAAGTGCTTGCTGGTAATTGTTCGACCAGCCCGAAGCTTTGGCCCCCAATGTCTCTCTGGATTTGGAAGGTATCGAACCACTTTCTTAGCTTGGGACTTGCTCAGAGACGCAACAGCTCTAGTAAAATTAGCCTGCTCCAAACAAACAAGACTTTTAAATCTCATCACACTATTTTAAGGCAAATTTGGTTACCCTAAAGCGGAAACATACCTGAACAGTTGGCTCCTTTGCAAGAATTGCAGTTCCGGATTGATCTGCTGGTTGAGCTTTGACTGGATGATTCTTTACCTACACAGACCCAACCATGAACATAGTGTCCCAAAAATCTCTCATTAAGAAAATAAAAACACACAAATCATTACCCAGGATCGCATAATGTCCCAAATGACTTCCATGGGAGCATCAGATTTCATTCCCAAGGGATTCACATGAGTGCCAGATATTCGATACCCCGCATTGATCACAGCAGAACGGAACATTATCGCTTGGGGTGAAGTACACTTGAGTGTGGCACAGAGGTTGTGGAGGCTCAAGAACAATGGAACATCCGGTAGTTCCTGCAAAAAAAAAATGAACAGACTAAGAACATTAATGTAAAGATAATCAAGAGACGACACTGATGATGAACACACCTCTGAAACTGTAGTCAGCACAGCTGAGATACGATTGTAAGCGGGATAGCGATCCTTCATGGAGTTTACGTTCGCTAGTATTGAAGAAACCCATTCTTGATCATGGATGGGAGCGGACCATATAGGCCCTCCCACGTTAAATTTCTTCCCGCAGTCGCTGCACTCTTGTTTAACAACGGGACCAAACCCAGGTAGATACCTTACACTATTGTTCTGATTATAAAAAAAATGACCGGGTTATAATTAATACGTATAATACTTTCCTGGGTTAATTGCATACTATACATCTTTTGCACATAACTGTCCTCAACTGTTGTCTAGAGCTACCTAACTTTCAAAAATTGCAGATAGCTCTTTTTCGTCAAAAAAGTGATGAAAATACCTTTGACCTTAATCTAAATAAAAAAACCATTTTCGTATGTTTCGTAGTTTTATCTTTTAAGGAGACTTCTTACATCTGATCTACTCAACCGTTTTCTACATCTAATCAAAATGTTTTCGATAGTTACGGAGTCTTTTATTAGATTTAGGTCAAGGGCATTTTTGTCATTCTCTAGCAGAAAAAGAGCAATCAGCAATTAACCTTAATTCCCTTTATGATGTCATATAACAAATACAGTGGCACATCAAGTCAGGAAGCACACCTTGGAGACAATCCGGGCGACAGGCTGAAGATGGAAAGAATCACAGCCAACACATTGGTAAACATATGATAGCTTAAGGGGAGTGTTCTTCATTGCACTAGCAGAACTGCAACAGATTATTTCAGATCCATTCATAAGACAACAAGTTACCATCGCAACAACCTATTAATCATAAGATACTCCTCTAGCAACTAATATACAGGTTATAAAAAAAACACCTACGTGTATATGCGAACAAAAACTCGAACGTAGAAGTCCATTTGGACAGACAGCACAGGAACAATATACCGCTTGTAGCGATTAGCATGGCTCTGCATTCTCGTTAAGGAATAAAAGATCAGACAGTCAAACAAAGTGAGTAAATAAGCAAGAAAAATAACTTTAAAAAACAAACAGTAAGCAAATAAAAAACATCCTTCCCACTTCTTAATTGCTCCAAATTGATTACAGAAGAGTTAATGGAACATAACAAGTATTGTAAGAGTATTTGGCATAGGAAACCAGTTCTTCCTTATTTTTCCACCAACATATCCAAGATATAAATAGAGCATTCACGTGCAACTATATTTAAATGACGTAGGAAAAAAGCTATCAACTTTTTCAAGACATGTTTGTTACCTCGATGCAGGCAAGAAGGATCCTCAAAGCCATTTCATGGCAGTACTTCCCTTTCACAGGATAAGAACCATACCTAATTCCACGAGCAATTAGGGGGAAATAGTTCATTAACCTGGCCTAATATTCAATTAAAAGTGAGAAGAGCAAAAAGCTTACTTAGAATAGCAAACCTCTGCATTACCCCCACAAAGCACAGCCAAATCAGTTGCTGTGCACATAAGTATGCCTCCATCAGCAACTGACTGAACAGCAGAGTCCAAGAATATGGAGGGTGAGCCATAAGGATCAAGATCAACCTGTAAAACCATTAAGGATGAGATTAAGAAGGTCATCATTATAAAATCTTGAAAAAATCCTAGTGAAAATCACTCCATTGAAGGATGCAAAAAAGATAGCTTTGCCTAATAATTGAGTGCCCTATTCAAGAATGAGATCGGAGAAACCCATCCTATTTTATCCATGCTTTCACAGCATAAACAATTTTGTTCTCAGCAATGGATGCAATTTTGGAGAAAAATCCAACCACTAAAGAAATTTGCAGAAAATAAATTTTAAAACATAGTATATCCATACCACATCAAATTCTTTAGGGTGTGTAAGCATGTGTACACGAGCATCGGTAAGAATTGATTCCACCTTTGAGCCCGCCACTGAACCATTGAACTTTATATTTCTTCTGCATGCTTCAACAGAGGCTGCAAAGAGGCAAGCAAAAGTTTAATGATTGTCATGCATAGGGTAGTTAAGAAACAAGTGAGATGCACCTGAATTGGATACAAAAAATCCTTAACTAACCCTGTAATAAACATTTCCTATCTACAAGAACACATGTGTGCATATCAATATACCCAGACGATACAGAAATTATATCTACATTTTCCACGACCCGCATTACTGTGATAATGTTCACGTCATATAAAAGAGCACCATAAAAAGATAAACATTTCCATAAGAATTTGTTCAAATGTTTAAAGTAGAATATCGGAAAAACACCTTTATCATTGTCAAGGGCCACAACTTGGCCAATCCCATCGATTTCACGAGCATATCTTAAAGCTCTTAAACCAGAAGCCGACAAAGCCTGTGAAAATAAACAGAAAGGTTACTTAAGTGATCGTGTAACATAACTGTTTATTACGATTCTTAACAAAGACTTCATAATAGAAAAGAAAGTTCAAAAATAAATAATTTGGGAAATATTTAGGGGAAGGATGTCATCTGTAGCTGAAGCAAAATATAAAACTATAAGGTAAACACACACACAATAGTGATTATATAACAAGATAAACCTCAAGAACTCTCGGTGGCTTCAGTTCACCTCGCCCTTTAACATCAGTAGCCTTGGGAATTTCTTCTGAGATTCCACATGCATCAGGTTGAGATTTCTCTTCAGATATTTCACTTTCTCCATTAGCCTTTCCGTTTTCCATATCATGCTCATTTGATACGTCTTTTTCAACAGTATCAGGAGTTTCTTTCTTAGTTGCCTTATGTGGTCCTTTATTCCTTTTGGACAACATAGTTTCATGTTCCTGCTTTCTTTTGGAAATGAATGTCCTTAGGACAGCAATAGACATGTCTCTGTTGTTGACCTGATCATCAGAGAAAACTATCAGGATACTCTTCATATGCTAGAATGTAGGTATCAGTACAACCAACAAACATCCATAAATAAATAAATAAAAGTTCGCAAATTGTTCATCTTTGAGAGCAATAGGAGATCCACATACAACCAAATATATAGTAGAGAACAAAGATCTGAAAAGGTAGCCTTAAGTGAATAAAATAATGAATTTGGGTTTTAGTCCTATAGGAACTTCCACAGTTCAAAACTTTTACCAACATCAATATAAAACAGTACTGACTTCATTTTTGCAGAAAACCTACATAAAATAGTTTCCTCATTACAGGATACTTTATGACCTCAGTTACTATGTATCGATGTGAAAATCTACTCCTATCTAACATGAATGTCCATGACACAACATTTAAACAGCCCCATTAAATGGAAATGAGAACCCATGGCACCGAGACTGGCAAAATTGAAAACAGGGCTACCTGATCCAACAACAAAAATCCTTCTAAATAAAACACTACCAAAAGGTATTCCTTTGCTTGTTGGTTTTTGTGTAATTGGTTTCTAGTTATACCAAGGTGGAATCATACAGAAAAATGACACAGAAAAGTTACAGGAGCAACAAGTAGGGTTCTCCAAGTGAGAACATCTAGGTGAAACAAATGGAAAGAACATAAGTAACCAAAAACGGAAAACAAGTGCTAGAGATTCATAAAGCCTGTGTACTTCAAAATAACATTTCTTTCCTATTCCAAATGATTAGATATAGACATCAACTCACAGCAATACCCATCGAAAATTCATTACTCAGTAAAATGTATCAGATGATTATACTCAAGTCATATTGGAAACTACACATTAACTAGAAATCGTTTACCTATAAAATAGTCTTTCAACCCAAAGTTTTCTTCAATTCAAAGTTTCAATTACTTAACCCAGCAGTCTATCAGCAACCAGCAGCACATATTCAGCAAAAATCAATGATCCATCAAAACTTACAATACCAAAACCACACACAGTACATACCCAAATAAACTTTAGCTCTAAAACTAACACTTGAATGAGTAAATTAACAAATTTGGGTACCAAGGTTTCATGCTTCAATCAAAAATAAGAAATCGAAGACTTTGGCACCTGGGTTTTGTTGTAGAAGACTTCGTTCTTGGCGTGCATGAGAATCTCAGCCTCCCCTTCTTTGATAATGGAGTAATCATTGAGATCCAACTCCATTGTATCTTCCTTAGTATCCAATAGCATACCACGCCCCTCTTCTTCTTCTTCTTCTCGTCTTACTGGGAATAGCTGTCAGTGGAGATTCAGAACAGACACTGAGAATAAATTTGCTAGCTTTTCTATTTCTTATTGATGAGGATGCGAATTGGAGGTTACGCGGGCAGTTTTTTTTCTGTTACAGAAGAGTTCGTGCTAATCGAAACAACATTAGAAACAAAATGATTTTATACCTAAACCTAGGTCGTCTCTGTGATGTATGTTGAAACCCTATCTTCCCAAAAATGTACTTATTTGGGGATTTTGTTAAACCCTAGCCGGTGCACGTTAGAAAATGTCTATACATTATTGCTATGGTAATCTAGATTTTTTTTTCTTCTAGTTTTCAAAATTATATAGTTTATTCATGTATCATCTAATCAAATTATTTTAAATTGACCTTATATACTTCAATTACAAAATCAATACTGCCAACAACTTGTTGCTTGACTTTTTAAGTCGAACATATTTTATTATTATATATTGTTTCAATAATTTCATGTTTACATTTATAAAGTCTTATAGGTATAGGTCACGTAAAACACAACGAATATTTGTTTTTTACAACAAAAAAAAAAGCAATATTTGTTTGGAATCAAATAAAAAATCAATCTTCATTGACCAATGGAAAGGAACCCTTTTTCTCTTAAACAATCCCTTAATAGTAACTCTAGTGTTTGCTTTCCTTAAAAGGGAGCAAAAAACACTCAAATAACCAGACATTATTTAATCACACAAACCCATCTTATAATTACCATTGTTTTTGTGACATATAGACAGAGACATGACCTCTACATGAACATAGAAGTTAAGGCCCCAATGCATTCCATTCCATCTAATGAATCCAAACCTTTAGGCACAACAGAAAACTTTACAATATTAAACCATGGGTCACATCCACATACAATATCCCACCAATTTGGATCTATTAGTGAAAATCCCTACAAAGTTGATCTATTTCCTACTCAAGATAACATATTTGCAATCTTGGCTTCCACTAACAACTTGTTAGACCACATCAAAATTGGTTGCTGAGTTACAAAAACCATTTTGCTCTATAAACCCTTTAAAGCAACTAATGGAGAATCAATCGGGTTTGTCATGTCAGTTACTGATCATCTTTAGGACAGTTGTTCCTCCCCGTCTTATCGAATCAGCAAAGAGAGTAGAAGAGCTGCATTTTAGGGCACAGGGTGATTAAAATATCATAAGTAAGCCTCTCATCTTTCTCCACCTTCAAGTTCTTCTTGATCCTCTAATTGAGCTTCTTCCTTGCTGTTCATTTCATCTCCTTCACTGTTTCTAAAAAATAGTCCAACCGATGAAGACTCCTCATCATCAAGATCATCCTCATTGTCTATCTCCTTTAACCGGGGGACTGACTCACGGTCCATCCAAGCGGGGCAACTGTGCACAACTCCAAGAGCAGCCTCAACCTGAGAGTGAGCTAAGGGACTAGAAGCATGACTTGATTTTTCAGCAGGTTCATGCCTTGTGCAAGAACATTCTGGAACGGGGTGAGATAAAAAGGATTGCTGCTTCGCTCTTGCAGATGCTTCTGTGAGTCCATCAAGTAGAGTTTTACCGAGATGCCTTCGCACTGCTCTACGCCAAGCATAGTTTGCTTGATACACCTCACCGCTGTTACTTTCCAAAAGCTTGACAATTTCTTTTCTGCATTGAGGCAAGCATAAGTAAATTTTTCAGCAAGAAAATCATATTGATACGTGATTTGAGAAGAAACGGGATATTCTATCAGATGTTGATTTGATATTACTAAAAATAAAGGTGCATCACGTTAGTTGAAAACGATAATCTCATTTAGCTACCCCTAAGTAAGCATCATTCTCAACTAACCACCCTAAATTTAAAAGTTATTGACAACCACTTACGTTTTTTTGTCTCGTTTTACCACAATTCCATCAACTTTGGTGTGAAATGACGAAACACCCTCGTGTAAAAATAAGGGCATTTTCGTCATTTCACATCCCAAAAGTTGACGGAAATCGGGGACAAAAGAGACTAAAAAACTTATGGGGGTTGTCAAAAACTTCTTAAACTTGGGGACAGTTGATTGAGAAAGGTGCATACTTAAGGGCAGCTAAGCGCGATTATCCTTAGTTGAAATAACAAATTTCTTAAATGTTGAACTTTGCGTTCATCACTTGTTTATGGAGATGATTTATCAGTCATGAACTAAGTGAGTGTAACTATCAACAAGTATATGAACTCAAAATTGAAGCTCTGATATAACTACCTGTCAGGCCTGAAAGTTTTTGTTGCAGCAGACTGATAGAGCCTATGGCCCATTACCAAGCTCGCAAAATTTGGATGGCCCTTACCATCACGGTCAAACCCAGGGATAAAGACATCAGCCTCAACAGAAATCACATAATCAATTGCTTCCCAAAGTAACTTATGGGCATTAGTTCTCAACTCCATCACAGTGCTCTCAGGCTCATTATCACTCTCAGCAACCCAACCCCACCAGCCTTCAATGTTGTATACTTTGGGCCTAGCCGGTGGAGGAGGGAGTGGGCGAGGCCGTGGGCCTTCAGATTTCCATGTATCGAACTTCACTTCTTTCTCAGCAAGGGGTTGAGAAGGTGGAGTCCTTAACGAACCATCAATAAGGGTAGTCTCGCGCCCATAAACTCTACTGAGCTCCCAACTTGTGCTTAGGGAAGTCCTATCAACCACATTTTCAAACATTGCATGAAGAGGAATTAGTGTCCTTTGGCCTCCAAAAACTTCTCCTCCAGCTAAATATATTATCGTGTCCCATGAGTATCCATATGCACGAAGTAAAATGCCAATCTGTAGAAGAAAAAAATAGTTGTTCAGACTAAAAATGTCTTGCATTAAAAAGTAGCTAGGTTAATAAGTAATTTCTAATTAGTTTGAGGTTCATCTTCTGTACCACAACAACTTTGTTCGCCAGATATATTAAGTTGATACCGTCATTTCACGATAAAAAGGAAAATGGGGTTAATTACATTTAGCTACACCTAAGTTCCAAACTCGTTTTGCAGCTACCCTATGTTTCAAATAGCTATTTTCACCAGAAAATGACCTTGACCCCAATCTCAAAAAAGACTCCCATGACTACCCAAAACATTTTCATTAGGTGTAAAAAACGGTAGTATAAGTAAAAGACTCCTTAAAAGATAAAAATACTAGAAATATGTAAAAAAACGCATTTTTTTAGATTATGGTCAAGGGCAGTTTCATCATTTTCTGGCAAAAAAAGAGGTCTGTGGATTTTTTCATAACCTAGGGTAGCTGAAAAAACGAATTTGGAACTTAGTTGTAGCTAGGTGAAAGATGTGTAAAGTTAGGTGTAGGTGTAATCAACCCATAAAGGTACCTCTTCAGGCATAAGTGGGCATGACCCATTAGTACGTTGTTCAGCTGAATTGATGGTAAGTTTATCCTTAACAATTCTGCGTTTTATCATCCATGCTCTTTTGTGCTGAATAAGCTCGCTGTGTACATCCTTGAGAAGTGGCAATACAAATATCAAATGTTGGATAAGCTTTGCTAATAGAAGGTTTGACAAATCAAATAACCAGTAACTCCTACTGGTCTTGAAGGAAGTACCTGGAAGAGTTCAGCACAACCATGATATGCCAAAGCATCTCTAGTCATCCCAGGATCAAAGGCTATGAACGGTCTTCCAGGGGCTCGTAACCTAAAAGTGAAAAAAATAATTAGAACAATACATAGATTAACAAATCACATAACCTTAATAAGCAGTACTGACCTCTGAAGAATTTTAGTAGCAAGTTCTTGGACCTCTTGTCGAAACCGAAGAGCATGAAAAGCAACTCTGCATCTCAGTCTCTGATGCTCTTCAAGATGAGGTGGTAAGGTGGCCTGGACAAGATCAAGAAACGATTGCAATCTTGAATAATTAAGGCATTAATTTAATCATTAACATAAAGTTTAAATAAAGGTTCGGTGCATTATGGAAGATAAGGGGCGGTTATTAGTTATTACCTGCAAACATCCACCATCAGAAACAACTAGTTCAACCACCAAATGCTTGTTTAGTACCGGGAGAACATTGTGTAAATAAAAGTATGGCGATGCTGAGTAAGACACTTTAAAACTTGGAATCTTCTTTTTTCTCCGGTCTCCCTTGAGATTTTTGGGAAGTGTTTTCACAACTTTGACATCTTTTGCCAATGTAGCTATGAACTGCTCCTCATTGTAGAGGTAGGCAAAACTCTTAAACTCAGAGCTGCATAACACGAATGATCAAATAGAGATTCAGACATAGTTCAAGATTGAACTTGCGAAACGTCTTGTTATGGTCTTGCAGAACAGCTGAATTTTAGGCAATTATCCTTTAAATAATGTAGAAGATATTAGATAGTTTATGCATTATCTGATTAGGAGATATGATCTCCCACCATGAGCTATTTTTAGTCTATTGTTTCATATTTAAAGAGCCTATATGACAGAGGAATAAACAAGGAAGTATTAATCTTAATTAGTGTACTAAAAATAGCTCATGGTGGGAGATCCTGTCTCCTAATTATGGGGAAACTAGATAACGATAATTGCCTAAAATTCAGCTAACCAATGTTCTGCGAGACCATAACACATCGTTAAAGATTTAAGGGTTGAAATTGAAATTGAAATGATTTTCTGGATCCAAGGTAACCTGATCCCCTTGCTGCTTGTGGTAGATTGGATCTGTGGAATGACTAGGGTAGCATTAAGAAGCCTAGCAACCACAACAGCATCACATATCTAGAAGTTTAAGGTATTGTCAGTCATGGCTGATCGAAGTGATATTTTATTGTATAGCATACAGGTGATTCAAATAGTTCCTCACCGAGTTCTTGATCTCATGAAAACCACCTTGTATTCTGACAAAGATAAACCCATTTGTTTGTTCACTGGGATCTGGTACAGATAAATCAGAGTTAGGAGTACTACAAACGATTAAAGCAAAACTAAACACACCCAAAATTCTAACAGATTGGTATCCCCGTAAGCCTCATTTCTTATTATTAACCTATGAAATGGATCCAATACATTGCAAAAGTGTGATTCTACCAAGGAAATGGGGATGTCTAAACCATAAGGTGACACTATTAGACAATAAGAGAGCATTACATCCCATGTAACATATATAGAAAAAGAATGAATATCTTCCGAAAAGGAAGCACTTGGATAAATATTTTTCTTGTTAAGAATTTCATCACAAATGAACCATAGGAAATAAGAGAAACGCCCATACAGAGTTACACCATAGGACAATACCCACTGTCCTCGCTCATTTAAGAAAAGAGCACTATGATCTAGAATACCTAATACAATACCAAGGTACTGGATTCTATAAATCCAGGGCATACTGCTACCAAATGTCAGTATCTTCTTCAAGGGGAAGGTACTATTAGCCTATCTTAAAAAGTTTTCAGCTTCAGCAGATCAACAAGCTTATAAAATGCAGCAGAAAGTTCGTTCGATCAGACAAAAAAGTACCCCAGATATACACTTCTACTATCACTGTGTGGTATAATCTCTAGCTACTACAGCCCTTGTAAGGGTCTACATTCCCCTCTATCTCCATGTAAGAAAACAATTTTAGAATGAAACAGGATGGGGTGCCATAAAACAAACCTGCTTGGCACAACAGTTAATGTAAGTTGACCAAGAGTTCCTTCCCTACTACCATTTAATTATAGAATCCAGAAAAGAAAAGGAAGAACAAGTTGGTGGAGTCCAAAGCAAAAAATATATGATTTTGGAACTAACCAGCATAGTACCCTCTAGGATTCGCATCAGGGTGTAAAAATTCAAGATGCCTCACTGGACCCCATAATCTTCTATACAAAGGGCTCTGCATCACAAAGGTAATAGAAAGCAAAGTACAATGAGATGACAATTAACCCAAATATATTATCCAAATCAGAGTTTAAAACACATTGATAGGGATTGGGAAATCAAATCTACAAAACAAGGAAACAGAAAGCTTCAAATCTGTGCACAATTGCGAAAACAAAACCAATCTGCAACAGTTTTATAAGATTTGAACAGTACCCACAAAATATTAAACTCAAGCTAAGAAAGCGAGGGTGCAGAAAACGACACAGATCGACTGAATTAGTGAAGAAGAAGACCGGCCATGAGATGCATTGACAAAAATAACAAAACCCAGAAACGAAAACAGTAGATCGAAAGCAAATAGAGAAGTAAAGCAGAGAAATGGGTAAAAAAGTGAAGATAAAAATGGGATCTTTATGGGCGATTGTGCACATTACAGTTCTGGAAAAGTCGGCGTTGTGGAAGATGGGTCGCCAGGAGAAGATGGTGACCGAAGAATGGTACTCGGCAATGGCTTGTTGGGTGAATCTGGCGAGCAGGAAGTGAACGAAGAGGGAGAAAGCAGAGAGGACGATCCCGACCAGACCAACCCATTTGATTTTGGATTTGAACAGTGTCTTTGCATCTCCTTTCATGGTAGCTACTGCTAGGTCTAGAACTCAGCCACTTACTCTTTCTCTGTAGAGAAGTGGAGCTAATTGAAATTGAGTAAATGGGGTCGAAGAAGAAAGCAGGATGCAGAGGGGAGTTAGTGGCAGCAGGTTTGTACAAAGGTCAAGTCAAGAGACAGAGTGAGAGACGGTGACGCGTGTGACACACTTACACAGAGTGTGAGTGAGCGTGCCACTGCCGTTGAGTTTGTGAAGACATCGGAAGACATGTTTTCTTTTTCTACGCTCATTGTTTCACTTCCTTCCACTTTTTTTTCCTTTTCTTTCTTCAGAATCGTATAACTAGTATAAATTAAACGATATAAAAAGATTAAAAATCCTAAAAATTAGAATAAAACCAAGTCTCTCGTAGAAAACTCGACGGTCTTTGATACGTCGGAGTAATCTAATTTTTTATTTTAGATAAAGATAAAAATTCATACGTCCTACTCTAAACTAGGAATGTAAAATACCAAAAGCAAGCAAACATAGATATATCCAAACAAAACAAACTAAAACAGAAACGTAACAACATAAACAATAAGAAATCCTTGGTGTAGACATGTTCCCCTAAGTCACAGCTTGTAGAATCGGTCCCGGTCGTGAGGGGTAGGTCACCACTCGTCTACCCCCCAAGCCCCAAGTAGACTCATGATTCTTATCGGGGTTGTTTTGTAGCTCGCGCGGCTATAGACCTGACTCGTCTTGTTCCTTCCTTTGGCCTTTAGTATCTTCAATTGCTTGGGACCCATGTCTCCCCCTAGCTCCCGAGGTTCTCTTTTCTTTCTGATCTGAGCGGGAGTTTTCATCATCTATTGGGGGCCCTCTAAAGAAGGCGACAATGATTGTATGGGGCTCCCACTGACGTAGCTTAGCCCCCCTCCCAGTGCCTCCCGATCGGCCTCCTGACTCAAGTTATCCAAGTCACGGGTCTTTGCGATCACGCATGTCCCATCTAATGATTCTAGATACGCCCCTTGAGAAAATGGAGGTGTTTCCTACGAACCCTCCTTAGCCAAGTCATCATTTTTCGGTACTTCCTCCCCTCCAACACTCTATAAAGCAGGAAAGCCCAGAGGAGGAGGATGAGGTTGTTGTCTTCCCTGTATCCTGCATGCTCCCTCGGGCTCAAGGGTGAGAAAAGTCATGAGTTCTTCCACCCGGGGCATCGGGCGAGGCTTCGGTGCCCCCATTGTGTCTAGAGCAGTTTTTCTATGTCCACTCCCATCTGGACCCGGAACAAATCATCAAACCTAATCTCCTCTCGTCCCACGCTTGGGATATGAGTTTGGCAGGCCTGTGCGCAGTAGGTAAGGCGTTCATAGCGGACACAGAAGCCCGGGAGCCTCTCATATTGCAATCTCACTATGGTGGGCTCCTAATGTCCTGGAAACTGTAACCGGATCCTTCGTCGGATCTGTCTCTCTACATCCAAGATGACCCATAACCAGATAAAATCATCCCACGATCGCGGGGTGGGTATGGGAGCCTCAACAACTTTGGTGCCCAACGGGTATTTCAAAAAGGACTGGATGGGGTTGTTCTAGGCATCCCCCGGTATGTTGTACGCCCTAACTCCGATCTCCATGAACCAGAAAGGGATGGTCTCCGGTTTCATGCACGGGATGAGGGGGACCAGGAGTACAGAATACCCACTGAAAGTCCACGGACCCTTGTGTCTGATCCGGTTGAGGGTTTTTTTCGATAACAAAATGAACGACACCACGTCCTTGGAGATGACGTCGCACCCCAGCGAGAATATTCATCTCAGACATTAGCGTTCCTATGCAAGATGTTATTGGGGTGCGACGTCCGCCAGTGTCGATGTATTTGTCGGTGGTCATGGATAACTCGTTCTCAAAACAGTGTTTCCAACAAGGCTTTTTTCTCACTATGTTCCACTAGTACTTCCATGCGAATACATGCTTGTACTTATCGATATACTGTTTCTTAGCGTCGACCATAATCTGATCGTTGGAACAACCTTTTGGTAGATGTGTTTGAACTTGTACTAACATACCTGAAACATCTTCTATTTCTTGTTCATCATGCTCCAATATTGTTTACACTTCTTCGATGTGCGCTCTTTCTCCTTGGTGGCATGGGTGATGATGGAAATGTCACTTTTAATGTTCTCCAATAAACGATGCCCCGTATGGTCCGCTATATGGATTGAGTCCTCTAAGTAATTCAGTCATGCACTCACAACGGCTTCCTCCCCCAAGCGTGCCCACTTACGGTTGAACCGAGCTCGTTGGGTAGGCTAGGTCAATGATGGTCGAGCTAGAGCCTAGGAGACTTAACTCGTATGATCGACGGAGGGCAACTCATTCCCAAGACGGACATCAAATTATGACCCAAGTATGACCTCAACCTCGGGAAATTGGTCGAGCTCTTAGGAGCATGGTGGAGCTCGGGAATGTGGTGGAGCCCAAAAACGTGGTGGACCTTAGGAATGTCGGATACACTAGGGAAGAGACGTAGTCTTCCTCCCAAACAGCTTTCTCACGATCGCATGAGTATTGTTGCTAATCGAAGACGTAATCCCACTCGTCAAAGAATCCAAGTAGCATGTTCGTTTGTTGGGGGTACGCCATGTGTGAAGTCAAATTCGGATAAGAAGCTTGTCGTCGAAGAATCTGTTTGGCCTCTCGTAGATTTTGCAGCGATGGACGGTGGTGAGTCTGTAGTAGATGGCTTCCCAAAGAATCTACAACAATATCATTCAAAGAATCGAGTGTGGTTGGACGAAAAACGACTCACAAACACGTAGGGGAAACGGTGTGTTTTGCGTTTCTGTTGCAACTGCTCCGACGAAGATTCTGCTTGAACTGCCCCGCTGGAGATTCTGCTGGAATGAAAGATTTCGACGGAGAAGAAGAACCAAAATCATAATCGAATCGTTGGTGAAGAAGAATGGCCAACCTTATAGCTGATATTAACTTTCGGCTTTAATTATTTTTACCTACCTCGCCCCTTGTCACTCTAGGATTCAGTAGTCAACCATTCTGAAGGCCCTTTTGTGACGATTCTGTAGATTGTTGGCGTCTACATATTTATTGACGATGCATTCAAGACCTGTAGATTCGAGCTAACAAACGACCGCTTTTTGAGGATTTGACCCATTTTTTGGGGATTCCGAACGGATTGACGACACGATGAGATCCCACCGCATATGTTCTTATCGCCGTCAATTTTGTCAAAAAATGTCGTTTTTGTTTCTCTTTCGACTATCGATAAATTCGTGGGCGTTAGTTTTGACTAAACAAGCTCTTTTTTTTCTTCCTCTTTCGAACACCCGAAGATTTTAATCCGAATCGGTCAGACAACATCGACCCCCACACCATTCTCTTGTTAAATCGACCCTAAGTTTCATTCAAATATACCCTTGCAAAATCGACCCTCTAGATGCTCTAATTATATGTCTGATAAATGTGTTTCTCATTAATATCATTCTTCTACAAGCGAAGAAGAAGAAGGTGGGGAGGGTGATTCTGGTGAGGGTTTAACTCACCGTCGATGAATCCCCACGGATCTGGTACGGTGGTGCTCGGAATCGGCGGTGGCGGTCGGGAATCGAAGAGGGAGAGGACGGAACCTGAGAGCGTCGCCGGAGCGCTAGAGTTCCAAATCTGGAACTCGCGCGCCGGCGAGCCTTTTGGCCATCAGAACTGGCCGGAAGAGCTCGGATCTAGCCCCTGCACCCGTCCCTTCGAGTTCTCGAGCCGTCACCACCGTCAGAAACCCCTGTGCTTACCTGTCGCCGCCGCCGCCGGAGTCGCCGGAACCCTAGCCCTAGCCATCGCCGTTCCCAGCTCAGATCGGACGAGGTAGAGTCCTTGGGCTTGGGCTCGGAACTCAGCTGGGCCTCGGCCTGGACAGGATTTGGGCCTTGGGCTCGAATCTGGTCTGGGCCATGGCCCGGACTGATTCTGATCTTCGAGTCCGGACTCGGGCCTGACTCCGGGACTGGATCGGACACGGACCGTTTGGGACTGTTTTGTTTAATTAAATTTAAAACTGATTTAAACGACACCTGAGACTAAGTCGGACTTTATCGGTTTAATCAACGGAAATGAAAAACCTGTTAATTTAAAGAACTGGGTAGTTAGGACCCGGTCTGATTTTGGATCGTTTGTGTGTAAACCCAGATTCGTACCTGGGACTTCACCGAGGTGACAAGGCGAGCCGGACAGCTGTTGATAGGAGTATTTGTTCGTAGGAAGACCGCAAGGTAGGGAAAGCCATAATTATTTAATTACCGCTTAGAATGCATGATTAAGATAATAAAATCGGAAAGGTCCTAGAATTGCATATAGGATGCGAATAACTAGAAAAATCGTATTTCAATTACTAATAAACGGATGAGTCTAGTATGCATGTTAGGACGATGACAATTAGTGAAGTGTGCTTTCAATTCTTGGGAAATTGATTTACTGGTAGAGAGGCTGTGAAGAGCTCTCGGATTAGTTGTGTGCTAGGTTCACATGCTTGGTTGCTGATTGCTCGGTTAAAGTAAGAGTCTAATGAGACTAGATTAGCTCGTATGATTGAATGTTATTTGGTGTATTCACATGATGATTGATTGATGGTATGTATACTTGGTTGATCTAGTATATTGCTGATATAATTGTTGGTTGAACGGATGATCGAGTATGACTGATTGTGCCAAAGGGGTACAATCAGGTGATCGATGTACCGATGGTTGGAGACAGGTAAGTACACGGTAAGTATGAAATGGTGTTGTTGCCTTGGTTATGATGAAAGTGTGTTCCGAAGTGTGATGCTTGACGGGTGAACGAAGTACTTTTTCCCTTTTTCTTATTCTTGATTGTATGCTCATTTATTGGTTTAGCTATTTGTTTGTTTGGTCTGGTACTACACCGGGGGGGGGGGGGGGAGGGGTAATCCGGTGCCGATGAGGTGGTTGGAGTTGGACAGTTACAGTGAGTTATTGACCGCGTTTTAGAGTGTGAGAGTATTGGTTACTGGATATTATGAGAGTTGAGTGTTGGCAGATCCTGCGGGATGTTAATTGGTTATGGGACCCTGCGGGGCATTGATTATCGGGCCTACGGGCAATTGACTATGGGACCCTGCGGGGCGTTGATTATTGGGCCTGCGGGCAATTGGTTATGGGACCCTGCGGGGCATGGATCATTGGGCCTGCGGGCAACTGGACATTTTTACCCTGCGGGGAAAGGATTACTTATAGTTTCACCCCGAGGAACTGCATCCCAGTGGGTGCACTACTTGGTCCCCTATGACATATGGTCCTTAGGTGGCATTTCCGAACTAGTTTCGGTGCCCTAGTGCATGTACCTCCTATGGACCGAGGGAAAATCTGATGTGATGTGGATACTCTGGTGGATCGGGTTATGGGAACCGAGGTGATCCCAGAATCTATTCACGGATCGGAGGCTTGAGAAAGCAAGTGGTTGGCAAGATACTAATATTTCCCAGTTTATTATTATTCGTCCTTTAAATTATTTATTATGAATTTATTTATGTCACTGTTAATTGGATATTATTACGTTGTTGCAATTATTTCTTATTCTTATCACTTCTTTATTTATTATATCGTCCTGTCGTTCGGGTTACATTCGTAGACAGTTCATCTTTAACTTAAGGGTTGAATCATTAAGGTTTTTCCTACTGAGCGTCAGCTCACCCCCTTTGGTTTCTAACTGTTTTACAGGAGTACCGGATGTCTAGAGAGGCCGAGGCTAGGGAGCTTTGGGACTCTTCGGGTTCGCACTAGAGTTATGTTGGTCTTTTGTGTTGGACATATCTTATTTGACTATTTATGTTGAGCTGTGACCTACGCTGTTTTAAACTATTTACTGATATGTCGTTTTTGACGAAGTTGGTATGAGACTTTGGAACCTTTATTTATCGTTCACATTTCTTAAGTATTTCAACTCAGGTCACGTCTCGAGTCCGGTCAAAATCGGATTTGAGGCGTGACAATTCTTCTATAAACCAAACCAATTAATGTGGTACAAAATCTTGAGTCAAAGTATATGGGATGGAGTGATCTTGGTGAGGATGTGTAATATATTATATTTTATGTCCCATCCATGGATCTGAGTAAGATGTATTGAAAGGAGACAAATATTATTGGATGAGCAATAAATGCGAGAGAAGTTCGAAGCAGCAAAGTTCATGAAAAGTGTGTTTGTGAGAGAGACTTTTACTTCCACGTACAAGAGATTGAGAGATAACACTGCACTGCTCTTTCCTTCTCCTTCCTCTTCTTCGTCTTTGCTCATTTATTGGGGTAGCTAACAAAAAGCTCTTGCCGTCGCTGTTCTCACATGAGAATATAGATACTTGTCACACTTCCCAAACAAAATATCAATAACTAAAATTTCGTGAAAATTATATGTAGGGATTGTTACTGTCATGATTTAGTGTGTATGTTGTTGTACTTTTGACGTGCATATTATTTATACGTTCTGGGGTGTCTTCATTTACGTTATGGTTTTACTAGATAATCGATAATATCATAAGCTAACTAATCTGGAATATGTAATATTTATCGGTTGCTTGTGCACTTTCAATAGAATATATGTATATCTCTTTAACTGATATATAAAATTGATGTCCCCTATTTTTTTTTCTAAAAAACATACATAAAAGATAAGGTATTTTCTCTTAATACACAAGGGTAAAAGTGTAATTTTATGAAGAAAATGTAGACTTTGTTTTAGGAGGCATATATTTGGTGTACACTTAGCTATTTAGAGCCTGAACCAAAAGAATGATGCATCAAATGAAGTCATCACCATCACAAACATAACTCCAATCTTCTGTCAACATACCCAAATAGAGCAGGAGTCTACATAGCCTGTATTACCTATGCTCCTGATTTCTACACATATATTTATTATCATGGAGATCAACTTGGCAAAGATGATCATGCATTGCATGGACCACTAATTGCCATTTTAATGGATATCTTGACAAAATCACACTCAATCTATAAAATGTTCCTTTCTTACATTACACGACAGTATAGGTATGGTCTATAGACTAGACACACACATTTAGTAACTTCTCTTTTCAGTGTATTTATGAGTATGGAAGATGCCATTTATGACCTTTAAAAAGATCATTTGTGAGGATGCCAGAAGAAAAATATTCATTTCTGTAAAAAGAAAATCCAGAACATCACTCCATCTCAAAAATTCTAATATCTATTTCAACTCATTGGTTCAGTTTCACCTATACTATACATGCCATAACAAGAGAAACTTCAACGGGAGATTGATTGTAAGGAGAGTACATAGGGAAGAATATTGAAAGAAAAAAGAGGCTTGTCTTCTTCAATCACTCCTTCAAGCTTGCCATCTTGCTCAATTCCACATTTTGATGGTCAATCCGGCTCACAGCCCTTGAAATATCTACAGAAGCGAACGATGACATTGTATCGTCTCTGGTAAGGCGCTTCTGTTTGATCTTCAAAATGGCCTGAGAAACTTCCCCAATGGAGGGCCGCTTCCTGGGAAGTTTGTGCAGGCATCTGTGAGCAATTCTAGCAAGTTCCCTTGCATCCTCGAGGCTGCATTCCCCGGCTAATCTTTTGTCAAGTATCTCATCAACACCGTCCGTGCTCATAGCAGCCTTAAGAAAGAGATATAACAAGAGGGTTATAATTGGAAAGTGCGAGGAAAAGACATTGATGGAAGGGGTGGGAACTTACTAAATTTACATATTCCATCAAGTTCTGGTGGGGATGGATGGCGGTGATGAGTTCAAAAATGATAATACCAAAACTGTAGATGTCGCTCTTCATTGTGAAGTTGTTTGTGGACACGTAGACTGGATCTATGTACCCATATGTGCCTTTCAGGCCCGAGTTCCTCCCATCAAATACCTCTTCCTTTGATAACCCAAAATCAGCAACCTAATCAAACGGATTTTGTTAAGTCTTACAATTATTGATCCATGATTCACAGAGAAGATGATAGAATTGCTACACATTCAAATGACTCACCTTTGCTCGCATGGACTGGTCAAGTAATATGTTAGCAGACTTCAAGTCACGATGTATGACTGGTGGAACAGCCTGATCCAAAGCATTGTTCTATTAGGAATATTTCTCATAAATGAATGAATTATTTTTTTACTCTTGACTTACCCCTTCGTGAAGATATTCAATTCCATGTGAAATATCAAGAGCAATTTGAAGCCGTTCTTCCCAACTCAAAACTTGTGCCTCTTCTTCTTCACCTTAGTTCATTGAAGCAAGATGGTTGTTCACAATAAGGAATCAAGAGGGATCGATGAAAAAAGGTCATGCAAAAGTAAGGACATGTGGCTTAGAACCATAGGAATTCTTTGCTTCAAGCATTGTTAAGTTCAATATCCAATGTAATAGCATATCTAAAAACAAAGATGAATGATCCGTAGAGTGGTCTTGGATTGGTGGAGGCTATATCTTCATCATTCATGACAAAGAGAAGCTTTGACTCAATGACCAAAGCTTTATCACCAGTACGTGAACCAGTAGATCTAGCCACTTCAGTGGGACTATAGAGCAGCATCTGATGACATCAATACAAAAAGGAATTATGAACTTACTATATAGCATGTTGGCCAAGCTCCCATTACTCATGAACTGATACACAAGCATGCGCTGTCCTTTATCGACACAATATCCAACCAGATTCACAAGATTACGATGATGCAGCCTACCCAGAAGAGACACCTGCACGATGACCAGATCTGTTAATGGAAAATCTACAGATTCTTCTTTATTTTACACACACACACATATATATATATATTCATGGTGAGAAATTTTTAATTTTATCTCTATTCCAAACGGATATGATTTAAGAACTTGAAACCATGAGGATATTAACTGTATGTAGGATATTAACTGTAAGTAGCAGAGAAAATAAGTGGAACGTGGACACATAGTAAGAAATAATTGTTTTGTACATTATACTTTCAAATATATATCTGCTAAACCATCGTTTATTGATGTCTGCTACTACAAAGTTAAGTATTCTTGAAAGACAAAACTTATCAATTGGTGAGTATAATAGCCACGAGACTTATAAATTCCACAAGCATCTTGTCACACAAATTCAAGGAGGACATATGGGGATGAGGCCATTTATCCAACATCTGCATATACAAGGAACTTGGCTTCTTAACATGAAATTCTGCAAATCAAAAACTTCATACTTCTTTATATGTATTTGGTTGACAAGGCATACCTCTGTGTGGAACTCCTTCTCCCCTTGCTTTGAATCAGAGGCAAGAACCTTCACAGCTACTACTCCTCCTGCAGGCATACAAGCTTTATATACTGGACCAAATGACCCTTGTCCTAAAATTGTTGTGAAGTTCTGAGTAGCTTTCTGTATATCCCTGGATATCACATCAAATATGGAAAGAACTATTTAGAATGATGCATCTGAGACAATTAACATATGCCTATCATTGTGAAGTTCTGAGTAGTTTCTGTATATGCCTGTTATATACTTGCCCAAATGAGACAATTAACATGATTTACTTTATGGTATGTGAAGTTCACAACAAATATGGAAAGAACTAAAACTAATAACCAGCAAGCACAGTTGCAGTCTGGGATGCATAACTAACTACCTGAGACATAAATACTATTTGGTTGCCTATTTCATAAAACGAAAAAAAATAGATAGAAAATAAGCTTCTACAGGAACCCAAGTTCATCTTAACCAGTGTGGAGGCGGTTAAGAATGGTGCTCCAAACATATCTCCAATTACATTACATTCAAAGAAGAAGCCCGAAGTGGTTCAAGTAGTCCATATTCTATTTACTCATTTCATCCTTGGATTTTGGTTTATCACAGTAAAATGGAGTGCTGAAATATAAACAGAAACTTTCAAACTCAACTTTAAGCTATGTTTGGGTCTGGGCATAGTTGCAGGAAAGAAAAACACCAGTTGGAAGTAGTTAAAAGGTTAGCACTCTGTTTAGATCTTAATCAGTAATGGGAATGCCAAATGGAAAGCAAGCATTCTCAGGAAGGGGTTCATTTCCTCCTATTTTTCTTTCCCTTAACTTTTAAATGGTTGAAATATCTTCCGGATTAAGAACATAATGAGATATTGAAAAAAAAGCATATTGTCAAAGCATAGTGACATAATCTAAGTCTAATATATCACCATAAAAAGAATTCAGCTGATAAAAAATTTAAAGTTCACATACTTATAAGAATATCTTGGTAAACCTGACGCTGAAGCAAACCGATCTTTAGTATGAGGACTCAGCCAAGAATTTTTGGGAATGGGCTCAGGCATTGGAATGACTATGGAACTCGAGATAGATGCACTAAAGTCAGTGCTCGCACCAAAGCCATTTGTGCGCATTGGTATTGTTGCTAAACTACGCTCATTTGAACACCTCCGAAGATGAGCATGTTTTTTGTACCACCTTATGGCAAAAAATATCAACAAAGCTAGCAAGATACCAAGGGCCAGACCAACTGAAACGCCAATGATAACCAGATCAGCTTGAGGTACCATTTTTCAGTCTGTTTTGGTGTTTGGGCACTAGAAACATCTTTCAGAGGAAGAGTGCTGCAGAAACATTTGTCATAAGATGCAAAGAAAATAAAATATATCATCTGAACAATAAAACCTCAACTAACAAAAGATGGACACAACTCAGTCCAGAAAGTATAAATTCCTCGCCCATGAGTTGAATTACAAATCACAATCCCTTACTTAAACTAAATGTTCTTTCCCAACCGAAAACCAAAAAGTATTGGCAATATAATAATAGCTCATTCACAGCTTCACATTTAGTAGTAAACATAAGATGTATAAAGGTAATTTCGATGTGGAAATCGTGGAAACCAAATTGCAGATGGGTTAAGGGTTTAAGGCTTGCACAATTGATTTCTGAAGCCCTAGAATTATATTTCGATGTGATTCTTTTCAAGCCAACCATAGTATATACCCATCTCCATCTCTGTCACACACACGCAATCAATAAACTTGGAAAGCACCATCAACAGAGCCACAACAACTACAAGTGAACTCTGAGAATGACCCATCAAAGCAAATTCGGGTAATTCATCAATTTCACTACCCACAAAGCTCAATCACAATAGCAATTAACAAATCAACCAAAACATTCAGATGGGTTCGCTCAAAAATCAAAAAAGAAGAAAACTGAGAAAGCAGTAAGAATAAAGCAACATCCAAAATCAGCCAAGTAAACAACACAGCTGAACCTCGAGAGAAGAACATCCTCACCTTGTCAGCAGCAAAACCCATTAACCCAAGAACAGTATCTCTGCAAATCATCCATGGTTGTGTCCATTAGATGCAAGGGTCAAGAGTCAAGACGTGAAAAGGGACTCAGTCTATGACAGAGACGGCAGAGAGAGAGAGATTGGTGAGGGTAAAAAGAAAGATTGGGAGCAAGTCTGAGTTGGAGGCTTTGGGACATAAAAACCAAACGCGTTTTTTTCTCTTTCTGGTGAGTGGATCGATGATCCGGCAGCCGGTGAAAATGAAAATAAAAAGTTGGAGTTATCGACCTTTTTAAATGGTTTGTGTTTTTGGAATATTCTTTTTCTTTTTCCTTTTTTGTTGTTGTTTTATTTGATGTTGTATTTGTAGATATGTGTAATGTCCTATTGGATATTATCTAAAACTTCGTTGTAAAAAATCACGTTTAAAGATATGTTTCAATGCAGAAGAGTCGTCTACGTCTTAAATCTGACCACAACAATACTCACATCTTAAACGAGTTAAGGCTATGAACAACAACATCATCACGTTGAGACAGATTAACTCAACTTCCGTCTTTGTCTATTTTCTTATTTATTCGTTGTAATATATATTTTTAAAACAAAGCTTATCATCGGGATAGTCTAGTTAGGGTTTATGATATACTTTTTCATTGATCATCAAATATAAAATCCTAAGACTATCCACAATGGAGGTTTTTGCGCGTCGAATAGAGGCGTCGATTCAGCACTTTTTTGGAAAAAAAACTCAAAATTTACGATTTCGTCGGTTCGACACCCAACTGAGTCTGTGGATCTACCGACCGTCTATTCGAGTCAAAGCCCGATTTTCCTATGAAGAATCCTCACGTGGCCCAAATAATATAAAAATAATTTCAACCCACTTTTTTCTACGAATCGAGCCCACCTTTTTTTATTTTGTCATCCATTCGACTAGAATTAGACATAACCGTTTCAACGTCATTGTGAATAGCCTAATATATCATGTCTAATGTCTATATTAAAATTACAAATTTCTGTTATTCAATCTCTTTTATTTTATCAATAACATATACATTAAAAATTATTAAGGATTATAGTTGGATTAATATATGGTCCACTTGTGAAACCTAACCAGTAACCAACAATATTAAGAGAGGACCAGTTGTACACTCTGTATTTTGGTTGACCAGCCCGGGTCTTACAAGTTATGTTACAAGTTATGATAGCTGATTTGGACATTCCTTCACTTCTTTTTTTGACTAATCCTCCACTTTTTTTTTTCATAATATTATTAACTAAATTATTATCCATAATAAAAATTGAATATCCCACAAATATGCAAATTAAATACTACCTAAAAGGAAACACTACCGTGAATAAAGGCATGTGGTAATAGTTATGGGCTATGTATTATGAATCTATTATGATTACTATATTAATGAAAATGTTGTTTTATTTATTGTTAGATTGTTAGATAACTCAAGACATGATCTTTAAGATGCAATTTATGTTGTATTGTTGTGGTAAATAATATAGTTAGCCTTTTTTTTGTAGTTGACATCACAAGGGCATCAAACTTAAACTACATCTAATAAATTCTCTATTATGGGTCATGTTAGGTTGCACGTGTTATTTATTTCATTAAAGAAACATATACATATATTTTCGAGAAAATTATACATAACTTTGTTTAAGTATCGCCTTTTGTCATATGACTTTGCTAACTATTTTTCTTTACATTTAACTTCATTAATTTTAGGGTAAATTCCATCTCAGTGTCCTAAATCTTTCATGTTTCATTTAGAGTATCCTAAATCTTTTTTGTGTCATCTCAGTACCCTAAATCTTTCATATTTCATTTAGAGTACCTTAAATCTTTTTTGTGTCACCTCAGTACCCTAAACTTTTTATTAATTCCATTTTACTACCCTAAACTTTCATTAATTTCATTTTAGTACCCACCGTTAAGTTTACCATAATTTTGGTTGTTGGTGAGGGGTAGTATGGTCATTTTACCTGTTTTGGATGAAAAATCATATGTAAAGTTAACATTGGGTACTAAAATGGAATTAATGAAAGTTTAGGGTACCAAGGTGACACAAAAAGGATTTAGGGTACTCTAAATGAATTAATGAAAGTTTAGGGTACTGAAGTGACACAAAAAAGATTTAGGGTACTCTAAATGAAATATGAAAGATTTAGGGTACTGAGGTGGAATTATCCCTTAATTTTATTTTATTTTCACTTTACTCTAATGCTGTCAATTTTACATCCAAATGATATAAAAAGTCTAAAATACCCTTCACCAACTATCAAAATTTCAAAATAATACCATTAGTTCAGCAAAACCTAAAAATTATGAAAAATCCAAAATAACCTTCATAAACCTTTCAATTTTCAAAATTATTATTTTCTTTAGTTTCATTAATTATTTTATTTTAATTTCTATCCTTAATTATTTTCCTTACTTTTTTTCAGTAATTATTTTTTTATTCTCTTTTTATTTATGTCTTATCTTTTTTTAAACCATTATTTATCTCCTTTTTTTTCAATTCTACTTTTATTTTTAATTATTTTTATTTTAAAAAATATTATTTATCTTTCTTTCTTTTTGCATTATCAAATAACTAAATATCTTTGCATCCATTCCGTTTCAATTCAGAAACTCATCCTCAAACCCATCAAATTCAATTCCAGAATCAATTCTTTACCCATCCAATCCCAGTTCAATCCTTACATCATCACTACACACCATCCTCAGTGTCTTCTCAACCCTATTAATCTATGCTCAAACAAGATTGAAAAAGAATGAGATGAGCGGATTTGAATAAGTTTACGATGAAAAATGCAAAAAAAATACATAATCAAATCCACAGACCTACAGATTTGTTGAGGTGAAACCCCAAATCTAAATTTCAAAAAATGGAGCTCGGATATGTGGGCGTGGATGAAGAAACTCGAACCTAAACCCATAGATTTGTTGAGGTGGAGGTTGAGGTCGTAGGGACAACGAGAAGCCGAAGATGAGGCATGACAAGGTAGAGGCCTTACTCTAGCAGAGGTCATGGCGGACAGCAACGAGGCACATGGCTGGAACAAGGAGAAGTGAGGCTTCATAGGCGGCATAGAGGAGGTAAGATCTAACGAGATGAAAGCCACCAGCGAGATTGTGCCCACGACGACGTGGAGCTTGAACGTGGTGATGGTGGTGGTGGAGGTAGGAGTTTGAGAGAAGAAATAGAGAGAGGTGTGAAGGTTGAGGAGGGTATGTAGACTGCGGCGTAATGAGGAGGAAATAAGGGGAGAAATTAGAGAGAAGAGATAAATTAAATGGGCGGGGTTAGATTAGGTTTTATATAAATATGACAACATGTGCTTTGCACATGTTAATTTTCCGTCTGATTTTGGATGGAAAAAGAGCAAAGTGAAAAAAGAAGTTAGGGGGGTTAAATTTAAAGAAAAATAGTTAGGAGTGATGTAAAAAAGGCAATAGTAGGTAAGATTATGTGTAATTTTCCTAATATTTTTTTACCAGCAAATGAATATATTGATTTTTGACTTGTGGTAAAGAACAAGAACAAGGGGCAACCCCCTAGAAGGCTAGAAGAAAACAGCAACAAGGGTTACAGACAGAGGCATTCCTATTAAAAGGAACCCATATACAATCAATCAAATCTTAAAACCAAATTTAACAAACATGAAGAACAAGAAAGCATCCTACATAAGTGGAAAGGTCTAATAACACAAAATAAGACTACCAATAAGAACAACACTAGAGGGAATACAACAAAGTCGAGGAACAAAGAAATGGTCTGAAACCAAAATTTACTAAACTTAAAGCTCATGGGAGGATTTCCGCTGGAACCTAAACCACGATCACTAGTAACCCACCCAAGACCAGGCGAGCCTACGACTATAAACACCCAAACAACTAATCCTCGGAAAGGCCAACAAGGTTAGGTTAGAAAGACAAGAGAACCCTCAAGGTGCCACCTCCAACACTCCGCGAGGGGCCAACCATAAAGAGTAAGGAAGGAAGAGGGGACAGAAGCCAAGAGACTTTCACCAAAAATGGGAGAGAAAGTCACCAAAGTCATGAGAAAGAAACGTCATAGTCGACTCAGCACCTAGACGGAACACCCTGAGGCCAACACCGCCAGGAGGAGTCGGACCCAACCAACCTCAAACACGTCGCCAAAAAAAGATAAAAAAAGGAAAAGGACCAGGAACGACATCAGTCGAACACAACCCGTGCAAAACACTCAAAAAACTCCAGCCCGCCAAGGATAGAAAAAGAGGCCTCACTCTGCACTGCTCAGCTTCCTTGAGGGGAATCCTACCAAGGACAGACCAAGAGGCCTCATCGTGCATTACTCAGCTTCCTTAAGGGGAAGCCCGTTGGAGCCAACACTTGCGACGATCCTAAGCGAAGAGTTTGAGTCGATTCTCTCGGATACTCTACCGATAGAGGAAGGAGGGGGAAAGAATCAAAGCACGGTTGAGCCACTTCGCACAACCGCGGCAGGGAGAAAGGAGACAACCGGAGGAAGGGAAAAGGCGGGACAGAGTGAGGACCCCTAACTAGAGTGGCTAGGTCTTTGAAAAACGGTCTTCGAACCACGAAACGAGTAAAACCAATGGCCAAGAATCCGGATCTGGGACCGAAAAGGTCAAAACCAAGGAAAATGAGGGGATTTTTTTTTACTTTATCGGTCAAACCAGGACGTCTTAAATACAAACTATTATTAGGACTACACTAGGAACGAAAGCGCTTTTGGGAGACCGAACCCGCCATAAGGGTTGGGAGGAATTTTTATGTCTTAGAGCAGAGATTGACGTCATGCGACCACTCTAGTGCCTAGTCCGCCTAGGGTTTGAAGGATACCCATATCTAATCGTAGTCTAGTTGTAGTATGAGAAACTATTAGAGTTCTGTCTATGATGTGGTCGTTTGGGTCATACCATCCATGACTGCATGAAGGTCATCCCGAAGGTAGAAAGAGTGGCCATCTGTTACAACCTCTCCAGCAAGGCCCAAACGAGGGTATTGGGGGAAGTCTTCATTTAGATGAACTAGGAGGCGAGGACTACGAACCAATGGAGAATGACACCTACAAATGACCTGAAATATCTCTCTCCCTTCCTCTTCTTTTGCTACCGCCGTCAAGGATCCCTCTAAGCTTTGTGACCATCATAATATACTTATCAACGTTAGAGACCCTACTGCTAGCATGCACTAGGACTCGACCGTACCATAGACCAATACCTTGCATAATACCCCAACTCCAACTAATGATCTCGTTGGGCTGCCCCAGACCCGAGAAGTAGGTGACATGGGGATGGTGAAGCCAGAGATGACCCCATGAGTCACTAATATCAATATCATGCCTAACTTATGCCAAACCCCTCAGGCGGACACCTCTACCCCTAAAACCTCCACCCCTTCCATCACCACCAGCACCCTCACCATCATTATCGATACCTATGCTACAACTACTATAAGTTCCGCCACCCTCCCATGAGGACCATGAAGAGGCTCTACCGCCATGACCAAAAAGAAGATGGAAGGGACTTCGTCTGACCATTTCTTACCTCTCGAACCACGACGTATGAAGAACACCAAGGAATTGGTGAGAGAGAAAGCTAGATGGGGATCATGCAGTCAAAGCCAAATTGAAGGAACGAGATTTTGGCTTCCTGGATCTTGACCCAGGCCAGTCGGTCCAATAGAGAGAGGAAGATATGAAGCCACCAGAGTGTATACTAAGTAGCCTCGTCGATGGTCATGAAGGCTAGAGGATAAGGTCTGATGGGGAGACGGAAGCCCATTAGGCCTTAGAAAGGGTCGATTTCTCCATCTTATCTTCATTAGGTTATGGTCGCTCGAAGTTCTCATGTAGTTCAAGATATGTATAGCTCCTTGTGTTTGCTTAATCATACCTAACAATTATACTGAACTATTGCTTCCTATGATGCCTAGTAGGACTGTGTTCTTGTGGTTTAGAGCGTTGGTACAGTTGCCTCTGGCCTCATATTATTGCAATTTTCTAGTATATATGAATAAAGCTATTATTACCTTTAATAAAATATAATCGTGTCATACAGATACAGTGGTGATATAAAAATAATAATATAAGGAGTATAAATAGACGCTTCCCATGACTATTATCCCCCCTTGAAAGTTGATATGATTATTCTAATTGCTTGCTAAATGAACGCATGATGATTTTGTACATAAACTTCTTAAAATTAGAAATCAGGAACGTCTTAATGAATAAATCGAGTTCACTCTACTAAATCTATTTGATATGTATCTCATGATTTTTTTTGGAGTTCATAATTATTGAAGAATTTCAAAAAGATGTGTGTAAATATCTTCTTTATGTAACTTTATCTGATTTGAACTATTTAAGTTGTATTATCATAATATTTTGTGGAAAAAGAGGTTAAGGGAGGATGTAAAGTTTGTTTTGTATATGAATAATTGTTGTAAGAACTAAGAACACATATTTTCAAATGAGTTTGAGTTTGAAAATGAAGTAATGGGTTATAAAGGACAATTCCTTTTTAGAGAGGGAGGCTCTGTCTTTTCTCTAAAAACCCTAAGCCCTCCATCTTTCGTTGTCGTCTCTTCATTTTCTATCCATCGTCGGCGATCTCCTATTCTTTGGAGGTCGCTGGAGGTGACACTTCTTCCCTACCCTCTTCACCTTCTCCCCCTATTCTTCGCTTGAGCTCTTCATTCTCTGTTTGTGTGACGGTGTCGGGACGAGGCAGATCTAATAGTGGGACTATCTACCTCAATCCACGGTTAGGTTTTTCGCGTATCTAGCCCGAGCTCGCCACCGTGGTGGTAGATTTTTCGGTGTTGGGGAGAAGGAGGCTCGCTCTTCAGATCCCGACGACGCTTATTGACTCCGTACGTGGGACACGCTTCCTCTTCAAGGATCGCCGCGGTGTTGGTTGGCTGTTGTTGCTGGTGAGTTGGGAGTTCTTTCTCGGTGGTTCCATCCGTAGATCTAGACTTCGGCCCACTTCTTTGGCTCCTGAGGTCGCTGGATTTTGGGTGTTCCGCTTGTTAAGGTCTGGGGTATGGCTTCTCCCCTCCTATATATCTGTGTTTGGTTTTCTGCTCCCTCCTCTGTCTCTCTATTTCTCCATTTGGTCTTCTTGTGCTCCCGACTACGTTTGTGGCTCGGAATCGCTGGTTATCGATGTTGGCTATCGCCGATAGTATTGGGCTCTTGCCTTCGGAAGCCTCTTGGTCAAGTAGTGTGCCTTCGTGGGTACTAGTGGATTTCCATCGGTTTTGTCTCAACTATTCGTGGTGTTGGCCACCGGCAAGAACTTCGTTCCCTGTCCTGGGTTTCGGGGTTTTTTGAGATGAGAGGAGTTGTTAATCCAACATGGGTTAGGGTAGGGGAGGTTTGGGTTGTTGGGCGCTGCTGGATCTTCTTGTGCTTAATGGTGGGCAAACCCAAATAATTCAGACCCATTTTCTTTCCCGTGCCTCATAGTGGACAAATCAAGTTGTAAGAATTAAGTATGTTTTTCTGTTTTTAGTATTGCCTTTGTTCATGTTTATCCTTGGTTGGGTTTTGGGATGGTGTTGTTCAGGTCATTCCTCAGTGTGTGATGTTGATTGAGGTTTATATTAGAATAGAATGCTCCTTGTTGTTCTTCATCCCCTGTTTTTCTTTTCAAAAAATAGATTTTATAATATGTCTTTACCGATTAAAAAAAGGGAAATTTGAAAAAATATGCTTCATAATAACATGTATTTTATTTCTATGCTAGCATAATTCAAAATTGAAAAAATATGCCTTCCAAAAGTTTTAAGACATAATAACCTTCTTTTAATTGATACAAAATTTATAATTTCACACTCTATTTTTCATCTTCCATTCACATCTATTTTGAAAATATATTCAGGTTTAATTAACATAATCAAATAAATTTTCGAAATAAGTATTAAAATTTTATATAAAAACAATTTATTCAATTGTATTAATATTAAAATCAGATTATTTTTATAACTATATTTAAATAAAAACAAATTGATAAATTAATTAAATTGAACCAAATATATATTTTATGAAGTCTAATTTTTTTTTGAAGAAATCATATTGTAAATTAAAATCAATGACATATATATATATATATCAAAGTTATTATTTTTTTATATTAAATTTTCTATAATTATTAAAATTATATTTTTGAATTTATGTTTTTTTTGAAAAGATCATATTATTTTTATAAATATTTTTAAAATATAATTCGAATTTATAATGTTAATTTTTAAAAAATAATTTACACTACATGAAAAAATATTTTAATCGAATTTTATTAATTATTAAATTCAATTTTAATTTTAAAAAGTATTTTATTCAAATTTATTAGTTTTTAAAATCAGATTATTTTGATATATGTATATATATTTTTTTAAATTAAAAAAAGAACTATTTTTTCAAAAAAAAAAATAGATGTTATAAACAATATATTTTATTCAGTTCTACTAATTATTAAATTCAATTTTTTTAAAATTTATCAATATAATCGAATTTTTTGAATTTTTATAATTTAAAATCTGATTTTAATAATTAATATATAGAATAAAATATTTTTTATATAAAATATTAATATGTATTTCGAAAATATATTCGAATAAAATAGTTAAATATCAATTTATTTTTAAAAGATTGGTGAAGAAAATAAGAAATAGGGAGGGTAAGATAAAGAATTTTGACTAATTTAGAAGATTATTTTTGTCTTAAAAAATTTGAAAGGCATAGTCTTTTAATTTTGAATTATACTAACATAGAAATAAAATATATTCTATTATAAAGCATGTTTTTTCAAATTTCTCTTAATATTACCCCTACTTTCGACAATCATATAAAAATAATTGAACTCCTAAGAACTATTCAGGGATAAATTAGCATAAGTTTTATATAAGAACCACAATTGCTAAAAATGTAAAATTGGAGGGATACTTTTGCAATTTCTCATATTATTTTTGTTTCCTCAGTTTTCTTCTCTGCGATCTGCTGTCATCTCCATCCCAGTCACGAGTAACCTCTTTCGCAGTCGACCTCCTCCCCTGCCGCCGACTTCAAGCTTCCAAATCAAGCTCTCACCGAGTCACCGTATTCTCCTCCGAATTCAAGATCCAATCCTCCGATTTGGGTTTCGGCGTGGTTTCTTCGGTAATTTCGTGTTTATTAAATAGCATTTTAAACTTGAATTGTGGCTCTGATTTGATTGAATCTGAAGTTTTTTCTCATATTTGTATTTCAATTTTGGTGTATGGATTTGACAACCCTGCTTAAATGATCCAGCGCTGCTCCTTGTTTGAAACCAGCTGCTTAGACTAACCTAAATTTCTGAGCATTGATGTCATACAATTTGCTTATTGGAATGCTTATAATTTGCATGCTTTTCTATGCTATACAATTTGTTTATCTTGCTGTGATGATTTATGGGGTCTTTTAGGTTTGGATAGGAGACATGGACGGGCAAATCCCAAATATAAAGAAGTGGGTTGTATTTTATCCTGTTTACATCAATTCTAAGAAAACAATTGCCGAGGGAAGGCGAATTGGCGTGAGCAAAGCATGTGAAAATCCTACTTGTGTTGAGATAGGTGATTGTTGCGGTCATCTCAAACTCCCTTATGCAATTGAGGTTTGTTGTATTGTAATCATAACTGTCATCGGTTGTTCTTAGTGTAGTTTACAGAATTTTGATGCTGCCTATGCACTTACTGATATGATGTTATATGTTTTGGGATGTTGAAGATTGATAAAGCATATCCACGAGACTTCATGCAAAGAGGAAGGGTGCGAGTTTTATTGAAGAAAGAAGATGGGACCTTACAAAATCCAGCCATTTCATCCAGTAAGGATATACTCTTATGTGTCTTTTTTCACTTCACCTGTGTTACTGTATTGTGCTATACGGTATACCTATGCTCTTATGTGATATCAAATGTGGAATATAATGATGCATGTGCGGGTGAGTTCATGCTTCATGGTGTTTAGTGTTACTCATTAGAGAAAGGTGGGTGTGTCTTGTTTTGAAATGGCCATAAATCCATCGTGCATTTCAATTGATATAGTTTATGGAAATAGCTGTTGTGTCATTGCAAAGCTGCTCTATGGGATTTAATTCTTGCGCTCACCATTTGCCAATATGGTGTGTTCTGCTATTGTTAGACTGTACATTTGATGTGAACTTCGTAATCTTGTTTTTTTTTTTAATTCATACTTCCTTGATACTTATTGAAAGGTTCAGTTCATGATAAATTCTTTGAAACTAATTACTCTTCTTAGTGCAGTTTATGTACACTGATGAGCTCAAAACAATGATGTTATATTTTCTAGACATTCCTGAGCTCATAAAAATGAAGTAAGAAAGAAGTTTTTTCTTCTTTTTTTTTTATGTGGGGTGAGAAAAGTAGAGATTGGAATCTTAGGGTCTATTTAGTTGTGGAAAACATTTTTCCTTCTCTATTTCCAATTTTGTACTCTTTCTAATTTTCCCATTTTTTTTATAGAAAACTGAGAAAAGTAGAAAATTGGTTCACTCATACAATTTTCTATGTCAACTGTTCTCCAAAAGCAAAGTCAATCATATGTTAACTTTTGGCTAGTTGTGGTTCTCGATGAAATTAATCTAGGGAAAAACTAAATTGTGGAACACACAAATGTTCCACCAGGAAGTAAACTTTCATCACAGCATACTCTTAAGCCATCTCAATGCAATTGCAGAAGCGATACGGGCGAAAATTTGGGACGTTCTAAGAGCTACGTAGCCAATGCATGAAGCATGACTTTGTCCTAGTGATTAATTCCAGGCTTATTTTGCATGACACTAGATGATATTTTGATATAGGCATAAAGCTCCCTTTCGAAGGTTCGAGCTCACTGCTGACCTGATCACATCTTGTTTTTTTGTAAGCCAATGTGTACCAAGCAAAGGTTTATGTAGAAGTAAGGGGCACTAATCTGGTTGGTGTTTTTAGTCATAAGATTGCTTGTACCAGGGTTTGAGCTGAGGACCTCCTGTATGTTGGAGAGAGCTCTTAACCATTGGTCCAACTTAAGTTGGTACCTGATCACATCATGTGAATGACTTTTATTGTCAGATGTGATTGAACTTGGAAAGTGTGTTTTAGTGTAGAACATTCTTGTCAAGTATTTTCTCAAAGCCTAAGAGCACTGCTTATGGTGTAATTACTTTCATTTACCCTTCCCATATCATATCCGAGCTTTTCTCTGTTATTATTTATAGATGGTAAGAAAACTGTGCAGAATTCTTTGACTTTGTTTTGTTCTGTCTCCTTGTTTAGCCTAAGTTGCTTCACTGTGTTCATATATTTTGGTTTTTCCCTTGTATGACTTATCCCTTTTAGTTATCACAACCGGTTAGCAGCTGTTAGTTTATTGTTTAATCCCAATTCTTTTGTGAGACTTTTCAACCTTGAGTGCACTACATGGGTAGTAATGTGTTTTCTTGGGAAATATGTAAATCCAACAGTTAGGGGTGCAGTCAGACACCGACCTATGCAATATTGCCTTTGAATTAGTTTTTGTTATCAAATAATCCATTTTTTTGCACCGGTTTTCAGTCGGCGGTACTCATTTCATGCTATATTTTTCCCACTGTGGCATAGGCATGCTTACAAAAGGGCTACCCCTTATCCGCAGTATTCTTGAACCAAACAAAGCAGGACCCTACTTATATTGGCATCTAGGGGAAATTATACTTCACTGTCTTGTACTTTGAGCTTTAATCAATTCACTGCCCTGAACTTCACCCTGATATTTTTGTTTTGTTTCAATTCACAACCCTATAATAAAAGCCCTATCAATTCACTACCCTATTTTCTGTTTAATTGATAAAAAATGACAAAATTTTCCCTTTACAAATAAATTAATTAAAAGATGAAAAAGGGATCATTTTATTTATTTATTCAGATTTTTAAAAAAATATTCTATTTTTAGTTGCATGGGTATTTTAGACATATCATATATTTTTATCAACTTCATGAAACAAAAACAAAGTTTATTGGGGTAATTTCATACAATTTTAAGTACTAGGCAGTGAATTGATTAAAGCTCAAAGTAAAAGGTAGTAGTGAAGTGTAATTTCCCCTTGCATATATTCTTGTTCTAAAAGAAAGCTTCATTGTTCTTCAAATAGCTGATATCGAATTTACTTGACACTTTGTTTAATTCTAATACGAGGCTCAGCAGCCGACTTAGCTGGAAATGGTTGTTAATAGGTCTTGCTATGAAATTGAACTTACTTATCTTTATCAGCATCCAGATATTGAGTTCCCTTATATAGGATTGATTCAAAATGATTTAAGAACACGAATTACTGTGTAGAAAGACAAAGAAAGAATACTACATAAGCTGTAGGTTTTGCTTATTAATGAATATTAACACATAATACCCATTGATGCTTACAAAGTGATACTGAATTGCAGGAAAACAGCTGATGCTCCATGTTGCAGAGTTGGTTCCCAGACACCCTGGGAGAACCAAGAAGCAGGAGCCTGCCGCAACCAGCTCAAGTACCGGACCTTCTAAATCAGGCAAGGGCGGGAGAAAGAAAAGATAGGCCAATTTAGTAGAGTCAATACACATTCAGTTTGATGACCAACTTTTTTTATGCTTAGTTTTTAACTGAACTGGAGTTTTTTTTGGCAAGAGACATTTCATGGCTGTATTTCCATTCCCCCCCGCTTTAAATGATGGACAATTTCTGTTCACCTGTAAATTGAGCGGGACTGTGAATCGATCGTCCCAATTCATCAAAAAAGTTCATGCGTTTGAATTCGCCCTGGGTCGCAGGTCCACCAAGTAAAAAGCATAAAACAAGAACAAAATATTCATCTGTCATCTTCATGTGATTTCATTATACTTCCACATTTCCATGTAAAAGGAATAATCAAAACGATCGAGCTGGTCGGTGTTGGGACATGTGAGACTGAGATGTAGATGGATTGTACATGAAGTCAAAGGCCACGAGGAAGCTATGATCTCTACATGATTCCGGTGAAATGTGTTCTAAGCTTCACTAAACAAACAAAAACAGGTGACAATAATATGTCTTGTTAGAATAGCGTGTAATCGTATATAAACACTTTTGTCATATCGAAGCCTTTCTGGTTCGCACCTTTGATTCCAATGTCTTGTTTCGCTTCATTTTTCATGTGACTCAATGCTTCCTTAACTCTCCAAACATTAACTCCACAAGTATGTATATATAAACGGAGCTTCACTCTTTAATCTCGCAACACATTCATCCAAGAAGAAGAAGATGATGATGAATAGAAAATTGGTCGTTTTTGTTCTCATCCATAGCTTCTTCTTCGCGTCTCAATCTGAGCCACTCGTGCCTGCGCTCTACGTTTTCGGGGACTCGATATTCGACAGTGGCAACAACAATTTCCTGCCCACCATGGCCAAGGCCAATTACCTTCCTTATGGCGTCAACTTCGCCAGAGGCGTCACAGGGAGATTCACTAATGGACGAACCATAGCTGATTTTATCGGTACGTAAACATGTCGAACTATTAGGATATAAAAGGAAAAACACTGCGCACTAACTATCATAGATTTGTAAATTTCAAGAACTGACTGTTGACTTATTAGTCGATCAAATCAAGTCTGTAGACTTAAGGTAATTACACAAACTAATATTTTCCGTTAGAAATGACAGAAAACGTTAGAAAAAACACCAAGAACTAACTATCGTATGACTATTGAACTCAAAAACTAACTGTAGACTTGTTATTTTTTGGAGTTTTTCCTAACGTTTTCTGTCATTTCTAACGAAAAATGTTAGTTTGTGGAATTACTTTAAGTCTACAGTCCTGATTTGATTGACTAATGAATCAACAGTCAGTTCTTGAACGGTACAAGTTGACGATAATTAATTCTTTATTTTATCTTTATAAAACCATAATCGAGTCTTCACCTATCAGTTTGAACTACTTTTAATTGATTTTTCTAAATGCAGCTGAGTTGTTGGGGTTACCATACCCTCCTCCGTACTTGAGTGGGCTTAGGGCTCTATCGCGCACGGGTATCAACTATGCCTCCGGCTCTTGCGGCATTATCTCCGACACGGGAAGCCCTTACGTAAGTGTTCTCGAACCCGTAACCTCGTACATAACATGCTAAGCTATTCTTTGACACACGAGTGCATGTGCATGTGCATGTGCATGTGCAGGGTAGATGTTTGAACGTGAATGAGCAGATGAATATGTTCGAGAGGACAGTGGATGTGGAGCTGCCGGCTATCCTGGGAGGCTCTGACCAAACCTCGGAGCACTTGTCCAAATCCATTTTCATATTTGCAATCGGGAGCAATGACTACCTCACCAACTACCTCTCCAAGACCACTCCCACCATCGAACCTCAACCTTTTGCTCGATACCTTGTCAACCAACTCGCTCTTTCTCTTCGGGTAATTTTCATACCAATCATCTGTTTTATATCGGAGTTTTGTGCTTATTAACATGTTTTCAATCAGTTTGAGGGCATCCACAGTGATATAGTCGGTTGCTGGTGGGGAGGGATTGGCAAGGAGAATAAAAAATTTATTTTTTGTTGGCTTATAGTCAGCTCTCTCAGCCAGTACCTACAATGTTAGGTGGCTTATAGCCATTTTTGTTCACATTTTTTCTCCCAGCCGGCGGTGAGGGCCGGTGGTGAGCTCCTAGTCGCTGCTCCCCACCAGCGACCTTCCCGCCAGCTCCTCACCGAAAATTGCTCCCCGCCAACTCCCCGCCCACGACTGTGGACGTCCTGAACTTATTACTAAATTGAAATTTTATTTGAAAGTTTAGAGATGTGACATCCATATGATATATTCTTGTTCTAAACCCGTTCCAATTCATAATACATGTAAAAAAATTGTTACACTCAATTGTTCGTGTTGATTGTTCGTTTATGGATATGGGTACGTATATATATATGTAGAGGGTGTACCACAAAGGAGCGAGAAAGATAGTGGTGTTTGAAATCGGGCCTATAGGGTGCATACCATCAATAGTGGCAAGACGACCGGGCCTAAAAGGATGTGTGGAGGAAACCAACTATGTAGTGTCCTACTTCAATGCTGAGCTCGAAGGGATGCTCCAGCGCCTAAGATGTTCTCTCAAGGGCTCCACCTTCGTCCATGGTCGAGCCAATGCCCTCGGCTACGACGTAATCACCAATCCTTCTTCCTATGGTATGATCATTACCACAATTTATCATCATAAACTTTTCGAGTTTTAAACATAATTGACGATTGTGATGTTCCTGATGGTGAAGAACTCTTCACGGTCTTATCTCTCTTGTTTCGTAGGATTGAGCGATACGAGGAATCCATGCTGCAGGACATGGGAAAACGGGACATCGGGGTGCATACCGATGATGCCCTCGTGCACGGACCCCGAGAAGCACTTCTTCTTTGATGCATTTCACATGACGGAGGTTCCATCTTCACTCATTGCGACAAGATGCTTCAATGGCTCCTCTGTTTGTTATCCAAACCTCAAGGAGTTAGCTCTCCAGTAAATGATCATATCAAACATATATACAATATTCACTTTACAGTCTTGTGTTTTTATATTGAAATTACAATGTATTGGGTTATTTATCGAACTATTTGCCCAAATAAATAAAATAGTGACATGATTCATATAGTCCGCTGATCCATCAGTCAAATTTGAAGACAAAGATCAAAAGAGAAAAAAAACCGTCATTTCGAATTAAATTTCTAGCTCGTGATTTAATCCATGATCGTAATTCAGATTAACGTGAATCCAAAGATATAAATTCCAGTATTTGATAAGAAAAGACAGGTGTCCTAATATCGTCACTATCTCGATATAGTAAACAAACATGCTTTATGTTGCACACATACACATACTTAATATACAACAGCTGAGTGTGTTTCTAAGCACTATTGTCTATGTTTTGCTAAGAATAAATACACAACACTTGATAGCTATACTACCTATATATAGCTAGCTTTCCTATGGTTTTTTTTTATATAAACCACAATAAAATAAGAAAGAAATTAAAACAACATTATTAAGTCACTAGTTCTATGTAGGTTGTTGATGAACTTCCTACAAAGAATGGGGCAAAATTGTGACCTAATTATGTTTTCAGATCTATCCAACTCTAGCTAATTAACTGCTAATATTGCTGCATGTTTTAAGTGATCAATGCCTAGGCTCACGGTTGTTGATGGGTGGCTTGCGGCGGCCTAACCCTGAGTAGTCCCTCCGCATCAGGCTCACTAGCTCCCTTCTTTCTTCATCGTTGTCGTCTTCAGACTCATCGTTTTCATTCTTCACCCTAGAAGCTCCCTTTCCGGATGATAACATGGATTTCTTCTGCACATAAACAATCAAAAGAAACGTATGGTTACGATCATGTGAAACTCTTGTAAATTTTGTTTAAATAGGATCACTTATTGTAGACGGTATTTCATAATTAAAAAATCAATCTTATTAGTCGGGTGTGGTCTTCATCTTTATAAACAACTTTTACCTCCACCCTGTGGTTTCCGATCTATATGCAGATGTCTAATCTTGTTATACCTCACATTCCAGAAATAAAGAACTACTTATAAAGATGAGGACCGTAAGAGAGGTAAAAGCTAAACCTTCTCCTTCTCCTATACATTTGTACTTACTATATACAATATGATTTTGGATTCAGTGTGTGGAGATGAACAAGATCAAAGAAAGCACCTGAAGATCGAAATATTCCTGATATTGAATCTTTCCAAGAGTCTTCTTTTCTGCACCCAAAGAGAAGAAATATCTCGTATGAGTACTCTTCAAATTGTCCTCTCCAATAATAATATCCCCAAACTAGAATATTAACTGTTCCCAAAATACTACAACTTGAAAGAGTTCAATTTCTCATACAAAATATAAATATTAAAATGCAACACAATTGAAGTAGGTATGTATATATAGACAATCATATGCGAACTTGAAGAAAACGAATCCTTAATTTAACACCTGAAAATTGTTGGGATATATGTTTTTGACTATAATATTCTAGATCATAGGTTATATTTTGGGGAATGGTGGTTTGGTAGATAATAATCTGCACCAAAAGCAACAAAACCTTGCTCATGATTCAACTTTTTACTCCATTTTACATCTTTAAGATCCCCAATATTCCCTACTCCATCCTCACATTTTCCATCACAATGATTTGCACCTGTTGAAATCGTCGACACCTCTTTATAAGACTTCATATCGTGCCCCAATGCTCTACCAATCACCGCCTTCCTTCCTCCTCCCCGAATCTTCCCCCCTTCAACAAGTTCCTGTTTCACATTCTCGATTCGTATAAATTACACATATCAAATAACAAATATCGTACTACTATAGTACTACTAATACAAACACACACACCCTTGTAATTTAACAATAAGCTAACCTTTTCTCCAACTGATCCATGTTCCTCCTCTTTGATACCCTTTCCTAAGAGCAAGATCATCGATGCGTCCGAATAAGAAATTTTCTAATAAATTCACAACGAAACAAAGATCGAAAGGAAACAAGAGATGGGATTTATCAGTTACCTCGATGAGCATATGCAGAAGAGTGATCTCCCAAGTCATGCATGAGCACAACAAAGAAAAGCCCTAGAAGGAGTAAGCATCTAAACCAGTAGCTTAAGTGCACCATCTTTGTCTTTTTCATGAACTAAAATAGAGGAAATTAGGTAGGGTGAGGCTTTTATAGAATCAAGACTCGAGTCAAAGACATGGTTTCAGTTTCAACACCTACTTGTATATAATATATTGCACCTTGATATATGCTCATCCTCGGAAACACAAATGAACAACTTTAATATTTCCTTAAAATATTGCACCTGGTTTGTTCATTTTGATAAGTTTGAATGTGGTAATGTGTATGCTTAACCTAGCACCTCGGCTCATGATATCTTCTCAGTGGGAAAATGGTCTAACGTGCTCTTGCTTGTAGCTGGTTTAGCATCACTTTGCTTTGCCATGCACGCGACGAGATTGATTTCTTTAGTGACATGGACACTTTTGCCAGTCACTGACTTTAACCTAAAAGCTCTCAAATTTATAACGGTAGAATATACGATGTAGTTTTCTGTATCGGAGTTTTTCAATTTTCTAAGGTTTTAGGTCCAAACAATGTCAGATTGTCATATGAGTCTTGACCTTTTCTTTATTGAAAGAAAGATCCATTAATAGTTAATAAACCTTACAAACAAGACCATATAAGGGTTGTATTCATCGATCGTTATCGGAAATCTGAAAAACGATTGATGAGATAATAGCTCTAACTAAGGGCGACACAACGCCTAGACAAACAAATATCAGGTTGTTCTTTCTTCTCGACGATCTGAATAAGTTCACCGATATAGAGACCCAACCGGTAACGCCACCAAAAGTGGTAACCACACTTCCCGGAGATTTGCCGGTCAAAGACGGGTCTTTGACTGCGAAAATCCAGAAAGGGGACTTAAAGGAATACAAAGCAAAAAAAACTAAACAACAAGCTAACAATAACGAAACTGAAATTCTCAAGGCCGGTCTCCCGTGGTCGGGGCTGAGGTCGGAGCGAAGGGGGAAATGGATGGCGCCGACGATGCAAATCTGATCTACTTAGGGCAAGGGCACGGGACAGGCCGAGTGAGCTCGGTAAAGCAGGACAACGTCGACTGCGGAGCTCCGACAACAAATGAGAGCAGATCTGATCATCAGGCCGGATGATGAGCGTGACGGGAAGACAACCTCGAGGTAGTTCAGGTCGTCGATGTCGGGACAAAAAGCCGAGGAGTGAGAGCACAGCCGCCCATCTTCATTGGAGGAGAAGGCCGGGGAAGGGAAGACCGAGGTGGGGGAGGCAGATCCGGTCGGGAACCTGCCGGAATAGGGTGGAGGAGGTGGGTTTTTACCGGATCTGGGCAGTGGAGGGCTAGGGAGAAAGGAGTGGACGATGGTCGGCAGATCCAGTCGCCGAGGCAGCGGATCTGGCCATTGCGGGCGGTAGAGCAGGCCGGAGGATGGAGGGTCGGGTCGTGGGAGTGGGGTGGAGGTCGTTGTTGACGAGTGGGGTTGGGTTTGCTGGATGAGGGAAAAGGGCAGCGGAAGGAGATGAGGGCGAGGCTGGCCGGAGCAGATGCCGGCCGACGGAGGGGAAGCTACAGCGACGGCTAAGGACGACGACTGGACGGACAGCGGAAGGGCGACAATGCACGGATGGCGAGCACGGGACGAAGCTGATGACAAAGGCGCCGAGAACTTGAAGAGAAAAAGGACAAGGAAAGATGGTGCCGGTTTCCATGGCCGAAGCCACAGTCGCCAATGACGATACACACATAGTACATGGCTTCAAAATTAATTATAAATTCTTCCTTATAGTTTTGTTGGCAGCTTTTGTTTATGTGCTTCATAAAGTTCAATTTGTTTGACCATGAGGTTTTTAAAGTATCCCACACTCATCCTCTCAGTACATTACATGACAGGATGAGTATGGTTTCGCTCGACAATGATGAAGATGATGACGACGGATGGTCAGTAAGGAGGAGGAAGACCCGATGTTACCAACGAGGTCTGGCATGCAGCCCAATCGAAGGCCATAAGTCACGGGAGATGGGGTCTAATGGGGGATGGTAACCTATTGAACCCTGGAATGGGACGGCCTCTCCCGGTTATCTTTCTCGGGATAGGGCCGCTCGTCATGCCCTAGCAAATCAAGATAACCACTTAATAAGGTGTATAGCTTTGGGTACATGTTTAATTATGTTTGACAATTGTGCGGAACTATTGCTTCCTAGTTTGTCAAATAAGAATATGTTCTCGTGGTTCAGAGCATTACACCGGTCTATGATGGGAGGTCCCGGACTATTTACTCGGCTTTATAAGTTTGCCTCATACTATCTTATTTGACTACCTTATATATAAATGAAGTTTTAGTATATTTTCAAAAAAGAAGTATACTCGTTTGTGTATTACCCTTTCAGGCTAAGCATGATATATATTAAGACTAATTTTTGTTTGTATTTAAAAAAAAACTAATTTTTGTTTCAATAAGCCTTTTGAATAAAAGGGCACTATAATTTCTTTTGTAATACTAAAATAAGATAAAATAATATTAATATCACATCATAGAGACAATAAATCTGATTTTTATATTTAAAAAATATTATAAAATTTATTGTTAATACAATAAAAATATTTTTATTATTATTTTAGCATATACGATTATATTATCGTCCGTCCATTGAATTTTCAATTGAACTTTGGTAATCTTTGTAGTAGATTGTAGTTTGTCTCACTTATTCTATCTTCAAAAGGTAAAACTTTAGGAACCATTTTTTTTTTCAAATAACAAAGCCATTTACCCTCTCTTATCTATTTACTTAAATTTTAAACTTGAGCAAGTAGTTCTTAAATTAATCAAGCGTAGCTGTTGCCTCATTGTAAAGTAACAAAAGTGCATTTGTGGTTTAATGAATATTGATGATTAGATAATAATTAAGAGGTCAAACCTCGAAAAGGGTTGGGTCAGAGATTCGGTATTCATTTGAAATGATAGAATATTGTGATAAAAAAGGATTGATCGATCTTCCCTGGGATACCATATAGATTACAGACATTGCAATGTGCTTTTATTTTGTTAGCGTTTGGATGACAGTTTTGTTTGTTTGAAAATGGGACTCAGGAACAGTGTTTTAAAAATCTCGATTGGGTGTTGTTTAGGCGTCCGCCTACGCCTAGCAGACCCGTTTAGCCGCTTAGGCGGCTACAACAATTTTGTATAGTATACCGACTCAATTAAAATAATTAGATGCTTATGTATAGTTGTTTGGTGTTGGTGATATTAGTGGTTGTGTTTCTGAGTTGTTTGATGTTATTTTTTAGGTATTTTAAATATTTGTTACCATTTTTAATATAATGAAATTCATATTTTATTTTTATATATAATAATATATCTATTAAAAATTAAAAAATACAAATCCGATTAATCCCCGTCTAGTCCCCGATTAATCCCCGAAAGACCTACTCGCCCGACTAGCACCCAACGACTTTTAGAACCTTGTTCAGGAGCAAGGTTCTAAAAGTGGTTAGGTACTAGTCGAACGGTTAAAACTTTCAGAGATTAATCGAGGGTTAGAGGGGGAATAATCGGATTTATATATATATATATATATATATTTAATAGATACATTAGAAACAAAATATGAATTTCATTATATTAAAACTGGTAACAAATATTTAAAATGCCTTAAAAATAACATCAAACAACTTAGAAGCACAACCCTAAATATCACCAACACCAAACAACTCTGCATGACCATCTGATTATTTTAACTTAGTCAGTATACTATACAAAATTATTCTAAACGCTTAAGCGGCTAGGTGGATCGGCTAGCATTAGGCGAACGTCTAAACAACACCTAATCGGAATTTTTAGAACACTGCTCAAGAGTCCGGAGTAATATTAACAATGTTTGTAGTCTAATGAAATTATTTATCTTCACCATGTGATGTTCGGAATAAAATAAAATTATTATTTTTTCCTCTTTCTCGTACTTGTATTGAGAAAATGTAAAATCATTCTTGCGTTTATCTTCAAAAATCAAATAAAATTAACTCTAATATCATCCAACGAAAAATCAGAAGATAATTCATCAGTTAATATCACTCACACAAGTTGTGTGCTATAAGGTTGATCAATTCTCATCATTAATGAAGAGATGCAAGATACATTTATTTATAGTTCATTTTATGAAAGGTCTTGTTCTACAACTGAAAGGTACCACACTATGCTTGTTATTTTTTTTGAAACGTGCATTAATACAAATCAAGGGTTATAAACTAGGGTCAAAGACATGGACACTAGATTATTGTCTAAGCCTCCAGTAGAAGACTTAACTCTCGTGGATCCGTAGAAAACGCTACTTTTCATCGTACCTACAGACTGAGGACGACCTATGACCACATTTTCAAGTTTATTCAACCTACTACAAGAAAAACCAATAGAGCTCCAAACTAAGAACATATGAACAATAAAGCAGTAAAACTTGATGCGTTGCCCTTCATGTCATACCGAGACGTCCCAGCACCGGATGCCCCGGGCCTAGGAGGATAGGCCCCCGAAGGGACCCCCTCCCTCTCTTGGGACTCTCATGGATCTTGGCGATGCTGCTGCTGAGCCCTCGCCTATTGTTCAACATCCTCTTCCTCATCCCTCAATTGACGGACAACGATTTCTCAGGGAGTCGGAGGCCGGTGGGGGGTTGAGATCACTCCCTGCGATGACTGCACCGAGAGTAGTATCAAGGGGTTCGGGCTGACATGCAGGGCCGTAGGCTGCGGTGTGGTCAGGGCTTCCATGGAGGCCGACTCGCCTGTAGCCTCCCCTCTCAGCGATTGAAACGTGCCAAATACCGATAGTCCCACAGGTTATAGGACCGACAACGACGATGAGGAGGTAGGCATGGTGACCAGTGGTAGTGGTGTGGTAGACATGGTGAGCGGAAAAAGGTGTTATGGTAAAGAAAAGAAATAGGAGTGCCTTTTTTTGACCTAGAATCGCTTTGTCAGAGCCTACGTTGGATAATATGTTTGATATTGAATGAGAAAACATAACACTTCAAACACATTCTTACTGTACCTTACATTCATATGACACAACCTTTCTTAAAATACACTATTATTTACAAATGATACATTTCTTATGGTTACAATTATTTACCATTGATCAAGTTATACATCATAAAACTAATCTCAATAAAAACTGTGGGTCGACATTCCCGTCCATCTTAGTTTGATAAATTTTCAAGTCAAGATCTTTATTTTACAAATTTGAAGAGTCAGTTATAATTATATTCTAACAAATAACATACATAATTGTTTTTAACTATAGTTTTTAGGAAAACTCAAAATTGAAATGTGTATGTGTACGAAGACTAGTTCTTCGTATGTTCGAGAATAGATATCTCACATATACAATAAGTGTCATGTATACTGATTAAACTTTTATGCTTTTCATGAGAGTGAACTTTAGTTGGTTAAATTAAATATAATTGACCTATATTCTTAGTTTTCTATAAGTTAATTAAAAAAAACTCAAGAAATAGATACATATCTTTCAAAAAGAAATAAAGAAACATATGAAGATACACGAGGCCTAAAGAAAAAAGAAGACACGTGAGAGTAAATTTTTTATTTTGAAAGTTTGAAACTAGAACTTAAATGTTGAATTTTTGTAAGTAATAAAATAAAACCGATATCTAGAATGTACATTTTCAATAGGGTTAATTGTTGAAACTTATCCTTATGTATTGGTCACGAACACTATGATACCCTCATTTTCAAAATGATATTTGCGGTATCTTATGTATTGGTCACGCGATTACGTTAGGAAAAATAGACGGTAAATACCGTTTTTTTCCATTCCGTTAGTCATATGACCTCAAGTGTCATATAATGGATGGTAAAATGACGTTTTTCCTTCATTATTTGACTTTTATACATTTTATAAGGAACATTATCATTGCACCCTCGTTGTTGTTCCTTATAAAATATATAGAGGTCAAATAATTAAGGGAAAAAAACGTCATTTTACCATCCATTATATGACACTTGAGGTCATATGACTAACGGAATGGAAAAAACGTCATTTTATCGTCTATTTTTCCTAACGTAATCGCGTGACCAATAGATAAGGTACCACAAATATCATTTTGAAAATGAGGGTAGCATAGTATTCGTGACCAATACATAAAGATAAGTTTCAACAATTAACCATTTTCAATATTCGATGCTAAAACTGTAGGAAAGAGAAAATGGTGAAAAGTGAATCAGAAAGAAAATAATTGAAGCATATATAGAAGGGCTAAAATAGTCACATGCATGGTTAAATCTTAAATGTGTCGATGATACCATTTGTTACAACAACAAAAGTTAAAGAAAGATTGGAGAACACGAGGACTAAGTTCCACACTGCGCTATAGTGCTTCTCCTTGAGAACAGTGATTTTTCCATTTTATTCCTAACTTTGTAAGTCGGTTACATTTCTGCGGGTCGCATTACAATAATACATCACTTAATTAATTAACTGACAATTAAGGTTGTAAGAAAAATTAGTTAGTTTTGATCGTGTGTAAGACCATCTTCAATAATAAATTGCTATAATAGAGTCAAAAACACTATAATTATCCAAGAGTATGAGAGACTAGGTATTACGTTTTCAAAAAATAAACCTCTCATCTTTTCTTCTTCGATACAGCAGTTGCTCTCATGGTTCACCCTCCATTACTATCGGATTTCGACCATCACAGTCCCCTACCATTGGCCTCTTGTCCCTCTTCACCGAATTAGGAAATGGTTCCATTGCCTCTCCAATCGATGAGAACCCCGACTTCTCGCTCCCCTTTACCTGTCCCGTCTGCATCGGAGGCGGAACATGGACTGCATGTCCCACCGGAGTACACCAACGCCTCCGAACGACCTCTACCTCCCCGGGAATCTCAAGCCCCGGCCTGACCAAGCCTCTGACACCCTCATGCAGAAGCAGAGAACATCATTTCAAGCCCCCCGAAGATTGAAGAGCCATTTCTACGGCTCCTCTGTCCCTTTCCCTCGTTTCGTCTACGATATGTTCTTCTCAATCCACGGTCAGGCCGACGCAGTCACAATCCCCTCGTCTCCCAGTTCCAGATTGGGATGATGAGGAGGAAGAACTAGAAGTCCCGATTAGAGCAATCTCGATTTGTGTTCTTCCTTCATCACCATGAGTTAAATATCCATAGGGCTAGGGAAAGCAATATGAGAAATTGATTCATTGGGTTTCGTTTTTACTATGTGTAGTTTGTGTTTAGCTTAATGTTTGCATGATTTGAGTTGAATGATTTGTCAAATTGATCACTTGATAGATAAATAGGTTTTAACATTCAACAATTGTGAAATGAGAATTGCTAAAAGGACTATGAATTATGTAACTAGGGTTTAAATATAGTTAGGTTAACACCAGTGCGATAGCTATAGGATTATAACCTCGAAAGCTAGAGAAGTTCACGAATCTTAATGCTTTACGTCTCTCTATACCTATATTAGGACTAAGTAGGTAGTTAGACTAGAATAGGGTCCTAATTCGATCGTGAGATGTTTAAGACTAGTTGAAAGAACTTCCGTTGTCACTAAATGAATCTTGTATGCACATGTAAACAAAGGATCCTTGCGAATTAGTTGTCATATTGTAACCCCGTTAAAGTCCTAGATCGCTTGTTCCTCTGAATTTTACATTGCCTCTGATATTTTGTCTTTTACTTTATTATGATTTATTATACTTTACATTGCAAATTGTTATTTAATTTTCCAAAACCAAAATCATATCTTTTTGGAAACAGTTTAAGTAACGAATTTTAAATTGAGTACTTGTTTTACTGCCCATTTGGGTACGATAACTGGTGTAGAGTGCGTAACGAAAATGTGAGTTCTTTATCGAATTCGTTGATTCACAATGAATTCCGAACAAGATAGATTGAGTTAGAATTTGTTACTTCAAAATCTGACATACAATCAAAGATCTCAAGTGCTTATATTGCAAACTAAAACTCTAAGTCCTAATACAGTAAGGAAACTAAACCCCAACGTCCTAATACGAAGAAGGAAATCTCAAAACCCTAAAAAAAAAAGGAAATAAGCGCATAAACTTCAAAATACGATCTTTCCCCTCCAAATGACCCCAGACGGCTAAAAAACATCGTCGACGAAGCGATGAGTTTTGCTCGGGAGCCCGTTTCGACCCGAATAATACTAAGGCTTTGTCAGATTCGGACACTGATGCATTTTCGAGTTCTCCAAGTACTGCATCATTACGTCTTCAATCTGAACTACATTAATAACTGAAACTTAAACCAATATACTACTTAACGATCGATGTGTTTACCGTTTCTTTTTGTAAGTCAATTCTCACGACGCCAATCACTTACAAATGAAAATTGTACATATAAATCCAAATGGTTTATGCTAAGCATATAAAGACGAGCAGTAATTTGGATAAACAAATAAAAGGAGATGAGAAATCTAAAAATAATAATAAAGAAATGAATATAAATTGTGAAGTGTTGGGTCGGTAGGCTCCTTGTTGGAACAAGAAAGATGGGCCATGAGAACTAACAAGTAGGAAATATGGATAACTTCTGTTCTACTCATATGTTGGGACTTAAGTTAATGGATAACAGTTGAGTGGACCCTCATATAAAATAAATTCCTAAAACCATCACTAAATGTCAAAAATGCTAAAATCATCTAAAGATTATTATATAAAATGTCCCCTTCTTATTTGACCAGATATAGCTGCCCAAAAATCATTGCATTATTTTCCATATTCGACAAAAGATTGAACCCACAATTCGTTGACGTGGTGAACAAGAACCAAGTTTAGCCACCATGGCATGGACAGAGAGTTTGCAATCAATCCATAAGAGTATTCACACCGTGTGAACCGGGTGTCTAACTATGGTTTGCGAATTGTGAGATTGTAGTTCGCGGTTCGCGAATCGCAAGTTATAAATCGGATGTCGAACAACTTTATGAATCGTGAAATTGTAGTTCGCGAATCACACATTGTAACGTGCGTGGTTCGCGAACCGCGAACCTCAATCCCGCGAGCCACGGTGCGAACCGTGAACCACTGTTGTGGTTCATTGGTGTGTGGTGTGTGGTTCGCCGGCCATCGATGAAAGCCCGCCACATGGAAAACCGAGGCAAAAAAAATTCGGACCGACATGCAATAATTACATTTATTTAATTAAATTCAATACAAATAAAAAACTGTTTTTTTTTCTCCACCTATAAATATCCCTTCTCCCATCCACTTCCTCTTTACAAAATCCAATAAAAAAATTTACAGCTCTCGGTGGTGACTCCGGATCTGGTGGGGGATCCTTCGATCCGATTGAGGGCACAAGTGTCATAAGTGCCCCAATTCCCCCTCAACGTGTATAAGAGCGCCCAATTGGCAACAAGGCCGCGAAGAGGAAGGGGAATGGTGTCGCAGACCGAGTAGTTGCCTAAATAGACAACGCAAGGTTTGAGAAGGCTAAGCTTGTATGCACTATAGACGCCAAATTCGACAAACACACGGAAAAGATTGAAGAATTGCAGAACGTGGACGTGTTAGACTTTACCAAGGAGTAGACGGTCAATCACACGAAAATGTTGTCTTTATATTTCTCACAATGTGAGAAGATCCCGAAACAAATTGACTCCCTCCAATAAAATTGTAATTCTTTGACGAATTAATTGATGTATTATTTGGTTTTTATTTAATTTCTTTTTTTATTAATTACAAGTTGAAGTTTAATTTGCATTTTAGTTAAAAAAAACAATTTTATTTAGTATTTACTATTTTAAATATGAATTAAACAAATTCAGCAAAAGAATAATTAATTATTCTAGTCAGCATCCACTCAACACTTCTACAAAGTACAAACCATGATCCCCTCACTATGGAACTCAACTCAGTTTTAGGGGTTCACATCACAAATCATCACACTCACCAAATGATTTGCGCATCATGATCCCCATACATGATCCCCTGACTATACATGCTCTGACGAGAACTAATGTTTAAGAGTATTTAAACACTATCCAAATTGTCATTATAATGTTAAGTTGTTTAATTAGAGTATGTATAGCGGAAATGATCACATATGGGGATCACATCTTGAGGATCATGTAGTGACTGAGATGAATTGTGATGCACGCTTCTTAAACTGAGTGTGTTCCACAATGTGAGAATCATGTATGGGAAAAATGATTTGTTGAGTGGATAATTAATTATTCTTTTGCTGAATTTGGTTAATTCAGATTTAAAATAGTAAATACTAATAAAATTGATAAAAATAAGGAATAAAATAATAAATTAACTAAAATGAATGCATTCATTAATTAAATAAATTATTTTTAAAAATAAATATCAAATAATACATTCATTAATTAAATAAAAGTAATACAATTTTATTGAAGCTTCGAAATGTGAGCTTGGATCTTCTCACATCGTGCCATCAACAAAGACTTCAGCTTCACGTGATTGATCAGTTGTTTCTCGTCGAAGTTTGACACGTCCTTCTCCTCCAATCTACTATATTAGACGTAGTACTTCTCGAATTTATCGCTTAGACTCAGAATGACTTTTCCCTTCTCGGTCTTGACTTCGTCCATTTGAGTGATGACTTCTAATTTGTCTTGCACACCCTTTCCCTTCCTTTTCACAACCTTTTGACTCATCGGGCGCTCTTGTACATTCCGAGAGGCACTTGGGGCACTCGGTCCCTCGACCGGATCGGAGGATACCCCAACTGGTTGGGACTCATCATCGAGAGCTGTAACATGTTCATCATCGGTGGGAAGTAAATTGGGTGGGTTGAGCTATAATTTCCGGCCTTGTCCAATCGTCATACAACCCCAGTCGTGTCTTCCTCCTCCTATAACTTGTCTTTAAATTTCAATGGCTCGATCCAATGGTCGAGATTGAAATGCTTAGCCTCTTTCTCTTTCACCGTGGCTTGGTAAATGTCTATGGCCTCATGTTTGTACCTTTCGTCGTTCTATCCGCTGGGTGGAATGGACTTTGAGTCTCTCTAAATGTGTATGAACCTCCACACTCGAGGCGCCTGCTTGTTCCAATGACTCTTGATGGCTTGCTAGGTCCAATCAAGAGGGTTGAACTTACCCTCATTCCATAACTGCTAAGCAACTGTGCTCCAGAAGGAACTTCCATCTTGGGAGTTACTCTTAATGGGGTCTTTGGTTGTGCGCATCCAGATTTTGATCACCAGGTTGTCCACCTCGGGGAGCCATTTCGTTCTTATATCTGATGTCGGTTTCTTTCGTTGTCTAGAGCCGATAGAGGACGATGTAGACGACATCCGTTGCCGCTATTTCTGGGGATGTTTTGTTGATGGTATTGAGTGGCCTCGGGGTAGTCGTAGTAGTTAATAGAGGGGTTGTAAGGCGGGGGGGGGGGGTGAAAGTAGTTGGTCCGAATACAACGGGGTTGGTCGGTTGTTGGAATGCACTTGGGTTTAAATGCATTCAACATCATATATAACAAAATAAAATAAATGATAGAAAACACTTAACAACATAATGTAATTTTTATAAAATTTTATGAAGTGAAAGACGATGTTGTTGGAATGTACCCGGGTTCCAATATTGTTGTATAAATGCATTGAAAGCGGTAAGGTCCCAAGAACCGGCAACTAGGTTGAAAGGCGGAGGGTTGCCCAATGTGTTCAACATCTCTTGAAAGCCACATGCTAGACATGTGTTGACCTCCTGATCATCTGGTACGTCTGGCGTGTGTAGTCTTGGTTGTCCGGTGAGGACAACGGTTGAGTCGAATTGTTAGACATTTTTTTATTGTATTTTTTTAAAGAGGAAGTGGATAATTTGAGAGAGAAAAGAGAGGAAGTTGGGAGAAATGTGTATGGTTTAATGAATGGGGGGAGGGGTATTTATAGGTGGAGAAAATATTATTTTAGTATTTAATTTAATTAAAAAAAGGTAAAAAAATATATCTGTTGCAAATCAGACCGTTGCCAACAGTCACGCCTGTGAATCGTGAATCACAAACCAGCGACTCACAATATTGATTCGTAGTTCGCACTGTGAATCGCGACATGAGAAAGTATGATTCGCGGCACGTAAATCACGTACACCGCAACGTGCGACTCGCGAGCCGCAAATCGCAATTTACAAATCGCGATTCATGATCTGGAGGTGTGATTCGGGCGGTACAAATACTTGTAATGGATACGATATACATTATTGCATAAGCAAGAGTCGTATAAAGGTTAAAACGACACTCGTACATGTGTATCACTCATAGAGCATTGCAAAAAGAGTGACACGAAACTCCTTAAAATCTAATTAGTTTTTATTTTTATTTTTATCATAGCTTAAAAACTAATTAGTTATCAAACAAATCGTATAAAAATGTCTAAATAAAAACGGGTGTGGTAGCTCTAACGAAACAAAAGACTCTCTCTAAACCTTAGGAAACGTTCTCTGCTGCAGCACTTAAAAGCCATGTCTATGGTCATGATTTTTATCATGGCCTATGTCATGGTTATGCTTCTCTCTTCTACACATCCTCTCCATTGCACCGTCCTTTTGAATCTTGCAGAGGTTTTTTCTGCTAGGGTTTCTTTCGGGCCGTCTCTAGCCACCGCAACGTTGACCTTCTCCCGCCACCAACGAAGCGTCTCCCGACCTGTTTCGGTCCATCCTCTGCAACTCCGGGGGTTTCCGTCTCTGAGGCCGCCGTCCCTGATGCTCTCGCCGCCATCTCTAATGTCGTCTTCGTCTTTGATGCCGCCGCCATCTCTGATGTCGGCGTCCTCTTTGCTGTCGCCGCCGTCCCTAGAGTCGTCCTTGAAGCCGCAGCCGCAGTCGGCGCGTCCTTTTCCCTGGCCTCCACCGTCGCAACCGCCTCGACCCCTTTCACGGTTATGGCTCTGGCTAATCGAGAGGATCCTTTTTATTTTATTTGAGTTTGTCTTTGCAGTATCAGTGCCTAGTGAAAAGAGAATCAGAGATTTTTTTAGGGAGAGAACCATGATTCATGTATTGCCTTCCACTATTACTATTGAAGTCCTTGGCCAGTTTTCGGGGCAGGAATTTCAGTACCACCTTCTCATCCTCCGTATTCTATCATTGCCTATATGGCATCCCAATACCGTCTATGACGGTTCTAGTAGTACAAGGATTAGTGAACCATTGTTCTTTTATTCTGACCTTAGTGGCTAGGGAGCATGTTCCATGGCGCACCTCGATGTTCTGATATATCATTAATAATATTACACCTTTCGTTCAAAAAAAATGTCTAAATAAAAATGAGGGAAAGACTTAACATGATCACATGATCGCAAATTTGATGAGGTGGGTATAAAAATGAAAGGAAATGACCATAAAGAACTGAGACTAAAACATGAAGATGGTAGTACTTTATTAAACACTTTTATTTTGAAGTTGGATTACGGTATCCTTTTAGTCTAGGTGCCATCATCATTGGCGGCCACTTGGGCTCCGGCTATGGGGGTTGTCAGTGGAGGTGTACCCTCCATGTGTGTCGGTCCCTAGGTTTATCCCTCCCTCTGCCCCGCCTCCCGGATGACCTCTTAGCTACCGCCACGGTGCCTCGGGCCTCAAGTAGGACCTTCGATAGCTATGTGCACCGGAAGGTTCATAGGATCCTCATCCAGGATCCCAACCCTGACCCGGACCTTCGTAGACAGGGGACCAATGGGGAAAGGAAACCCATTGGCCTCAGAAATAGACGAGTCGACATCTAGGCATCTCTCTCCGAGTGAAACTATTTATTGAGGGGTCAGACTACTTGGGGCAACTTTGGTCACCACCTCACGAATTAGAATAACCATCCGATTGGATATTTAGAACACTGACCTCGTGTTATTGTGCTTAACTGCTATTAATATGTCTCATTTCAAAAAAATAAAAGTTATTTATGATGTATAAGAATCTTCAGCTACTTTGGGTGGGTGGCATTACCGTTGTACTCGGCACAGTTCTAACTTCTGTTGAATATTCAATAAAAATTCATCATGACGCATAAGAATTGAAAAGACACATTTAGTGTAACATAATTACTATTATTAGCATATAACATTTATAACACTATTGAAAATGCACCTAATATTATGTGATGGAATCAAGAGAGACATGAATTCTCTCATTTATTTGATAAATAAGCATTGAAATCTCTAGTGGTCTTAACATGACAGTAGCATTTAATACTTCACCTGTTACATCCGACCAGAGTTTAAGAAAGTTAAATACTCCAAAAATACTAACAAAACAAAAACCAATATATCGACCATAGATTTTTTAATTCAAATTTGTTCCTTTCAACAATTTGTTTATCTAAAAATTAAATCTATTGTCGAGTATTCCATATAAACACTAATTGGTAAAAAAATGGGATAAAAATGATTTTTTTTTCTTGAGAATGTTGATTCTTTCTTGAGTTAATGATACCAGATGCTGAATTTGAGTGTCGAAGAGATCGTTTCTCCTCTTTTTTTCTTCTCTCTCCTCTGTGATCATTTTTTGGAAAGTCAGTCGGTGATTTTGTTCTCAATAATTCGTTGAAACAAAAAAATCTACCGTGTGGTTTTATTGATCCGACCGTACAGATTAGACCCTTCACTATGGATCCATGCAACAACTACATCATTTGAAAGTCGAAAATGAAATGAGCACAAGGAAGATGAAGAATTTACAACAAGGAAAGGCCATAGGAAAGAAAACAAAACACAAAAGGGTAGAGCAGAAAACAAGACAACAAAACACAACTCAACTCAACACAATTTCCTGAGCTGTCACCAAGTGAAAACATCTACAGCTTCCTCTGTCCACTAGGTCCTGCTCGGACACGTGTCCTCTTAGCGATTTTTCTCTCTTATCACTAAAAAATTAACATCACCATCACCTAAATCTAATTATCCCCCATCACTTTAATCATTCTACACGTGCTTCCTTCCGCTTACACGCCGGAATCTCCTCTCCGACTTCAAACCCCACCTCCGATCCAAATCCATAACCCTAGACCTTCCTGATTTTCCCACTCTTTCTCACCGTCCAAACACCCCCCGCAGCTCCCAAACTACTCGACAGGTGTTCAAAGCTACTTTTTTGGCACTTTTTTCTCCCTATTTTCGGCGTGATTTGAATTGGGTACTCTTCAGATTTTGACATCTTTGCCTCTACATGGCAGGTTTCAGGTCCAGATTTTCAAGCTGAAAAGGACTAGTCTGGTCCCACAGAGTAAGACCGATCCGTCGATCCTTTTGGAGGCGAGATTGTTTTCATTTTTTGGGGTTTTGAGAATGGGGGCGGTGACGTCGTCGATGGCGGCGAAGTTCGCGTTCTTTCCGCCGAATCCGCCGTCGTACGAGTTGGTGGAGGACGAGGTGAGCGGGAAGCTCAAGCTGTCCGGGTATCCGGCGAAGGAAAACGTCGACGTTTTGAGGCTGGGGACGAAGAGGGGGAATCAGGTGGTGGCGGTGTACATTAAAAACCCTTCGGCGTCGCTGACGCTGCTTTACTCCCACGGCAACGCGGCTGATCTGAGTCAGATGTACGAGTTGTTCACTGAACTCAGCTTGCATCTACGAGTCAACCTCATGGGGTCAGTTTCAGATTTTTCAATTTCATATCCTAATTATCTATTTATTTCTGTTCCATTAAAAATTCAATTTCTCCCTCTCTCTCAGGTATGATTATTCTGGGTATGGACAGTCTACTGGGAAGGTATGTAATTTACTTTGCTTGTGAGAAAGAGAAGAAAGTTCCAGTTTTTATGTGTTCTGTTTCAATTCAGCTGAGCTAATAGGTTGTATTTGAATCAGTGTGTTTCAATTTAAGTTACAGTGACAAAGCAGTGCATTTAATCACTTAATTACCAAAACAGAAACAATGAGTAGCTATTAAATCCCATAAATTTAGAAACTTAGAAAATATGAAGTTCACTGTACTGGGTCTAATCCACTTGTTTAGGTTTATGAAGTTAAGTTAGTCATTTCAATAGAACACCATTGTCAAAACTTGACCTTATATCTTGTGATGGACAGCCCAGTGAGCACAACACGTATGCTGACATAGAAGCCGTGTATAGATGTCTTGAAGAAACTTATGGAGTGAAAGAGGAAGATGTTATATTATACGGGCAATCGGTTGGAAGTGGACCCACTCTTGATTTGTCAATCCGATTGCAGAGACTGAGGGCAGTGGTTCTTCACAGTCCTATCATGTCCGGTCTTCGGGTCATGTACCCTGTGAAGCGAACTTACTGGTTTGACATTTACAAGGTTTCATGTCTATGAAAGCTCCATTGTTCGAATTTGAAGTATAATTGTTCATAATGTGGAAACTAATTTCATTCCCGTAACTGATTGCCTGTTTATCTTGCAGAATATTGACAAAATACCATTTGTTAGTTGTCCGGTTCTTGTCATCCATGTGAGTATTTCTAATTTTGAGCTATTAAGTCATGGTTTAAGTTTGTGCTATTTCAATACTACCCAATTAACATGCTAATCTGAAGTTCATTTAATCTCAGCTTTTCACTTTTGTGCTGTTTCCCTGTTTCATATTTCTGAGTGAGACATACCATACAGGGATAATCTTTCAAAAGTATACTAACCTTTGTTACCTTTCTCACATAACTACACCAGCTTCTAAATTTTCTCACTGAACTACACGAAACTTCCAAATTTTCTCACTTTACTCTATTTTGGTAGTGAATGACAAAGGTAGCCCTACACCAATTTAAAAAAATCAGATAAAATTTACCGTAGTTGTGGTACATTTTTTAAAAAATTGAAAATTAATTAAGGGAATTTTCGTCACTTATTACCAAATAGAGTAAAGTGAGAAAATTTGGATGTTTAGTGCAGTTCAATGAGAAAATTTACAAGGCAATGTAGTTAGTGAGAAATGCGACAAGATCAGTGTCCTGTGAGATAACCCCTACCATATATAGTAATATATTAATTTAGTGCTATGCCTTTCAAGCTATTGTTTGTTTGCATCTGATGCATAAAATCAAGTTCCTAGAGTTCGGATTCATGGAAATGATTAGAATCTAGGATTTGAAATCTAGACTTTGTAATAATGGGATTCAAATACAATTCTGATGTATGGGAAGACATGATAAAGGATATCAATTAAATCCTTTTGGAATTCAGCCAAATTCAATTTCTTTGTCAATCCAAACATTTGACATGGGTTGGGTCTAATCTAGTTTTTCAAATGAAACAAGACTTCCCAGACATAATTTGACAAATTCAATTCATGTTTCCGAGATAGATTAAATTGTAAACTAGAACTTCACGTTGCTGCTTACAGACTTATGAGAAGTATATTTTCATATCTTCAAAATGTACTTTACAAAAAGACGAGTTATGTGTTTTGCATGTCATATTCAGGGAACAGCTGATGATGTCGTTGACTGGTCTCATGGTAAGCAACTTTGGGAGCACTGTAAAGAGAAGTACGAACCGCTTTGGGTTAAAGGAGGGAACCATTGTGACTTGGAGTTGTTCCCTCAATATATAAAGCATCTCAAGAAGTTCATATCAGCCATTGAAAAATCCCACAGGAGAAATGGTTCGGGGCTTCTCACAGATCAACCAGATATTCCCCGTAATAGCATAGATTTTAGAGAAAAGCCCAGACCCAGCACGGACCAGAGGGATAACAAATCCCGACCCAGTACTGACCAAAGAGAGAAACCGAGGATAAGCATAGACTGCAGAGAAAAGTCAAGAGCCAGCGTTGACCGGAGAGAAAAGGAAAAATCAAGAAAGAGCATTGATCAAACTGCGAAAGCGATTAGTACTACTGACCAGCCAGAGAAAGCTAGGAACAGCATCGACCGGTTAGCTTTTCTTGGCCAAGCCCAATCAACTAATTTTTTTCTTCCACAAACGTGTTTTCTGAATGTTCTGTTTGAAATTGGTAGCAGGTTTGGGCACATGATGAGATCAGTTGGGTTGTGCAATATTGATTGTTTCAAGCCCACAGCAGCAAAGGTGTGATGAGGATGAAAGGTCAGTCAACACAAGTCAACAGGACTGGGCTCTAATTTGTTGAAATTGGTTTCTATGGGTGATAGGAAAATGTGAAATTGGTTCTTACAGAGGTATAATTGGAAAGTAATACAATCAAAAGGAACTTGTGTATTTTAATCATTGTCTGTCCAAAAAATAAATTATTCTACTCTTGTATGCATGGGATGGTTATCTTAGCATTTTAGTCCTTGGAATCATTTATGAGTGTATGTTTTTGTCTTGCATGTGCATATAGAAATTATACAGTTGTTACAGATCCAACTCTAGACCCTGGGCCATCAAAGCTTTGGTAACATGAAGAGTATTTATTATCATTAGAATTTCATGTGAAAATAATTTTTGTTGTAATTTTGTGTTGGTGTATCAATTTTGCCAATTATGGTTTCTGTTGCATCTTTCATTCCTTGGTATGTCAATGGCTTGTGAGGAAAATGCTTTGGGTATTATATCAAACGAAGTATTTTTTACAGGGGATATTTCAAACAGAACAATATATTTTCAGCCTAATAAAGAGGATATGTTGAATCTATCTCTTAGATTATCTCTAACAATAGGCGATTGAGCGAAGGAATATGCGAAAAGTTGGGAATTGTCTTGGCGAATTGGTTAATGAAGCTCAGATATTGTCTTGGCAAATTGGTCAATGAAGCTCAGATACTCCATATTTCATCGGGGACAATTTCGACATTTGTTACGCTTCATGACGACTGAGTTCCTAAATTCTAACCCTAAATTTTTTAGGAGAGATTGCAATTTACTACTATACACTATACAAGTTTATCATGTTATTACAGTATTGTTTAAATTGTATCATGTTATTATGATAAACTTTTGTTATGTATCAAGGTAAGTTTATCATGTTACTATGATTGTGTTTAAAATCAAGTTATTATGATAAACTTCTGTTTTGTATCAACTTAAGGTAAAACTAACCGAAATGACATTGTTTTGGATGTAAAAAGATCATCTGTGCCGTCAATGATAACTGATTTTCTTAAATGTCAAAATTACCTTTAACATCAAATAAAAAATGACAAGGAAACAAACACAGAACGATTGAAAAAAAAAGGTGTGGGCCGTTTGGCACGAAAGAACGACATCGTTTTAGCATCTGCTGTCGTGGCATTCTGATAGTTAGTTAATTTGCCTAGTTGCCCTTCATCTTTGGTCAATTACAGTCAAACCCTGTCAACTAAAACAAAGCTTCGTGTGATACCCCGTTTCGTATATAAACTTACAAAAATATCCTTCCTCCTTATCCTATTCCAACCTTCATCCCGGTACTCCCATTCTTATCATTACAGCACCGAAGCAGAGAAACATTAGCTTCTCATTTGCCTTCTTCGATTTCCGCAGACCTTGATGTCCACTATACCAACCTCCGTGTTCTCTGCTAATTCCACCGAGAAATTGGACACCTTGGTCGCCTTCCCTAAACCCACAATCCTCCTCCGAAACCCATCAATGGCTTCCACAGCTACGTGGACACTGATACCCAAACCCATTTCCCAAAACCCAACCTTTCGCACCCATTCTTCTTCTTCCTCCTCTTTCCCCACTTGTACTTTTCTGGGTATCGCGCAAGAGTTCTTCCCAAGCTCCAGGTTTTCCGGTTGCGGGCTTCATCGAATTGGCGAGGTTCGACCCAGTTTGTTGAATTTGAATAACGATATTGGGGCTGATGGGGTTTTGGCCAGAGGGTACGGGAGTGCAGCTGAGGTTGTTCCCGTGTCATCCACGGAAGGGGACGAAGATGGGTCGGTTGCGGGTGAAGTTGAGGAGCTGTTGAAAGCGGTGAAGAGAGCGGAGAAGAATGCTGAGGCGAAGAGGTGGAGGGTGAAGCGTGTCTCGGAGATGGGAATGCAGGATTGGAAGTATAGACGGCTTAAGAGGAGACAGATACTGGTTGAGACTGAGGCTTGGGAGAAAGCGGCTAGTGAGTACAGGACACTTATGGCTGATATGTGTGAGCAGAAACTGGCTCCCAATTTGCCTTACATTAAGTCATTGCTCCTCGGTTGGTTCGAGCCTATGCGCGATGCGGTCATCAAGGAGCAGAAGCTGTGCCAAAGGGTTAGGCACAATGGGCACGCCATGCATTTTGATGAGTTGCCTGCTGACATGATGTCACTTATAACAATGCATAAGCTCATGGCATTGTTGATGTCTGGAGGTGGTGTTGTCAAGCTTGCAGCTACTGCTTGTTCTATTGGTGAGGCCATTGAACACGAGGTGGGTGAGACTGCAATATGCTTGCTTCTTTAATTTATAACATAATTAGGCCTGACTTATTTGAAACATGATGTTAGTTGTTTCTACCAATGCAAACTATCAACGGAAAGCAATGTTCCTTAGATTTGTTATTCCAATTATATTTTGTGTAATGCTATCTTCTCTGGGACTTGCCATCTGATTATACCTGTCACTGCAATGTTATCAGATCAGAATACAAAAGTTCTTGGAGAAAACAAAAAAGAAGAAGGTTGGTAAAAATAAGAAAAACGCTGAAGCAGGGCCTGATTCTGAAACCAATGAAGAGAAGTTAAGGACAGAAGCTACAAACTTATCGAAAATCAATGAACAAGAGAAGTTAAGGAAAAAAGTTACAACCCTGTTGAAAAGACAGAAGTTGCGGGCAGTGAGAGAAATAGTGAAGGGACATGATGGTTCTCAACCCTGGTCACAGGAGCTTAAGGCTAAGGTTTGTAGGATCTATTCTTATCTCGGATATGAACTTATTTATCAATTTATTGTATTGCAAAACTCTGGTAGTTATCCAAAAACTATACAGGTTGGAAGCCGCCTGCTTGAATTGCTGATAGAAACAGCTTATGTACAACCTCCAGCTAATCAGTTAGTTGATGGTCCACCTGATATCCGTCCTGCATTTGTACATACAGTCAAAAGTTCACTCAGCAAAGATGGGTGAGTGTTGTTTTATCTATGTTTATCCTATAGGAACTTATTTTCCACTATTACTTCAATAACTCCTTTGGGTATTTTTCTTACAGGAGGACTAGACACTTAGGTATTATTCAATGTGATCCGCTAATTCTCAAAGGCCTGGATACGACTGTGAGTATCTCATTATCTATCTCAAATTAAGATTGTGTATTCCAATCCACAGCTCTTCACACATATTAACAGTTGTCATGTTGTTCTTGATTTTTTTTAAGCCTCCTGTATTTTTAAGCGATAGATTGTTAATGTATCAGTTTTAAGAGTTTTCTTTTCAATTATTTATCTTAACTAATAACATATGCATGTCATTTCTGCCCAGCGAGGCACTTCAATGTATCACATGATTTTCGTTTCTGTTTTTGTTTACAAGGAGTGGTCCATAAATGCTATTGTTTTTTCATGCAGGCAAGACACATGGTGATTCCTTATATGCCAATGTTGATCCCTCCAGTCAAGTGGACAGGGTATGGTGATATGAATTTGTATTCCGGTATTGTTGCATTTATCCATTATATTTTTTGGTCACTTTGCATGGCAATCAGGTGCCTTAAAATTCAGATTTAGTTTCTAGTTAACGAACTAAACAAGATTTGTAGAATTTATTGCCGGTGTAACTTATCTAATTTGATGTATGCTAGCTGGACTAAATTGAATTGAAGACCAAGATTGTAGATGCTCACATTGAGTTGAGGTTGAAGCTGATCATCTTGTATGTATCAGTTGGCTTACTGGGTGTTTGGATAAATGAACCAACAAAGCCTATTCTAGGATCTCGTTATTTTAGAGAGAGAAAAATGTTCTAGGCAAGATTTTTTTTTCATGATACGGAGTTTATGATTGCCAAGTGTCTATTAGTTAAAGAAGCGAGCTATTCTCCATAAGATTTAAGAAACACTATTTGTTATAAATATTGACGCTGTTGGTGTGGCAAATCAAATAATAGCACCAATTTGTTATAAAGTGTGGGTTCATGGCAATCTTCAAGTTTCAACCAGTAGAAGTAATGAGATGAAGCTATTTTAGTGATCTAAGTAGTTTGAGCTCCGCCTGAATGGGTAGAAAAGAGAAATCTTTTATGCTCTCCATGAACTGGTATTCGTCATGGTAAGATTTGACTCTTATTAAAGAATTTGGGCCTGGTGCGAGCTCTGACACAGTTGTGTTCTGAATACATTAAGGGTCCAAATCTTAGTTTCATGTCAGATTCTGCTGTCTAATAAGCACCAAAGCAAGGCACTGCTGTCTAAGAACATGACATGCTGTCTAGATAGTAATGTAAACAGGCAACAACTTGACTCGTATACTTTTGGTTACCTGATAAGTTTTATCAAGTACTAATTTTCTGCATTGCAGTTATGACAAAGGAGCACATTTGTTCTTACCATCATATGTCATGCGTACCCATGGGGATAGGCAACAGCGTCAAGTGCTTGCAAAAGCCCCAAAGAAGCAACTTGAACCAGTTTATAAGGTTTGAACATATTTACTTGTTGCATGGATATTAATATATTATTGTATAAATATATAGTTTGATCTGCTGATGTGGGATTTTCATCTACTCAGCGTCTGCATTTACATGTATTATGCTAATTTCAACTGTGTGACAAACTGGTCAGGCTCTAGACATACTTGGGAGTACCAAATGGAGGGTAAATAAAAGGGTGCTCGATATTGTGGATACAATATGGAATAATGGAGGTCGTCTTGCTGGTTTGGTAGATCGAGATAATGTGAGCAGATCTTTGTGTTATATTTTCATATTTTTCATTATACATCGTACTAAGCATTATTCAGCTTCCTGATGATCTTTACAGTAGTGTTCATGTTCATTCAAGATTGTTTTTATTGAGTTCTCCTTGTTACAGGTTCCTCTACCCGAGGGGCCAGATACTGAAGATGAAGTAGAGCTTCAAAAATGGAAGTGGAAGCTTAGAAGTGGTAAAAAAGAGAACCGAGAAAGATATTCACAGCGATGTGACATAGAACTCAAACTTGCTGTAAGATCCACTAATATCATTCACGGGGTAACTTAATTTATCATTAATCCACTCTTGTTTTACACTATTTTTAACTGTGGAACAGGTAGCACGCAAATTGAAAGATGAAGAGGGATTTTACTACCCTCACAACCTTGACTTTCGAGGTCGTGCTTACCCAATGCACCCTTACTTAAATCATCTTGGTTCAGATCTATGTCGTGGCATTCTAGAGTTTGGAGAGGGACGCCCTCTTGGAGAATCCGGCTTACGCTGGCTGAAGATACACTTGGCAAATCTTTATGCTGGTGGAGCAGACAAGTTATCTCTTGAAGGACGAATAGTGTTTACTGAGAGTCACTTGGATGATATATTTGACTCTGCTGACTTTCCACTTGAAGGAAGGCGCTGGTGGTTAAATGCTGAGGACCCATTCCAGTGCTTGGCTGCTTGCATCACTCTCACTGAAGCTTTGAGAAGCTCTTCTCCGGAGACTTTTGTTTCACATGTTCCTGTACATCAGGTACTTGTGATGCAATGCACCAGATCCATCTTTCACAAGTGTTCTGCACTAAAACTGAAATACTTGCTTTGTTCTTCAGGATGGTTCTTGCAATGGTTTGCAACACTATGCTGCGCTTGGGAGAGACAAGGTATTGATGTTTCTTTCTGTTCAGTCGGTATTAGCAATTTACTTATATATGCACGATGTCCATTATATAACTAATGAATGACAGGAGAGATCAGTAACATTTGAAATGTTAAACAATTTACTGAATAGAGAAGTAGTAGAATCTAACCACCACAAATAGATACACTTTTTAGTATAGGCTAATAATATTTATTATGCTTTTGACATTTTCAATCACAACAGTTTTTATTTTCTAAATAAGAATTTCTTTCCAGGTAGGAGCAGCTGCTGTTAATCTTATTGCGGGTGACAAGCCTGCAGATGTCTACTCAGACATAGCTTCTAGGTAAGCTAATTTTCTGTTCTTCATGTCAAAAGGACCCTTCGTGTGGCAAGCCTTTAACATCTATTACTTCTGCTGAAATAGTAATTTCAAGTGAGACAGGATGTAATGTACACTTTTTTCTCACTTTTCCTCAAATAGGTATTAGGGGAAAAGTGGTATAAAGCTAGATGTGTTTCTGAGAAACCCATTTGAATTGCTACAGCCTTAACTAGTTTGAGAGATGATATACATTTACTTCAGATTTTGAATCGTGTTTCAATCCACCTAAAAACTGAAACTGATAGGTGGAGGCCTAAACATGCTTATTAAGTGATCAACGCCCATCAACTTGAGCTTTTGGGTTGATCATGCTCTATCCTATTGCAATGCCCATTATATTGGTGGAGCAGCGTCTGAGAAAATATTTCATATTTGTGTTGCAGAGTTCTTCATATCATGCAGGGAGATGCGGAGAAAGATCCTGCAGATTTTCCAGATGCTTTAAGTGCTAGAATATTAATTAATCAGGTCCTTTCCCAACTTTTTTCTCCTTAATCTCAATGCTATTAATAATATAAAATGATGAAAAAGGTTTCATATTTTCATACGAGCTATATGTGTTTCATCTTGTAACTGATTGTGCACTGGCTCAATGGTCTGTAGGTTGACAGGAAATTGGTGAAGCAGACAGTGATGACGTCTGTATATGGTGTCACTTACATTGGTGCTCGGGATCAAATCAAAAGGAGATTAAAAGAGCGTGATGTCATTGCAGATGAGCAAGTGGCTTATACTGCTGCTTGTTATGCTGCAAAGGTAAAGGAAGCAACTACATGAATCTCACTCCAATATCAATGTACGGACATGCATCGTTACTTATATATTATTTTTTTCTGGAGCAGGTCACTTTAACTGCCTTAGGGGAGATGTTTGAAGGTGCACGTGGCATTATGAACTGGCTTGGTGAATGCGCAAAGGTTTGTCGTTTGATATTCCTGTTTTTCATTTCCCTAGTTAAATTAAAAGGGATAATGACAAAAAAGTACCATGTACTATCGACTTTTTGCAAGTTGGTACCTTTATCTTCAAATCGTTGCGGGTTGTGGCCCTGAACTTTTTATTTTGTTGCATTTTGTGTCAAAAATTTATAGTAGAGGGTACTTTTTTGCCATTATCCCTGAATTAAATCCATGTTCTTGACCACAAAGAATGAATGTAACAGGTAATTGCACATGAAAATCAAGCAGTGTGTTGGACTACTCCTCTTGGACTTCCTGCTGTGCAACCTTATCGGAAATTAGGAAAGAATATGGTTAGTACATTAACCTTTGTTGAAATGTATTTTATAGCCAATAAGCTATCCGGGTCCTTAAGTTTATTCTTGTTGAATTCTTTGCAGGTCAAGACTTCTCTTCAAGTTTTAACACTGCATCAAGAAACTGAAAAGGTCCCTTTTATGTTCTGTCTCTATTTTTCTATATAATTTTTTATATTGTATTGTCAAACATATGCTTAAACCAAAAAGCTAAGACAAACGATAGATGGCATCCGCATTCTTCTATTGTGGCATATGACATGTAAGTGTTAAAGTCCAACCCACGTGAAAGCTCGAACTGATAGGTGAAGGCCTCGAGATGCTATTAAGTGGCGAGCGGATCTACATCTTTTTGATGTGGGACCTTGACACCCCAAGCCTGCACGTGGACCGTGGGCCTCTGGCCTAAAAAAGGATGACCCAACAGGATGGCATAGATGGGTTTAAGTATAGATGGACCAAGCTCTGGTAACGTATTAAAGCCCAACCCACCTAAAAGCTCGGACTTATTGATGGAGGCCCTAAGATTCTTAGCAAGTGGCAAACAGATCCACATCTTTTCAATGTGGGACCTTGACAATAAGGCCAGGCGACACAATGGGCCATGTACCAAAAATTAACAAGCATGTGTTTCAACTGGGATACATATACCCAAGACCAAACTAACTACTATAGGAAATTTTAATTGTTGTTTCACTTCCATAGGTCATGGTCAAGAGGCAGAGGACTGCATTTCCGCCTAATTTTGTTCACTCCCTGGATGGTTCTCATATGATGATGACAGCACTTGCCTGCTATGAGGAAGGCTTAACCTTTGCAGGTCTGTCTTTGTTGTTACCTTTTTTGTTTGATTATTTATCTTATACTATATACAATTCATATATTCTTACAGGAGTCCATGATTCATACTGGACACATGCATGCGACGTTGATGAAATGAACAGGATACTTAGGGAAAAATTCGTTGAACTCTATGAAACACCAGTACTTGAGAATGTAAGTACCACTTTTAAAAACCCATGTCAAGTTGGATTTCTTTGGTTCTTACAACCACTGTATTTGTTGTGCAGGTGTTGGAGAGCTTTCAGGAGTCTTTCCCCGAGTTGACCTTTCCTCCGCTACCTGAGCGAGGAGATTTTAATCTGAGGGATGTGCTGGACTCACCTTATTTCTTCAACTAACCTGTTGCTTGCAAGGACTTCCATTTTTGTCTTACACTTTGTTGACCTGCATTTTTGGCAACATTCGGCTCAGAGTTCTGAAGAGAGATTTGATATGCTCGACACCAAGCTGCTGTACATATAGAGAGGATCTGCATCGAGAACAGAGAACAAAAACTCGCTCTACTTGGTTCTGTATAGCAAGAAGCATTGAAGTGAAGACTTTTTTTCAGGGGCTGATAAAATTGCAGATCTAACAGATGATGAAATGCAGTTCATAGCATGACCTCTGAAGGACACTAAAATGTTGGTCAGCAGAGCAGTTTGGTTGTATTGCAGAAACTGTAATATTCACATTTTGCAAGTGTATACATATGATCTGTACCTCTATTTTTTGTTACTTGTATTGGATACTGTAAAAGCTGTGTTATTAATAAAACAGTTCTCATTCTATTGAAAACAACGTTCTTGAGATTGAGCTGCTCTGAAAACCCGTGAATTCCTTGTTCTGATTCTGAATGGCCTAATAAAGAAAAAGCTTCATAGACCCAATCATATATATGTATAGTTGTCTTTGTTCAATTTCATGCAGAGTTACAACACTATAAGCAATACAGCAAGCCATGCATTGTCATAAGCCAAATGTTTCTTCAGCACAATCTATTTATACATGAATAAAAAAGCAATCTTTATCTTATTACAATACAACTCATTTGACTCCTAGAAAACCCTAATTTTCCAAGGGCATGAATACAAAAAATGCACAAGAGTTATCATTCACGGGACGTCTTCTTGAACAAAGCATATGCATCACTGTATATAGCCACCACATTTGAGAACACAGCAAGAACGATCATGAACACACACAAGATCTTATCCTTCTTCGTAGCTATGCCATATCGATCCCTGAAACACCATTATTGATTACAGTTAGCCACTAAGCTCCACCAGTTCAAAATGAAATTTCTCAGCTTAATTGTCGGGGATAATTGCAAAAAAGTACGAGGTATTCACTTTTTGCAAATCGTAGCCCTCGTATTCGATAATTGCAAAAAAATGCCAGGAACTTGCCTTTTTGTCAAACTGTAAATTTGTTCCAAAATAACGATTTTAAAGACTTGAAATTTTAGAAATAGTAAGTATAAAAATCTGGAATTTCCACTTCCCTACATCTTTATTCCTCTATGAAAATTCTAGATTTTTTTTTCTACAGAGTAAAATTGTCATTTTGTAAATACGTTACACTGTAACAAAAAGACAAGTCCATGGCACTTTTTTACAATTACCAAAGCAAACAGTTATGATTTGCAAAAGGTGAATACCTCAAGGTACTATATTGCGATTATTCCTTTACTTGAAAAAAAGCATAAGCCATAAGGTGCGACTGTGCGAACAACCTATAACAGTAAAGTCTAACCTTAGAGTAACTGAAGCTGGGAATATGAATCCAATGCACACAGCAGCAGTTGCTCCAGTAAATTGGAAAGCATCCCAAATGCTTGGTATAAAGTTCGCACCCAGAAAAATAACAGTAATGAGCCCAATGGTCACAAGAGCAAACCTCAAGTTGTCTTGAACCAAAGGCCTTGCTCTTGGAAAAAAGAGGCCATCCAAATTGAGCCTCAATGGATAGAAGACAATGGGGAAGACAAGCATGAGGTGAGCAGCATAACTAACACGAACAGCATCATTGAGCAAGTTACTGTATGGAATCCCGAGGTTTGTATCGAAGTTGGCAAGCACATCATCAAGAGTACCATCACCAAAGAGGAGGATTCCAAAGATACTAGTCATGACATACACGGATGAGCATAGAGCAAGTGCAGACCGTACAACACCTTTTATTTGTGTTGAGTCTTCAAGCTCATTGTCTATGCTATGAACTACAAGAAGAGTGTTTAATTAAGTTTACAACACATGATACTTCATTGAAAGTTAATTAGGTCAATTCAAGTTTTGCATGCTCAGCCCACAGTTTTTTTGAAAAACAAATCAGCAAGGAAGCAGGCATATAATTTTGGGATAATTGCAAAAAAGCACCCTAAGGTATTCACTTTTTGCAAATCGTAACCCTCTTATTTGATAATTGCAAAAAAGTGTCTTGAACTTGCCTTTTAGTTGTACTTTGTAATTTCGTTCTAAAATGATGATTTTACCCTTTAAAATAATAAGTAAATCCAAAGAATCCAAAATTTTCGTTTCCCTTAATTTTGTTTCTCTTTTGAGTACAAAGAAGAAGAAATTTAAGGGAAGTGGAAATTCTGGATTTTCTTTTTGTTTTTAAAAAATAAAAAATTCAAGGGTAAAATTATCATTTTGAAACAAATTTACATAGTGCAACAAAAAGTCAAGTTCAGGACACTTTTTTGCAATTACCAAAGAAGAGGGATACGGTTTGCAAAACAAAAAACTGAATACCTTAATGTACTTTTTTGCAATTATCCCTATAATCTTATACATGTAATTGACTAAGCATACCATTGTAATGACAGATATATGCAGTGACAAGAACAGGGACAACAGTGAAGAGTTTCCCGAAAGATGTCAGATCAGTGATATCAGGTAGCATTTTGGGCATTGCAACTCCTTCGCTTATCAATTTGATAATCGAAATTCCAACCATAATTACAAGAAATACAACTGCTAGAGCAACTGATAGCGCAGATGTGAAACTCAATGAATCTGCAACATTAAAAGACATGATTCATTTTCACTTCAAGAGGGAAAAAGAAACACTAAAGAAATGTGCAATAAAGTGCAAGTTAATCTATTAATGAACTAAAATATTGAAGAGCTGGTAAAAAGGTCTCCAATGCATAACAAATGGGTAGTACAGACCTGAATCTCCTCAGGCAATGAGAGATATAATTAAAAACATAAATAACAACATTCCACTAATAATCTTCTAGAAAATGGTATACCCAGGAGGTCACAGGAGGAGGATAAGTATCTGACCAAAAGTTCATGTAAGCTTCTGGAGTTTTAGTTACCAACACATCCTAAATTGCAAAAAATCATCTAAGATCAAAGACATAGGCACTTCCACCTAACTGTGATTCAATTCACCTATAAGATACAAGAAGTCACTTGATATATGATTTAAAGCCAAATTCAGATTGTGAAAAGTACAAACCAATTCGCTTAAAGCAGGCCAATGGGGAAAATACAGCAAGTGTTGTGACAAGCAGAATAATGGTTCGCCCGTTCCACCAGTGTGCTCCAAACCACCCTTCGAGGACACCTGCATGGTGAACACCACTTGAGGATGTCCCAGAAAGCACATCGCCTGCAGAAATAGAGCTACATCTTGTTATGCAATATTTTGTATGATTTGTATTAACAAAATGATGAGTTATTAACAAATATCACAATGAAACTTATATGGCGAATTGTATTAATTGAAGCCATACCAATGATGATCATGTAGACAATGAGTACACCAATATTATTAACCAGGACACTTATCTGCAACACTATTCTCCCCCACTTTCCAAAGGCATCCCCCATTAGACCTCCATAGGAATTTATCTTCCCAGCCCGGCTAAACCTTAGGAGCATCTCAATTGAAGACTCTGTCAAGAAAGCCATGAAGATAATCATGGCAATCCCAAGGCCAAGACCCAATTGCTTCATGGTTGCTGGCAAGGCCATGATCCCAGCACCAACAATTGTGGTTGATAAGTTGAACACTGCCCCGGTGAAGGAAGCACCATCAAACTCATCACAAACAACACCATCCTCTTGCCTCTTAGGCAACAAAGGGGTGTTATGATCAACAGCATGTTTGCCCTTTCTTGAGCTTTTCTCCTTTTTCGGTGCAAGGCTTCCGATCGTCATCTTCTAAATATCTACAGAGAAGCTCAACCTCCTTACTTGAACTATATCTGTGCACAAACAAAACCTAAAATTAGATTCCACCAAAACCAAGTTCATATTTTGGACGATACAATAAATCCTAATTAATGATTTTTGGATTCAGCTCATGGATTCATAGCTATGTGACTGTAAATGCAAAATGATACAGTACAAACGATTCAGCTCATGGATTCCCCTAAAACCAAGTTCATATTGTGGACAATACAATTACAATAAATCCTAATTAATGATTTTTGGATTCAACTTATGGTTCATAGATATGTGATTGTAAATGCAAAAACATTTAGTACCCAACTCCAGATAGCTACCAAAACAGATAGATCTCCAGCAAATGCTTGCAAGCAACAAAATTTATGGTTGAAAATTCAGAAACAAAACTAGGATGATTATGCTCTACAATCAAAAGATCTGCTTTATTCTCGGATAGATACAAAGAAGACAATTAAAACCCAACAACCAAAAATGAAATAAAAAATTCCTGAAACACAAACCTTAGTTTCTCCTACTGATCCAACAAACCCAGTACAGACCAATCAATCGATACTCCAGATAAGAAGAGAGAATCGAGGGTCCTCAAGGAAAGGGTCACCTGACCTTTCGATTTATACACAGACAGACAAAGGTACACGCAAAATATGAAGGCACAGTGAGCAATTCGGATTGAGAAAAGGGGAAAAGTATTAATAAACGTATGAGAAACGAGGATTTGGTGAAGCTACAGTTACTGTTTGGTGTAAAGCTGACTGTAAATCGCGTTGGGGGTTGGAGTATCAGGTCTCTATCAAAATCTACAGAGATGATATGAGTATGAATGAGTATGACCCTCAATTATTGAATGTTTCCAAGTGAAATTTTCGTGGTCTGGAGGCAAATTCAATGGACTAGCACTGAGAGGCTGACGATTTTGATTTGGTTTTTATCTATTTATTTATCTTGTTTTTCTGTATTTATTTGTCCTCATCTTTATCCACGTTCCACCACATCCCTAATTTAATCTTGAACCTTTCTATTAAAAAAAGGCTGTGCCGTTCAGGGTTTCTTAAACTTTTCAAACTCCTTCCTTTCAAATCATTTTGATCTCCACCAATTTTTTTTGAGGTGCCTCTCCTCTTCGACCAGCCAGCTTCTATGAATATTAAAACACCTCGATCACCGACATCTGTTCCAATGTCTCGTCTATCGGTTCAGCGTTAAACTATAGCTCAATCAACTCACTGGGGATCCTGGATCATCTCACGGGGTGGCTTTGACACCCTCTCCACCTACCGTCGTTTCTTGCCACATGAAATGGCGTATCCTCATCCAGTTACTCATCTTGACCTATCAGAACCACGATACCAACCACCACCTCGTCAGACTCCAGCGGCCCCTACGGAAGAACTCAGCCCCTAGTGAATATCTGATCCAACCGATTCATACAGAGGACACCGGGGCCCGATTAGGGCACGCTCGATATCTATGATACCACCCCACTCGTACCATCGTCCTCTCGGTCACAAGAGTCGACCTGGGTACGATCGAATCTTGGTATGCTGTAATGGTGTGAGAGACCAAATGTCAGATCCAGGGACACGAGTTGGGAAAGATCGTTGGTCCTCCTTGGATGACCCCTACCAATGGTGGTCAACCCACCATTATGACCAAACCTTTTTTGAGCCTATTACGGATCTGGATCCTGCTCGGAAGCCACGGGCGATAGGGATGTTGTTGTGACTCCAAGTGACACTAGAAACCCGCCTTTACCAAGACATGAGAGGTGGGAACGGTCCCTCTGTCGAAATTGAGAGACAACATGACCAAGGGACTACGCAACTGTCGGATCCGACAAGAAGGGCATGTCGAGAAGAACCTCGTTGGTATGGGACCGATGGAGCCTCGATGGTACGTCTCATCCCCGGAGATGGATGGATTTGAGACCCCAACCCAAGACACCAAACACCTCGGTGGTAGATGGCCCCGAGAGGACTAGAGCGAGGCACGACCAATTGCCTCGCGGGTCACCATGAGTCGCCCATGGAAGTTCATGGTGTTACTAAGGAGCCACACCCTAGCCCCACTGAACCAGAAGCACTCTGGTTCTCAGCCTCCCCATTTCCCTAGCATACTCCTTGGTCGCCTGGTGCGATACACCAGTATCTATCAAGTCGAGACGGGAAAAGCTCACAGGATCATCCGTACTCAACACAACTGGAATAAGGACCTACCCCCTACACTCTCCTTGTATCTTTACGGGTTATTAATTATAGGATCAATGTTGCAGTCATCAGCGGAGCTATATCTCATCCTCTTTCAATTATTCACAAGAATGTACGACCTATACAATCTTTTCACTTATTATCAATAAAATCTGCTCGTTATTGTGCTAAAAAATATTGAACCTTTCTTTTTTTACGTGTAAGCGATTTTTATTTGAATCACTTTATTTCAAGATGATTATATTTTATGTTTAAGATTGTGTAAATTGATTTTAACGATTAAGGAAATCGGAGCTAATTATAAGAGCAATCACATCGTCGTGACTTACTACGCGACTCAAGGTTATGGGTTTATGGTTTAGTGAATTGCGGGTCGCGACGTTGTGGGTACACCTAGTGTGCGAATCATGGTTCGGGGTTCACTAAACCATAAACCCCGAACCGCAAGTCGCGGTTCACAATTACGAGTCACGAGTTGCGACCAACCAATTAGATCTTGCCACGTGTCTCATATATTTTAATATTTATTAAATTTGAATTTAGTTGTTAATACATATAAATCTGACTTTGCGCAAACGGTGTCCATGATTTACAAATTTATAGTCATTAAGTTCATATTGTTCTCAAAAATGATTTATTATCTTTGATCACAAAAAAAACACTAATTTACACTTCGAATCGAAAAAACGAATAAAAACCCAACATCCAGTCAGCGTACACTTAGAACCAATGAACCATAAGCCTCACTGTGAACCTCACTACTGTGAGATACAGTTTAACTAAAGGGTTTAAATTCACGATTTTCTACTGTTAGCAATATAAACCCCAAACCTCATCGATATACATGCTTTAAGATTTGTAAATCATTGATGAAATTTCATTATGTCCTACTTGTTTAAATACAAGTATTAGTTGGGATATTATAATTTGAAATTACAACTACATGATTTGAATTATAAATATAAAATCTTTATCCAAATAAATCTAACACACCTCATGGCAATTTTGATATTTCATGTTGATGACTATTTTAGACTTTTTTACTCTTTGGATAGAAAAATAATAGAAATTTAATGGTGAAGTACCAAATTGTGGTTAAATTGTTTGATAGGGTATTATGTTGCAAAGAGATTATGCCAGGGTATTATCTTGTAAATATATGTTTAGCAGGGTACTATATTGAAAAAAAATTATGTCATAGTATTATCTTGTAAATAAATTTTTGGCATGGTATTATATTGAAAATTTTCCAAAGTTTATTAATCAGAAAAAACTGATACAGACGGAAACATAACCATAAAAACTAAAGTAATACTGAAAATAAAAGGGTGACACTTAAGTCCTGACCCGTAGGTACCAGACGTTTACTCTATAGCCAAAGACCCAGCTAATCCACGGACAATCTAGAGCACTACTTTGAGTCCCAGGTTTGTGAGTGGCTCAAGGTTCGTGTCCTATCTCGATATGAAAATACTCGGAATATCTGATATGGGGCATTTGAAAGGATAACTAGCATCCATAGAGAACACAAAGAAATAAGGGGACCAGAATGTCGGATTTACACCGACCTCGGTAGGGCGAGAAGTGCGTCCCCCCCACACCTCGGAGGTGTCAGAGTCCTGATCCAGCGAATAGGGTTAATACACCTATTTTGCACCGGTGGCCAGCAGAAGCAGCTTTTAGTTCCAGTTTCCCTGACTCCGAACCGAGGTGTCAGGATCCCGATCCAGTAGATAGGCATACGACGGAGGCGGTGTAGGAGGAGGTGGTGGCAGTTTTGGCTCTGTTGGCAGGGTATGCGAGGATGATAGCGGCTTTGGTGACAAAGGTGGCGATGGATTCAGAAGCGGCGACGCTGATGGTGGCATGTCGATCGGGGGTGGGAGCATCGATTTTTCCGTGGGGAGCTAGGGTCGACTGCGAAGAGAATCATGGCCACTATTGCGATTGAATCTCGCAGGCCCATAAACTATGGTGGAGGCAATCGAGGGAATGGGATGACCTGCTGCGGTGGTGACGGGCGGGGCGGCGGCTTGGAGGACTGTTGAGTTGGGGCAGCCACGTTGGAGACGAAGGCAGCACAAGAAGCGGAGGAGACTATGAGAGGGTGGAGGTGCCTTCTTCCTCGGTCGCGACAGCTTAATAAAACTTGTCGATGAAATTAGGGCCATGGTCCCGAGTATCTCGGGCAGGTGGTCCGTGTGGGGGTAGTGGTGAGGAGAAGAATCATGGTAGTTGGAAAGAAAAGGGGAGGGGGAGAAGCTACTATAGAGGAGAAAAAAGGGAACGGTTGTAAAGAAAAAAGAGAAGAAGCACTAGAGGCTACGATTTTTTTTCAATTTTTTTTGATGTGTGAAAGAAAAAGGCCCTAGAAACTACGATTTATTAAGCTAGCATAATTTTTTCCTGTAATTTCTTACCGATAAAAAAGTAAATAAAAAGTTCACGGGTGATATTAAATTAATGACTATTGGTAGTTCAAATACAAAACTTGTATCTTTTACATTTTTTTACAATAAACGAGTGAATATTATGGATAATAAGTGATTACAACAAAAGAGCAATAAAACAACTAAATGACATAAATGAAAAAGAGATCCCAACAATAGAGGACCTCGAATAGAAAAGTAAAGAGCTCAAGGCACCGACCGCCTCACTGAAATGTCTGGAAGGGGCAACTGCGGTAGCGCCTGATGACACCAATACAACAAGTCCAACTGGAAGCTAAGGTAGAGAAGACCCATTGCCGGAGAAAAAACTATGGTGGACTGAATACTCCACCGGGTTGTCACCGTGCGTCGTCCTCCTTGGACTGATAATGGTTGAGCTCCAAAACGCAGGATTGCTGACCTCCGAGCAGGTATGGAAGTACCTTGACAACTTTGGTGGAACCTCTGCCGCCTTATATCTAGAGGGGCGGTGAAACCCGCCAACTGCCCTCTGGACCACCTCTTACTCATCGGTGAGACGAGGGTGCTTAAAGCCTCCCGCCGCTGGATGTGACACTCCTTCTGAAAGAGTGGAACCTTCCAGACTATCCCGGGTCAACCCTAAAATGTCACTCATACCCAAATTGTCCCATGTGAACCCGCCTGCCTGGATCAGATAAAACATAGGCCTCCTTGCCCCGAATCGGCCAGGTCTTGATCATCTAGGGCAGGATATCCGGCTTCTAGTTGGCCTCAACCCGACAAGGAATGTCGAGGGGCCGTCCCTTGAGCCCATCGACCCGAAACCCTAGGATTTCCTTTTCCCTCACACCGTCGCCCACTCTGGTCGTCCTTGTGCGCATCTGATGATCGATGAAAGTCACCTTGAGATTCCGGTACCGACTTCAAGTCGACTTCTAGTAGCCTACCCCCAAAAGGGCCCATCCCCAAAGGCCTTTTTTTTGTAACCTTAGACGTTCCTTCACCATAACGCCGCCGCCATGGCGTCCCTCCCTTGAGTTCATCCCGTGTTCCCTCCAAAGCACCAGGAGGTTTCGACATCGGCTTTGAGGCCACCTCCGGAAGAGTACCCCCGTACAACATAATTACCTCCACGTCGTTATTCTCCGAGCTCATCTCCTCTGTTGCTTGGGGTCATCGTGGACGGGAGTCTCTCACTTGATCCCCACGAACAAGATCTTTTCCCACCTGAGCAAAGGAAACAACTCTCATCCTTGTCGTCGTCGCAATCTCGAAGCGAGCTGATGACAGTGATCGAGATGAGGGAGGCACAACGAGCGTGACTGGAAGAGAGAGGAAGGTTGCCGATCCTCCTCCCGTTGCTGCCACCGTTAACTTGACCCGTGTTGTAGAAGAAGTCTTCATAGTAGGGTTTGTAAGCTTCATCCAAACACCTATGTTTCCGAAAACAATACTATAAGGCGTGGTTGCCAGTGCAATGAAGAAGAAAGGAGTCATGTCAGAAGCCATAGTAATAGCCATAACCAAAACTATCTCCGTATGAGACGCTGTAGGATTTGAGACGCAGAGCATTTTTTATTTACGATTTCAAACCGTAGAAGTTTGTAGTTACTATCTTTTACCTTCTCAATGTAGACTTCTCCATATTTTCTCATGAATATCTATCTATATTTCAAGATAATAATATAAAATCCATTTTAATGAAAAGAAAATAATATTATTAATTTCTTGATTCAGTCATACATATGATAATGAGGACCGGATTATTATCGGGAAAAGTTTGGATAAAATGACCGACTTTACATTGTTGAGTTTCATTCTACTTAAAGACTTTAGATATTGTTTAGACCAAAAATCTATCAACCACTCGGCCCACGCTTCATTAAGGTATCGATAATGCGTCTCGAACGCAATAAAAAGACTAAGGATACAAATAGGAGTGTGTTAGCTGTTCAAAGAGACTCAAAGCATGGTGGGGGAGTGTGATCGGTCAACGCCGATCCGAATCAGGACGAGATGCTCCTGCTTTCAAATGCCCCAAGCCTTCAAGATACCTTATTGAACCTGACGAGAGACTGCTTAACACCCCTCGTCCGATCCTCCATAACCACATTAGTTAAATCAATTTTTAAATGTATTACTGTAATAACTTGCTCATTTTTCCAATCAACTCGGATAGAACCAAATACTAATCAGACGAGCAACGGACAAAAGTTTCAAGTCAGACAATCAATCTACCAAACAACCCTCCTTTTAATATACTAAACCTCAAAAAATATTATAACTTAATTATAGTTCGCAAACAATTAGGCACCCGATATTCCATCCACATGTTCGTTTTCGAGTTAAATTTATTAGAAATATGAAATTATCATGACCACATAAAATCATGTGACGGATTTTGTTTTTCCGACTAAACTACTCATAATCCTCCTCCCAATTAGAAACCACCACCTCAATCCCTAAATAACAAGAGCACCAATAAATAATAATAAATGAAGTGGAGTTTATGTACTCTTAATTAAGGGATATCTACTTGTTCCCACGTGCTGCTTGAATGACTATTTTGGTCAAAGTTACTGTTAATAAACTTAGTTTGTTGTGATCTATTATTATTACTTGATTTTAATTTAGATCAAAGTTGTGAACAATAAGGGTTTCAAACTTTCATTGTATACCAAAATATTCACTTGATCCTCTTGATGATCATGCAGTTCTTGACCTTGTTTTTGTCTCAGTTTCATCATTTGGTACTCTCTTCGCCTTGTTCGTCGAGAGGGATCCAATTTTTTCCCTCTTGAAACACGTTCTCCAATAGTTCTTTATCTCGTTACCTATTCTTCTAGGCAAGTAGCGCGCAATCATTGACCATATGTAGCGTTTGTGTAGTGTTAAGCTTTACATAAACAATTGGGAAGTTAATACAAGTAGATCAATTTAGGATCGAACATTACTTGTTTCCCCAAAGTCAATGCAAATCGACTATGATAGCTTCCTCTTGAGGTGTTATTTGGGATCTCTTGAGGCCCAGCCGCAGGCAATTATTTGAGGTGTTATTTGGCATCCAATACAAATTTAAAAGGGTTCCCTATACCGAAGAAATTTGATAGGGGTGTTGGTGAGATGTGATGTGAGGCGGCGGAATCGAGGTAAATAGGGTTGGGAAGAGTGTATAGAATTAGAATGTAGAGAGAAGGAGAGGAGGGAATAGAGAGAGAGTATAGAAATAGGAAGATGACAAATTGCTCAAGGCATGCTATCCTCGCTGCCATTTTCATTCATCATATATAGATACCAAAACATAAAAGGCCTGGGCTTGGCCAACAAGGCCCACAATGAAAACATAACAAAAAAATAAGATCAAAAGGCCTACACAACCATGGTTCAGTAGAATTCACAACAAAATTTACATTAGAATTATAATTATCAACAAAAAATAAGTCTTCTCTTAGCCAGACCATCTATTACATAACGAAAGTATGTTTCATGCTCTACCAAATCGTCCATAATGTGAAGGTATACATCATTCTTCATTTGAAATCAAAAACAAAATTGTTTGTTGATGTATACTGTCGGGGTTAAAGAGTAGTTGATCATGCGGCGAACACTTCTTTTGTCACGACATATGTCTATATATATTCGGGTTTTCTCTTCTACTTCTGTAAAAAGAACTTTCCCCTTAAGCAACCAAGGGTTGAGTTAAACTTATCCGTCCACTCACGTAATTCGTGTTTATATGCACAAAACATTTTATGAAACTTCTGTATATCGTCTAGTCTTGGAGGATCCATTGGACCTAAAAATATAGAGAGAAATAGTTTTGAGAGGTGAAGAACTTATATTTAAAAGTACAAGTCTAATTTGTAACTATAAATCCCTTTAATTTTCTTCATGAAAAAGACTGAAGTTCAATTTTTATAATATTGATCTTTTTTTCTGACTTGTAAACTTTTTACTACCCATTTTTTGTATCACTTTCACATGATCTTAAGAAAAAAAGGGTAACATATGTTGGGGCCCTTGGGGGAATTGTCAAGACTTGAATTCTAATTCCATAGAAGTAAATTAAATGTTCAATCAATTGAATAAGCAGATCTTTGTTTCATGTTGTTGTGTATGATTAGACTTATTTAACTAAAATGCATTCAAAATCATTTAGATTTCTTTCCCTTAATAAATCATTTATTGTGTCTAATTAAAACATGATACATGACTGGGTTTCATTAATCGTTAAATGTTAGTTTATCGTCTCTTTCTTTCTATTTCGGTGGTTTGGACCCGTCGGATTGTAGGTGTTGATCTGTGTAGTATTGGTTGTCTGGTTTGCTTCACAGTTGGAACATCTGGTATAAGATTGTTAGACCCATACTAGGTTCTGTTTAGGTTATTTACTTTGCAAATTTTTTTGTACTAGAGACCTTATTAAGGGTTATCTTTGTTTGTAAGTCTCTTTCGTTGAAGGGTTCCCCCTCGCCTTGGTCTTTGTTTTTAAAGGCTTGGTTTATAAAACAAAAATTGCTGATAAAAAAGAAAAAGAAACAGGTGATACATGAACAGTGTTTGTAGGTCAGAAAAAACAGGCACACAAACCTCCACAATCTTTGAATAACCTGGAGAACTATTTGTAACCAAGAACATGTCAGCTTGTGTACATAAATAGAGCAACATGAGCACTGTCACAGTAGACTCATTGTTCTACTCATTGTTCTATGTGAATTTCCAGTCTCCAGTATTTTTCACTTCCAAGTAAATATAAAGCTTCTAGAATGCACCATCGCTTCAATCTTCATAAAACATAAATAGCAACACTCATTCCGACATACCTTAATAGAACTTCAAAGTTCGTTAAATATAAAGCTTCTAGAATGCCATTGATTATAGGATACATAATGACATGATTATTGAGAACAACAACCAACTTATTCCAAACTTTCCTTTCATTTCTCTTCTCAAGGATACAAGCACAATATACCAAGTCAAAACTGTAAGTCCGCATGAAAACATACGAAGGCACCATTTCCACTACAAATATTCAAAACTGACATTTCATTTGATACCAACTCCTCTCACCAATCTACCACAATGACAAAAAGAAAAGGAAACTGGTCATCTACCACTTCAATAGACAGCCCCCTTGAGTTGAGGCACAAGGATAAATAACCTGAATGATTAAGGTAGCTCTTTAAGCACAGCTCCTATACCTCTTAATCACAATCTTAATCCTCATCTTTGTGAGCATCTTCACCATCATCAGTTCCGTGACTATCATTGTCGCTACCATCATCATTTTCAATGTCATCACCATCATCATCTTTGTGAACCACACCATTATCACGAAGAACACCACTTGCTTTTAACCTGGCATATTCCTCGAGTGATATGGTAGGAAACAAGTCCCCAACCTTATCTTTGGTGGTTAGTGCACTGTCAGTGCTATCAGCTTTAGCTTTGTTCATCTGTTGTTATAACAAAAATCAACATGACACAAATTATATTAAAAAGTGTAATGGAGCTACAGTATCTACAGAATACTTACGAACTTTGAAAGAGTTCCAATCTTTTGAAAAAAAATATTGAAATTAGAATGGGGATATGATGAACTCACACTCACAATCACAGGTTACTAAGCTCCAATTTTTTGAAAACAAACATGCATGCATAGGTAATATCTATTGTTTCCAATAAATAATTACTACCCATCTACACAGTAATGATAGGTAATAACTATCTTATATTATTAAATCTAACATATAAGAGATACACAAAGAGGCGAAGAGGCGCAATAACCCAAGCTTTGAATTTTTATGATCATGTTAGGTTTTGGGAGCTATGACATGGTCCAGTAATTCTTTAAACAGCAAGGGAGACCAAAACATCTACTGACGAACAGAGGCAGATTCTTGAATGTCAATAAAGTTTGCTTCTAGTTTTTTTTACTATTGACATTAGAGATTGGACATTGCCTTTATTATGATCACTACTTTCTCAGAAGCTTCATCTACAGATTTTAAAGTACCCTAGCGCAATCTCATTAGCCCTTGTAACACAACTTTAAAAACTGATCGGGAAAATGTTTTATTGTTGCGTGTCATGAACTGATTAATTCACCACTACTAGGCAAGAATAGACGAGTGATGTATTGAATAAAAGAGCAAGATACACCAATAACACATGGTGAAGTATAAAATAATATGATGTACTTACGGCACGTAGAAGAGTCCTCTTTTCTCTCTCTCTTGAATTCCTAATAGCCTACAATCAACCACCCAACAATCAGCTCATCATGTAAAAACCAACCTTTATTTTCACAATGAATATGAAGTAGAAAACAAACCTCTTCAAATTCTTTCTGCTCAGCCTCAACCTCTGCTAGGTCCCTACAAAAAGAAAGGGGCCATTTCAACTTCCAACCAGGCATAACAATAGCCTAAGCTCATTCGCACCACAATGAAGTAATTTCCAAACTCGACACAACATTAATAAACCTAATCACGAGAATTCCAATCTAAAATCATCCTTACTTTCCAATTATCCTGTCAACACGGCAACGGCACTTGGCACACACATTCTGCTCCTTGGCACAACCTATACATAATCAAACAACAACTCAGCGAATAATTAAACCCCCCAAATTGAAATGATAAAGCCCATTTGTCGTCTCACAAACACATACAATATATCCTTAATAAATGCTAGTGTGGGTTAAACTAATTTTCTCCAAAACTCCTCCAACATTATATTTTCCAGCAAAGAGGTGAAACTAACCAGGACAGAGAGTATGGTAAGCTTGACGAACAGCCCGTTTAGTGCATCCCTGACTGTAACATAAAATTCAAGACTTGGGTTCACATAAAAAAATGAACTTTAAGACATACAGAAGAAAAAAAAAATCAAAATCGGTACACATACCATTTAGCAGGTTCGGTGAGACCCTTATATTTTCCGTATTTGCGCTTCCAGTCGATCTGACCTTTGCAGCGAGCGCACACGCCCGTTATCTCGGAAAGCGGTCTGAGCCTCCCTCCGACTTCCTGTAACATCAATTTTTCAATCTGGGTTAGGATTAAGGATTAGGAAAAAAGAGAAATTAAGGAGCTTTACAGTTTCGTTGATTTTGACGCCGGCGTTGGGTTTCCAGGCGAACTTGTTCTGGTGCTTCGGCGGCCCGCTTCTCTTCGTGCTCATGTCTTCTTTTTTCACTCTTGTAATCTCTGCGTGGCTTCAGAGCTAAAGTTCCAGTACTTGACCTAATAATATTCTCATTATGACCCCAAATGTTTCCGGTTTTCATACATTCGCCGTCAAGTCGGATCTTCTTTCTCAGTAGACTATTGGCCCAAAACATGTTGGTTTCATAACGAGCCGGCCCAATATAGACATATACTTAAAAAAATTGCTACTAGTCAAATTATTTTTTTGCCCCCCCCCCCCCCCCCAAAAAAAAAAAATTTAGAACCTTAGAAAAGTACTCTCTCACGAGTTTTGTTAGGGGTGAGAAAGCCACCGTCCCGCTCCTCCACTTTTCTTTTCCTTCAACCCTTTTCTCTGTCGTCGTCATGGATCTTGACCAGCCTATATCGCCGAATAGTGTTGTTCGATCCCCACCCCAACCCTCCTCTACCTTTCCCCCGATGGTTTTCCTTTCGGATTCGGCGACATCAAGGACCATTCCATCGCCTAATACCCCTCGCGCTCACACCATGCCGGGGGTAATCTCACCGGAAGACATGCAAGCCGAGCTGCAGTGTTAATTTGGGAAGTGGATCGAAGAGAAACTAATAATATTGATAGTTGTTGTTGTGCTTTTTCATGCTTATAATACATGAGTATTTATACACTAAGAAGTAACTATAATGTCAAAGAAGTCGGAAGGGTTTGTGGGCTATATTGTGAGCTACACTAAGGTTGGTGGTAGTGTAGTGAGCAAAGTCATGGAAGTCGGAAAGCTTGGGTGCAAAGTCAAGAATGGTGGCTCCATATTTTCTAACACGCCCCCTCAAATTCAATGTGGTGATGAACCAAAATTGAGTTTGAATCGATATGAACTAGAAGTGGGTTCTGAAACCAGGCTTGACTTTGATTTTCACTTGAGTCTGCATAAACAGATATAGAGCTCGTCCAAGTGTTGTGGTTGAAGGAAGTGAAAAATAGACGAGTCATCTGATGCTTCATGGGAGTTGAGGTCTTCTTGCTAAACACTGAAAATGTCTCGATGGTCTTAGGGACGGTTAGAAACTCTGCACGTACGGAGCATATGGAGCTGCTCGAAAGACGGAACCTTCTAAAATGGTCACACATAGACTGACGGAATAATATGTTGACGACGAATACCCTTCCGATCAAAGCGGAACGGGAATATCTTGTTGATCGACACACGAACACAACAAGAAAAAATAGTAATGCAGAGATCACAACGGTTACCCAAGGCATGAGGATCGAACAATTGTTTAGAAGAGACGACAACATTATGTAGACTGAGTTGTGTCTGTAGACTGAAGGACTACAACGGAAAGCGCGGACTACGGTGTCTCTCCGGTGGGAACGGAGCAACAATACAAACTTGGAACGCGGTCTGAACTACGGGAATGCTCTCTGGTCGGAACAGAGCCGCAACACATGATCAATCGGTCGGAACGGTTCGGATCTCCGATCAAAACGGAGCAGTAACAAGAACTTAAAAATGGCCGGTCATAACGGCTCAAACAGCTCTCTGGTCGGAACAGAGCAGCAACACAAGAACGGCCGGTTGAAACGGCTTGAATCTTTGGTCGAAACGGCGACAAATAGCTCTCCGATCGGAATGGTTCAAGTAGATCCCCAATCAGAACGGAGTAGCAACACAAGAATAGCCGGTCGGGACAGCTCAAATAGATCTCGGTTGGACGGAGCAACAACACGAAAATAGCCGGTCGGAACGACTCAAATAGCTCTCTGGTCGAAACAGAGCGGCAACACGACTTGGAACACCGGTCGGAACAGCGGAAATGACTCTCCGGTTATAACGGAGCAGCAACACGACTTTGGAACCGCCGGTCAGAACTGCGGGAAGGCTATCTGGTCGGAACAGAGTAGCACACATGAACAACCGGTCGAAACAACGACAATGGCTCTCCAGTCGGAACGGATCAGCTACACGACTTGGAACGCCGGTCGGAATGGCGGCAATGACTCTCCGGTCGGGACGGAGCAGCAATACGACTTTGGAACGCCGGTCAGAACGGCGACAATGGCTCTTCGGTCGGGACGGGGCAGCTACACGATTTTGGAACGCTGGTCAAAACAACGACAATGGCTTGCCGGCCGAGACAGATCAGCTACAAGAACTTGGAACGCATGTCAAAACAGCGACAATAGCTCTTCGGTTGGAACGACTTGTATCTCCTGTCGAAACGGAGCCGCAACATCAATCTTGGAACGGCTCGGAGGAAACTTAACTCGAAACTTGGAACATATTTTTTTTCAAAACTGCCTTTGTAGTGCGTGTGTCGAGTGTCATTTGGTGGGGCGTACAATTCAGGCGCGGTTGCTGAACAACAATTGTGCAGGTTGCGTGTCTCCATAAATTTGCTCTGCTTTGACTTGTCTTCTCAGATCTCACTCCTCATTTAATTTCTCTTTTACCACTCACCAAATATCACACTTTCATGATGGAATTTAGCTCAAGAGACTAAGAGTGAGAGAGCATTTGCAATCTCTTTGTTCCAAATAACTTTGTTCTCTCTTGAACACAAATGAAGTTAGAGCAAAGCAGTTCGTCGGATGCAAATGATAGATGAACAACGGGCGCTAGCGGTCTGGAACCGTGCCGGACCTTGTCCTTCTCCTCCATTAGGGGCTGCCATGAGAAGGTTTTGAACTGCCGCTGCATCACCATATACTCCCAGTGGACGATTGCAGCAGCGGGAGAGAGTGGTTAGCGTCATACATGATATCGTCGAGCAGCATCAACAAAGGACCAATGAGGAGGACCTCAGGTGGTCGGGATCGAAGGGCTACCAGTGTTAGCACAAAGGTAGCAGTGTGGCTCACTAGAGTCGTTGAACTGTTGAGTCATTGAACGTGTCTACGAGAACATCGGATGTGTCGACACCGAGCAACAGAAGCAAGACTATGAGAGCAATATAGTTGCTGGGTAAAGGTAGCACCACCAAGGTGACCGGACGGGGCAGCGGACGACACGGAAAAGAAGCAGAGGAGGCTTGCTCTTCAGGCCGGAGCAGAAAGAGATGTGGTCGGACAGCAGCGGATTTCTGATCTCCGGTGGTGTGGCTCGCTTGAACGGATGGATGCAAATCACGTGTTTAGAATCGGCAACAAAATTCTGGGTGTGGTGTAATTACCATGAAAACGGAAACAAGTAAGTCGAACTGAGTGTTTTATCACTTGGAATGCCTTGCCCACCCATTACCGTCAAAGGCTAAACGAGTGGGCAAAGCCACAGAATTCTTGAGGGCTTTAACCGGGCTCTGATACCATGTTAATTTAGGAAGTGGATCGAAGAGAAACTGATAATATTGATGGTTGTTGTTGTGCTTTTAAATGCTTACAATACATGAGTATTTATACACTACGAGGGAACTATATAGCCAAAGAAGACGGAGAGGTTTGTGGGCTATGGTATGAGCTACGGGTTGTGGTGAGTTAAGATGAGTAGAGTCAAGGAATACGGAGAGTTTTCGGTGTTGTGGTGCAAAGTCAAGAATAGCAGCTCCTTGTTTTCTAACATGCAGCCTCGCACACGCGAGCGACCTCAATCCCCGGCCTGGCTGATCCTGCGGCTGCCCCATACTGAGTCGGGGAGGGCAACCCGCAGTACGTCGGAGATTCAACATATCTGCTCGGACCTGCCCGTGGCAGATCCACGAAGGGCGTCTCCATCCTCGTCCAGAGCAACGACGGGGGCAAAGCAGCCAGTCCCAAACTGGGAAAAGGAGGACGAGGTCGAGAGTACAGAACTGATCCCGCACGTCCATAAGCTAAGGGACGAGGAGGAGGTCTAGGATCCACAGACGGAGGTGTCACAGTCTCCATCAAAGGAATGAGAAGACCCAACGGGAGTGGGAGGGTCCGATCACGAACTATACCCACAGACCCGGGATTTTCGGTGCTGGGAGGTCTCGAAAAAACCGCATTCAGAGCAGTTTACTCCCGTCTACTTTATGAGTTTTATGTTTCTAGTTTGGACTATTTTGCTTTGTTAGTGTGTTGGATGTTTATTTTTCAATTTCGTACTTTTGAGATGTCGGTAAGGGGATGTCCTAAGTCAGTATCTGCGAGCAGAAGCAATATTTTTCTACGGGTCCATGAACGTCGGGTTGCCTACGAGCGACCAGGACACATATTTGGAACTCAGGGCTTGTACGCCCTACCTTGTATGGTTTATTTCTTACATTAATGCACTTCCCCGATTACCCGTTTTAAAAAAAAATATTCGGCCCCACAGTTTATGTGGGGCCCACTCACTACCTTCCAACTTATTTTAAAAATATATATAATTTGAAAAATATCGAAAAAACCCATAAACAGAAGATGTAACTCTGCCTCAAACACCTTTTGGTCTGGGCCGGGGTTTCAGGCCCATTGGAGATAGCCAACTGGTCCTTCACACGCCGACGACAAGGAAGCCGTTGACTTAATGGAACACATAAGCGTGTTGACTGACAGCTAAACTTAAACCGTTGACTAAAAAATGCCTAAGCCTCTTCTCCTTCCTCTTGCCAATCTCCTTACCGTAGTATTTCAAAAATGTCATTCTTCTCGTGCTTCTCCGGCTCACGATCCGACACAAGCAACATTCAATCATCGACCTTACCGTACAACATCTGCCGGACCTTTTCACTGTCCCAAATCAAAGCCGCAACCAACAATTTCCATCCCGACAACCTCATCGCCCACGGATCCTTCTCCAAAGTCTACAAAGGCCGCATCGACAACGCGCTCGTCGCCGTCAGCCGCATAAACACCACGTCCGAACAAGGCTCGAGGATGTTCACGATAGAGGTCAGAATCCTCTGCCAGCTCCAACACCCCAACATCGTGTCCTTCATCGGCCTCTACGACCACGGCCGCGACATCATCCTCGTCAACGAGTTCATGCCCAACGGCACCCTCCACGACCGCCTCTACGACACCAACTCCCCGCTCGAATGGACCGAGAGACTCAAGATCTGCATCGACGCAGCTCGCGGACTGAAGTACCTCCACGCGGGAGCAAAGTATCATATCCTCCACCGAGATGTCAAGCCAAAGAACATTCTTATAGGTAGTGACATGACAGCCAAGGTCTCTGATTTCGGGCTTTCGAGGTTGATGCGTCATGCTTATGGAGTTGATGATTATGATCCTCATGAGATTGATGCGAATGTGGGTTATTTAGATGAGGATGTAATTGTTACGGGGAGATTCAGGTCAAGCTCAGATGTGTACTCGTTTGGAGTGGTTCTGTTCGAGGTACTGTGTGCTAAGAAACCGTGGGACAGAAACAGAGGAGCCGATCGTGAGAATCTGATAAGGTGGGCGTGCAAGTGCGTTAAGGAGGGAAATGTGGATGAGATTGTGGATCCGTATCTTGTCGGGAGAATAGCCCCGGATTGTCTCGGTAAATTCGTTGAGATTGGAGCTAGTTGCGTGTTTAACAAGGCAACGGAACGGGCCACAATGGGTGAAGTGGCAGAGAGACTCGAGGAAGCTCTGCAACTTCAGCAGAGCTCTGTTCCTTCTCCTGGCGGTGGTCACTACAACTATCAAGACTTGCGCTTCTCTGTGTCCGATGATTGGATATGGTAATCTTAGTTTTATGTTGGGAAAACGTCGTTTCTAGTCCAGTTAGAAAGATCATTTGCACATCCTAGCCATATTCTACCTTTTGTGACAGATCATATCACAAATGTGGTTTTTTTATTACAAAAAATAACATAAAGATGGTAATTTTGTTACAAAAACTAGCATAAAGGTATTATTGTTTTACAAAAACTAACCCTCTTTTTCATAATTATTTTACACGTGATTAGTATTTTTTGTTAAAATATGCAAATGACATTTCTGACTGGACTAAAAATTGACATTATCCTTTTTTATGTTTTGAATGATTGTGTAATAATGGATTTGATCTGAACCCTTTAACATGATTTTATTGGCATTCAATTTGGGAAACCTTCAGCGTCTCTCCTTATTTTCTCCAAACACAATCTACATTTCAGGTTACTAATACTAAAACCCAACAAATAAATAGCACAACAAAAACAAGTTGTAATGGCTATGCACCAATACTAACTTCTCAGGAGTGGTTCTCTTCCTTCTTCACGAGTGTCGTCTATCAAAACTTGCACACCATCCTCATCACCTCCCGGTTTCGATCCATTATTTTGAACTACATCTTTTGCTTTCCCCCACAGCACAATGTACAAACCAACTATTATCACAATGGCGCCCGCCAAGCTGCAGTCAAAGAAACAAACACGACTATACTTCATCTGTCCCGAAATAAATGTTTGAGCAGAATAAATAGTTGATAATCTCACCTTCCGACGTAAATCTCCTCTTTGATAAAGATTGCGGCCAGCAACGTTGTGGCGATCGTACATACGGGATTGAACATTGCTGAGTATACCGGACCTCTTTTTGATATGCAATATGCTTGAAGAAAGAAAGCCAATGCTGATCCTCCGATGCCCTATGTGTGTATAATGTAAACTATTAAAACAAGCTGAACTAAATAATAATGAACTTAATTATAATTAAGAGATGTGTATCACTGCTTACTGTCTTATGTGGGATCATTTTTTAACATTATTTTACTTTCTTGTAGAACGATTGCTTAATAAAAAATTTAGTTTATCAAGAAAAAGAACTACTTACCGCAATTGAAACCGAAGCGATGTCGATAGGTGAATCCAGAAGCCATGCGTCAAGGTCACGCTCGAAGCACAGTGCGATTGCGATGGACTGAAGTGCTGCTAGGAAACACATCCAGGCTGATGAAGATATGTGGTCGGGGTAGACCTGGGTGATTTTGGCCTACATTGGACCATTGTTACACTTAGGTACATATATATGTTAGCTTATATATGTGTAGTAAAAGTACCTGCAAAATGAGCCAGGTAGACCAGAAACAATTGCTGGCGAAGATGCAAACACAGCCTATGAACCAAGTCTTGGTAGATGTGCCGAGCATTGGTGGTAACGCTGCGTCGAACAGCTCCGGACCACGCAGAATTGTCATCACGAACGCTCCGAATATGCACAGGGCGGTTCCAACTATCTTTGCGATGCTTCTCATTTCTCGGATTTTTACTTTCTCCAATCTGATTACGTTATTAAAATCATTAGAAAACTTAAACAGTTTTATTACATACTATCAAGTAATAGCATTAGAGACTTAAGAAAAAACTAACTGATATTTCCCGAGCTTTTAATTGAATTGGTAATATACTCTAACTATATGTTTCACTAATCTACAATTAATTCGGTAATATACTAAAAAATGTAGTCACACAAGATTAAACTTCTGCGACTATATAAGCATATATTATATAGTCGCATAAATGTATATCCTATTCGACCATATATATGCATACGGTTGCAGAAATACTTCTCTACATCGATGATATTTTGTATGGTCGCACCAGCTCTTTTCTATAGCGATGGAGTTGTATACAGTCGCACAAAAACAAAAACTTACTGAAACACGTCGATGGTACAAGTAACAAACACTTCTTCAGCGACCGTATAAGCTTCATTCCCCGTTATGGTGTTTGGCATCCTTTAATAAATCAAATTTAATTTTTTTTTGAAACGATAAATCAAATTTAATTTGTTTTATTTATCATTTAAAAGTTGGACCAAGCGATAAAAACTTTACTTATAAGCATTCATCCATCAGTACCTACCTTATGTCTACTTGGTTGATTAATTCAATTGTCTGCGGAGCCTACCAATAATAGTATGTTGATGAGATTCAATGAATTATTATGTACTTCAGTACTTATGTGAACAACTGTAGATGAAATGACACGGTCGATTTTAATACATGTACCTACATTTGTTATTTATGATTTTTTAAATCTAAATATGGATCCTACGGAGGTACCTTATTTAGAGTTTCCAAAAATTAACATCAACATCCTCAAATACCTTGTTATATATAGTTCCAAGTGTCTTGAATATTTATTTATTGAGTGAGTTGGATAGGAGCACCATCAAGTGCAAATTGTCCTGGATTTTTTTTTTTAAAAAGCTCTGGTCTGCCTGTCGAGATTCTTCTTTCTCGAGAAAACCTTAATTCTATCTATAGAGTTCTCTATTCATTTTGTCGACATGATTGTTGCATTCTTCGTCGGTCTTGTCCCATCGCAGTCAATCCTAGTGTATCACGCAATACCTGTGTCTTTACCGCGCCTCTCTTCAGAGGTTGTGTCTCCCATTTAACCGAGAAGAATGAGGAAGAACAAGCAAACCACTCCGATCCCTCTCTCTCTTTCTTATACGACGCTTTTTCCTCTTGCTCCGACGAAGGCGATCGTCGCCTTCTCTCAGGGCTCCTCCGAACCACCGAATAAGCCGCGTCGGGGCCGCCTTTTGTAGGCTCAAACCCTAGCTTATGGTGCAAGTTACGCTAGGATTTTGGTGCATTCGCTACCCCCCCCCCCCCCCCCAACGCTGAAGGTTTGCCTCTCCCACCACCCCCGGGGGCTGGCTCCGCGTCCCAGTCGCCGCCAGAATCTGCCCTACCTAGCGCTCTGCAGCCAAAGGTGACTATTGTCCCCACTCCGTCGCCTCCATTGGTCAAGGATCCTCTTCGGGAAAAGGCATACATGTCTGAACCGGAGAAGGAGGTACCGAGGCGAAAGGAATTAGAGGCCTTTCGCGAGGGGGTTTAGGTTCCCAACGCTGGCCGTGTTCCTGTGATTTCGGCGTTGCTTTTGTCGTCGTCGGGTATGATCCATCGTCGCAGGTCCTTCAAACCGAAATAAGTTGGTTCCAACTTGAAGGTTCCAGTTCTTCCGGGACCCCTAGACTCCCATTTGATCAGTCTCCAAGATGGTCTCTCGACCTGCTCCTTAGAAGAGGAGGACGAAGTAGCGGTGGAGGTCCCGTATGCACCGGTGAATCAATCGATTCTGGTCCGACAACAATTTTCCATATTGGGCAAACTGTGGACCTTCAAACCACCCCGTAAGGAGGTCCTTCTCATAATCATCACTAAGGCATGAGGGCGGTCGACCGAAGGTATGGTCATCAAGGACATCGGCCCGGGGATCTTCAAGTTTTATTTTGAAACGGAGACAGCTCGTGCATGGGTTCGAGGAAACGAATCGTGGTGTTTCAATGGAAGGTCATTTCTACTGGGTGATCTGGACCCGCTGGCTAGTGAGCCTCCCACTCTGGATACATGCATGGGACTTCCATCATTGGTACTGACCAAATCTACAAGAGAGACAATCGGTTCGACTCTGGGACTGTGTTTTGATGTCTCATACGACCACTGTGGGATCTGTTGGGGAGGAATATTGAAGATCAAATTCTGGCATCTTGTGGAGTGCCCCCTTCGCAAACAGTTCATGTTCCTCTTTCGAGAATTTTTCGACCCGGTTCGTGTCACTCTTACTCATACTAAACTAACAGTGTTTTGTTACAATTGTGGTATGATTGGTCATACGGTGAACGAGTGCGACCGGGAGGTGGTGGGTAATGCACGGTTTGAATCCTCTATCATGGAGTTTCAGAAGGATCGTCAAACCAGGGCGTATGCAACAGATTGGGATGATCAGGCGTCTCACAAATCGTTATCCTCGACTTCTGCACCTAATGGTCACTTGTATCGAGGTAGGGGAATGATTGTATCCTCGTCTACTACACCTAACGGTGCGCGCCCGCGGAGCGTCGCCTAGTCCTGCTCGGTCGATCTAGGTTGGAAAAACTTGGTGCTTAATCAGCCATCGGATAGCGGGAAAGCCGACGCCCCAGACCTGCCTGGGCACATAGATAAAATTGGACTTGGAACTGGAGCTGGGTCTGGTATTGGAGCAGGAGACAGGGGGTAAAGAGGGGGGCCACTAAGGAACCTCGAGAAGATTAGGACGGGGGGCAAGTAGGCCCGCATGAAGGAATGAAAGGAATCCAGTGCTCTAGGGACTGGCCCTGGGAGGGTTCTCTGGGAAGAGCTTTGCCTCCCTTAGAAACTAATGGCAGCAGGTTCGGTCGTACTCTACAAAGTATGCAACAACTAGGCAATACCTTGACCAGTAGTCATTGGCTCCGACGTAGTTTAGTTTTATTTCAAATTTCTTTTATGGCACCTAAAAAAAACACATGTGTCGGTTCACTTGTCTCAGAGTTATGTGTAGAAAGACCTTCGGGACTCGATACCGTGTAATAGCTCTTTTAATTTTATTTAAATAATATATGAGTACCTTTTAGTAAAAAAAAGTTCAAATGGTCCTTAATCTATGTCGGTACTCAGATTTATAATATAACAAAAAACTTAAAAGTCGACAATTTAACCGTTTTAAATTTTTTAGTGATGTTGACCGCTATTATAGCACGTATTGACCATAACTATAGTGTATACAATATCAACCGGTTCCGTTGCTTAGTGACAGAGCCATATAGGCCCCAAGGGGGACACGTTCCCCTCTTTTTTTCTTCAAAAATACCTCCTTAATTCCTTATAATTTTGTAGTTGTGCCTCTCTTTAAAAAAAAATTCCGTCACATTATCATCACTAAAAAATTTTAGTGTACCCTTACTAAAGAAGTTGGCTCTGCCATTGCCGCCGCTTTGTTGCAAAAAAAATCGTATAAATCTTTTAGTCCAAAATGTTAGAACCTTGTGTGCACTATAGTCGTGATTAATATGCGTTTCAGTGTGATTAAAAAAAACAAGAAGTTAACTATATTTGATATTAGTGTAAAAACGAGTTGCTTACCCTAAAGCAAAAGCGATGAGAAAGGTGATGGCAGGTATGGTATTGCTCATAGCTGATCCCATGGAAGAAGAAGCCAATAAGATTCCCTCAAAATACAGATTCTGATTTATCGCCACACTGCCCAATTCATCACAACAAATAAATAAACAACACAAAAGAATATAGAAAAGGGTAGTTGAATATAAAATTGAAGAATAAATCTGAAAGTAACACAATAAATAAATAATACCCAACGAGTGCAGTTACGAAGATCAGCCAAAAGCTCTTCCATCCCATAGAAGTCGTATTATTTTCTTTCCTGCCAAACAAAAAGGTAAGAGAAAACAGAGCAATAAAAAAAGAGAACCAACTCTATCTGAACTCTCTTTAGTGAGAAATCGAAATCTGATACCATATTAAAGAACCAATTCAACTAAAAAATGTTAAGAACCTGTAACTGGAGATAATAGCTATGGGTGTGATGACCAAAGTGGCGATGGTTTGGCGGTAGGCGAGGAAGACGGTGGAGCTCATGCCCCTGAGCATGGCTTCTCTGGTCACCACCGTCATTACTGCATACGTGCACTGCACCACTATCATCGCCATTCCTGGCTTGTAAGCTTCTAACCAACCCATTTCTTCTCTCTTTCTCTGTGACTGGTTCGATCAAGCTTTAGATCTATGTGAAGAAGAAGAAGAAGATTAGTGTAGAAACAGAGAAGCGGTGAGAGAGAGATCATGACAGTGCAATTATTAGGGGCTAAGAGTAACGTTTATAGTATGTTGACACCTGCGTACGAACTCGTGTCTTGTACTGGTAATTAAATTCTTTCCTTTTCTGTTGGGAAGTAAGTTTTGGTAATGATGATTGTGTTTTAATCATGTCTACTCTGTTTTTTTGTCATCAATATGTGAGAGTTAGACCATTTGTTTCTCAGTTTCCTTAATCGCTTCCATTGCAAGCATTGTCTCATAATATCAAAATCTTTAACTAAAGACTCCATTTTAAAGGGTATAGTTAGAATTACAGATCATTCACTTATCTTTGATTTGAGATTTTATGAACCTAAATCAAAGTCTGTTTAAAAATAATTATGATTATTTGGAAATCTGTTGTGCTCTTGACTTAGTTTCACATTGAAAATTGGTATATTCTAGTGGTGGAGAATGGTAGGTAGGTTAAGAATAGCCGATGGGCTATCTTTTCACGGTTATAGGTTTATTTTGGTTGGGCAAGTATTGGGAATGTGAGATGCGGAGATACTGTTTCTTTCAACATTGGCATTTATGATAGACTTGGCACTGTTGTGCGTTACTCTCAACTGGCGTGTTAGCTTACTATCCAAAATCGTCGGACAATAATTTGGCACCACATTTTTTTTATTCATCTTTTCTATATTTGGAATTTTTATGCAAATTATCATCTTGGTTATTTTAAATAGAAATTGTCGGTACAACTACATTGTAAAACAAAGCTCTTAATTTTTTTAAATCAATAATGTACACCACCACCCAACGTTAACTCTCCTACCATCGGTATCAACCCCTCTACGACACATCCCACCAGTCCCTCTCTTCCCCCACCTTAGCCACATCCACCAAGGGCACAACCAAATGGCCATACAAGGCCGGCCCTCTGTCTCTAAATCGAGTTTTCGTCCTTTAGTGGTGTAGAATTCAACACTAGTCTTCGTCCCGGAGACTGAACAGTTGGGAGCGGGGGGTTCATAACATTACAAGAAAAAGTAACTTCAGCGACTCCATAATGACGTCGCTTAAGCACATAATGTCGTCGTAGAAGTTACATTGTAACTTCTGTGACACCATTAAACTGTGACACACTGTTTGACGCCGCCATTTTCCTCTTCTACGGTATAGAACATCGTCGTAGTAAATAGTAACCTTGTCACGCCCCAAATCCGGTTATTGCCCGGACCCGAGGCATGACGAGTAATAGAAGACAATAAATTAAATAAACAACCATTTAGTTCCTGAAAATTCTCCAATAAAAGAAACAAATCCGAAATCTGAGTTCAAATCACAATAACCCTCTAGGGGTGTAATAATAAGTGTTCACAAAAACTGGTTCAACTGAAATAACGATAAAACATAAAGTCTCTAAGGACACCCACGCCGAGAAGCTCCCGAGCTTCTACTCATCTATCAAACATGTAGACAACAACAATACATTCGAAGGGGTGAGCTTGCGCTCAGTAGGGAAAACACATAACAAGGCAGGCCTTCAGCTCAAAAGATCAATCAACAAGTCAACAAAAGACATCTTAATAAACACAGGTAACAGATAAATCAACCAATGCCGTGGCACATGAAGTCTCCACCCTCCGATCCACATGATGTGTCCTCTCGGATTTTCCCTCAAATCCAGAGGAGACGCATAACATTGAGGCACCCGGAAACAACCCTTCGGGGCGCTTATCGTCGAGATTCTCAGAAACGTCTCCAAGGGATTTTATGTCCTCGGGAACCAAGTGTATTACTCCCATGGAGAGCATACACTTGCATAGTTTAATAATAAGTAGTTAATAATTGAATACGCACTCAACCGAACACGAAATAATACAAGCTCAACAACCACCAATTCACCACAACAAACAGTACACGTAATCACGCAACATAGCACACCAATCACACCAATCCAACTTACCGTTCATTTACCAGTTTCGAACCACCGGGGCATCGATCACCTGATTGCACCGCGCGGTACAACCAGTCATACTCGATGCTCCACACAACCAATCAAGTAAAACAAGTAATCATTCGAATACAATCAACGAGCATGTACGAGTGTAATCAATTAATCATAAAGCCTTCAAAAGAGCATTCAAGCATGCAATTCCGCTAGTTTCATTAGACTCTTTAGCCTATCCACTAAGCAATCAACAACCAAACATGTGATCCTAACACGCAACTAATCCGAGGGCTTTGCCAAGGCTCCTCTACCAGACAATCATATCCCAAGTATTGAAATGCGAATTACACTAGTGATTGGCATCCTAATCGGTCACAACTAGACACTTTCGATTATTAGAAATTGAAAGACGAGTAAGCTAGTTATTCGCATCCTATAGGCATATCTAGGACCTTTCCAATTTTATTAGCCTAACATGCATACTAAGCATCGTAAACGAGAGGTTAAGGCTTTCCCTACCTCAAGGTCTTCCTCTCAACACTCTGACGAACGCTCGGTGGTCACCTCTCCGTCCTTCACTCGGGTCCCGGCGTGATGAAAGCTCCTCTAACTCGTGCCCACGTTCTTCCTCCTTTCCTAGCTTGATTCCAAGGTTTTGAACCACCAAAGAACACAAATTAGATTCCTCAACGAAGTGTTCTTCTCCTCAAAACACACCACAATGTTCAGAAATGGATCAAGGTTTGATAAGGGGAAAATGGGAATCAAATTGAGCTAAAAGGAAGGGTTTTGGGCTCTGAGGATCTGATCCGGAATGCCAAACGGGACCTGCCACAGGCCGGCCCGGAATCCAAAACGGAACCAGACACAGACCGGCCCGGCGAGCGACACGGACCGTATCAGGTCCCGTGTCGGTACCAGGCCCGTTCCGTGCCGGGTGCCGTTCCGGTACCAGGCACGTTCCGTGCTGGGTACCGTGCCGGTACCAAGCACGTCCCGTGCGGCCTACCGTGCCGGTACCTGGCCCGGTCCGGGTCAGCTGCCGTATCAGACCTGACCAGCTCCTTCCCCTTTCTTCCCCAACTCGATTTTCACCAAAAACCCAACACAAACTCCATTTCTAAACTCTCCTAGCTCCAAAATCAATTCATCAAAAAACCCAGCAACTACACCCTCAATGGGTTCATCAAACTTCAACCAAAACTCAATCCAACAACTTACTTCACTACTTCTTCTCCAAACAATCAAACCAAGAGCTAGTTCTTCAACTTTTGAGCCAAAACCCACAAAACTCATAGATTGGAAGTGGAAGAAATGGAGAGTTGAGAGCATCCTTACCTCTAGATGGTTGAGATGGAGAAGATGGAGTGAAAATGGAGGCAAAGGGACCAAGAACAAGCCTCAAAATCCAAGCTTTCCTCTCTATCTTCTTCCTCAAGCAAGTGAGCTCCTCCTCCTCTCTCCCTTGTGAATTTCGGCTGAAACAACAACAAATGGGCTGAATTTGTTGCTCTCTTTCCTTTAAATGACCTAAAATGACAATTTACTCAAAAGCCCTTAAGGTCTTATCCCTTTAAAGGTAACTTAGGAGGGTATAAGGGTCATTTGAAGCCCCAATTCTCATCCTCCAAGCCAAGCATGACAAGTGTCATGTGAGGTCACTCCTATTTAATTATTTTCCAGCTTTCCAAAATTTATCGACAAATAACCGATATTAAGCCCGAGTTTGACCGACAGTTGACTTTAACAATATTACAGTCAAGCTGAAGGAAACGACCCAACTAAGCTAACTGTGCTACTGGCTAAGCTTTTTGGGCCCTGGAAAGGTCCCGACTGACTTTCCGAGTCAACGGTTGACTTTTCCGACCGAAGGTCAAACTTATCTAGGATTCACCGGTTTTACCGGGATCGACCGGGGGCGGGTCTTACAAACCTCTACGACGATAGAGTTGTCGTCGTAGAGGTTAACCACCCCCTACGACGCCATGGTTACCGTCATAGTGGTTTAATGTACAAAACCTCTACGACGCCATGGTTACCGTCGTAGTGGTTTAATGTACAAAACCTCTACGACGCCATGTAAATCGTCGTAGAGGTGTGGTGTATAGTACATTTACGACGCCATGTATGGCATCGTAGAGGCGTGTATGGTAACACTTCTACGATTGCATCCATGACTTCATAGAGGATAATTATGCAGTCGCAGAAGATTAGTTCCAAATTTAACAAAAAAATTGTAAAACACGCACCTAAATATGCAAAACCTGCAAAAAATTAACAGTGCGAATAATAATCAAGCAATAGTAATAATATACCATGAAATAGTAATAACTAAATAATATTAATATCCAACATACGAAACAGAATTCAAATCAACAAAAAACAAATAATTGTCACTGCATAAGATCATCTTGTGTTACTTGGTCCTGTTCCACCACTGTTAGGCTATGGAGGCATATTGTTGGAGTGTACAAAGACAACATCTCCTTTGTCTTTCTTAACGACCCATCTAACTCCGTTTATTTGGCCGCCATCTGTTCCTCTTGTTCCTTGAAACGACGTTCCATATCCGCCCTCACTCGATCCTCGATCTGCGCAACCTATTCCTACATCTCTTGAGAGACTTCAACAAAAGCGGTGGTCGAGAGAGACGCGTTTTCCGTGGGATTTGAGAGTTGGACTCTCCGAGCACATCCCGACTGCGTGACCCCTTCTTTTGTTTGCTCAACTTGGCATAGAGGGTTTCAACATGTACCAAGTCCGGCACAACGCCGGGGATGAGGCTTCGCACTACCCCTGGACTTATTTTATTATAACAGTGATCTTCGTTGAACATTAAAAAAATATGAAGCTTAGAGAAATTATTGAAATGAGAAAAAGAAGTGATGACATGATTTTAATAAAATGTACTTACTTCTTTTATGCGGTTATGCTTGTTCTTGTCTTTTGGAGGGAACACTCTCTTACAAGAAGTCAATAGGGGCGGTCTTGTTGGAGGCGTCCTTTGTTAAGATTGCTTCCGCATGGTCGCGTATCAAGCAAGACCCGAATCGGTGCTTAGTCTCTACCTCTTTCTGCGCCGGCCTGCTCAGACTTGGCCTATCATTTTCAAAATTCGACATACATTAATTAATTAGAAAAGTAAAACAAAGTATTTGTGTACGATTCTTTTAATTCATTACCATGAACTCCAGGGAATCAAAGTAGTCGCAAAGCCAATGCCACTCGTATAGACAACACTTGAACTCCTCCAGAACCGAGATCTCCGGGTTTGGATTGGCTCGTGCCTTCTTTTTCTCGATTTGGGCGATCCTGGCTTTATTGATCTTGGACTTTCAATCCTTGTACCGACTTCGAAAATTTGACTGGATCAACTCGCATACATTATCGTCGTCGTTGCTATAAAGGTACAAACACCATAAAACTGAAGATAAATTAATATATGCACGATTAATTAAACAAAATAAACACACACTTACATGGAAAAATACTTACCTGGATCTTCCTTTCAAACCTATCCCTCTCCTCTACGGGAAGTTCATCTCACACGCTTGCCTTCATCGGTACATGTGCCCGAACGAGGGACCCGATATCTCGGGTCAGTCTTTTGTGGGTGACTTTTGGATAGTTCGGGCACACATGAAGCTTTTTGGTAGCGTTCCATTCGAGGCAAAACTTCCCTTTGTGCTCCACCTCCTTTATTGTCCAGGATGTCGACACGAGTCCCCTTTTCACACTCTTCTTCTTTTTAACGGGTCCGTTCGATGACTTATCCGCTTCGTCAACACTCTGTAGAGTGGCGTCACCTCCCACACTCGATTGAGTGGCGTCAACGAGCTCACTCATTGAAATGGCGTCAACGTGCTCACTCCCTGGATTGTCGTCAACGCCTTCACTATCATCCTCGTCCTTGGTGGAGCTCTCGCTCCCGCTCTCGCCCCCGTTGTCACCATCGCTGTCATTGTCCATTTGATCTGACATGGCAACAACGGCGGCATCCCGCCTATTTGAAAACTCCTTCCAGACGTACCAAACTTCGTCCACATCAGTAGAGATTGATGCCATTCCCGGACTAGTTCCTTCTGGTGCAATAAAAGTCGTCGAAGGTAACACCAACAACAACATTACCGACCAAGTACGTGGCAGGGAGAGCGGGGACGACGTATCTTGAGGTCGTCAATGGGATGGAGGCGGGATCGGGGGCATCTTGCAATTTAACTCTTTTTTTTTTGCGGCATTCTGTATTTTAAAACCAAAAACAAATATAATTAGAAATAAAGTTAATTTTCAATAACTTCATTTTGAATAAAATTAAAAATAAATAGGTTGGTGATAAATTGAATAATTTTATTTTTAAAACATGAATTATTAAAAAAATAGTTTAAATAAAAAAAAGATTAATACGATAAAAGATAATGATATAAAATGAGCTGATAAAAGTTAAATTCAACTAACTAAAGGTTATCTAAACTAATTCAACTAACTTAAACTCATTCAACTAACTTAAACTCATTCAGCTAACAACTCATCTAACACTAACCCTAACACTAACCTCCTTCAAAAATAAACCATAACACTAACTAAACTAATTCAAGTAACAATTAACCTACAATAATTGAACTAACAATTCAACTAACAATTAACCTTAAACTCTCTAAACTAATTCTTTTCACCTACCATATATACAAACTATTTCTTTTCGCTCAAACCTTTTGAAATATTATCTAATAACTTGATTTATATCAATCATGGTTGTAAAAAACGTTACACGTTAGTCGGACGGTGATGATCCTTAGATGTTAGGCGGGGGCTAGTCGGGGTCTAGGCAGGGCCTAGGCGGATTTAATTATTTAATATTTTAAATTATTATTAAATATATATATTACACAAATATACTCAAAAATTCAAAAAATATATATTTGTATAATATAAAAAATATCAAGTATCAAAATACAAAAAAAAAAACTAAACCTAATAATGCTCTCATTTTGATTTTACATTAAATTTTAATAAAAAAATCTAAATTATAATGATAAACCACCAAAGAGGGACACATCCCATATTTTTTTTTTATTAAGAAAATCAAGACCATTACAAACATATTATGTCTCTTACCTTTTCATCTCTGTTTTAAAAGTCTAATTGCATAAATCGAAATCCCAAGTTTCGGACTAATCGGACGGGATCACGAATCGGATGGTTTTTATATTTTGGGGTCTAGATGATACGATTAATCGAACATTTTTATAGACTTTTGTACCTAAACAGAGACTTTTATAAGAATGATATCAACCAATCTTTCTTTCCCAACTTCTTAAACATTAAATAATCAATTACATATATAAACCTCCAAGTCATAGTTCAATCACTGTATACATTAACATATACTTTAATTTAAAGTTGTATTTTTCCTCTCTTGAACTGTCTACTCAAACTCTTCAACGTTAAATACGTACATATAAATCTTGTAAATTTATTTTTTTGGGTAAACTACAAATGCATACACTAAAGTTCAAAACCTACTGATACATACCCTGAAGTTACAACTTGTAACTAAAAACCCCTTCAGTCAGCTAAAATGACGAAAATACCCTCAGTGATTTTTTTAAAACAAAACTGAAGTGATTTTTTAAATAAAAATGAAGTCATTTAATAAGTAAATATATATAGTACAAAAATTATTTTTAAATAATTTTTTAAAATAATTATTGAAGTGTATTTGAGAGTATTTTTGTCATTTTAGCTGGCGGAGGGGTTTTTAGTTACAAATTGTAACTTCAGGCTATGCATCAGTAGGTTTTGAACTTCAGGGTAATCATCGGTTAAACATGCTAACTTCAGGGTATGCATTTGTAGTTTTCCCAAATTTATTACTGGGATTTATAAATATGTACACAACGATATTTACGTATGAACAGTTAAACATAAAAAAATAACATGATGGTATATGTATCTATTTTGGCATCTACGAGTGTACTTATAGGAAAGGTGGTAAAAGTCCCCATCTAGTCCGTCTAGGCCCTTGCTTAGGCCTCAAATCTGTAAAAACGTCTTATTCGTCGTCTTTTTAGGCCCCAAAATCTGAAAACCACTCGATTCATCGTTATAAAGACTGTCTCAAATAAAAGAATTAAAATATAAATTTTATCGACGTGAAGCGTCGTGGTTGGAAAACGGATCGAAAAATTGGATCGCTTGCAAAAGAAAAAGAAAAAGAAGAAAAAAAAGGGGATTGGGCTGGACTGGGCCGGTCAGAGAACCGGGCCCAGCTCATTGAATCAGGCCCAAGCCCGCACGCGCAACCCAGGCCCGCGAGCTTCGAAGCCCAAGCCCAACCCTAGATGTCTATTGTTCCTCCTTCTTCAAGCTCTCCCCGCCTCATCTATCTCCCTCACTTCCTCAGACCCCATCTCTCACTCTCTCTCTCGTGCCCCTTCTCCTTCTCTCTCTCACCAAGCCTCGTCTTCACCATCACCTTCACCTCCGTCCTCAACCCGAGCCACGACGCACGGATTCGAGACTAACTTGCCGGAAATCATCTCTGGTTCGAGTTCCCGAGCTCAACCCACGCCGACGACAGGGAAATCGCATGGTTTGTGCTCCCTCGCCTCGTTTTCCTTCTTCCCCGACCTCGTCTCGCCTTGTTTCACCTCTTCCCGAGCTCGATTCAAGCGAGTTCAGACAGAACCACCGCCGGCGAACTTCGGGTTCGTCAGATCCGTGACGGAAACGAGCGTGGGCTCGCGCTGGAGCCTCGCCGCCACGGCCACGACCTCGCCGTGATGCCTGCCACCTTCGCCGCCCTTGTTTTCCCCCTGTTTGAGCGTGCCTGACGCCGTCGACGGCGGCCGGAAAACCCTGGCCTCGTCGGAGCTGTCCTCAGCTCAGTCACAGAGCCAAGACGGGTTGGGCCTGGACGACCCGTGGACCTGGACACGGCCCTGGATCAGGACAGGTCTTGGGCCAGGCCCAGATCCAAGGTCGGGTTCTGAACTCGGACCTGGATCGGGTCTGGGCCGGACCTAGATCGGGTCTGGGTCGGGTTCGGGTCAGATCTGGGTCCGGTCGGGTCTGAGTTCTGGAACGGGTCGGATCCGTGTCGGATTCGGGTCTGAATCACGGATTCGGGTCTGAATCACGGATTCGGGTCGGCAGTTAATTAATTAATTAATTAAATTAATCTAAATTTGGACTTTTAAAGGACTAATTGGACAAATCAGAGGACTGTTGGACTATACTGGGACTGATTGGACGTTTTACCTGTTAACCCAAACTTGGACTTCGCGGACTTCGTCCGAGAAGACCGGAGTTAGGCCAGGACGTCAGCAGCTAGGAGACGCAGTTGTTGTTATCGTCTTGAGGTAGGGAAAAGCCGTAAACTCCACTCCTAATTTAAGAATGTTAATAATATGCCTATATGATATTTAATAAGCAGAAAGGTTCTAGTACGCATATAGGATGTGATTCACTATAATAACCACTTTTCAATTATAATGATAACAGGACGAGTCTTAGTATGCATATAGGATGTGATTCACTAGATTAATCGCTTTCAATATCTTGGGAAATTGTCGTGCTTGTAGAAAGGCCATGTCCAGCCTTAGGATTGCTTGCTGATTGTATTTATTGATGTATGTTCGTTTTAAGGTCGATGCATGCTCCATCCTTAGATTAATTTAAGAGTCATACTAAACTAGATGATTTAAGTTAATTATAATATGAATGATTAATCCGTGTTATGATTGGTTGAATGGATGAAATGAATGCGATATGATTGGTTGAATGAATGAAATGAATGCGATGTGATTGGTTGAATGAATGAAATGAATGCGATGTGATTGATGGAATGGTCGTTTAAATGTGAATTGGTTGTGCCTAAGGATATGATCGGGTGAGTGATAGACCGATGATACGTGGTTGGTAAGCTATGCCGGTAAGCTTTGTTGCTAGTATGAGTCTGTGTGTTGTGCCCTGTCGAGGATTGCGTGCCTTTGTTGGTTACTTGCCGAGCGGGTATGTCGGTCCGATATGTTTATATTTTTGTTCACCCCGATCCTACGTGATCCGGGAAGACCTAGACCGAGAGACATTCCGGTATGGTATATTATTGTCTTATTCGACGTTACGTGTTCCGGAAAGACTAGTTCCACCCCGATGCTACGTGATCCGGGAAGACCTAGACCGAGAGACATTCCGGTATGGTATATTATTGTCTTATCCGACGCTACGTGTTCCGGAAAGACTGGTTCCACCCCGATGCTACGTGTTCCGGGAAGACCGAGGTCGAGGGATGTTCCGGCACAGTACTTTATTGTCTCATTCCGATGCTACGTGTTCCAGAGAGACTCACTTTATCCCGATGATTTATGGTCCCTTGAGGACATTCTCAGGGACTTCCGAGAACATGCGTTCTTAGGGAACTTTTCCGGAAATCCCGATGATAGTGTTTCCCTCCGGATCGAGGGTATTCTGATATGATGTACTAGTCAGTGTACGGATCAGAGTCTTGGTATTTGATATTAAACGTTTCAGTAGTGTGTACCTCTTTATTTAACTCCTTTAATTACATTGTTCTCTTTCCATTGATATCCTTGAGTATTATTTTCTCTAAAGAACTACATTCGTTATTTTCCGTCGATTTCCTTAAGTGTTACCTTCTTTAAGGCATTGGAACTTTTATTGATCTATATTTACAACACCTTCCGTCCAATCGTTTTAATTTTAAACTCTGATTACTTGTACTAATTGATTTTATACTTCAGCGGGGTTATTTTACTTTACTGCTTTTTCCTACTGAGCGTAAGCTCACCCCTCTTCTTGTTTACTGTTTGTACATGTTTCCTTTTTGAGTAGTCCTCGAGGTGATCTCAAGGCTCGGGAGCTCCTTGGGAATCGGGGTTTATTCTAGAGACTTATTAGCTTATTTTGACTTATTTCCTGTTAATTTCAGAACTGTTGACTCTTGAACTGGTTTTATGTAAATCTTAATTATGGTGTTTACACTATTAATTCGTTTCTTTCATATATTTATTCGTCGTTTTCAGTTCCCGTCTCGAGTCCGGTCAAAACCGGATTTGGGGCGTGACAATCGTTCTGTCCGATTAGTCGACAGAGATGGATTCACATGCTTGTCCCTCCCGAAGCCTAAAGGTACGCTCGTCGGTAGCTTATTCCAATCGGTCGCATAAGGCTTCACCTGGTTGTCCTTCTGGAACTTAAAGAGAGAGGTGTCATACCTCAGGGTGCCCCACAATTGCAGCTCGCAATCCCATACCACATGCCCATTCTCCCACAATTGAAGCAAAAACTCAAGAGCTTTGTGTAGGTAAGGTCGACCTTGACGGGATCCGGGAACTCCTTGAAGCGTAGCACCAGACTCCGCTTGAGGGGGCGCTCAATAAGGTGTCAGTAGCGCACCCGCGTAGTACCTCCCCAACATATGGCCCACTGGTCGCAGGTTACCTCCACACAAGCCCCTAGTGTGCCCCCGATCGATTCTCATGTTTCCTTCGTCCGGACCAACGACGGAAAACCTTGGGCGTGAACCCATAGCTGCAGCCGATCCAACGCGGGGAGATTCCGGGCATAGGGTCCATATCACCGAGCAAGAGGGCCCACCCATCGAAGCATCAGGGCTCATTCCCCTGGACCCATGATTATTCCTCCACTGTCTGGAAGTAGAAACCAAAGATGCTCGACCCGGGATCCATGACGACAAGGCCTTCGGCTGCCCGACCCCACGCGATGGTTATGATACGGAGCAAGACTTCTATTCAAGGAGGTGTAGACGTCCATAGCTTCCCTAGCCGCCCCCATTGCTGACGGGCGATAATTGTGGAGACAACCAGATAGGACGGAATACAACCCTGACCTCCTCGTCGTCCTCAGTTGAGCAGGAAGAGATCCCATCTTGGAGTGTTGCCACAAAAGCCTACAACTCCAATAAGGCCACGGTGGGAGACAATGGGGGCTCATCCAAGGAAAGAGCCACCGTTCGTCCACAAACCATGCCCGCCGGAATAGTAAAGAGAGAAGGGATGAGTGAGATTCTATCCCCGTTGGGGAGACATCGAACCATACCCAACGCCTCCATCGCCGTCCGTGGGAGGTCCGCCATTAACTCCTTTCCTTGCGTTGTATCCTGTTGAAGAGGGGGATGATCAACCTTAGGGATATGAATGTAGGGAGGGGTGGAGAGAAGGTGACGACCTGTGATGACGGAAGAGGGGCCACCACTGAGTTGCTTGCGAGCGAAGAAATGCCCTTGGTCTTCATTGGTCGGCCTCGCCGTCACTTGAGTGCAGGTAGTGGAGCAGAGGCACCCATAGAGAAGGGCACCAATGCCATTGAAGGAGAGAGAGTCGATGGAGCCACCGGGGTAAGAGAACGCGGTAAAGGAGACCCTGTTAGGGTTGGCTTTGGCTTTCTCCTATGTCGGGGTTTTAAGGCTTGAGGCTCTCCAATGGACAACGTGGTCTTCGAGAGAGAGGATTGCACCGGGGCGACATGACGGGGCCGAAAATGACTGCAACAACAACGACGTTAGAGGTATCGGCGGCGAAAACAGAGAAAAAACACCATAATTACAGAGATAGGATGGTTAAAACTAGGGTTTAGCTCTCGATTAGCGAGACATGAAAACACATTGTTTGTGGTGTTTGCATATGTAATGTGTTGTATTTTCTTGCAAAAGTTAAATACCCACAATATAATTATGCGATGTTTTTTTCCAGTGTTTCTTATAACTTAACACAATCCTCATCTTTTTTTTATTGAAAATTAACGATGGATATTATAACTTTAAAGTGTTTAACACAATCAAACAAACTAAAGAAGAAAATGAAAGTGCGGAAATAGAAACTTGGATAAAGAGTAAACATGCTCTTGTGGAATCCTTTGATGTTCTGAAGGTAGTGCTGCGACATCATCCTAATTATGGATCTGCCCCTAACCTCCTCGGGCCCTCAGGCCCACCATCGAAGAAGCCCGGCCCAAGGACAGAAGATGCCAGCCCAAGTCATGCGGCCCACGAACCAAAGCCCTAGCATGCTCGTCCCCCACACGCCGTCTTCCGAAGCTCTCTCCTTCTGGTCATCCGCCACCGGTTCTATATGAGCCACCGACCGACGTCCCCCATGGATCTCCCTGATCTGGGTGTCTTGATCCTCCACCCTTAGTTCCCCAATCAGACCCCGACCCCAACGAACGTGCCCAGAATCACCATCGTCACGACCACGTGTCTGGGACGCCTGCAACCGCCGTCCTCCTTTGTCCGTCGAAGTCGTCGGACCTCTCCCCTCCGTCTTGATAGCGAAGAAGGCAGAAAACGGGTCTCCCCAGCCGAAATTGGTGAGGCTGGTTCAGAAGCCCGCAAGAACTCACGAGACAACGAGGGCGAGAAGACCGACAGAAAACGGTCCACCTTACCTGCCTCAGAGATCCCGTCGCTCGACACATGGTGACTGTCGGTATTGGAGCAGATCCTCCTTGTCGTCGCTGCCATGAATCGCAAAACCTATTCTAAAGACAGAGGCTGTGTTGCTTCCTTGTGATGTTTGCAAGGAGACGCAAACCACCATCGTAGCCCAAAGGACCATCATGATGGGTTCGGCCATAACCAAAATCTAGGGCATAAGCGGCGCTGCTCTCTCGCCATACCTAAATAACAAGACGAATTGTACACACAATCCTCATCTTAGATTAATCTATTGATCGATTAAAATAATTCAATTTAATTTAAATGATTAATTGATTGTGGGTGATGAGTTTTTGTTTAAATTTACTTGAAAAGTTCATATGGTTGATGTGGTTCCAATCAAAATGTGGAAAGTTTAGCGCAATAAATGTACACAACAACGACTTATATCTATACCAAAAGAGACTATGTTTATGAATCCCTCCAAACACAGAGGAGCAGGCTTCAAATTAATAATATGCGGTTGATATGGATACTACTTCAATCGTGCATTATTATTTACCTACTTATTTTGAAACATAGCTGCCAATGCTGTTTGACTTTGAATGTTAGGTATTGCGGTATTGCAACTTTGTATATACCCTTTAGTGCTTTCAAAATTTACTCTCTCCCTTCTATGTAAATTTTTGTTTTAGTTAGTTATTAACTTATAGTATATAAATATTCAGTTTTCTAAAAAGTACTCTGAAAACCTCTGAAAGTACACAACACCCTTTTCAGGGTTTTTCCTACTCAACCTTTTTTTCCACTCCTTTCCATCGCCGGTCAACTTCGATGGCCGTCGTCGATCGTACAGCCCATCCCACGTTCTCCTCTCGACCTCGTTCAACCGTCCCTGCATCGTCGGATCTGCTTTCCGCAACAAACCATCCATGTACCGCCACCAACGCTGGTGGCTCTCCCTTTCGCCATCCCCCCGTCTCGATTGCTTCGGCTGCATCATTGCCTTGGACTCCGACCAACAGAATTGTCCCACCGATGCACAGTCGCCCCCGTCGGGTTTCCTTCCCGACATCAACTTCTCGTCGCCGCCTACCGTCAGATCCAACCATCCCTCGTCTGAGATCCGGGGACGCGTAGGTAGTGTGCCTTCGCCGTTGAAGGACAAGCCGGGCTCGACCGTGGAGGGGGCTATCGTCCTCTATGAGCCCCAGAAATCGGCGCCCCCGTGCCGGCCTTATGCTGCAGCCGTTGGAATTCATCCCGATCAGGTGCACCAAGAGGACCAGATGAAGCAGGCGGAGGCTGGGCAGCCTCCTATGCAGGAATGAATCGACCCGGCAGGGGTGGGTTTGGCTGATCCTGGCCTATACCTACAGACCCGGGACAGCCAGTGCTGGGAGGTCTCGGGCAGCCTGCAACAACAACTCAATATTTTTGTTCGTCTTTACATTTTTATGTTTGTCGTTGGAACAATTTGTTTTCTATTTTGATTAGGACTTTTTACTTTATGTCTCGTTGTTTTGAGACGTCGGTAAGGGGATGTCCTCAGTTATTGTCTACGATGTCAAGTAGGCTATCTTTATAGGTCCATGAGTGTTGAGCTTGCTACGGTCGGCCCAGACAAATATCTGGAACTCTAGGCTGTTACGCTCTACTTTGTATGGGTTTTTTTTTTACAGTAATGTAATTCCCCAGTTACCCGTTTAAAAAAAAACTTATGTAGTATATTACGTTTCAAAAAAAAACTTGTAATATCTAGCAAATTGTTTAAACACGGTTTTAAATTCATCTACATGTTCTAGTTCAAATATTATTTGTAGGAATGACATTGAATTAATTAGCTCATATAAACTTTTAAGACAGATGTCCCCAATGGGACATTGATTCGAGTCTCATTTTTCACACAAGAAGTATTGAATTCGAATAGAGGTCAATAATTGTATTATTTACAGTTGTGATGTGTATGCTTGTTGTATTGTTTGTGAGTACTAGATCGTATTGTTTCGTTTTGGAGTCCGTGATATTATTGTTCAACAAATCTAGGGTCTGTAATATTATCGTTTGTTTTCTATGTTTCAACCGTTTGTATGTGCATCTTCACATTGATATATAATATATGACACACATTCTTTATCAACTTATAAAAAAGATGAAACGAGAACAAAACAGAACTTTTAGTTTGGAGCGATAATAGTACACATAGGATTATGTCAAGACCAAACTTAAGAAATCAAAATATCGAAGTAATTTGCCACACTTTGATATATATAAATTAAGAAAATAATAATAACCGTAAATTACGAACACCGGGTAGACAAATGAATTAAAAGAAAATAATAATAATTTTCAAAAATTATACGAACAATAAATTAAAAGAAAATATTTGAAGATTTTGCATCCACGACCTCTAGGGTTCCGTATCCTCTCCCTCTATAGAAGCTTGTGTGCCGGCCCCATCTTCTTCTCCAATGACCTTCATCTCCGTTGCTTCTATTGAAACATCGCCTACTCCCATGGCCCTCACCACCGCTACGACTCATGTGAAGGACGTCGGTCTACCCACCTACGAGAAAGCTTCCCCTCCGTTCATCTCCCACGTGCTTTTCGACGTTTCCACTGATGTTGTTCCCCACATGGTCCTGTCGCCTCAGGTTATGCCCCCAACACCGAGCTCGGCGGTCATAAAGACTATACGATATCACAAGAAGGGGAGTCTGATCCCTCTCCCCCTCTGTCCCCTCTCGGCCATGCCTTCGCACACCACCCACGACCTCTAACCAGCGAGATGATCACTCCAAGAATCAGACCAAAAGCCGCACTTTGCGACACTACTGCCTTCCACGGGGATCACCGTGCCACTGTCAGTCGTCCGGCTGGGAGCCACACCGACAGCCATGCTTCCGCCCCTCTCATGCACCTTACCAATATCGATGGCATATCTTAAGGCCATCATGCTCCATGTATCGGTGGACCTTCTACCGGATGGTGTTGTTGCTCTTTCCTGCGATGGTCCCCCGACGATACCACCCTGAACCTGGTTGGAACAATTTAGCTCCCGTAAAAGGATCTGTGCTAACCCTATAGTAGATCCCAGCCCTAGAACAGAACCCCAACCGAGGTATCACATAGGATGAAGCTAGCGACACTGAGACGTAGCGACCTTATATGAAGGCTCTCTTGGTGCCCTGAAAATGGATGAGGATGAGGACCAGATCATCTATGTCCCAAGGAACGTGGGCGGTATATTGCACTCGGGGTCATACGACCTTCGGATCTGCGGGAAGACTCTTTATCGCCCGTCAATATGATCGAGACTTGATGGAGGGAGTCATGAACATGGTATGACATCATGCCGAATTATCATCAATGACCTAGGGTGGGGTATCACGGGATTTTACTTCACATCCCATACGGAGAAAGAGAGAATTTGAAGGGGCGAGCCATGGCTCTTCAAGCGGGCACCGCTGGTGTTGAAGGATCTCCGACCCGACGTTAACCCAGCCACCTTCCATTTTCGAGGATCCAAATATGGACGGTCGTATATGAACTTCCATGGGATGGCCTCACAACGACAATTAGATTCTAGGTGGGAAAAGCACTAGGGGGCTTTGTGAACGTCCGTACGGATGAGGATAGCATGGCATAAGGAAGTACACTAAGCGTCTTTTTCTGGAATGACCTCGCCACACCTCTCTGACGGACGACTCCGATAATGGTAAAGGGACACGACACATCAACTCGTGTCTGGCTCTAGTAATTCCGCCTCCCGGACTTTTGTTTCCATTATGGATGCATAGGCCACCAAGGGACAAAGTGCCGACGAAGGGACCCGGACAACCCCCCAATATTACAACGGTTCGACCTCTCCCTAATGGCACTTGAGAGGCCCAACATAAAGGCGGGGATTCACCAAGAATGGTTAGAACCCAGCCCGACTACATAGGGGAACCACCAAGGAATGGAACCTTTACCCTCGACCCTTCAGTCCTGAGATTATCAATCCCACCAAGATTCGCCCCACTGGCTTCCCAACATAAGAACCGATACAGTTCTTCCTGCCTAAAGAGTCGTCTCAACACGGATTCGACAACTTGTGTCCACTCTTTCCAACCCGCACGTAGAGTCTGGGTCATAGGATCAAGCGTGACAGTTGCGATACAGAACATCCTCCTTAACCAGGGGCCACCTCTAATTAGTACAAGGAACTTTCAAGCATTGATTGCCATACCCAAAACCTGACGTCCTCTCTGGGTGAGGAATTGGTAGTCCTGATGAATTGGGAGTTATACAAGTACCAACAGAGGTTAGGGTTGTTATATTTACTAGGTGTCGGTGGGTGCTGTTAAAATATGCTTTTTGTTAGAGCTTAACAATTGTCATATTTGTGTTTTTCCAACCTTTAGTTTTAAAATTTGTGTTTCATGGTTGTCAAGACCGAGTTATAGACCTTTGCTTACAATAGTTTGTTTAATGGTTGTAAAATTGTGGTGTTAGACTGGTTCACCCCTTGTAGTGTTCATGTTTGTTGAGGTCTCATGATGGAATGCTCTTTTTCTGTACTCTTGATAGGTAATATTTTCGTTTTTTATTTTTATTTCAAAGAACGGGTTTTATCATCTCTATCAAGGGAATAAAATTAGTTGGGGATCTGTACAGGACAAATATCCGATCCGTACAGAATCTGATTAGATCAAATCTTTTAAGATTTGATTTTTCATTATACAATTGGTAATTCGGGATTCTAGATTCGCCCAATTAAAAAAGGATACAAACAAGTTCATTTAGTTGGATCGGATTATATGAGGGTCAGATGTTAGCCCCTAACAACAATAATATTAGAGCATGTACAATAGAAAGGCCCTGAGTGAGACCCTAGGTTTGAGGCCATTGTGCTGACTGGACAAAAGTGAGGCCCTGGGGCTGCAGAATAGTGGGTGTTTTGCAATGGAGAGGCCATGCTGAGGCCCTAGGGCTGAGGTCATGTGCTGATTGGATGTTGACTGGATTATTAATTGATATTTTGCTGTTTTATTTAATTCTTTATCAGAAACCGTTTAAATTATATAAAATTTAAACAATTTTGGAAAAAAATAATTAATGACAATAATTAATTAATAAATAAATTTAACACGAATAAAAATTAACTTTTAATTTTATTAAACCCCTTTTAATACAAAAAAATACATGTTCAAGAATCATCCCCTGTTGGGTCGACATCCGGTGGTGGTTGTTGTCGTCGAAGATCATTAATTTCACCTTGAAGGGTTCTCATGACTTCTCGCAGTCGGGCCTTGCACCACTTATGCTCTGCCATATCCTCTTCGGTGAAGGAGGAGGTATCCTTATCCAACATGGACCTGTAGGTGGCGAAGTTTGCTTCCCACTGTTGGGTTAATGTGTGTATCATGCGGGTCCTTTCTGCATGGTGTTCCTCCCGTGTACGTTCAGCCTCCAGCCGTGAACGTTCCATCTCGGCGAAGACAAACATTTAAGTCGTGAGGACGCTCGCCTTGTTTGAGGCCTTCACTGCCTTCTTTCCTTGCGGTTGGGCTCGACGAGGGGGACTTGGGGCGACCTCAAGGGATGGGGGTGTGTCGTTGAGAGGGACCTCAGTCCCCTCGTACTGGTCGGAAGCTCCCCATTCTGGTTGTTGGGACTCACCACTAAGAGGTGTGTAATCGTCCCCTGTGCTTGTGGGTGGGGTTGAGCTATAAGCCCCAGTCTCATCCAACCGTTGTCGTTGTTGGCGTGCTTGTTCTTGGCGGACATTACCCATTGTGCCTTCCTCGGCAGCGAACTTTGTATTGCCCTCGAGCTTCTTCACCCAATGATCCAGGTCGAACTTTAGTGGGTGGTCACGATGTTTCGGTGCATTCGCCAACATCTCCTTCGCACGTCTCATGTGCTCCTCTTCGTTGAAGCCGCTCGCATACTCGTCCTTGGAGGACTTCATATACCCGAGGCACCTCCTTGTCTGCGAGGAGCCTCTGCCCTAACGTTTCTTGAGAGCTTGCCAGTTGCGATCTTGGAGACTTGCCTTCGAGTTGTACTTCCTCTCAATAGTGCACTAGAATGTGTTTCCGGCTTGAGAGTTTCCCTTGATGGAGTCTTTTGTAGTACTCAACCAGCAGTCTATGAGGTGGTTGTCTTCATCCTTGGTGAATGTGCGCCCATCCGGCTGTGGTGCTCGGGGTCGGGGTCGTCCTTGGGAAGGTCCGGCGGAGGATGGTTGGGGGACGACTACGTCGGGTAGTGGGTGCCCGGGGTAGTTGTAGAATTGGGGTGGCATCTGGAACCCTGGCGCCATTTAAAATTGTTGGGGACGGAATTGCCCTAAACAATAAATTAATACAATAAATGAATCGCTAAGAGAATCAATAGTGTCGGGAAATTTAAAGATGATTTGGTTGATGAGTCCATTTTCAGTCCATTAACAACGTTGATAAATGACCAAAATACACAGGTGGAATCAAGAAAAGTCGGTCTTAAGTGTGGTCATTCGTCATTCTTACCTCGTCTATCCGAACAAAAAAATCGATTTTTAAGTCTCAGTCTTGAATATGAATATGACCTTTGTTTATATCTAAAAATAGAGGCTCCGAGGTAATCATCCACACAAAACCTTTCCCTTCTCTCTACCTGTTACAACCCTAAGCCGGTTCTCCCGCCGCCACCGGCGTTGGATTTGGTCTCCTCTGTGGCAAAGGGACGACGCCGGTGGCTCGGCCTCTCTTTCCTTCTTCTACTTCACCGGTTTACCCGTTTTTTTCTCTTTCGTCTGAACCTCTTTTATCCTCTCTGACCTTGCCCTTTTGACCTTGCAATGCTCGGGAGTGGGAGCCCTTTCGCGCTTATCCAGATCGTCGATTCTCCACCGGCTGAACAAGGTTTGGGGTTCGTGGGTTCAGATCGACTCCGGCTGCTCTTTCACCGACTCAGGAATCTCGGCTTCTACAGATTTACAAGTGGGAGTCTCTCTCTCCACTGTTTCAAGTGGGGATAGTCGTAGATCTGGTCTCCTCGCCTCAGATCTGCTCAAGGTGATGACTTTTCGCCTCTGTGTGCTCTCCTGCCCCATCTCCTCTGTTTCATCTTCCTCTTCTCTCGGTCAATGTGGTTCCGAGCCTCGTCGAAGCGCGTTGACGTCCGACGAGGGGTTTGGCTTGGTGCCTTTGGTTCTGAAGATTTCGCGCAGAGGAGGAGATGACATCGGGGTGACAGCTCTCACTTGGATTTGGTGGCGCGACTGCTGGTAACTCACTTCTTCTCGGCCTTTCTTCCAGGTGTGGTCTTCTGTCCCTCTTTTCCTTTGTCTTTCTGTTCTTCTCAGAGAGGTTGGACCCGCCGTTTTCTCGGTGTTGGCCGGCGGCATAGGGTCTGATCTTAGGGGATCTGGGGTTAGGGACCTTGTGGGGTTAAAGATCACTCGACTTCAATTTTGAGGTCGGTCCTCCTCCTTTTGGTTCTCCTCTTCGTGTTGGCGGGAGGAGAGTTACCCACGGGTAACGGAGGACTGATTGGTTTTATCCACACTAGTTTGTAAGGTCCGAGTTAAGGAGTTGGTGATTAGAAGGCTTGAGTTTCTAGGTCTTCTCTTTGCTTTTTTCGTTTCCTACTTGGTTTGTTCTGCCTCTGTTTGACACTTGTTTTCTTCAAGGTTGGTATTTACTTGGGTAAGAGTCCTAAGCCCTTCAATGGGTTGTTAGCTTGGTTAGGTTGGTGTTCTAAGTTGTCTTTCTGTTTTTCTTCATTGTTTGATCTGGGTATAGGTTGCTTGTTAGACCCTTGTTAGTTTTCTTCTGGTTGGTTGTGTTTGTAGCCCTTTGAGGCTCTGGTTAGTTGTGTTTCTACTTGTTAGTTCTGGTTCGGGTTATCCACAGACCATACTCTTGGTTGTAAGAGAGTTCCCCCATGAACTTGTTTTCGGTTTGAAAACCTGTTCCCCTTATAATACATTTGCTGATAAAAAAAACGTGGGCTATATTAGGGGCTAGGTCGTTTGCCTACAATTTGGTCTTATAAGGGTTACCTGATAGGTTCTGAGGCACCCAGGGATCTCTTTCTTAGTGGAGAGGGAAGAGTAGCAGCAATCATCCATGATTGAGGTGAGACGATTCTCCTCTAGGGCGACAAGTGTGACCCTCATTTGACATGGTGAGGCTGTTGAGCATACCTCGTTTGAACGTCGTGGATTACCGAAAATCTTACCAACGTGATTAGAATCGAAGGTAAGGAATTGCTTACTCTACCATCGGGTATCAAGACCATGCATCTGTAAGGTGTTAGAGTCGTCGTCGATTACATCACTTGCGGACCCGGCTCGGCCCACCACCATGACCACGTTTGTCGGATTTCCATAGTCCTTGCCGTCGACCGCACCACTTGTCTACCGTTCGATCTCTAGCCACGCCATGGCCTCCGAACCGGATCTACACGGATCCCCAAGACCGTAACCGACATTGTGAGGGCACACCAGAGCACCCAAAACCAACATATCACCGGTAAAACCCTAAACGAGGATACACTTTTATCCTTAGTCTGTATCTATAATAATATGGTGCAAAAATAAATGTAAGCTCATTGGTTTTCATCCCCACACTAACAAACACGTCTGTATGAATGTAACATATAACATTACGAGTAAATTCATGTATATATATACTCACTTGATATTACTTCTAACAACATTGTAACATCGTTGTCACCTCGCAGTCGGATCCATAAGCTCTGAGAACACATTGGCCGACATTAACCTACTTGAACCACTTTCTCCGTTGCCTGTTACGGTCGTGTTGCTCATCGAACTCGACTTTTCTCCCCACGAACAAGAAGAATTCTCATCCTCGTTCACGATTCCTCCACGTGGACCCAATGGGCTCGGACCCAATACATCGATTCCACGTCCACCGTTGATATTCTTATCAGCAGTGTCCTGTAATTGCAACGTGAACTCCAAGGCCCACACCACGTCGCTCATTTTGGGCCGATCGGTTCCATTATTGGCCACGCACCTCTCCGCGAGTCCTCCATACTGCCGCAGACATTCCGGCGCAATCTGACCGTTCAAATTCGGATCCACGATCTGATGGAGGGTCCCGGCCCGGTTGCACTTCGGGCCCCACACCGCCAAGCTTATCTTGTCCTGCTGCAGCCCCAGCACCATCGCCGGCCTCCCGCACAGCACCTCGAACAACACCACGCCGAACGAGTACACGTCGGAGTACTCCGTCAGCTGCTGCCGGCGGCAGTACTCCGGGTCCACGTACCCGATGCTCCCTTTCACCACGGTGCTGACGTGGGTCTCCATCTCGCTGGCGGGGCCCACCTTCGAGAGACCGAAGTCAGAAACCTTGGCCACCCATTTCTCATCCAAGAGGATATTCGTGGTCTTCACGTCGCGGTGGATGATCAGGTCCTTCGCGCCTGTATGGAGGTACTGCAACCCGCGGGCTGCGCCGACGCAGATCTCGAGACGCCGCCTCCACGTCAGGGGCTGGTTCTGCGTTTTGTAGAGATGGTCGCGGAGGGTTCCACGTGGCATGTACTCGTACACCAGGATCATCTCGTGGTGGTCGTCGCAGTACCCGATGAGGGCCACGAGATGCAAGTGGCGGAGCTTGGAGAGCATTTTGATCTCGGTTTCGAACTCGTTGACTCCCTGCCGGGACGACGCGTTTGACCGTTTGACCGCGACGGCGACTGACTCGCCGTCGAGAACGATGTTGCCTTTATACACGTTGCCGAATCCGCCGGAGCCGATTATGAACTTTTCGTCGAAATCGTGCGTGGCCGCTCTGATCTCTCCGATGGAGAAGTGACGGCACAGATCGGACGGTAGAGAGGAGGCCGTCGTGCTTCCGGATTTGACGGAAAACGGGACCCACGACGATCTGGCCTTACTCGAACCATACTCCGTCCCTCTCTTCCTTCTACGAATCAGAAAGAAGCAAATTAAAAACGAAATCAGAAAGACAGAACCGAACGTAGCCGCCATGACCGCAACCATCAAGGATTTACTCTTCCTCCTCTCCGGCGGCCTTGGCGACGGCGGTGACAGAACCTCCTCGAGCTCCGGGTTCGGGCCAGCGAGACTTCCCTGAGAGTTACTCAACTTGAAAATCTCCGCACCGTTTAAGATGACGTCATAATACTCTGGTTTGGGGTTAAGATCGGCGTTGGGATGCAGAGCAAGCCAGAGGTCCTCCTTCCCTCTGTTTCTATTATTACTGATTAAAACGACGTAGTCCTGGTACACCGGAATGCCGTTGCCGCCGCTCATAGCTATGACGTCAGCGTCCTTTTCAGCCGTCTGATTGTTGATGTACACGTAGAACAGCCGCTGATTCGGTTTGGTGAATTCAATTTGAGTCTCGCAGAAATGGAGGCGGACGAGGTAGTTGAATCCGGAATCTACGGGGAAGTACCACGACAGGTTGTAGTTCAAATTGATGTGGTAATCATGTCCGCCCATGATTCGTGAAGTCTGGTACACAATCTCCGGCGCCGTGTACGGCGGCGTGGCTGACGTGTACTCGATCTTGACATGTGATGCATTGGGTATCGTCCCACCTCGACCAAATACGTAGCTTTGGTCTTGTTGCCATCTACGGAACATTCCGGTGTCGTCTCCGGGAGAGACATCGGTTCCACCGATGTTGAATCGATAAACGGTCTCAAGGGAAGTGGCATTCGGGAAAGAGAACAATGAATCATAACCTATGAACTTGTATCCATTAGCATGATCTTCACCAGGAAGATAAAGACCGTTAGGCATAGAAACAATCTCGATGCCGTTAACAAAACCATAAGACCCTGACGACGGAGCAAACGTTACCGTCAGCAGCTGGTCGTCGCCGGAGTCGACGACAAACTCTTTCATGAACCATGAGGCAGGAGGGTTCGCGGCCGAAACGGCTAGGAACGCGCTGAAGTTGGTCATCAGGGTGTAGCCGTTGGCGTGGACGGAGAAGAAAGATAGCGTTTTGTCGCGGCCGGAATAGGCGGCTGGGTGGAAGTACAGGCGCAGGAACTTGGGGCCGGCGGAGACGGGGAAGGTGTAGGTGAAGTTGGAGAGGAAGAGACGAGCGGTGAGGAAGGGTATTTGTGGAACGGATGGGTCTTGGTCGGAGGTTGTGGATGCGATACTTGAGGAGGAGTTTCGGGTGCCTGTTGTGGCAAACTTGGACAAGGTGTCCTCGTCCCATTTTCGACCGTCCGGTGATGTCTGAATCGAAGACGAGCCGCAGTTGAGGAGGATAACATCTGTGGGAGTGTATGGAGGCTTGTTTTGTGCGGCAACGAGGACGGTGAGATATAAGGACATGTAAAGATGGGAGCGGATCCGGAGATGCATGTCTAAGGTCATTGCTATAGATAATAAGAGAAGGGTGAATTTTTTTAATAGGTGGCCATAGAATTGGAATTAGGAAGACTTGGACTGGGTCTCTGTTTTGCTTGCAAGTGGTAAGGAAGAAGATAAGGGAATGGAAATGAGGACATGTTGCGTTTACTTGGATCGGAAAGGGATCGAAGTCTATGCTTGTGATTTATTGGAGGTCCATTTCAATGCATAGTAGTCGTTGATTTTGAATCAAATATGTCGGGTGCTATAAGCGACAGCAACTTTGTTTTTTTACGTGACAAATCAAAGTGATCTTCCAAGAAGATGAGCGTAGCGCCGAGTTGCTTGAGGTAAAAGAGCACTCGCTGGGGTCGGTTTTGGCAATGTCGAATAGGTAAGATATATGGTCGGATTCATTATTGTTTCGTAACGAAGGTTGGATAAGATGGATCGATTCTGACCAAAATAAAAAAATTGGACATAAGAGAAAGGCTGGGGAAAAGGGGGAGAAGAAAAAGAAAAGAAAATATGTGTCAACAAAACTCTCGACGTTAGTAGAGAATCTGTTAGAGAGAGAAAAAGCATAACATTTTTGTTAGCTTTTCCGTCTTTTTTTGGTCATTTGACATTTCATTAGACTCCCACAATACATGCTCTAAGGTCGGAATCAAACCACTACAAAGGAAAGGTTGGTTATTCAATTTTGGTTAGCGTCGACTTTAACCGTCATGTGGGTTTCCATATTAGACACGCCAAGGGAGGCCGGACACTACTGTCCACATTTGGATCCTCGAGAATGACAGCATGACCTAGTTAATTGTTGAGATACTTGGGAATCAAGCTATCAAGCTTGGTCCCCAAGTCACACGTGATACACTTACCATATTATAATTTATACAGTTACCATATATACACGCCGAGAGCAGGGAAGCAGCGTCAGGCACGGACAGGTTGAGCCAGGTGGAAGGCGGGCCGTCCAAGTCTTGGGCCGACACCTGAAGCTTGGGCCAGGCCCAGCTAGACACAGGGTTTTGGGCTCGGGCATGGCTGGGTCCGGGTCAAGCATGGGTCCTGGTTCGGATCCGGGTCTGGACCGGATCTGGGTCCGGGTCTGGGCTTGGATCCGGGTCAACCCGAATTCATTTGAAAAATGTTTTAAAATCAGATTTAATTATCGGTTTTAATTAATTCAAGGTGAGAAATTGAAATGATAAAATTGGGTTAAATCAGTGGACCTTTGGACGATATCTGGTTTTGATTGAGCGTTTTATTTGTCAAACCTAGACGGGACTTCGCCCGAGCGCAAGGGCTTGGACCCGAGCTAGAAGAACGAAGATCACGCCGGAACCCGTGTGAAGAACGGAGTTGTGACCACTCGAGCTTTTCATCAGAGTATTATTAGAGGAAGACCACAAGGTAGGGAAAGTCTTAATTACTTAATTACCGCTTAGAACGCATGATTAGGATAATAAAATCGGAAAGGTCCTACAATTGCCTATAGGATGCGAATAACTAGAATAATCGTATTTCAATTACTACTAAATGGATGAGTCTAGCATGCATGCTTAGGACGATGACAATTAGTGAAGTGTGCTTTCAATACTTGGGAACTTGATTTACTGGTAGAGAGGCTGTGAAGAGCTCTCGGATTAGTTGTGTGTTAGGTTCACATGCTTGATTGATAGTTGTCGAGTTAACTTAAGAGTCTAATGAAACTAGATTAGCTTGTCTTATCGATTGCCTATTTGTTCGTTCACATGATGTTTGTGTGGTTGAATGCATATTTAGTTGATTGAGTGTTTATGTTGCTATAATTGTTGGTTGAACGGATGATCGAGTATGACTGATTGTGCCAAAGGGGTACAATCAGGTGATCGATGTACCGAAGGTTGGTAACAGGTAAGTGTACGGTAAGTATGAAATGGTATTGGTTGTCTTGTTGTGATGAAAGTGTGTTCCGACGTGTGTTGCTTGACGGATGAATAAAATGCTTGTTCCTTTATTCTTATTCTTGAATGTATGTTCGTTTATTGGTTCGTCCGTTTGTTGCTTGGTTTGGTACTACACCGGGGGGGGGTAATCCGGTGCCGTTGTGGTGGTTGGAGTTGGACAGATACAGTGAGATATGGACTGAGTATTGGAGTCTGAGGCATTGGTTATTGGATATTACGAGAGTTGATTATTGGCAGATCCTGCGGGATATTCATTGGTAATTGGGCCTACGGGCAATTGGTTATTGGGCCTGCGGGCATTCGATTATTGGGCATGCGGGCATTTGGTTATTGGACCCTGCGGGGCATTGATTATTGGGCCTGCGTGCAATTGGACAGTTTACCCCGCGAGGAAAGGATTACTTATGGTTTCACCCCAAGGAACTGCATCCCAGTGGATGTACTACTTGGTCCCCCATGACATATGATCCTTAGGTGGCATTTCCGAATTGGTTTCGGTGCCTTGATGCAAGTACCTCCTCTGGACAGAGGGAAAATCTGATGTGATGTGGATACTCTGGTGGATCGGATTATGGTAACCGAGGTGATCCCAGAATGTATCCACGGATCGGAGGCTTGAGAAAGCAAGTGGTTGGCAAGATACTGATAATTCCCAGTTTACTTTTATTGTTCCTTTAAAATAATTATTATAAACTTATTTATGTTACCGTTGCTTGGGTACTATTACGTCATTGTAATGATTTCTGTTTCTTCATTACTTCCTTATTTATCGTATTACTTGTTGTTCGGTCTACATTTGTAGGCAGTTTATCTTTAACTTAAGGGTTGAATTGTTAAGGTTTTTCCTACTGAGCGTAAGCTCATCCCCTTTGGTTTCTAACTGTTTTACAGGAGTACCGGATGTCTAGGGAAGTCGAGGCTCGGGAGCTTTGGGACTTCTTTGGGTTCTTTTTTTTACTAGAGTTATGTTGGTCTCATGTATTGAACATCCTTTATTTGACTATTTATGTTGAGCTGTGACTCACGAGGTTTTAAACTATTTACTGTTATGTTGTTTTTGACGGAGTTTGTATGAGATTTTGGTACTTTTATCTATCGTTTACGTCTTCTATTTATTTCAACTCAGGTCACGTCTCGAGTCCGGTCAAAACCGGATTTGGGGCGTGACAAGTATTAAATAGGTGAGCATTAAAGAGAGATTTGTTTCCTAATGTACACGGCTACAGATTGTATAAATAGGCCTCTTACGTTTCAATAATATTCAAGCAAAGTAGAACAATTCTCTACTTTTACATGGTATCAGAGCCTATCTATACCTAGAATGGGGAACGACACAGAAAAGGATAGTGTTCCTCTACACTATGTTCTGCACCCATCTGACCATCCCGGTCTCAACTTTGTTTCGCAGCCTCTCAGTGATTCTGGCGACAACAACTACACTTGGAGGATCCAATTCCATGATGCCCTTGCCTGTAAACACAAAACAGGTTTCATTAGTGGCAAAATCACTCAACCTGCTACTAATGACAAGTACCACGACTTGTGGATTCAATGCAATGCCCTAGTCAAGACGTGGCTTGTTAATTCCCTAAGCAAGGAATTACAAGCCAGTGCTGTTCACACAACCATAGCCAGTCAAATATGGTAAGATTTGGAGCAGCGTTTCACACAAGGCGTCGCACCTCGCGTTTATGCTCTTCGACGTAACGTGGCTCTCTTGCAACAAGACCGTCAAACGGTCTCCAGTTACTATGGCAAATTAAAGATGGCTTGGGACGAATTGCAGGGACTCGACCCCTTTCCTGTGTGCCAATGCGGAAAATGTACCTGCAAGATCAATGAACGGACTCAGGTACGACATAATCAAAGTCAAGTTTTTGATTTTCTAATGGGTCTTGATGACGATTTCAGCACCGTAAGATCACAAGTGCTTAGCATGGACCCACTCCCGGGACTCGGTCGAGTGTACACAATAGCAGCACAAGAGGAAACACAGCGGACCGTCATGGCGCTTCGATCACATCCGGCGGAGACTGTGGCTTTGGCTTCCCGGCAAGGTACCAGTGCTGGCGGGGGGTGGCGTGACCGTCCCGACGACGACTCCGGCGTCCCACCACCGCGCCGTGATGAGCCACCTCGCCGGTGCACCCTTTGTGGTCGAACAGGGCACACTGTGGATGGCTGTTACGCCATCATTGGCTATCCGCCCCACTGGACGAAGCCAGCACCGGTCGACGGCGGCTCCCGGGGAGGTCGTGGCCTCTCCGGCCGAGGAGGGCGAGCAGGGCGATTTGGACGTGGTGGTCGCGCGCTGGCGGCGCGATCTGTGTCTTCTGTGCATACGCGCGATGAAGACGATGCCTATTTACAGCAATATGGACTTGGGCAGCACTTTGGGCCTCAGTCACATGAAGCCCAACACGCCTCTCAAGCCCAGCGAGCAGCTAAAGCCCATCTTGGGTATGGGCAGCAGCTAAATGGGCTGGACAGGCTTGCAGGCAGTCTCTCTGAAGCCCAGCGAAGTCATCTATTGGATCTGCTTTCCAAGCCCAACAGTAATTCTATCTCTCCATTCGCAGGCGCCTCTTTGCACACACCCTCTTCATCATGTTTCTCGGGTAAAATTAAATCCCCATGGATTATTGATTCGGGAGCTACTCACCATATTTCTTGTGATCCCAATTCTTTGCAAAATAGCACAGTTCCTTCATCCATGCCACCGGTAGAGATGCCAAATGGCGAAGGAGCCCCTGTTGCCGCTATTGGCCAAACTTCCGTTACCAAGAGAATAACTTTGGAGCGTGTCCTTGCAGTCCCAAAATTTTGCTTCAACTTACTATCCGTTAGTCGAATTACTCGGGACTTGAATTGCGCGCTAACTTTTTATTCGGGTTGTTGTGTGATATAGGACTTACTTTCGAGGATGCTGATTGGGATGGGTGAGATGCGAAACGGACTTTACTACTTGGAACCGACGGCGGCAGGGAAAGCCTTAATGACTCGAGGACGAAATGACATCCAGTTATGGCATCAACGTTTGGGCCACATTCCGGTCAACCAGCTGTCCTTGATTCCAGATTTACTAGTCTCTGTAAATAAACACGGATTGTCGGTTTGTGATGCATGTTGTAGGGCAAAACAAACACGTTTACCTTTTCCTATCCGTACTAATAAAACTACATGTCCTTTTGAACTAATCCACTGTGATATTTGGGGACCCTATCGTGTGCCCTCCTTATCTGGTTGTCACTTATTCTTATCTATCGTTGACGATTACAACAGGGCTACTTGGGTATTTTTGATGAAACATAAATCGGAGACCAGGGAACACCTCCTACAGTTCTTCAATTGGGTCCACGGTCAATTCAATGCAAATGTTCGATGCCTCCGAACGGATGGAGGACGAGAGTTCCAACACCATGACTTGTTGGCTTTTTATACGAAAGAAGGGATGGAATTCCAAACCAGTTGCACTGACACCCCACAACAAAATGGAGTCGTTGAGCGGAAGCACCGTCATATATTGGAAGTAGCCAGGGCACTCCGCTTCCAAGCAAGACTATCCAAACGATTCTGGGGAGACTGCGTTCTTACCGCTGCCTACCTGATCAATAGAATGCCACTCTCAGTAATCGGGAACAAAACTCTCTTTGAGTTATTATTTGGGAAACGACCGACGTATGACCACTTACGAAGTTTCGGTTGCCTCTGCTATGTCCACCATCGCACTCATGACAAGTTTGCACCCCGATCCCGTGCATGTATTTTCTTAGGCTACCCCGAGGTAAAAAGGGTTATCGTGTCTACATACTCGATACGTGAGACACAGTGGTTTCCCGTGACGTTCAGTTTTGGGAATCGATTTTTCCGGGAGATCGATGTCTCTCCACAAATCAGGGATCCACTCCTACCCCCCAGAACCTAACCGACAACTTCATATATGATGTACCGCCACCTTGTCCTCCGGCCCCGACAGACGCCATGCCACCAGCGACTGAGTCCCCGACATCCTCTGAACCCGTTGCCACAACTCAGCCTTCCATCCAGACTCCACCGTCTCCTCCCGTCTCTAAACGCACCCGGGTCACATCCAAGCGTCTCGATGGCTATGATTTCACCTTGCCGCCCTCGGTTCTCCCGTCAGACTCTGTTTCGCACTCACCGTCTCCTTCAGCACACTCGACGGTACATCCTCTCACTAACTCAATCTCTTATAATAAGTTCTCACGCAATCATGTTGCTTTTTTATCGGCCATCTCGTCCATCGATGAGCCCCGCACATTTAAGCAGGCTTCGCAGCACGATCACTGGAGGAAGGCCATGACCCAGGAAATTGAGGCCTTGGAGGCCAATCATACTTGGAGCTTGACCCCTCTACCCCCTGGCAAACGCACCATTGAATCCAAATGGGTGTATAAGGTCAAGTTTCGTCCTGATGGATCTGTTGAGCGCTATAAGGCACGCTTAGTGGCAAAAGGATACACGCAGGTGGAAGGGATAGACTACACTGACACCTTTGCTCCAGTTGCCAAACTCACCACTGTTCATGGCCTCCTCGCTATCGCTGCTGCCCGCGATTGGTCGCTACATCAGCTTGACGTCAATAATGCATTCCTGCATGGTGATCTTTCTGAGGAAATTTACATGAGAATTCCACAGGGGGAGTCCTTGATCTGTCGACTACACAAGTCCATCTATGGCCTCAAACAAGCCTCGCGAGTATGGTACCAAAAGTTTACTGATTCCATCATTGCTCTAGGATACACTGTTTCTGCTGCATATCCTTCTTTATTTACCCTCGTGACGCCTACCTCCTTTGTTGATGTCTTGATAAATGTTGATGATGTCATCGTGACTGGCACGCATGCCTCCAGTATTCAACAGCTCAAAGATCACTTGGATTGCCAGTTTCGTATCAAGGATATGGGTGCGTTGAAATATTTCCTTGGTTTGGAGGTTGCTCGATCACCTAAGGGTATCATTCTCACTCAAAGGAAATATGCTCTTGACATTTTGTCCGACAGTGGTCTCACTGGTTGCAAACCTTCGCCATTCCCCATACCCTAACAACATCGCCTATCTGCCGACTTTGGCGAATTGTGTTCTGATCCTGGCCAGTATCGTCGCCTAATGGGTAGGCTACTCTATCTCACCATTACTAGACCTGATATCAGTTATGCCGTCCATGTTCTCAGCCAGTTTATGCATGCACCTCGCATACCGCACTTGGAGGCTGCTCATCACGTACTCCATTACCTCAAGAGTTGCCCGGGACAAGGGATCTTACTTCCCTCAGCTAGTACTCTCACTCTCTAGGCTTATTGTGATGCAGATTGGGCCGGCTGCCCTGACACACGTCGCTCCACCACAGGGTACATCATTTTCCTTGGAACCTCACCAATCTCCTGGCGTTCCAAGAAGCAGACTGTTGTCTCATGCTCCTCCGCTGAGGCAGAATATCGTGCCATGGCTGCCACTAGCCGTGAGATCGTTTGGCTCCGTCGTCTTCTTCATGATCTTCAGGTGCCTCAGGCTGAGTCAGTTCCTTTCTTCTGTGACAACTGTGCCGCTATCCACATTGTCTCTAATCCAGTCTTTCACGAACGCACTAAGCACATCGAGATCGACTGTCACTTTGTTCGCCAACAGTTGCAGGCCTCCATATTGCACCCTAAACCAGTGCCCAGTTCCTATCAACTTGCTGATATTTTCACCAAAGGACTTGGCCGGGACCGCTTTCAGGATCTTCTTTGCAAGTTGGGCATTTCCAATATACATGCTCCAACTTGAGGGGGAGTGTTGAGATACTTGGGAATCAAGCTATCAAGCTTGGTCCCCAAGTCACACGTGATACACTTACCATATTATCATATATACAGTTACCATATATACACTAGCATTAAATAGGTGAGCATTAAAGAGAGATTTGTTTCCTAATGTGCACGGCTACATATTGTATAAATAGGCTTCTTACGTTTCAATAATATTCAAGCAAAGTAGAACAATTCTCTACTTTTACATACCAAGCGGAGGTCCAACAAAACCAACGATGCCCGCTTGAACGACCATGGTTCTCTTCGTTGGATATGCTTCTTCTCAGCGTGGGATGTAAAGTAGAATCCCTTAATACTCCAACCTAGGTCCTTGATAACAATACTGGTATGGTGCCACACTATGTTCATGATTCTCTCCATCGAGTCACTGTTGAAACCTTCGGATTATAAATAGTTTACCCGTCAAACTAAAGGCCGTACGACCCCGACTGCTGTTGGCGTGACACTCCCCATGACTTCACAAATCATTACTATTTCACTTACATTATGTTTTAGTTTTACACTGACAAATAAAGTACACGAGTCTTTCCTTGGACTCACCTTGCCGTTGGATTCACAATCTCAGAAAACACTCATTTACTAGGCAACAATGAACCAGACTCAGAGCTCTTCACACTCATACTATGTCCGCTACTCATCTCACTACCACTCCTCGTCTCTGTCGTATAGCTCTCATCAGACCACTTTCCTTCAAAAACCATCTCTTCCTGGTCGTTGATTCCATTTATGGGCCCACCAACCTTGATCCCCCCCTCCGCGGTACACTGAAGCTCCAACACAAACTTAAGATCCCACACCACATCCCTCATTGAAGGCCGTTCGATCCCATTGCCACGTAAGCAGCTCATTACGATCTCACCGTACTTCTTCAAGCACTCGGGCGCAATCTTACCCTTCAAATGCCGATCCACGATCTCATCCAACGATCCGTTTTTCCCATAACAATTCCGGACCCACTCCACCAGACTCACTTGCTTCCCATCCGCCGTCCGAATTAACGGCGGCTTACCGCATATCACTTCACACAAAATCACCCCAAACGAGTACACGTCCGATTTTTCCGTCAGTTGCTGGAACCGACAGTACTCCGGATCCAAATACCCGAAACTACCCTTCACCGCTGTGCTAACATGGGCCTTGGACTCACCAGTTGGGCCGACTCTCGACAGCCCGAAATCAGACACCTTCGCCACCCATTTCTCGTCCAACAGAATGTTTGTCGTTTTGACGTCACGGTGAATGATCATGTGCTTCGCACCTGTATGAAGGTACTCCAGCCCCTGCGCCGCTCCGATGCAGATCTCCAGCCGTTGATTCCACGACAGGGGAGGATTGTCGTTGCTGCAGATATGATCACGGAGGGTCCCACGTGACATGTAAGCGTACACGAGTATCATCTCGTTGTTGTCGACGGAGTAGCCGATCAGAGACACCAGATGGAGGTGGCGGAGCCGTGAGAGCATCTCGATCTCGGTGACGAACTCGTGGGCCCCTTGCTGTGACCCCGGGTTCAGCCGCTTGATCGCCACCGGCGTGGCCCCGCCGTCGATACTTCCTCGGTACACGTTGCCGAATCCCCCAGCTCCGACGATCAGGACAGGGTCAAAATTGTTGGTGGCTGTCTTAATCTCGGCGATCGAGAAGTGGCGGCACAAATCCGACGGCAGAGATGATCCCCGGCTCTTCGTTGACTTGGTCTTAGACGTGGAAAACGGGCCCCACGACGAATCTCCGTCGCTGAACCGTGATTTTATGTCTCTTCGCCGGAAAATCAGGAAACAGAGTATCGCCAGGACGGCTACACCTACAACCCCGCCGGAAACTCCTGAAATCATAGGTATCTTACTTTTCTTTGGATTACCGGTTGGTCTATCACCCTGAGGCTGTAAATCAACCCCAATCGGAGGTGGGTTCTCGCCGGCGAGACTACCGGAAGACGAATTGAGCTTGAATACCTCAACCCCGTTCAAAATTGCATCATTAAATTTTGGTATATTTACAGGGGTGATGCTGGGGTGAAGAGCTACCCACAAGTCCTGACGATCCTGGTTTCCCGACGGCACTGAAACGACGTAGTCCTGGTGCGTCGGGATCCCATTTCCACCGGCCATGTAGATAACGTCAGCTTGAGGGTCCGCCGTCTGATTGTTGATATAAATAATAAAAACCCTCTCATTCAGTTCCGTGATCTCCGGCTCGGTCTCGCAGAAGTGAAGCCTGACGAGGTAATTGAATCCTGAATCCACCGGGAAGTGCCACGAGAGGTTGAAATTCAAGTTCACGAGGTGGTTCGGACCCATCAAGCGTGAAGTCTGGTACACGGTGGCCGGCGCCGTGTAGTTCGGCGTGTTCTTCTCGGCGTACCTGACGGTGAGGTTCGACTCCACAGGTATCGTGCCTCCGTTGAACACAAAGGGAGCCGAGTCCTGCTGCCAAACCCGGAACATGCCGGTGTCCTTGTCGGCGGTCACGTCGGCTCCGCCGACGTTGAGTCTGTAAACGGTCTCGAGCGAAGTGGTGTCAGAGAAAAAGAATTGGTTTGAGTAGCCCACGAATTTATAACCGTCTCCGTCTTCTTCGCGCGTGTAGAGATTTTCCGGTATGGAGACGATTTCAATGGCGTTAACGAAGGCGTGAGAGGTCGGAAGTGGGATGAAAGTGAGGTTCAGCACAGGGTCGTCGCCGGAGCTGACGATGTATTCCTTGAAGAAGGCGGATTGGGGAGGATGTACGGCGGCGACGGCGAGGGAGGCGCTGAAGTTGCGGAGGAGGGTGTAGGGGCCGGCGGCGACGGAGAAGAAGGAAAGGGATTGAATTAGGCCGGAGTATGTCTGTGGGTAGAAGTAGAGGCGGAGGAATTTGGGGCCGGGGGAGAGAGGGAAGGAGTAGGTGAAGTTGGAGAGGAAGATGCGAGCTGAGGAGTAGTAGAGGCGGTCGGAGAGGGACGGATCGTGGACGGACGGTGTGGATGCGGAGGAGGAGGTGTTGTCGGATAGATGTGGAGTGAATTTGGAGTGGGCGTCGGCCTCCCAGGTGCGGCCGTCAGGGGAGGTTTCGTCGGAGGATGAGCCACAATTGAGGAGGATATGGTCTGTCGGGGTGTATGTATAACCTGGCGGCGAGCTCTCATCGGCGGCGAGGCGTTGGATGAGGGAGGTGAGAATGGCCAAGTAGAGGATGAGGAAATGGGTTGGGATATTCATATCAATTCTACAAAGCTGTGGATATCATGGGCAAAGATGGTGAGTGTATATATAAATGAAAAATGCCATGGATCACTGGTGATGACCAATAGGCATAGTGAAATTACTAGAGTCGAATTTCGCCCCTATTCGACGGGTGCAAGGAGGTTATATTTGCCGTCCGCTTAGGGAACCTGCTGTAGCAAACGGAATGAATCAGGACGTGGAGGTTGAAGGGTCGAGCCACTACAATGCAAAGGGTCGAGTCCGTGAAGCCGAATCTAGCTAGGCATACATGCGGGTTCCGTATGGGGATCCGCTTGTGTCCTTTGAACTTAAAAAAAATACGTCTCTTAGCCTCCAACGGTCAAGTGGCCTTTTGATTATTTTTTTTTTACTTCAAAATATAATAAATAAAAATATTAAAATATATATTATTTTTTTACCTTGTATAGAACACAATACACAAACTACCCTCTCAAACTCTTGAATTTTCTACAAATTTATCGTAGGATAGAATGTCCTGCAACGATCAAGAAAAAGAAACGATTTCAAAATTCTCCAGTGCATCAGCATGGGGCTTTCGGTGTTTGTTCATTTATAGAATATATTTACTTGCCAAATACGTATATTGTTCTGTCAAATTATTATGGATTTGTACCTATTACACAGCCTTCCGACAGGCCAACACTATGATATGGCCAGTCCTCAGGAAGAGTATAAGCTCGAAAAAAGAAGAAGAGAGCCCAACTATGGATGCCGCTCATGCATATTGGTTGCATACGTCCAAAGACAAGATCAAAGGAACTGACAAATCATGAGCCATTTATTAGAAGACAATCGAAACGGAGTACAACAAAAACTTCCCTTTACCCAGGTTAAAAGATTCAACGACGATCTGAAGGAGATCAAACATACATACACAAGTAGATACGACGAACCCAAGCTTAAGCAAATGACAATGAAGACTCACGTGCAAGATGCAGCGCAACATGGTGAACCATCTATATTCGTGTACCTCGATTGGTGTGAGGCACTACATCTTGAGCCTAAATTCTAGGCGGAAGAAGGCGCCATGAGGGAAAAGCTAACGAGGTTGGATGGAACAAGTTCATCCACAACTACCGCATCTAAACCTGAGTATGGTAATGAATCACAACCTAAACTGATCCTTAATTCTCAACCGTCACCTAGGCCCAGGAAATTCTCATCATCGTACTGCCATTACTACCTTAGTAAGTTCGTCCTCTAGGTCAGAAGACGACCAAACGCAAAAGTAAGAGGCTAGCTCAACTCCAAGATCTCATAGACGATAGATTTCGTACGTATCAAATTCATATGATGGAGATTTAGCATTACACCAAATTGATCAACAAATTGTAGGAGTTAGAGGAGAAAACCATAACTAACATGACTCCACAACAATTTGATTTTTGACAGGAGCGATGCAAATACAACAAGGAGCTGATTGTTGAATCTCATTACACGAAAGATTTATTTTTATTATTATTTGTATGTACTCAGCCTAAAAATCTTGGTATGACAATTTCCAAATTATGTCGATTCTTGTATTAATTAATGTGTAATGTCTATTTATTTATTGTGTAATGTTTAATCATTGTGTTTTAAATAATATTGTTTCTTTACATACAAATAAGTTTATTTATATCTTAAATTTGGTTTTTTCTACAGGTATTTTTGTACTCTTCATACCACTGTAGAATATCACAATTCAACATTATAGCTTTAATATTCGAAGTTTTAAAAGCATAATATATATTCTGAATTATGGGTTTAACAACGAGCCAACCATGGCTCCATTAACAACTTTTACTTTATCAGTCATCAATATAGCAAACTCTCTCGGCGAAACCCTTTTGTTTAACTTGTCATCAGCCCCCTTTTTCTTTGCTCTTCTCCGCTGGTGGCGGCCAAGGCTCTGGCCTTGGCTATTGCTGACGAAGTTCGCTTAAGCTTCATTCTCCTCATTCCCCTTTCCCTCTTTTCCTCCTTTTCCTTCCCTCCCGCAGCTTTTGGTTCCTCAGATAGGGTTTCGTGGTCGTGCCTCCGGCCTTCACGACGTTCCTTGTCGGTCGTCTTTGTTCAGATCGGGAGTAGGAGGCATCTCGTGTCCTTCCTTGGTATCGGCCGTCCATGGGCTATCCAAGTTGTCCGGATTTGGTTCTTTGCGATTCTAGATCTGTCAGAGAAGTCTGTGGGTGTCGCCGGTGCTTGTCATCGGGTTCTCTGTTGAGAAGGGGTTGAGGGGTTGTGCTATGTTGTTGTGGTGTCGGAGCGGAGGTCCTTTTCTTCTGTAGTTGGTCCGTTGACTTGCCGGATCCTCGTCTTTCCTCATCGATTTTGGGTGTTGGGGATCTAGAGCCTTTCTTTGGTGGTCTAAGTTGGGGTGTGGTTTCTAACCGGAGTTCTTGTCGGTTGCTCGAAAATCTTGGGTTCAGCCGTCGCAGATCTTAGGTCCCCTGTTCTCACTATTGTAAAAGTCCCCGTCTAGGCCCAAAAGTCCGTAAAAACGCTCGACTAGCCGCTACACCTAAACCCCAAAATCTGAAAAACCATCCTACTCGTCGTCCCGCCCGATTAGTCAGAAATTTGGGACTCTGGTTTGTAAAATTAGACCTTTAAAACAGAGATGAAAAGGTGAGAGACACAATATGTTTGTAATGCTCTTGAATTTATTGATAAAAAGAATATGAGACGTGTCTCTCTTTGGTGGTTTATCATTTTAATTTAGATTTTTATTAAAATTTAGAGTAGAATCAAAATGAGAGCATTATTTGGTTTAGTTTCTTTTGTGTTTTGATACTTTGTATTTTTATATTATACAAATATAGTATATATATATTTTTTTATTATATTTGTGTAATATATGTTAAATAATAATTAAAAATATCAAAAAATTAAATCTGGCTAAGCCCCTTAGGCCCCAGCTAGTCCCCGTCTAACGTTTAGGGATCCTCACCTCTCGACTAGCTCCTAACGCTTTTTACAACCGTGTTGTTCTTCTTTGTTTGGTCTCCGAAGCTCGATTGTGCACGGGCTCGGTTGTGCACGAGCTCAGTTGTGTAGCACCGTCTTTGTGGTCTGCCCCCATTGTGCCTCTCCCGCCATGGTCATACGGTTCTCTCCCAACGATGGTCATTTTAATATTTGTTGTCCACCATGACTTTCTTCTTGTGTTTGGCCTTGGTTTTATCATTTGCTGATTACTTGGGTGTTGGCCCCCAACTCTTCATCTCCTCTGTAGGTGGCTATCTTCGGCATAACCGGACCTTGGTGGGTTCGAAGTTAGGCTTTGTTGGTGTTGATGGTCAATTTGGTGTAGTTTTGTCCTTGAGAAGTAGTAGTTGCGTCTCGGGCCTTGCATTCTCTTTGGTCTCCGGCTTTCGCTTCGTTTGCGTTCCTCCTCGATGTTGGTATTTTACTCTTATCTTTCTCGACTTTGGTGTTGACGGGTCCTTCGATAAGTGTTGGCCGACGTGGTGGTGTTTCCTGTGTGGCTTTTTTGTTGTTTCCTTTTATTGGTTTTGGGGAGGCTTCGTTGGTGTTGTTGGTTTTTCGGGGTCAGTTTGTTGTTGACTTGGTTTTTGCAGCTAGTTCCTTAGGATCCCTCCATGTTTAGATTGCTTTGTTCTTCAGCTTTTTGTTGGAGAAGAGCTCGTAGGCAAAGAAGCCTAACTCTCTTTGTGGATCGTCGTTATGTGTTGGCATTCGTCGGGTTATCTTCGATAACTGAGCAATATATGGAGGGTTGATATCGGAGTTTCTGTTGTGATTATTGGTTCTCTTCTTCTAGTTTCATCGTCTAGGCGATCTGCTAAGCTCGAAACCGATACTCCCATCCTCGTTTCTCCGACAACGATTTCAGGGTCCCTTAGTCTCAACTCCCCTCTTTAAGTTTTTGAAGTCTATAACTAGTTCTGTATTTGTACTATAGCTAGTTCTGTATTTGTACTCTTCTTCTTTTTTTCCAGAAAGATACCACTTTAAATATGTTTTGCTGATGAATAAAACCATCCCTCCACTCAATGGCGGAGCTAGGTAGGGCCCAGGGGGGCACGTGCCCCCCTCAAATATTTTTTTGTTGTTGAAATTTTGCTATTAATTTTGATTTTTTTTTAAAATACTCCTTTAGTTCTTATAATTTTTTAGTTGTGCCCCTCCTCAATTTTTTTTGACGTTGCGTATTACTATTGAAATTTTTTGGTGCCCCTCCTCGCCAAAAAAGTTAGCTCCGCAACTGCCTCCACTATACATGTTCTTGCGTTTCCGTGGGGAAGAAGACCAAAGCCAATCCCAGAAAACACATTGTTTATGTTCTGGTGCAAGCAGTTTATATTTTCATAAACATGTACGTTTTACTGAGTCTCTTGAGGGACCGTGGTCAGATCATTATGTTTTTATGCTTATTATAGTATCATGCTACGATGTGGACTTGTTTTCTGTCGAGCAACACCTTTCTTGTCTGAAATCTGAATAGTAGTTATATGAATTATTGACTAGGCCATATCCTATTCCTGGCTACGTACGATAGATGTTGGTATATGTTTGTCATTTTTCAAGCAAAGACCACAGAAATTTCAATGTACGACAAACTTTCTCCTGCTCATAGTCACACTTGACACTAATCATGATTATCATGTTACACATACCATTCATTAATATACCATTTGGTGCATTGAAAGGGGATGAAGACTTATATTTGTCAACTTTACTATATATATCGTCTTAGCTGCAACAACCATTCATTAATATACCATTTGGTGCAACACTATTTCAATACCTTGGTTACGCAATATGTTGATAACGTCTTGACGAGGTTAGTAGACGATTTCAGAGAAAGAAAAGTTAATCTTCAGCTCACTAATTATAGATTAGTGTTTTAAGTCAAAGTGATTAGTCGACTACCTAAAATATTGATATTAGATTATGACATAATAGATTAATCTTTTAAGGCAAAATGGTGTGTAACATATCATAGTAAACTGTTTTTTTTATCAGCGAAAGCATATGATAAATTACCCTCTCCTGAGGAAGAAAAAGGTTAAAACAATCCACATGTCTACAATCTGTCTACAGATTGAAGGCGGGAGTTTACAAAACAAAAGTAAAGCAGTAAACAAGGACGGGTACGCAGACCCAGAGGAGTAAGGGTACACAGACCCAGTAGTGAATGGGTACGCAGACCCAGTAGTGAAAGGGTGCACAGACCCTGAGTGAACAGGTACGCAGACCCTAAGTGAGTGAGAATGGGTACGCAGACCCTGAGTGAGTGGGTACGCAGATCCTGAGAGCAAGAATGGGTACGCAGACCCAGAAGTAATGAAAGGGTACGCAGACCCAGAAGTAATGAAAGGGTACGCAGACCCGGAAGCCCCCCACCGGGAAAACCTCTGAAGAGAAGTGAATGAGTACGCAGACCCTAAAGTGTATGGGTACGCAGACCCAGAAGTGAGAAGGGGTACGCAGACCCGAGAAAGAAAAAAGACAGCTAAAAAAGGAGACTCACACCCAAATATAGCTACCATGAAGCCCCAAAAAAGGTCTCAAACCCAGATTGTCAACCAAAAAGCGTAGAAAAGGCAGCCGTCTTCCAAAGTACTCAACAAAGACTTTACCCTAACTTGAGGAGAGAACTGTATCTCATCGGCACTCAAACTCAGCGAGTTAAAAGAAACCGACACGCCGGCGACCAACATCGCATAACGGCAAAGATATAACGGTGTAAAAACAACGAAACTCAAGATCCGTAAGAAGAAGGACTTCTCGATTCCAAGGCCTGAAGACCGAGTACAACCCGTCATAGGCCAACACCTGAAGAATGACGGGCCCCGCAACAAGACAAGAGTACAATGGAAAACGAAAGTAGCCTAAATCGAAGGATGAGCAGTAAGCCTACTAGTTATAGATAAAGCCTAAGAGAGAAGAATAGATCTTCCGCGACGACGACCGGAGATGAAACCAGAAGCATAACGAATCCAAGCTAGGAAATGCCTCCCACGATGAAGCTGGACGAAACCCGGATGCCACAATGAACAGGTCCGGAAAACAGCCAAGCCTAAAATCGACCAGGCCCAAAAAGAAGACCAGGCCCAAGAACCCGGATTTGTTCCAGCCCGATCAAACCCAGTCAAAGAGCCAGACCCGGGTCAGAGCCACAACCCAGATCCGGCCTGCTCCAGTACCAAACCAAACCAGAACCAGCCCATATAACTCCTGGCCCAAGTCGACCCAAGCCCACACCTCAACCAGCCCAGTACAATCCCTGTCCAAACCGAAGCAGGATCTGAATAACTGCGCCGACAGTACGACGACGACGGACCGGGAACGTGCTCACCCTCCCCGAGCCAAGCCGCCACCACGTCACCTCACCTACCCAGCCACTTCCGGCCATCCAATGCGAAACCCACCAGCGAAGGAGGCAGACAGGGACCGAGGCAACAAGATCCGGCCACCAAGACCAGATCTGGAGGCAGAGCACCCGCCACGAGCAAGGAGAAGCTCGAGAGGACCCCGGCAAGGCATAGAGACCGGCGACGGAGATGGAAAACCGTCCAACTCGACCCAAGGAGCAGATCTGGAGACTGAGGCAGAGGAAAGGCGAGCTAAGGGACTCAGCAGTGCTTCCAGCGAGACAAAACCGTCAAGAATCTGAATGTGGCGTTCGAAACCAGCGGAGAGGAGGAGGAGCAACCTTGTAGCCTAGCGATGAGAAGTAACTCCAAGCTCTGCAAGGTGAAGCTACAACGTCCACCAACCAAACCCACAAAACTAACACAAACAGAAGTCGGCCGGAGCTCGGAGAAGACGACCAGAGTTGCTGCAACAGATCTGGAAAAAAGCTCGAACAGAGCAAGCCCGAAACCAGAGGAAACAAGGGGAAGAAAGAAAAGAAGAGAGGAAGGTTCTAGCCATGATGATGCTTCCGAGTTTCGAAGCAACCACCATCTATGGAGGAGCTATCCATCGATATAGCTTTGGTAGCAGACGCAGCCCTATCTTTAGGGCTTTGCGATCAGCGGCGGCTCCCGAGGGGGTCTTGTCGCAGGTGGGGGACGGTGGCTCCCGAGGGGGTTTTCGTCGGCGGAGTCCACCATGGGGATCGTGTATCCGAAACTGTAATTGCTGGATTCTGGCGTGCCAGGAGGGGAAGATAGGCTGGCAGGGATCGGCGAGGAGAGCTCGGGACGGGAAAGTTCAGAGGTAAGGCACGGCGGCGGCGCCTTGGCAGAGGAGGTCGGCTAGCCCTATTGTATCGGCAATGGAGGAGGATGGTTCTCGGCAGGTTCTCGGGTCCGACTGGCGGCGCCGAGGAGCTGTTCGGGCTAGGGTTTTGGTGACGGGCCAGAGCTGGGGACGGGCCGACAATCTTGCTGGGCCGAGGTCGTCTGCTGGACGGGCTGGGTTGCGTCACGTGTTGGACCTAGGTGGTGTTGGGCTCGGGGTGGATCTGATGGGCCTGAGTGTCACTCCACTGGGCCTCCATCAGACAACCAGACCGGGTCGGGAGGCACGGGCTGACAAGTCTCCTGGGTTAGGGTCAGGGGATGGCTGGGTCGGGCCTGGTCTGGGTCATGGCACAACCCAATTCTCGACGGACTCTCGCATTTGTGGGGAGCCGATGAGGGTTGGTGCATCACTTACAGCAGCGGCGGGGGGCTTCCAGCGCCCTCGCCTCGCGGAATGAGTCCAACGGGGTCTAGGGAGGGGTCGGTCGGCTGCACCGCCTCCCTAGACGTAAGGTGGCAATGGTTCCGCCAACAGTCGACAAGATTCTCCCCTACCACTTCGGAGTCAGCAATCCCGCGTTCAAGAGCCCTACCACTATCAGTCAAGGGAGGACGACGCACGCTGACCTACCGGGGGAGTAATTGGTCCACCACTGCTTGTTTATCCTCTGGTCTGCTCGATCAGTATCTTATGGTTGTAGTGTACTGTATCGGTGTCCTTGGACGCTACCACAGTCTCCCCCCTCCAACCGCCCATATGTTAGAGAGCAAAATTTATTTCTCTGCTTATGTCTTTCATATGTTGTTAGTTTGGTTCCTTTGTATGGTGTCTTTGGCTCTCGAAGGCACCAGAATGCTTTTATATTAATAATATCATTGTTTCTCTAAAAAAAACAGAGAACACCAATTTTACGAAGTTCAACAATGTGCCTAAAATAACGGGGGCCAAACAGGTGTGGTCTTCTACCAATTTTTTTGCTAGATAGTTTTCTCAGCGACTTCCGAATCTCGTTTTGAGAATGAGAGCATCTAAAGCGTATCTTGACCTGTTGGGTCTTTGATTCATTGTGGACCTGGTCTCGTCACTCGTCGTCGCGATTGGTAAGGATCTCGTTACATCATTTGCTTTATTTGCTACTTTTTGAGAACCTTCTATTTTCCTAGATTTAGACTCGTTTTGATTTCCTTTGTTTCCTTACCTATAGTTGGTGGGGGCCGTCAATTTTTTTAGGTGTTGGCCTTTGACGGGTTGTTCTTGGTCTATGGAACATTGTTGGAAATCGAGGGGTTCATGTTTCTTTGGGTTTTGAGTTTCAGTTATTTTTATCACCGGTCTATATTTACCGTTAAGTGGTGTTGACCACCGGCGTGTTGGTGTCCTTCAAGTCTCAGAGTTTGGACTTCGATGAGATACAATGTTTTCTTCAAATAGGATAAGGTTTAAGGTATTTTAAGTGGCAGGGGGCTTTCTGTTTTGGGATTCATGGTTGACAAATTAGGGTTTTAGACCTTTCCATCTTTTGTTGGCTTCCTTGCATTTCATGTTTGTACAATTTGGTAAATAGATCTGTTTGTTGTACTTGGTCGTTTTGGTTTGATCCTCTGTACGGATTTGTTTTGTTGTTATCTTTGATTTCTGTAGCTAGAAATATGTACTTGGTCCGCCCAATTCACTCTTTGAATGATAAGATTTATAATATATTTTTTTGCCGATCCAAAAAAAATGAGAGCATCTATAAAACTTCTTTAATAAAAAATAAAAGGGTAAATTCCATCTCACTACCCTAAATTTTTCGGGTTCCATTTCTACTACCCTAATTTTTTTTTCTCACCTCGCTACCCTAAAATTGAGTTTATATCACTTTAGTACTCATCGTTAACTTTTCGTTCATTTTTGGATGGAAAATCGTCATGTGCCCGACACATGACCCAAATAGTTTTAAAAATGTCGAAATTGCCTCTCAAATCATTCCCAAATTCTTCCTCCTAACAATTTATGTCGTTGGAAGTCTCGAGAGCCTCACCGACTTCTTCCTCTCGGGGGCCTTTATCCTCCATCTCGTCGTTGCTGCTCCCGACCCCCAAAACCTTGCTAACTACCATCTCTACTCAACTTGACTCTCCCCTGCAATCTTGGCATTCCCAAGAAACATGTGCATGGTTCTTTTTTGGGAGAATACCCAGACCCACACCACCGATCCTCCACCTCAGCTTCTGTGCCACAACCACCCTCGGCCTCATATCCAACCAATTTGGACTCGGTTCAGGATAAGTTCACTAAGGCCTCCATTAATGACCTCTAGAAGTATGATTTTGATGACGATGATGCGATTATAGAGGTCCTAACCAACACGGTTATGACGTTTGATGATTCTCGGTACCAATATTCTCTTAACGATCGTCTTCTCGCCGATAAGAGGGTAAGACCCTGATCCATCTGTACTGTGATTGCAAATACCTGGAACGTGGGGGACTTAAAGTTCCAACTACTAATGGAAAAAATAGTGGAAATCTATTTCCCTTCGAAAGCAGTGATGGATGGCATTCGAGCTAGAGAGTCATGGTCCTTCTACGGGATTGTGCTACTCCTTACTCCTCTACCCCCACACACCCAACCAGAAAGCTTAAGCTTCCAATATGTTCGCATATCGTTTTGATCTTACGATATTCCGGTGGAAGCTAGGACCTCCCAGAGAGCTTCCATAACTTTAATTTGGGAAGAGAAGTTGAAATCCGGAAGACGAGTAACCCGAAGAATCCAAGCCAGCCACGGGGATGGGACATGCTCCTATGGCTTTAGGTGGAAATGGATGCTTCACGACCGCTCCGCCGCCACCTTATACTACAAATTGCAAATGCGGATCCTCTTAAGGTCCGGCTTGTCACGCCCCAAATCCGGTTTTGCCCAGACTCGAGACGTGACTAAAGATTTACAGTAAAACAAAAATAATGAAATAAAATAAAGTTTCCAAATGATATAAATCCTTCAAAATGTAAAGAATCACAGGTCCAACGGTAAAACACAATATCCAACAAAAAAGAGTACACGTCTCTAAAACTAGCTAAACCCTCAAGCTCCCAAGCTCCGAGAGTTCGGCTAAATATTGCTCCCACTCAACACCTGAAACACCACAAAGACAGGAGGGGTGAGCTAACGCTCAGTAGGGAAAATGCATAAACAAGTCACCCTTTTAGTTTAATAAACATGAGCTCACAAAATCATTCAAATCTTAAAGAAAACGAGAAACCAAACCGATGATGAAATACGGAGGCAAACCGAATGTTTAACAATTTCAAAGAGTCAATAATGATCGTAGGAAAATAAGAGAATCAATGCATTTCTTACATACTCAATAGAAGATCGAACGTTCAAGTAATGTCGTGGGACATGAAGTCGCCACCCTCCGATCCACAATACTCGTTGTGTCATGTCAGATTTTCCCTCGGTCCAGGGGAGACGCATAACGTCGAGAATGCCGGAAACATCCCTAGGAGGACGCATATCGTCGGGATTCTCGGAAACGTATCCAAAGGATCATATGTCATTGGGAACCAAGGTAATGCTCCCGTAGGACGCATACGCTTGGGTGAATCAACAAGTAACCAAACACGTAAAGTAAATCATCCTAATGCCCTGCAGGGACCAATAATACCCACACCGGACTCCTCAACGGTGTAGGTCCAACTACCAATGCCCCGCAGGGTAAACCATTCTCTGCACCGGAATCCTCCACGGTGTATATCCAATAACCAATGCCCCGCAGGGTCCATAACCATTATATTACCCTACACCGGAATCCTCAACGGTGTAGGTACCATGCCATATCAACAATAACCATTATACCACCCTACACCGGAATCCTCAACGGTGTAGGTACCATTTCCGCAGAGTAAACCATTCCCCACACCGGAATCCTCAACGGTGTGGGTACCATTCCATATCACCATTAATCATTCTCGCATCCTACACCGGACTCCTCAACGGTGTAGGTATCATACCGTATTAACAATAATCATTATATCATCCTACACCGGACTCCTCAACGGTGTAGATATCGTACCGTATTAATAATAATCATTATATCCCCCAGGCTCACTCAAACAATGCCCCTCAGGGTCCATAACCAATCATAGAAATACACACGTTCATCAGTACACACCACACGGGATTCATACTCATAAGTACACTTACCATTACTTACCACTTGTCCTCCACCGGTCAATCGATCACCTGATCGTGCCTCCTTGGCACAACCAGTCATACTCGATCAATCATTCAGTCATTTAAGCATTCAATCAATCAACCAACGATTCAAGCATTCAAGTTCAACATTCAAACATTCGAGCATGCATTCGATCTAGTTTCATTAGACTCTTGATTATCCTAATAACTAGCAAGCAAGCATGTGAAGCTAACACACAACTAATCCGATGGCATCACGACCTCTCTACCAGTAAATCAATTCCCAAGTATTGAAAGCGAGTTATACTAATGATTCACGTACCAAGCATGCTTGCTAGACACATCTGGTTATTAGTAATTGAAAGACATTTATTCTAGTTATTCGCATCCTATATGCAATTCTAGGACTTTTCCATTTTTATTAACCTAATAGGCATACTAGGCGTTATTTAAACGAGAAGTTAAGACTTTCCCTACCTTGTAATGCCATCCAAATCCAAACGTAGCTCCAAAAGCGCTCGTGACGACCCGGCTAAAGCTCCCATTTTCCGCGATCGATGGTAAAATCTAAAGTGACGAAACAAACACACTTTTTAATACGCAAGCCAACTTCGATTTTTAAGAATTTAACGCCCAAATGTAACCCCAAAACTAATTCGTCTCTCACCATAATTTCCGACTTCTCACGAGTTACAAACCCTAATTCCCTATTTCTCAATACAAGCCAGTAATGCAAAAAGGATAAAATATCTATCTTTTGTTACCGAACTACTCCGATCAACTAGGTACGACATTTATTGCTCACGATGCAACAATAAAACTTACTTGATCGAATAAACAAATGATCTGTTTCAACATAGCAAATGATACTTTTGGAACCAAAGTTGAAAATTTCTAAACCACTTGTTCAAGTTACGAGAAGGGTTTGTGCAAAATTGAGACTTTTCTCCATTACATCAACACACAGTACAGCTCCTACTACTAGTACTACCCCACGGGTCCTCTAAAGTATAAACCAAAATGGCTTCAAATGGACAATTTACCCCTTGACTACTTTGACCCACCGACAAAACACACCCACCAACATCGCCGGCGGCGCCTAAACAATCCTAACTGACCACACCATTGATTCCGATCAATAAGCTATTAGGACCCAATTTCCAAAAAAAAGAATAAAGTTTTTGCATGTACGTGTTCTTCCAAATTAATGGAGTTATAGCATGTCAGTTCATATTCATAATATGCTTCCAAAATAATTGAATTTTCCAGTAACCAAACAGAACCCCAAATTACAAAAAAAAAAAAATAGCAATCTCCAACTACAATTATCTCAGCCAATTAATAATTCGACAAAAACCTTAATTCGACCCCGGTTGACCCGAGATTGACTTTTTCGTAAAAGTAGTCATTCGAAAGGAAACGACCCAACTAAACTAACCGTAACGACGGCTAAGCTTTTTGGGTCCCGGAAAGGTCCCGAATGACTCCCGGAGTCATCGGTTGACTTTTCCGGCGGAAAGTCAACTTCCGCCCAAATCCACCGGTTCGACCAGGATCGACAGGGGCGGTTCTTACAATCTACCCCCCTTAAAAGAATTTCGTCCTCGAAATTTAAAACGAACTCAACCGTACCTCACTTGATCATACTACTTACCCAAACACCATACTTGGCGGTGAAAAGCAACCTTACTCAACAATTCCCAAATTCACACTGTAACAACTCATACCATACTCAAGGATCACCGAGTAAAACACGTCGAATAACACTCAACACTTAGGAACCTCAGGTGACGGTCTAGATATCCCATCGGGAATTTCCGTCGGCACAGGTATCCTGCCGGGACGCTCTACAAGTCGAGCAGAGTCGGAACCACACACCAACATTACTTCTCTATTTCCTTCTTAGCAACCGTTACCAGGACTAACCACAACCAAACTCAAACACTATCGAGTCAAGACCAACCACAGCCATTCTACAAGGTTAATACCCAAAAATCACACCTGACATTGACAACGGTATTATTTAACAGTTCACAATTTCAACGTGAAACAAATTAGATCCGCCCAACGAATCAATGAGTACACACAACCATTCGATTGTCTCTCGGACGCTGAGGAATGCCAGATAACGATTTTGGCAACCTATAACGAAATCCAACGTTAGTGTAGACAACGGACCGTCACAAACACCCTCGATGTAAATATCTCTCATCAGAATCCTCAACGATACCGGTATCACACCGGATAGAACGACCTCGGTTCAGACATGCCATACCGGAATTTTACGTCGGTATGAGCGTCTTACCGGAATTCCCCGAAAGTCGGGCAAGGACGGAGCCATCCGCAGATGTACTTCTCAGTTTCTCTGTAGCAATCGTTACAAGAATAGTTCACATTGGAACGTCAATAAGGTCATGTCTCGACCTACCCCACACAAAGCCAACAAGTAACACACAGATGCTACCATCAAAACAAAAGTTCCCATTATTACTACAGGGTTTGGAACAACCGCTCGTTTCATCACATCTCGTGGAAAGGTAGACGTACCTCAATCAAGTAAAGGGTATAATATGCCGACATCTAGTCGAAAGGCGGCATGCCTCAAAACATAACTTAATCAAAAGCTCCTTTCATAGCAAGCATGGTACACTTGTCCAACGTAATAGCATGTCACACCGGGTAAACCTTATCAAGGTTCGCAGCTTGATCCGGGTAAGTCACACCTCAAGTATCACAAACCTAACTCGCGGTAAACCATCAACACCTAATTGTGATCAATCAAGAAGGTTATCCATTTCGCGATATTTCTCTTGACATCGATACCAATCCTCAACCCCTGATCAAACACCTCACAAGTCGTCTCACCCAAATCATCATATCAATGAGTCAAAGGTTCTCAAAACCGGTGCATGGTTCAGTACCACCATGAACTCTACCGACATCTAGTCGGACGAACGACGTACAACGACAAGGACCGATAGAACCTCTTACTGGCACTTAGTCAAAAGTAGACGTCCTTCAAGACACCAAAACTAAACGTACAATAATCACACTCGATAGCGAAACACAATTCAAGATCGATTGACAAAGGTCATCCCAACCGGTGGTATTCCTTATTTCGTTGACACTCGTTCATGAGCTATCGATCAAAACAGCTTATAGTCAAGTCCACCCAAATCATTACTTAAGGAGTAATCAACACGCACTGAGATCTCGATAATTCGAACAATTCAGAAACTAACGCGGTTCCTTCAATCGTGCCTCGAACCACTCGGAATCACAATGGTTAACTCTTAGCTTTCATTGTGCCTACGCATGGCGCAAAATCCAACCTACTACACAACACTTCGTTCGGTGCCATCTTGTTACTGGCCTGGAAGCTTGTGGTAGTCGCCCTCGGCTATCTGTTGCCGGATTTCCACGTGAGGTGCTCTCACTTCTATTGGCGTAACCTTATGGTCATGCTTAGTCCTCATGGGACGTTTGGCGTTCGTTCTCCTTTTCCTGACAAAGGTACACCTCGGAACTCGGTTCTCGTTTTCCGCTTTCTGCTCCGATGAGAGTGTTGTATTATGTCCTTGTAACTCTCGGTGCTATCTATCAGTTCAGTGTGGCGCGAAGGATGTGACTCTTGTAATGTGTCTTCTTGCTGTTGAGCGACGACGCGCTCGGAATCGCGTTACAGGTTGTTAGGAGCAATCGGAATCGCGTCATCCTACCACCACCAGCCAATTAAAAGGAACCCCCCGCTAGGGAGTCTGTTGAAATTCAACCTACAATCTTGCCTATAGTTCAGAGTATTGAAAATCCCCCATCAGAGGCAATGGTAAAGAAAATGGTACGCGGGAAGGGATCGGTGGTACCTCCTACCCCCGCTGATCATTCAACCATAACCTGAAGACATCCTTGTCTGTGATTGCTCGTGAAGATAAGATGGCCAAAGACGATGAGGGATCGCAGTCACAAGAGAAGTCGGCTCAGGGTCAGGTTGAGCCGCCATAAGTTCACCCTGTCCAACACATCCTCCAGCATGAAATCTTTGGGGTTTTGATCAGAGAAAGACGCTCATCTCAACGGAGAGCAAGGCAAAGAAAGATACACAAAGGAAATATCCGGTCAAACGAGGTCCAAGGAAAACAAAGACTATAAAGGTCCTTGTTAGAGAGAAAGAAAATCGATCAAGTGAAGCAGTGATTAGCTCCAAGAAGAGAGCTTTTATCTTAATGGACATTGATCCGATTATGAAGGATAGTCAGCATGTTCCCTTCCCATGTATGTCGACGAAGGCCTATGAGCAGCCTCGTCGAGAATTATGATAGGTCGTTGGCCGGTTTGGAGTCTTTGTCGAAGTACCTCCCAACTTTTCCTTGGCCCTGTTTTTTTTTGGGGGGGGGGGGGGGGGGGTGTTAGAGATTTAGGGATCAAATAAACGATAAAACCTAAATCATATATCTATAAACTTTGTTGAATTAAGAGGAATCCAAATAAATAACAGCGGAATTGTTACTTACTTGATGTCGTTGATAAACGATGAACATTGAATCTCCAAGGTATGGATTGGTCTTCCAATAAAATAGACGCTCTCTATTTGGTTATTCTCTCAGATGGGGGTGATTCAGAATAAGAGAATGACGTCTATTTATTGGGGACCATAACCACTTACAACCCTAATTAGGTTACCAAGTTTCTTATAATTTGTAATCGGCCCCTCAACAAATAACAAATTATAAAACCGGTATCTACACATTAAATTCCATGACCATTTATAATACCCATGATACAATACTTTATTGGTCACTTTAATTTGTATCAAACCTTATGATAGCATGTACATTAAATACATATGTGCCCAAAATAGGATTTTAATCCAACAATCTCCCACTTGGGCATCATATGTCTTTCCTGAAATGTACAACCTTATGAGCTCAAAATTGTTATCACACAATAGGTATTCTGTAACAATCTCGTCCATCAACTATACTCATATAGAACCAAAGCAGCAGTCGTCAAATTACTTATTACTAAACCATCAATGATCACGTATGTAATAACCACTTCTTGTCAACGTCAGTCAAACCTGCGAAAAACAGGAAAATTTAAAATTTTTAAGACAGACACTTAACTTAACTTAAATTGACCCCGAGGGTCATGCCGGACTTAAGTTGACCCCGTTATCGACTAAAATGAGTTACGGGGGACTCAGGGCAACTTTCTGGTCATTTTGGGAAAGATTGATTTTTCGCTGGAAAAGTCACCCGAGCGACGTTTTGGTCCATTCGAGGACCGTTTTGGACCCGAAAAGCTTAGCCGTCATCGTAGCGGTCTTAGTTGGGCCGTTTCCTTGAAGCCCGTCCAGTTTAAAAATTTATTGGGAAAAGTGCCCGTTCGGGGCCCGAAACGTCCGTTTTTCGCGAATCTGATTGGAAAATATCAACTAGATATTTTCCAAAAGGTATGGGACCCACCTTGACACTTGTCAAGTATATGGTGGTGTACTTTTTGGAGGGAAAAGGTGTGGAGGAGAATAGTTGGCCGAGTATGAGGTTTTAAAGGAGGAAAATTAGTTTTGTTGTTAGTTTAATTAAATTAGAAATTAGAAGAGAGGTTTTAGAGAGAGAAGGAGAAGGAGAAGAAGAGAGAAGAAGGAAGGTTGAGCTAGGGTTGGTGATCGAGCCCTTGGATCGAGTCAAAGCAAAGAGCAATCCCGTTCCCCTCATTCTCCTCTACGGTAATACCCGAACCGATTCTCGTTTCGATTATTTTCAAGAGCTAGGGTTTGGTTATAAAATTTGGTTTAGGGTTGTGTAGAGATTAGAGAGGTGTTGGAGACGTTTTAGAGGTGTTTGGGAGAGAAATTTCACGTTTTCCGGTGACCGGAGGCTCGGGAGGAGCTCCGGCCACCGTGGGTGGTGGTCGGCCGGCCATGTGGTGGCTGGCCGGAGGTGGCAGCAGCCACCACTTGGTGGCCGAGCCCCTCCCTCAAACCCTAGGGCACGGCCAAGCCCTTTGGGTGGGGCCCACGTGCTCGGTTGTTCGTGTTTTAATTACTCGGGTAGTTTAAAACGTTCCCCGGACCACTTTTTCCTAATCGAATCGAAATTTGGAATTAAATTGGAGAAGTTGTAATTAACGGGTTTTGGGAAACTTTAAACGTTAATTAATTGATTTAGAAGTCGGAATTCGATTCCGTCAAGTGCGTTGAGTTCCTTGATTTATTCTAAGACCGTAGAAACGAAAACGGGGGCTTTTGGAGCCCCGGAAGGCAATTAACCAAAACCGGGCAGATTCGCCATGTCGGGCGAATCTGGCCCTTACGGGTCCTTTTTCGGCAATATCGAATAATTGGGAAGTTTGGGAGTGACCGACATTGTCGGGGTTACGTTTGGGCGTTAAGTATGTAAATTTTTGGTTTATTCGTACTAGTTTAAAAGTACTTTAAATTTGTGTTCTTTTAGATCGTGCTATGGACCGAGGCAAGGGGAAGCTCGGCGAGTGACTGAGTGTGCTTCGGGTGTTGTTGGAGCGCTTTTGGGATTGTATACGAGGTAGGGAAAAGTAGCCGGATCTCGGCCCTGATTAGGGAAAGTTAATAGTAGAATTGCATGTGACACCGGGGTGTCGTGGGTTGAGTAGATTTATTTAATTATTAGAAAAGCATGATACGGGATTGTAGCGTTCAAGAGAAAAGCATGTGACACTTAGTAGTGTCGTAGGAACAGAGAACTTAGCGATAATTGAATTACTGGAGGCATATGACCATGCCCGGAGGTTGTTTGTGAAACTAGTGATTTTAGGACCGTTGGAGGCATCGAGTATGCCGGAGGTTGGCGTGCGTTTTATTTAATTGTTGAGTTTGGGTGGCCTTGAGAGCCTGTATTTAATTGTTGAGTTTGGGTGGCCTTGAGAGCCCGTATTTAATTGTTGAGTTTGGGTGGCCTTGAGAGCCCGTGTTATTTATTGTTGAGTCTGGGTGGCCATGAGAGCCGTGTATTTAATTTGGTGTCTTGAGTGGCAGTGAGTGCCCGTGGGGTTGTTGAACCCGAGTCTTGACTGTTGAAGTGTCTTGAGTGGCAGCGAGTGCCCGTGAGGTTGTTGAACCCGAGTCTTGACTGTTGAGGTGTCTTGAGTGGCCTTGAGTGCCTGTGTGATTGAACTTGCCTGTGATTGTGATTGTGGTTACCTGGGGTGGTGAGTTCTAAAGGTCGACAGCCTGATCCGACTTAGTGTCGATGAATTGCGAGTTCTAAAGGTCGACAGCCTGATCCGACTTAGTGTCGATGAATTGCGAGTTCTAAAGGTCGACAGCCTGATCCGACTTAGTGTCGATGAATTGCGAGTTTTAAAGGTCGACAGCCTGATCCGACTTAGTGTCGATGAATTGCGAGTTTTAAAGGTCGACAGCCTGATCAGTTTGTGGTGGTGTTCGTGGACGACATCCTGATATATTCGTAGAACGAGGCGGCGCATAAGACACATCTGAGGGCTGTTCTGACACTACTGCGCAAGCATCAGCTATATGCTAACCGGGAGAAGTGCGAGTTCTGGCTCTCTGAGGTGAGGTTCCTCGGCCACATCGTATCCCGTGACGGTATCCTGGTCGATCCGTCGAAGATCGACGCGGTCTCGAAGTGGGCACGGCCCACGAGTGTTTTCGAGATCCGCAGCTTTCTGGGATTGGCAGGCTACTATAGGCGATTTGTCCAGGATTTTGCACGACTAGCCGCACCGATGACTTTGTTAACGCGCAAGGGTGTTGGGTTCGTGTGGACAGATGACTGTGAGCGTGCGTTCGCGGAGTTGAAGAATCGACTGACTACAGCTCCAGTGTTAGTGGTGCCCGAGCGAGGGATTGGCTATGATGTTTACTGCGATGCATCCGGAGAGGGACTGGGTTGCGTGCTGATGCAGTCGGGCAGAGTTGTGGCTTATGGCTCCAGACAATTGAAGATACACGAGCGCAACTATCCTACCCACGACTTGGAGCTAGCAGCAGTCGTGTTTGCGCTGAAGAGCTGGCGATATTATCTGTACGGCGAGGGGTTTCAGGTGTTCTCGGATCACAAGAGCCTCAAGTACATATTTTCCCAGCGAGACCTGAACATGCGTCAGCGACGGTGGATGGAACTACTCGAGGAGTACGACTTCGAGCTACACTACCACCCAGGCAAGGCGAACGTTGTCGCCGACGCCTTGAGTAGGAAGTCGGCTCCGAGCCTCGCCAGCATATCTGTCCGAGAGTGGGGCATGATGGAGGAGCTGAGCACATTCGGGCTTGAGCTAGAGGAGGTTACTGGCGGTGTTGCCATGTGCTCCCTAGTGGCTCAGCCCTCACTGCTTGCCCAAGTGTTGGAGGCGCAGAGGGAGGACGTCGAAGCATCAGAGATCCGCGGGAGAGTCGTCAGGGGTGACGAGGTGGTGGGCTGGCAGGACAGTACTGATTGGGGACTACGGTACCGCGGGGGGATGTTCGTACCAGTTAACTGTAGAGACGCCGTGTTACGAGAGGCACACCATTCACGTCTCACAGTGCATCCGGGGGGCACCAAGATGTACCGTGACCTCAGGAGGCACTACTGGTGGCGCGGCATGAGGAGAGCAGTCGCAGAGTTTGTGTCGAGATGCCTTGTCTGTCAGCAGGTGAAGGCAGAGCATCAGCGTCCCGCGGGATTGTTACAGCCACTACCGATTGCTCAGTGGAAGTGGGAGCACATTACGATGGATTTCGTGTGTGGACTACCGAGATCGCCCAAGGGAAACGACGCCGTGTGGGTGGTAGTCGACCGGTTGACCAAGTCGGCCCACTTTCTGGCTATGAGGATGACAGACCCGGTCGACAAGTTGAGCAGTCTGTATATCCAGGAGATAGTGCGCCTCCACGGGGTCCCGGTGTCGATAGTGTCTGACAGGGATCCCCGCTTCACGTCCAGGTTCTGGCCGAGTCTGCAGAAGGCACTGGGGACAGAGATCCTACTCAGCACAGCACATCATCCTCAGACAGACGGTCAGTCTGAGCGTACCATTCAGATCTTGGAGGACATGCTGCGAGCATGTGTGCTGGATTTCAGGGGATCTTGGGAGACCCACCTGCCATTGGCCGAGTTCGCCTACAACAACAGCTTCCAGGCCAGTATCGGGATGGCACCGTTCGAAGCGTTGTATGGTAGGCCGTGTCGGTCACCAGTATGCTGGGCAGAGGTAGGGAACAAGAGTCTGCTGGGGCCAGATCTTGTCAGAGAGACGACGGAGAAGGTCGCATTGATCCGCGATCGGTTGAGGACCGCGCAGAGCCGGCAGAAGAGTTATGCAGACAGGCGACGTCGACCTCTTGAGTTTGCAGTCGGGGATCACGTGTTCCTGAAGGTGAGCCCGAGGAAGGGGCTGGTGCGGTTCAGGCGCAGCGGGGGAAAGTTGGCTCCGAGGTACATAGGCCCGTTCCAGATCTTAGACAGAGTGGGAGCCATGGCTTATCGTCTGGCGTTGCCACCGCAGCTTGGGAGAGTACATAACGTCTTCCACGTATCCCAGTTGCGGCAGTACAACGCAGACCCATCCCACGTCATCGAGTGGACTGATATCGAGGTGGCTGATGATGTCTCCTATGAGGAGCAGCCGATTCGGATCATGGACACACGGCAGCAGATTCTGCGGGGAGCCAAGATTATCCGCTTGGTCCGAGTGCAGTGGAAACATCACGGAGCTGAGTCGACGTGGGAACGCGAGGACGAGATTCGCGCGAAGTATCCCGGCCTGTTCGACTCCCGAGGTACGTCTGTTTTAAATTTCGCGGACGAAATTCCTTTAAGGGGGGTAGACTGTAATAACCACTTCTTGTCAACGTCAGTCAAACCTGCGAAAAACAGGAAAATTTAAAATTTTTAAGACAGACACTTAACTTAACTTAAATTGACCCCGAGGGTCATGCCGGACTTAAGTTGACCCCGTTATCGACTAAAATGAGTTACGGGGGACTCAGGGCAACTTTCTGGTCATTTTGGGAAAGATTGATTTTTCGCTGGAAAAGTCACCCGAGCGACGTTTTGGTCCATTCGAGGACCGTTTTGGACCCGAAAAGCTTAGCCGTCATCGTAGCGGTCTTAGTTGGGCCGTTTCCTTGAAGCCCGTCCAGTTTAAAAATTTATTGGGAAAAGTGCCCGTTCGGGGCCCGAAACGTCCGTTTTTCGCGAATCTGATTGGAAAATATCAACTAGATATTTTCCAAAAGGTATGGGACCCACCTTGACACTTGTCAAGTATATGGTGGTGTACTTTTTGGAGGGAAAAGGTGTGGAGGAGAATAGTTGGCCGAGTATGAGGTTTTAAAGGAGGAAAATTAGTTTTGTTGTTAGTTTAATTAAATTAGAAATTAGAAGAGAGGTTTTAGAGAGAGAAGGAGAAGGAGAAGAAGAGAGAAGAAGGAAGGTTGAGCTAGGGTTGGTGATCGAGCCCTTGGATCGAGTCAAAGCAAAGAGCAATCCCGTTCCCCTCATTCTCCTCTACGGTAATACCCGAACCGATTCTCGTTTCGATTATTTTCAAGAGCTAGGGTTTGGTTATAAAATTTGGTTTAGGGTTGTGTAGAGATTAGAGAGGTGTTGGAGACGTTTTAGAGGTGTTTGGGAGAGAAATTTCACGTTTTCCGGTGACCGGAGGCTCGGGAGGAGCTCCGGCCACCGTGGGTGGTGGTCGGCCGGCCATGTGGTGGCTGGCCGGAGGTGGCAGCAGCCACCACTTGGTGGCCGAGCCCCTCCCTCAAACCCTAGGGCACGGCCAAGCCCTTTGGGTGGGGCCCACGTGCTCGGTTGTTCGTGTTTTAATTACTCGGGTAGTTTAAAACGTTCCCCGGACCACTTTTTCCTAATCGAATCGAAATTTGGAATTAAATTGGAGAAGTTGTAATTAACGGGTTTTGGGAAACTTTAAACGTTAATTAATTGATTTAGAAGTCGGAATTCGATTCCGTCAAGTGCGTTGAGTTCCTTGATTTATTCTAAGACCGTAGAAACGAAAACGGGGGCTTTTGGAGCCCCGGAAGGCAATTAACCAAAACCGGGCAGATTCGCCATGTCGGGCGAATCTGGCCCTTACGGGTCCTTTTTCGGCAATATCGAATAATTGGGAAGTTTGGGAGTGACCGACATTGTCGGGGTTACGTTTGGGCGTTAAGTATGTAAATTTTTGGTTTATTCGTACTAGTTTAAAAGTACTTTAAATTTGTGTTCTTTTAGATCGTGCTATGGACCGAGGCAAGGGGAAGCTCGGCGAGTGACTGAGTGTGCTTCGGGTGTTGTTGGAGCGCTTTTGGGATTGTATACGAGGTAGGGAAAAGTAGCCGGATCTCGGCCCTGATTAGGGAAAGTTAATAGTAGAATTGCATGTGACACCGGGGTGTCGTGGGTTGAGTAGATTTATTTAATTATTAGAAAAGCATGATACGGGATTGTAGCGTTCAAGAGAAAAGCATGTGACACTTAGTAGTGTCGTAGGAACAGAGAACTTAGCGATAATTGAATTACTGGAGGCATACGACCATGCCCGGAGGTTGTTTGTGAAACTAGTGATTTTAGGACCGTTGGAGGCATCGAGTATGCCGGAGGTTGGCGTGCGTTTTATTTAATTGTTGAGTTTGGGTGGCCTTGAGAGCCTGTATTTAATTGTTGAGTTTGGGTGGCCTTGAGAGCCCGTATTTAATTGTTGAGTTTGGGTGGCCTTGAGAGCCCGTGTTATTTATTGTTGAGTCTAGGTGGCCATGAGAGCCGTGTATTTAATTTGGTGTCTTGAGTGGCAGTGAGTGCCCGTGGGGTTGTTGAACCCGAGTCTTGACTGTTGAAGTGTCTTGAGTGGCAGCGAGTGCCCGTGAGGTTGTTGAACCCGAGTCTTGACTGTTGAGGTGTCTTGAGTGGCCTTGAGTGCCTGTGTGATTGAACTTGCCTGTGATTGTGATTGTGGTTACCTGGGGTGGTGAGTTCTAAAGGTCGACAGCCTGATCCGACTTAGTGTCGATGAATTGCGAGTTCTAAAGGTCGACAGCCTGATCCGACTTAGTGTCGATGAATTGCGAGTTCTAAAGGTCGACAGCCGACTTAGTGTCGAGGAATTGCGAGTTTGAAAGGTCGACAGCCTGATCCGACTTCGTGTCGAGGAATTGCGATAGGTCGAACCCTGACCTGATTGAGATTGGTTACTGAGCAGCTGGTGTGCGATCCTTTGTGATCTTGTTTGGTGTTGTGTCGTTTCGTTCGAGTCCTTGAGGAGGTCGTCGATAGTTCTGTCGGGTCTACACTGTTTTTATCGAGTGTCGAGTCTGTTGAGGAAGGTGACGGGTTGTGGGTCAGTTGAGTACTTGAGTTGGGGACCGTAGTCCCGGCGTTGGGTTTGGTTTTAATGTTACTGGCTTTTTCTGCTAATTATGCCATAGTCAGTCTGTTATCCGTGGAGGTGAGCGAACGCTCACCCCTAGCTGCTTTTCCTACAGGTACTGATCACCGGACGGAATAGGTTAGCTCTTGAAGTTCATGGAGCTTGGAGCGGAGTCTGGTCTCTACTTTTGTTGAGTCTAGTGACGGATGTTGTACCTTGTCCACTTGTTGGGACGTTTTTGTATGGTAAATACTATTATTTTGAGAAGTAAATGGAAATGTCAAAGCTTTTATTGAAAACAGGTTTCAAGTGTTCATGTTTTTAAAAGTTCGCGTCCCGAGTTCGGTTCGCTGAAATTGGGGGGTGACAGCTTGGTATCAGAGCTCGAGGTTTCAAACCTCGGACTGTCCGTCACTTAGGGGGGGAGAGTCGAGTCAGTGTAGACCCGTCATGTCCTGAGTCTTGTTTGTGTTGTGCGTATGTTACAGTATTTTGTTGCTGGCATACTGATTGTGTGTGATTGCGTGAACTGTTTTTAACTGTCGCGGGTCGACTCAGGAGCGCTCCTGTAGTCGAACGTGACGGTGTTGATGTCAAGTCGGTACAACGTGATTCGGGGACGCCTGAACCGGGTTGTAACTACGTGATGTCAAGGAACGAAGTTTTAAAATGAAAGGGTGAAGGTTTTAAAATTGTTGGCCCTGTTGGCATGTCTTGAACTTGATTGGCCCTATGGGCGTATGTTTGATTTTGGTTGGCCCGGTGGGCAAGGTTCGATTTTGATTGGCCCGGTGAACGGGGGTCGTCGTGTTGTGCGGGTTGGTTTGCCGCCGCTTGTTTGGTGCACGTCGGTGCGGTCTCGTTGAGGTCTCGTTTACTAATGCTAGTATATAAAGTACGTTTAGCTTGAGCGGTGTAGCGCTTTAGTGATAAGCACGTTAGTGTAAGCTTAAGCGGGTGGACGTTAGTGCTTTTGTACTGTCGTTTTTATTTAAGTTCGCAAACTGAACGTTTGCGTGTATCCGTGCAGAGGATACTGTTTATGGCTCGCGGTAAGCGGGGACGACCATCAGGAACACGGGGCCAGGCACCCACGCGAGGCCGGCGGGGACGGTCAGCAGGGGCACCAGGGAGGGTGCCGACCGTCGAGCCCGCCGACTATGCGGAGGCACAGGGTACTCCTGTCGGAGAAGACAGGAGGAGTGATGCGGGGCCGTCTGCAGGCACCCCCAGTGTTCCGCCAGTCGCGGACCCTCCAGTGATGACTGCCCTAGATGAGCTTACCAGGACCGTTCAGAGTTTGGTGGCAATCATCGTCAGCCGAGAGTCGGCTTCGCCAGCACCAGAGGCAGCCGCAGTCCCGGTGAGGGCCGCTCAGACAGAGGATCTTACCTCCCGAGCGCTACTAGATTTCCTGAAGCTCGGGATACCTGTTTTTGTCGGGGAGCCGAATCCCGACCTGGCCGAGCGATGGATAGAGCAGGTCACACGAGACTTGGACACATCGGGTGTCGAGGATGGCCGTCGGAGAGTGTCCTTCGCGGCCCATCAGCTGAGAGACAGCGCCTACCACTGGTGGGGGCGGGTGAAGGACACGGTCGGATACGACTACAGCGTATTCCAGGAGGTATTCATGGCACAGTACTTCCTCGAGTCGGCTCGGCTGGAGCGACATCGGCAGTTCTTAGACCTGGAGCAAGGGGGGATGACGGTAGGAGAGTACGAGGCCAGGTTCACAGCCTTGGCCAGATTCGCGCCTGAGATGGTGACAAGCGAGACGAACCGTTGCCTGCGGTTCCAGGACGGACTGAGGCTGGGCATCCGGAACCAGGTTCTCGCCTTGAGGATACGGAAGTATACCGACCCCGTGGACACCGCAGCTACAGTAGAGCAGGGCGCCAGGGATGTAGTCAGGAGCCGTGAGGTCCGACCTCGGCCGATCAGTTGGGCAGGGCCGTCAGACTCACGAGACTCGCGGAGGCAGAGGACCGCGGGATCCTTCCGACCACCGCCTCATCAGAGTGGATCGAGACAGCAGGGGTCAGTGGCATCAGTGGGGCCAGTCGCCTCAGAGAGGAGGCCGTCATGCTATCACTGCGGGCAGCCAGACCACTTACAGCGAGACTGTCCGACGAGGGGAGGAACCGCGGCAGTACCAGCTACTAGCCGGACAGGCCAGGGCTCGGGGTCGAGGGCTGACGAGTTCAGCTGCTACCGATGCGGCCGGGCCGGTCACACTATGGCGTGGTGCCGAGAGCAGTTGGGGGAGACATCAGTGCAGCGACCGCGGCAGTCACGGACAATACAGTCGCCCGGAGGTCGCCCTCGACAGGGTCAACAGCCGAGATCATCACGGCCGTCTACGAGCGCACCGATTCCGAGACAGCAGCAGAGTCACGGGTATTCAGCGGCTGGTGCGCCGAGTCAGAGGCAGCAGGCCTCGCAGGGGAGAGTTTATGCAGTCACCGACTCCAGAGCCCCAGGGCCTAGCACGTACCGGGAGACCATCCAGGGTACGTGTTTATTGTATCATCTATGGGCTTTATTCTTGTTTGATACCGGGGCATCGCACTCTTTTATTTCGTCGGGTTGTGCTGAGAGGTTGGGGTTGAGCTTAGAGCCGTTGAGTCCACCCCTATGCCTAGACACCCCAGTTGGGGGTGGTGCATCATTGACTAGAGTATGTCGTGCCTGCGAGATTAGAGTCGCAGACTGTCCTTGCCCTGGTGATCTTCTCGTGTTGGGGATGACTACCTTTGATGTGATCTTGGGTATGGATTGGCTGTCGAGGTACCGAGCCAACATCGATTGCTACAGACGACGAGTGACAGTGACAGTGGGTGGCACGAAGGTGACGTGCGTGCTGGGGAGTAAGAGTGGGGTCCTCCTGTCGGCGTTGTCCGCAGAGGAGGAAGTACCGGCTGTGCAGAGCCGAGAGTTACCGAGAGTGGTATGCGAGTTCCCCGAGGTCTTTCCTGAGGAGTTGAGCGGGCTGCCAACGATTCGTGAGGTGGAGTTTGGGATTGACCTGGTGCCGGGAACGGCGGCGATATCGATGGCGCCTTACAGGTTTGCGCCGGCAGAGTTGATTGAGCTGAAGCGTCAACTGGAGGAGCTTCAGCAGAAGGGGTTTATCCGTCCGAGTGCATCGCCGTGGGGAGCACCAGCACTCTTCGTGAAGAAGAAGAGTGGAGAGCTACGGATGTGTATAGATTACCGGAAGCTGAACCGGGTTACGGTGAAGAACCGGTACCCGATGCCGAGGATCGATGACTTGTTTGACCAGTTGAGAGGGGCGACTCACTTCTCGAAGATCGATCTGCGATCCGGTTATTATCAGTTGCGAGTCCGTGAGGGGGACGTCGCAAAGACTGCATTCCGGACACGCTATGGGCATTACGAGTTCCTGGTGATGCCGTTCGGACTGACGAACGCGCCTGCAGCATTCATGGACCTGATGAACAGCATCTTCCGGCCGTACCTAGATCAGTTTGTGGTGGTGTTCGTGGACGACATCCTGATATATTCGTAGAACGAGGCGGCGCATAAGACACATCTGAGGGCTGTTCTGACACTACTGCGCAAGCATCAGCTATATGCTAACCGGGAGAAGTGCGAGTTCTGGCTCTCTGAGGTGAGGTTCCTCGGCCACATCGTATCCCGTGACGGTATCCTGGTCGATCCGTCGAAGATCGACGCGGTCTCGAAGTGGGCACGGCCCACGAGTGTTTTCGAGATCCGCAGCTTTCTGGGATTGGCAGGCTACTATAGGCGATTTGTCCAGGATTTTGCACGACTAGCCGCACCGATGACTTTGTTAACGCGCAAGGGTGTTGGGTTCGTGTGGACAGATGACTGTGAGCGTGCGTTCGCGGAGTTGAAGAATCGACTGACTACAGCTCCAGTGTTAGTGGTGCCCGAGCGAGGGATTGGCTATGATGTTTACTGCGATGCATCCGGAGAGGGACTGGGTTGCGTGCTGATGCAGTCGGGCAGAGTTGTGGCTTATGGCTCCAGACAATTGAAGATACACGAGCGCAACTATCCTACCCACGACTTGGAGCTAGCAGCAGTCGTGTTTGCGCTGAAGAGCTGGCGATATTATCTGTACGGCGAGGGGTTTCAGGTGTTCTCGGATCACAAGAGCCTCAAGTACATATTTTCCCAGCGAGACCTGAACATGCGTCAGCGACGGTGGATGGAACTACTCGAGGAGTACGACTTCGAGCTACACTACCACCCAGGCAAGGCGAACGTTGTCGCCGACGCCTTGAGTAGGAAGTCGGCTCCGAGCCTCGCCAGCATATCTGTCCGAGAGTGGGGCATGATGGAGGAGCTGAGCACATTCGGGCTTGAGCTAGAGGAGGTTACTGGCGGTGTTGCCATGTGCTCCCTAGTGGCTCAGCCCTCACTGCTTGCCCAAGTGTTGGAGGCGCAGAGGGAGGACGTCGAAGCATCAGAGATCCGCGGGAGAGTCGTCAGGGGTGACGAGGTGGTGGGCTGGCAGGACAGTACTGATTGGGGACTACGGTACCGCGGGGGGATGTTCGTACCAGTTAACTGTAGAGACGCCGTGTTACGAGAGGCACACCATTCACGTCTCACAGTGCATCCGGGGGGCACCAAGATGTACCGTGACCTCAGGAGGCACTACTGGTGGCGCGGCATGAGGAGAGCAGTCGCAGAGTTTGTGTCGAGATGCCTTGTCTGTCAGCAGGTGAAGGCAGAGCATCAGCGTCCCGCGGGATTGTTACAGCCACTACCGATTGCTCAGTGGAAGTGGGAGCACATTACGATGGATTTCGTGTGTGGACTACCGAGATCGCCCAAGGGAAACGACGCCGTGTGGGTGGTAGTCGACCGGTTGACCAAGTCGGCCCACTTTCTGGCTATGAGGATGACAGACCCGGTCGACAAGTTGAGCAGTCTGTATATCCAGGAGATAGTGCGCCTCCACGGGGTCCCGGTGTCGATAGTGTCTGACAGGGATCCCCGCTTCACGTCCAGGTTCTGGCCGAGTCTGCAGAAGGCACTGGGGACAGAGATCCTACTCAGCACAGCACATCATCCTCAGACAGACGGTCAGTCTGAGCGTACCATTCAGATCTTGGAGGACATGCTGCGAGCATGTGTGCTGGATTTCAGGGGATCTTGGGAGACCCACCTGCCATTGGCCGAGTTCGCCTACAACAACAGCTTCCAGGCCAGTATCGGGATGGCACCGTTCGAAGCGTTGTATGGTAGGCCGTGTCGGTCACCAGTATGCTGGGCAGAGGTAGGGAACAAGAGTCTGCTGGGGCCAGATCTTGTCAAAGAGACGACGGAGAAGGTCGCATTGATCCGCGATCGGTTGAGGACCGCGCAGAGCCGGCAGAAGAGTTATGCAGACAGGCGACGTCGACCTCTTGAGTTTGCAGTCGGGGATCACGTGTTCCTGAAGGTGAGCCCGAGGAAGGGGCTGGTGCGGTTCAGGCGCAGCGGGGGAAAGTTGGCTCCGAGGTACATAGGCCCGTTCCAGATCTTAGACAGAGTGGGAGCCATGGCTTATCGTCTGGCGTTGCCACCGCAGCTTGGGAGAGTACATAACGTCTTCCACGTATCCCAGTTGCGGCAGTACAACGCAGACCCATCCCACGTCATCGAGTGGACTGATATCGAGGTGGCTGATGATGTCTCCTATGAGGAGCAGCCGATTCGGATCATGGACACACGGCAGCAGATTCTGCGGGGAGCCAAGATTATCCGCTTGGTCCGAGTGCAGTGGAAACATCACGGAGCTGAGTCGACGTGGGAACGCGAGGACGAGATTCGCGCGAAGTATCCCGGCCTGTTCGACTCCCGAGGTACGTCTGTTTTAAATTTCGCGGACGAAATTCCTTTAAGGGGGGTAGACTGTAATAACCACTTCTTGTCAACGTCAGTCAAACCTGCGAAAAACAGGAAAATTTAAAATTTTTAAGACAGACACTTAACTTAACTTAAATTGACCCCGAGGGTCATGCCGGACTTAAGTTGACCCCGTTATCGACTAAAATGAGTTACGGGGGACTCAGGGCAACTTTCTGGTCATTTTGGGAAAGATTGATTTTTCGCTGGAAAAGTCACCCGAGCGACGTTTTGGTCCATTCGAGGACCGTTTTGGACCCGAAAAGCTTAGCCGTCATCGTAGCGGTCTTAGTTGGGCCGTTTCCTTGAAGCCCGTCCAGTTTAAAAATTTATTGGGAAAAGTGCCCGTTCGGGGCCCGAAACGTCCGTTTTTCGCGAATCTGATTGGAAAATATCAACTAGATATTTTCCAAAAGGTATGGGACCCACCTTGACACTTGTCAAGTATATGGTGGTGTACTTTTTGGAGGGAAAAGGTGTGGAGGAGAATAGTTGGCCGAGTATGAGGTTTTAAAGGAGGAAAATTAGTTTTGTTGTTAGTTTAATTAAATTAGAAATTAGAAGAGAGGTTTTAGAGAGAGAAGGAGAAGGAGAAGAAGAGAGAAGAAGGAAGGTTGAGCTAGGGTTGGTGATCGAGCCCTTGGATCGAGTCAAAGCAAAGAGCAATCCCGTTCCCCTCATTCTCCTCTACGGTAATACCCGAACCGATTCTCGTTTCGATTATTTTCAAGAGCTAGGGTTTGGTTATAAAATTTGGTTTAGGGTTGTGTAGAGATTAGAGAGGTGTTGGAGACGTTTTAGAGGTGTTTGGGAGAGAAATTTCACGTTTTCCGGTGACCGGAGGCTCGGGAGGAGCTCCGGCCACCGTGGGTGGTGGTCGGCCGGCCATGTGGTGGCTGGCCGGAGGTGGCAGCAGCCACCACTTGGTGGCCGAGCCCCTCCCTCAAACCCTAGGGCACGGCCAAGCCCTTTGGGTGGGGCCCACGTGCTCGGTTGTTCGTGTTTTAATTACTCGGGTAGTTTAAAACGTTCCCCGGACCACTTTTTCCTAATCGAATCGAAATTTGGAATTAAATTGGAGAAGTTGTAATTAACGGGTTTTGGGAAACTTTAAACGTTAATTAATTGATTTAGAAGTCGGAATTCGATTCCGTCAAGTGCGTTGAGTTCCTTGATTTATTCTAAGACCGTAGAAACGAAAACGGGGGCTTTTGGAGCCCCGGAAGGCAATTAACCAAAACCGGGCAGATTCGCCATGTCGGGCGAATCTGGCCCTTACGGGTCCTTTTTCGGCAATATCGAATAATTGGGAAGTTTGGGAGTGACCGACATTGTCGGGGTTACGTTTGGGCGTTAAGTATGTAAATTTTTGGTTTATTCGTACTAGTTTAAAAGTACTTTAAATTTGTGTTCTTTTAGATCGTGCTATGGACCGAGGCAAGGGGAAGCTCGGCGAGTGACTGAGTGTGCTTCGGGTGTTGTTGGAGCGCTTTTGGGATTGTATACGAGGTAGGGAAAAGTAGCCGGATCTCGGCCCTGATTAGGGAAAGTTAATAGTAGAATTGCATGTGACACCGGGGTGTCGTGGGTTGAGTAGATTTATTTAATTATTAGAAAAGCATGATACGGGATTGTAGCGTTCAAGAGAAAAGCATGTGACACTTAGTAGTGTCGTAGGAACAGAGAACTTAGCGATAATTGAATTACTGGAGGCATATGACCATGCCCGGAGGTTGTTTGTGAAACTAGTGATTTTAGGACCGTTGGAGGCATCGAGTATGCCGGAGGTTGGCGTGCGTTTTATTTAATTGTTGAGTTTGGGTGGCCTTGAGAGCCTGTATTTAATTGTTGAGTTTGGGTGGCCTTGAGAGCCCGTATTTAATTGTTGAGTTTGGGTGGCCTTGAGAGCCCGTGTTATTTATTGTTGAGTCTGGGTGGCCATGAGAGCCGTGTATTTAATTTGGTGTCTTGAGTGGCAGTGAGTGCCCGTGGGGTTGTTGAACCCGAGTCTTGACTGTTGAAGTGTCTTGAGTGGCAGCGAGTGCCCGTGAGGTTGTTGAACCCGAGTCTTGACTGTTGAGGTGTCTTGAGTGGCCTTGAGTGCCTGTGTGATTGAACTTGCCTGTGATTGTGATTGTGGTTACCTGGGGTGGTGAGTTCTAAAGGTCGACAGCCTGATCCGACTTAGTGTCGATGAATTGCGAGTTCTAAAGGTCGACAGCCTGATCCGACTTAGTGTCGATGAATTGCGAGTTCTAAAGGTCGACAGCCTGATCCGACTTAGTGTCGATGAATTGCGAGTTTTAAAGGTCGACAGCCTGATCCGACTTAGTGTCGATGAATTGCGAGTTTTAAAGGTCGACAGCCTGATCAGTTTGTGGTGGTGTTCGTGGACGACATCCTGATATATTCGTAGAACGAGGCGGCGCATAAGACACATCTGAGGGCTGTTCTGACACTACTGCGCAAGCATCAGCTATATGCTAACCGGGAGAAGTGCGAGTTCTGGCTCTCTGAGGTGAGGTTCCTCGGCCACATCGTATCCCGTGACGGTATCCTGGTCGATCCGTCGAAGATCGACGCGGTCTCGAAGTGGGCACGGCCCACGAGTGTTTTCGAGATCCGCAGCTTTCTGGGATTGGCAGGCTACTATAGGCGATTTGTCCAGGATTTTGCACGACTAGCCGCACCGATGACTTTGTTAACGCGCAAGGGTGTTGGGTTCGTGTGGACAGATGACTGTGAGCGTGCGTTCGCGGAGTTGAAGAATCGACTGACTACAGCTCCAGTGTTAGTGGTGCCCGAGCGAGGGATTGGCTATGATGTTTACTGCGATGCATCCGGAGAGGGACTGGGTTGCGTGCTGATGCAGTCGGGCAGAGTTGTGGCTTATGGCTCCAGACAATTGAAGATACACGAGCGCAACTATCCTACCCACGACTTGGAGCTAGCAGCAGTCGTGTTTGCGCTGAAGAGCTGGCGATATTATCTGTACGGCGAGGGGTTTCAGGTGTTCTCGGATCACAAGAGCCTCAAGTACATATTTTCCCAGCGAGACCTGAACATGCGTCAGCGACGGTGGATGGAACTACTCGAGGAGTACGACTTCGAGCTACACTACCACCCAGGCAAGGCGAACGTTGTCGCCGACGCCTTGAGTAGGAAGTCGGCTCCGAGCCTCGCCAGCATATCTGTCCGAGAGTGGGGCATGATGGAGGAGCTGAGCACATTCGGGCTTGAGCTAGAGGAGGTTACTGGCGGTGTTGCCATGTGCTCCCTAGTGGCTCAGCCCTCACTGCTTGCCCAAGTGTTGGAGGCGCAGAGGGAGGACGTCGAAGCATCAGAGATCCGCGGGAGAGTCGTCAGGGGTGACGAGGTGGTGGGCTGGCAGGACAGTACTGATTGGGGACTACGGTACCGCGGGGGGATGTTCGTACCAGTTAACTGTAGAGACTCCGTGTTACGAGAGGCACACCATTCACGTCTCACAGTGCATCCGGGGGGCACCAAGATGTACCGTGACCTCAGGAGGCACTACTGGTGACGCGGCATGAGGAGAGCAGTCGCAGAGTTTGTGTCGAGATGCCTTGTCTGTCAGCAGGTGAAGGCAGAGCATCAGCGTCCCGCGGGATTGTTACAGCCACTACCGATTGCTCAGTGGAAGTGGGAGCACATTACGATGGATTTCGTGTGTGGACTACCGAGATCGCCCAAGGGAAACGACGCCGTGTGGGTGGTAGTCGACCGGTTGACCAAGTCGGCCCACTTTCTGGCTATGAGGATGACAGACCCGGTCGACAAGTTGAGCAGTCTGTATATCCAGGAGATAGTGCGCCTCCACGGGGTCCCGGTGTCGATAGTGTCTGACAGGGATCCCCGCTTCACGTCCAGGTTCTGGCCGAGTCTGCAGAAGGCACTGGGGACAGAGATCCTACTCAGCACAGCACATCATCCTCAGACAGACGGTCAGTCTGAGCGTACCATTCAGATCTTGGAGGACATGCTGCGAGCATGTGTGCTGGATTTCAGGGGATCTTGGGAGACCCACCTGCCATTGGCCGAGTTCGCCTACAACAACAGCTTCCAGGCCAGTATCGGGATGGCACCGTTCGAAGCGTTGTATGGTAGGCCGTGTCGGTCACCAGTATGCTGGGCAGAGGTAGGGAACAAGAGTCTGCTGGGGCCAGATCTTGTCAGAGAGACGACGGAGAAGGTCGCATTGATCCGCGATCGGTTGAGGACCGCGCAGAGCCGGCAGAAGAGTTATGCAGACAGGCGACGTCGACCTCTTGAGTTTGCAGTCGGGGATCACGTGTTCCTGAAGGTGAGCCCGAGGAAGGGGCTGGTGCGGTTCAGGCGCAGCGGGGGAAAGTTGGCTCCGAGGTACATAGGCCCGTTCCAGATCTTAGACAGAGTGGGAGCCATGGCTTATCGTCTGGCGTTGCCACCGCAGCTTGGGAGAGTACATAACGTCTTCCACGTATCCCAGTTGCGGCAGTACAACGCAGACCCATCCCACGTCATCGAGTGGACTGATATCGAGGTGGCTGATGATGTCTCCTATGAGGAGCAGCCGATTCGGATCATGGACACACGGCAGCAGATTCTGCGGGGAGCCAAGATTATCCGCTTGGTCCGAGTGCAGTGGAAACATCACGGAGCTGAGTCGACGTGGGAACGCGAGGACGAGATTCGCGCGAAGTATCCCGGCCTGTTCGACTCCCGAGGTACGTCTGTTTTAAATTTCGCGGACGAAATTCCTTTAAGGGGGGTAGACTGTAATAACCACTTCTTGTCAACGTCAGTCAAACCTGCGAAAAACAGGAAAATTTAAAATTTTTAAGACAGACACTTAACTTAACTTAAATTGACCCCGAGGGTCATGCCGGACTTAAGTTGACCCCGTTATCGACTAAAATGAGTTACGGGGGACTCAGGGCAACTTTCTGGTCATTTTGGGAAAGATTGATTTTTCGCTGGAAAAGTCACCCGAGCGACGTTTTGGTCCATTCGAGGACCGTTTTGGACCCGAAAAGCTTAGCCGTCATCGTAGCGGTCTTAGTTGGGCCGTTTCCTTGAAGCCCGTCCAGTTTAAAAATTTATTGGGAAAAGTGCCCGTTCGGGGCCCGAAACGTCCGTTTTTCGCGAATCTGATTGGAAAATATCAACTAGATATTTTCCAAAAGGTATGGGACCCACCTTGACACTTGTCAAGTATATGGTGGTGTACTTTTTGGAGGGAAAAGGTGTGGAGGAGAATAGTTGGCCGAGTATGAGGTTTTAAAGGAGGAAAATTAGTTTTGTTGTTAGTTTAATTAAATTAGAAATTAGAAGAGAGGTTTTAGAGAGAGAAGGAGAAGGAGAAGAAGAGAGAAGAAGGAAGGTTGAGCTAGGGTTGGTGATCGAGCCCTTGGATCGAGTCAAAGCAAAGAGCAATCCCGTTCCCCTCATTCTCCTCTACGGTAATACCCGAACCGATTCTCGTTTCGATTATTTTCAAGAGCTAGGGTTTGGTTATAAAATTTGGTTTAGGGTTGTGTAGAGATTAGAGAGGTGTTGGAGACGTTTTAGAGGTGTTTGGGAGAGAAATTTCACGTTTTCCGGTGACCGGAGGCTCGGGAGGAGCTCCGGCCACCGTGGGTGGTGGTCGGCCGGCCATGTGGTGGCTGGCCGGAGGTGGCAGCAGCCACCACTTGGTGGCCGAGCCCCTCCCTCAAACCCTAGGGCACGGCCAAGCCCTTTGGGTGGGGCCCACGTGCTCGGTTGTTCGTGTTTTAATTACTCGGGTAGTTTAAAACGTTCCCCGGACCACTTTTTCCTAATCGAATCGAAATTTGGAATTAAATTGGAGAAGTTGTAATTAACGGGTTTTGGGAAACTTTAAACGTTAATTAATTGATTTAGAAGTCGGAATTCGATTCCGTCAAGTGCGTTGAGTTCCTTGATTTATTCTAAGACCGTAGAAACGAAAACGGGGGCTTTTGGAGCCCCGGAAGGCAATTAACCAAAACCGGGCAGATTCGCCATGTCGGGCGAATCTGGCCCTTACGGGTCCTTTTTCGGCAATATCGAATAATTGGGAAGTTTGGGAGTGACCGACATTGTCGGGGTTACGTTTGGGCGTTAAGTATGTAAATTTTTGGTTTATTCGTACTAGTTTAAAAGTACTTTAAATTTGTGTTCTTTTAGATCGTGCTATGGACCGAGGCAAGGGGAAGCTCGGCGAGTGACTGAGTGTGCTTCGGGTGTTGTTGGAGCGCTTTTGGGATTGTATACGAGGTAGGGAAAAGTAGCCGGATCTCGGCCCTGATTAGGGAAAGTTAATAGTAGAATTGCATGTGACACCGGGGTGTCGTGGGTTGAGTAGATTTATTTAATTATTAGAAAAGCATGATACGGGATTGTAGCGTTCAAGAGAAAAGCATGTGACACTTAGTAGTGTCGTAGGAACAGAGAACTTAGCGATAATTGAATTACTGGAGGCATACGACCATGCCCGGAGGTTGTTTGTGAAACTAGTGATTTTAGGACCGTTGGAGGCATCGAGTATGCCGGAGGTTGGCGTGCGTTTTATTTAATTGTTGAGTTTGGGTGGCCTTGAGAGCCTGTATTTAATTGTTGAGTTTGGGTGGCCTTGAGAGCCCGTATTTAATTGTTGAGTTTGGGTGGCCTTGAGAGCCCGTGTTATTTATTGTTGAGTCTAGGTGGCCATGAGAGCCGTGTATTTAATTTGGTGTCTTGAGTGGCAGTGAGTGCCCGTGGGGTTGTTGAACCCGAGTCTTGACTGTTGAAGTGTCTTGAGTGGCAGCGAGTGCCCGTGAGGTTGTTGAACCCGAGTCTTGACTGTTGAGGTGTCTTGAGTGGCCTTGAGTGCCTGTGTGATTGAACTTGCCTGTGATTGTGATTGTGGTTACCTGGGGTGGTGAGTTCTAAAGGTCGACAGCCTGATCCGACTTAGTGTCGATGAATTGCGAGTTCTAAAGGTCGACAGCCTGATCCGACTTAGTGTCGATAAATTGCGAGTTCTAAAGGTCGACAGCCGACTTAGTGTCGAGGAATTGCGAGTTTGAAAGGTCGACAGCCTGATCCGACTTCGTGTCGAGGAATTGCGATAGGTCGAACCCTGACCTGATTGAGATTGGTTACTGAGCAGCTGGTGTGCGATCCTTTGTGATCTTGTTTGGTGTTGTGTCGTTTCGTTCGAGTCCTTGAGGAGGTCGTCGATAGTTCTGTCGGGTCTACACTGTTTTTATCGAGTGTCGAGTCTGTTGAGGAAGGTGACGGGTTGTGGGTCAGTTGAGTACTTGAGTTGGGGACCGTAGTCCCGGCGTTGGGTTTGGTTTTAATGTTACTGGCTTTTTCTGCTAATTATGCCATAGTCAGTCTGTTATCCGTGGAGGTGAGCGAACGCTCACCCCTAGCTGCTTTTCCTACAGGTACTGATCACCGGACGGAATAGGTTAGCTCTTGAAGTTCATGGAGCTTGGAGCGGAGTCTGGTCTCTACTTTTGTTGAGTCTAGTGACGGATGTTGTACCTTGTCCACTTGTTGGGACGTTTTTGTATGGTAAATACTATTATTTTGAGAAGTAAATGGAAATGTCAAAGCTTTTATTGAAAACAGGTTTCAAGTGTTCATGTTTTTAAAAGTTCGCGTCCCGAGTTCGGTTCGCTGAAATTGGGGGGTGACAGCTTGGTATCAGAGCTCGAGGTTTCAAACCTCGGACTGTCCGTCACTTAGGGGGGGAGAGTCGAGTCAGTGTAGACCCGTAATGTCCTGAGTCTTGTTTGTGTTGTGCGTATGTTACAGTATTTTGTTGCTGGCATACTGATTGTGTGTGATTGCGTGAACTGTTTTTAACTGTCGCGGGTCGACTCAGGAGCGCTCCTGTAGTCGAACGTGACGGTGTTGATGTCAAGTCGGTACAACGTGATTCGGGGACGCCTGAACCGGGTTGTAACTACGTGATGTCAAGGAACGAAGTTTTAAAATGAAAGGGTGAAGGTTTTAAAATTGTTGGCCCTGTTGGCATGTCTTGAACTTGATTGGCCCTATGGGCGTATGTTTGATTTTGGTTGGCCCGGTGGGCAAGGTTCGATTTTGATTGGCCCGGTGAACGGGGGTCGTCGTGTTGTGCGGGTTGGTTTGCCGCCGCTTGTTTGGTGCACGTCGGTGCGGTCTCGTTGAGGTCTCGTTTACTAATGCTAGTATATAAAGTACGTTTAGCTTGAGCGGTGTAGCGCTTTAGTGATAAGCACGTTAGTGTAAGCTTAAGCGGGTGGACGTTAGTGCTTTTGTACTGTCGTTTTTATTTAAGTTCGCAAACTGAACGTTTGCGTGTATCCGTGCAGAGGATACTGTTTATGGCTCGCGGTAAGCGGGGACGACCATCAGGAACACGGGGCCAGGCACCCACGCGAGGCCGGCGGGGACGGTCAGCAGGGGCACCAGGGAGGGTGCCGACCGTCGAGCCCGCCGACTATGCGGAGGCACAGGGTACTCCTGTCGGAGAAGACAGGAGGAGTGATGCGGGGCCGTCTGCAGGCACCCCCAGTGTTCCGCCAGTCGCGGACCCTCCAGTGATGACTGCCCTAGATGAGCTTACCAGGACCGTTCAGAGTTTGGTGGCAATCATCGTCAGCCGAGAGTCGGCTTCGCCAGCACCAGAGGCAGCCGCAGTCCCGGTGAGGGCCGCTCAGACAGAGGATCTTACCTCCCGAGCGCTACTAGATTTCCTGAAGCTCGGGATACCTGTTTTTGTCGGGGAGCCGAATCCCGACCTGGCCGAGCGATGGATAGAGCAGGTCACACGAGACTTGGACACATCGGGTGTCGAGGATGGCCGTCGGAGAGTGTCCTTCGCGGCCCATCAGCTGAGAGACAGCGCCTACCACTGGTGGGGGCGGGTGAAGGACACGGTCGGATACGACTACAGCGTATTCCAGGAGGTATTCATGGCACAGTACTTCCTCGAGTCGGCTCGGCTGGAGCGACATCGGCAGTTCTTAGACCTGGAGCAAGGGGGGATGACGGTAGGAGAGTACGAGGCCAGGTTCACAGCCTTGGCCAGATTCGCGCCTGAGATGGTGACAAGCGAGACGAACCGTTGCCTGCGGTTCCAGGACGGACTGAGGCTGGGCATCCGGAACCAGGTTCTCGCCTTGAGGATACGGAAGTATACCGACCCCGTGGACACCGCAGCTACAGTAGAGCAGGGCGCCAGGGATGTAGTCAGGAGCCGTGAGGTCCGACCTCGGCCGATCAGTTGGGCAGGGCCGTCAGACTCACGAGACTCGCGGAGGCAGAGGACCGCGGGATCCTTCCGACCACCGCCTCATCAGAGTGGATCGAGACAGCAGGGGTCAGTGGCATCAGTGGGGCCAGTCGCCTCAGAGAGGAGGCCGTCATGCTATCACTGCGGGCAGCCAGACCACTTACAGCGAGACTGTCCGACGAGGGGAGGAACCGCGGCAGTACCAGCTACTAGCCGGACAGGCCAGGGCTCGGGGTCGAGGGCTGACGAGTTCAGCTGCTACCGATGCGGCCGGGCCGGTCACACTATGGCGTGGTGCCGAGAGCAGTTGGGGGAGACATCAGTGCAGCGACCGCGGCAGTCACGGACAATACAGTCGCCCGGAGGTCGCCCTCGACAGGGTCAACAGCCGAGATCATCACGGCCGTCTACGAGCGCACCGATTCCGAGACAGCAGCAGAGTCACGGGTATTCAGCGGCTGGTGCGCCGAGTCAGAGGCAGCAGGCCTCGCAGGGGAGAGTTTATGCAGTCACCGACTCCAGAGCCCCAGGGCCTAGCACGTACCGGGAGACCATCCAGGGTACGTGTTTATTGTATCATCTATGGGCTTTATTCTTGTTTGATACCGGGGCATCGCACTCTTTTATTTCGTCGGGTTGTGCTGAGAGGTTGGGGTTGAGCTTAGAGCCGTTGAGTCCACCCCTATGCCTAGACACCCCAGTTGGGGGTGGTGCATCATTGACTAGAGTATGTCGTGCCTGCGAGATTAGAGTCGCAGACTGTCCTTGCCCTGGTGATCTTCTCGTGTTGGGGATGACTACCTTTGATGTGATCTTGGGTATGGATTGGCTGTCGAGGTACCGAGCCAACATCGATTGCTACAGACGACGAGTGACAGTGACAGTGGGTGGCACGAAGGTGACGTGCGTGCTGGGGAGTAAGAGTGGGGTCCTCCTGTCGGCGTTGTCCGCAGAGGAGGAAGTACCGGCTGTGCAGAGCCGAGAGTTACCGAGAGTGGTATGCGAGTTCCCCGAGGTCTTTCCTGAGGAGTTGAGCGGGCTGCCAACGATTCGTGAGGTGGAGTTTGGGATTGACCTGGTGCCGGGAACGGCGGCGATATCGATGGCGCCTTACAGGTTTGCGCCGGCAGAGTTGATTGAGCTGAAGCGTCAACTGGAGGAGCTTCAGCAGAAGGGGTTTATCCGTCCGAGTGCATCGCCGTGGGGAGCACCAGCACTCTTCGTGAAGAAGAAGAGTGGAGAGCTACGGATGTGTATAGATTACCGGAAGCTGAACCGGGTTACGGTGAAGAACCGGTACCCGATGCCGAGGATCGATGACTTGTTTGACCAGTTGAGAGGGGCGACTCACTTCTCGAAGATCGATCTGCGATCCGGTTATTATCAGTTGCGAGTCCGTGAGGGGGACGTCGCAAAGACTGCATTCCGGACACGCTATGGGCATTACGAGTTCCTGGTGATGCCGTTCGGACTGACGAACGCGCCTGCAGCATTCATGGACCTGATGAACAGCATCTTCCGGCCGTACCTAGATCAGTTTGTGGTGGTGTTCGTGGACGACATCCTGATATATTCGTAGAACGAGGCGGCGCATAAGACACATCTGAGGGCTGTTCTGACACTACTGCGCAAGCATCAGCTATATGCTAACCGGGAGAAGTGCGAGTTCTGGCTCTCTGAGGTGAGGTTCCTCGGCCACATCGTATCCCGTGACGGTATCCTGGTCGATCCGTCGAAGATCGACGCGGTCTCGAAGTGGGCACGGCCCACGAGTGTTTTCGAGATCCGCAGCTTTCTGGGATTGGCAGGCTACTATAGGCGATTTGTCCAGGATTTTGCACGACTAGCCGCACCGATGACTTTGTTAACGCGCAAGGGTGTTGGGTTCGTGTGGACAGATGACTGTGAGCGTGCGTTCGCGGAGTTGAAGAATCGACTGACTACAGCTCCAGTGTTAGTGGTGCCCGAGCGAGGGATTGGCTATGATGTTTACTGCGATGCATCCGGAGAGGGACTGGGTTGCGTGCTGATGCAGTCGGGCAGAGTTGTGGCTTATGGCTCCAGACAATTGAAGATACACGAGCGCAACTATCCTACCCACGACTTGGAGCTAGCAGCAGTCGTGTTTGCGCTGAAGAGCTGGCGATATTATCTGTACGGCGAGGGGTTTCAGGTGTTCTCGGATCACAAGAGCCTCAAGTACATATTTTCCCAGCGAGACCTGAACATGCGTCAGCGACGGTGGATGGAACTACTCGAGGAGTACGACTTCGAGCTACACTACCACCCAGGCAAGGCGAACGTTGTCGCCGACGCCTTGAGTAGGAAGTCGGCTCCGAGCCTCGCCAGCATATCTGTCCGAGAGTGGGGCATGATGGAGGAGCTGAGCACATTCGGGCTTGAGCTAGAGGAGGTTACTGGCGGTGTTGCCATGTGCTCCCTAGTGGCTCAGCCCTCACTGCTTGCCCAAGTGTTGGAGGCGCAGAGGGAGGACGTCGAAGCATCAGAGATCCGCGGGAGAGTCGTCAGGGGTGACGAGGTGGTGGGCTGGCAGGACAGTACTGATTGGGGACTACGGTACCGCGGGGGGATGTTCGTACCAGTTAACTGTAGAGACGCCGTGTTACGAGAGGCACACCATTCACGTCTCACAGTGCATCCGGGGGGCACCAAGATGTACCGTGACCTCAGGAGGCACTACTGGTGGCGCGGCATGAGGAGAGCAGTCGCAGAGTTTGTGTCGAGATGCCTTGTCTGTCAGCAGGTGAAGGCAGAGCATCAGCGTCCCGCGGGATTGTTACAGCCACTACCGATTGCTCAGTGGAAGTGGGAGCACATTACGATGGATTTCGTGTGTGGACTACCGAGATCGCCCAAGGGAAACGACGCCGTGTGGGTGGTAGTCGACCGGTTGACCAAGTCGGCCCACTTTCTGGCTATGAGGATGACAGACCCGGTCGACAAGTTGAGCAGTCTGTATATCCAGGAGATAGTGCGCCTCCACGGGGTCCCGGTGTCGATAGTGTCTGACAGGGATCCCCGCTTCACGTCCAGGTTCTGGCCGAGTCTGCAGAAGGCACTGGGGACAGAGATCCTACTCAGCACAGCACATCATCCTCAGACAGACGGTCAGTCTGAGCGTACCATTCAGATCTTGGAGGACATGCTGCGAGCATGTGTGCTGGATTTCAGGGGATCTTGGGAGACCCACCTGCCATTGGCCGAGTTCGCCTACAACAACAGCTTCCAGGCCAGTATCGGGATGGCACCGTTCGAAGCGTTGTATGGTAGGCCGTGTCGGTCACCAGTATGCTGGGCAGAGGTAGGGAACAAGAGTCTGCTGGGGCCAGATCTTGTCAGAGAGACGACGGAGAAGGTCGCATTGATCCGCGATCGGTTGAGGACCGCGCAGAGCCGGCAGAAGAGTTATGCAGACAGGCGACGTCGACCTCTTGAGTTTGCAGTCGGGGATCACGTGTTCCTGAAGGTGAGCCCGAGGAAGGGGCTGGTGCGGTTCAGGCGCAGCGGGGGAAAGTTGGCTCCGAGGTACATAGGCCCGTTCCAGATCTTAGACAGAGTGGGAGCCATGGCTTATCGTCTGGCGTTGCCACCGCAGCTTGGGAGAGTACATAACGTCTTCCACGTATCCCAGTTGCGGCAGTACAACGCAGACCCATCCCACGTCATCGAGTGGACTGATATCGAGGTGGCTGATGATGTCTCCTATGAGGAGCAGCCGATTCGGATCATGGACACACGGCAGCAGATTCTGCGGGGAGCCAAGATTATCCGCTTGGTCCGAGTGCAGTGGAAACATCACGGAGCTGAGTCGACGTGGGAACGCGAGGACGAGATTCGCGCGAAGTATCCCGGCCTGTTCGACTCCCGAGGTACGTCTGTTTTAAATTTCGCGGACGAAATTCCTTTAAGGGGGGTAGACTGTAATAACCACTTCTTGTCAACGTCAGTCAAACCTGCGAAAAACAGGAAAATTTAAAATTTTTAAGACAGACACTTAACTTAACTTAAATTGACCCCGAGGGTCATGCCGGACTTAAGTTGACCCCGTTATCGACTAAAATGAGTTACGGGGGACTCAGGGCAACTTTCTGGTCATTTTGGGAAAGATTGATTTTTCGCTGGAAAAGTCACCCGAGCGACGTTTTGGTCCATTCGAGGACCGTTTTGGACCCGAAAAGCTTAGCCGTCATCGTAGCGGTCTTAGTTGGGCCGTTTCCTTGAAGCCCGTCCAGTTTAAAAATTTATTGGGAAAAGTGCCCGTTCGGGGCCCGAAACGTCCGTTTTTCGCGAATCTGATTGGAAAATATCAACTAGATATTTTCCAAAAGGTATGGGACCCACCTTGACACTTGTCAAGTATATGGTGGTGTACTTTTTGGAGGGAAAAGGTGTGGAGGAGAATAGTTGGCCGAGTATGAGGTTTTAAAGGAGGAAAATTAGTTTTGTTGTTAGTTTAATTAAATTAGAAATTAGAAGAGAGGTTTTAGAGAGAGAAGGAGAAGGAGAAGAAGAGAGAAGAAGGAAGGTTGAGCTAGGGTTGGTGATCGAGCCCTTGGATCGAGTCAAAGCAAAGAGCAATCCCGTTCCCCTCATTCTCCTCTACGGTAATACCCGAACCGATTCTCGTTTCGATTATTTTCAAGAGCTAGGGTTTGGTTATAAAATTTGGTTTAGGGTTGTGTAGAGATTAGAGAGGTGTTGGAGACGTTTTAGAGGTGTTTGGGAGAGAAATTTCACGTTTTCCGGTGACCGGAGGCTCGGGAGGAGCTCCGGCCACCGTGGGTGGTGGTCGGCCGGCCATGTGGTGGCTGGCCGGAGGTGGCAGCAGCCACCACTTGGTGGCCGAGCCCCTCCCTCAAACCCTAGGGCACGGCCAAGCCCTTTGGGTGGGGCCCACGTGCTCGGTTGTTCGTGTTTTAATTACTCGGGTAGTTTAAAACGTTCCCCGGACCACTTTTTCCTAATCGAATCGAAATTTGGAATTAAATTGGAGAAGTTGTAATTAACGGGTTTTGGGAAACTTTAAACGTTAATTAATTGATTTAGAAGTCGGAATTCGATTCCGTCAAGTGCGTTGAGTTCCTTGATTTATTCTAAGACCGTAGAAACGAAAACGGGGGCTTTTGGAGCCCCGGAAGGCAATTAACCAAAACCGGGCAGATTCGCCATGTCGGGCGAATCTGGCCCTTACGGGTCCTTTTTCGGCAATATCGAATAATTGGGAAGTTTGGGAGTGACCGACATTGTCGGGGTTACGTTTGGGCGTTAAGTATGTAAATTTTTGGTTTATTCGTACTAGTTTAAAAGTACTTTAAATTTGTGTTCTTTTAGATCGTGCTATGGACCGAGGCAAGGGGAAGCTCGGCGAGTGACTGAGTGTGCTTCGGGTGTTGTTGGAGCGCTTTTGGGATTGTATACGAGGTAGGGAAAAGTAGCCGGATCTCGGCCCTGATTAGGGAAAGTTAATAGTAGAATTGCATGTGACACCGGGGTGTCGTGGGTTGAGTAGATTTATTTAATTATTAGAAAAGCATGATACGGGATTGTAGCGTTCAAGAGAAAAGCATGTGACACTTAGTAGTGTCGTAGGAACAGAGAACTTAGCGATAATTGAATTACTGGAGGCATATGACCATGCCCGGAGGTTGTTTGTGAAACTAGTGATTTTAGGACCGTTGGAGGCATCGAGTATGCCGGAGGTTGGCGTGCGTTTTATTTAATTGTTGAGTTTGGGTGGCCTTGAGAGCCCGTGTTATTTATTGTTGAGTCTGGGTGGCCATGAGAGCCGTGTATTTAATTTGGTGTCTTGAGTGGCAGTGAGTGCCCGTGGGGTTGTTGAACCCGAGTCTTGACTGTTGAAGTGTCTTGAGTGGCAGCGAGTGCCCGTGAGGTTGTTGAACCCGAGTCTTGACTGTTGAGGTGTCTTGAGTGGCCTTGAGTGCCTGTGTGATTGAACTTGCCTGTGATTGTGATTGTGGTTACCTGGGGTGGTGAGTTCTAAAGGTCGACAGCCTGATCCGACTTAGTGTCGATGAATTGCGAGTTCTAAAGGTCGACAGCCTGATCCGACTTAGTGTCGATGAATTGCGAGTTCTAAAGGTCGACAGCCTGATCCGACTTAGTGTCGATGAATTGCGAGTTTTAAAGGTCGACAGCCTGATCCGACTTAGTGTCGATGAATTGCGAGTTTTAAAGGTCGACAGCCTGATCCGACTTAGTGTCGAGGAATTGCGAGTTTGAAAGGTCGACAGCCTGATCCGACTTCGTGTCGAGGAATTGCGATAGGTCGAACCCTGACCTGATTGAGATTGGTTACTGAGCAGCTGGTGTGCGATCCTTTGTGATCTTGTTTGGTGTTGTGTCGTTTCGTTCGAGTCCTTGAGGAGGTCGTCGATAGTTCTGTCGGGTCTACACTGTTTTTATCGAGTATCGAGTCTGTTGAGGAAGGTGACGGGTTGTGGGTCAGTTGAGTACTTGAGTTGGGGACCGTAGTCCCGGCGTTGGGTTTGGTTTTAGTGTTACTGGCTTTTTCTGCTAATTATGCCATAGTCAGTCTGTTATCCGTGGAGGTGAGCGAACGCTCACCCCTAGCTGCTTTTCCTACAGGTACTGATCACCGGACGGACTAGGTTAGCTCTTGAAGTTCATGGAGCTTGGAGCGGAGTCTGGTCTCTACTTTTGTTGAGTCTAGTGACGGATGTTGTACCTTGTCCACTTGTTGGGACGTTTTTGTATGGTAAATACTATTATTTTGAGAAGTAAATGGAAATGTCAAAGCTTTTATTGAAAACAGGTTTCAAGTGTTCATGTTTTTAAAAGTTCGCGTCCCAAGTTCGGTTCGCTGAAATTGGGGCGTGACAACGTATACAAATATAGCCAAACGACATAGATCAATCATGGATGCGTAGCATGAAAATAACATGCAATGTGATCCGACATGTCTATTTCCAACTGGTCCTCCTTAAACTTAAGTGAGGTCAATAACCAAATAGAATGCATTAACTAAATACTTTATATCTGATCAGAATATATCCAAATACTTTAACTTCAACTTTAACTTTAAACATAAAGCAATCAAATTACAAACTCCCACTAGACCAAAGTATCCTCAAGTTGTGTAACACCCATACGAGCAATATGCTCGTGAAAGACCTTAGGTGGTAAACCTTTTATGAGCGGATCCGCTATCATGGAGTTTGTCCCAATATGCTTTATTGATATTTATCCATTTTGCATTCTTTCCTTTTACAACAAGGAACTTTATGTCTATTTACTTAGACTTTAATGAGCTCCTGTTGTCATTAGAATAAAACTGCCGATTTATCGTCACAAGAAACTTTAGTGGTCATTCAACATTTTCCAAAATGTGCAGCCAGTGACAAAGTTTCGCAGCCATATTCCATACTACGATGCCTCATAGCATGCTACAAATTTTATTGTCATAGTTGAAGAAGCTACAACACTATTCCAAAATATAGCTCCTCCAACTAACAAGTAAATACAACCTTATGTAGACTTTATGCTATTTTGGCACCTAGCGAAATCAGAATCTATATACCCAATAACCTCCAAACGATCTGATTTCCTGTAAGTGAGCATGTAATGTTTTATCCCTTAAAGATATCTTATAACCCTTTTTGGCTGCTATCCAATGGTCTATACCAAGATTCCTTAGATATCTGCCTAACATCCCAACAATGTACGTCATATCCAGATGAGTACATACTTAAGTATACAATAGACTCCTAGCAGCTGATGCATATGGAATCTATTGCATTTCCTGAATCTTAATGTTACTTTAAGGACATTGTGCAAGACTGAATATGTCTCCTTTAGCCACATTGACGTCACCTGGTTAACCTTCCATGCCAAGCCTTTTAAACACTTTATCGATGTAGATCTGTTGAGAGACTTAGAAGTCTCTTGGTTTTGTGCAATAGTCCTACATCATTATTGGCAAGTAATATGTCGTCGACATATAGAACCAGGGACATATACTTACTCCCACTGAACTTATGATACACAAAATCATCAACAATATTGTCTCAAAAAATAGTTAGAGACAATTACTTTATGAAATTTGTGGTACCATTGGCGGGAAACTTGTTTGAGTTCATAGATAGATTTCTTTAATTTACAAACCATCTTCTTTGGGTCTCCGGACTCAAAGTTTTCTGCTTGTACCATATACATCGTTTCTTCAATGTCACCATTGAGAAACGTAGTCTTAACATCCATCTAATGCACCTCAAGATCAAGATGAGCGACAAGTGCTATATTTATCCTAAAAGAGTCTTTCCATAAAACCGGAGAGAAAGTATCTATAAAGTCAACGTCTTCCTTTTGAGTATAGTCTTTAACTGCAAGACATACCTTGTACCTTTTCACATTACCATTTGCATTCCTCTTGGTTTTAAGAATCCACTTACAACCAATTGGTTTTGCACCTTCAGTAATGAGACTAGTTCCGAACTTTATTATCTTGCATAAACCTATACTCTTCTTCCATGACACCAATCCGTTTTAGAGAGTTATAAAACTTTTCATGGTTTGAGGAAAGTTGATTGAATCATCTTCCCTCATACCATCCTTATGATCTTGGAGAAATATGACCTAGTCATTTGGAAGCATTTCTCGTCTCTCTTATGGATCTCCTTAGTAGCACATGTCATTGAGGTAGTTGAATTTGTCCTTTTGGAACAACTAATTCAACTCGAATGAATAGTTGTTCAACATTGTCTTGTTGAGGTTCTGATTCACTTCTTGGTCAATGATAAGTATATTAACCTAAGCACAATCAAAAGTGATGGTAGGAATTGAGTTTGATGTCAATTCCTCCTTAAAGACAATGTGTCTAACCTTATTTCTCCCCTCAAATTCAACATCCTCAATAAATTACTGTAGTTCCCGCTTTAAAAAATATTTTCCTTTGTGGGAAAAAATTATCCGGGTTTGTTTCAAAAGAAACAACTATTTTCAGTCAATTGTTGATTCTTTTGTACTGGATCTTTAGTAGCTTGAAACCTAACCTTATGAGCATGAAACTCATATTTCCTTTTCTTGCCCTTATCTTTAGAGGTACTAGCCAAATGAGAACTTTCAGACTTATCTTACTTTAGTCTTTCTTCCTCTTGTATTCTATGAGAAATGAACTTATTTAAAGTTCATTTCTCCCTTTTGATAGTTGTAACCAATTTCAGATTTGTTCAACTATCCAAGAAGAGATAACATCACCATTAGAACGAACAACTCATCAGAGTTCTCAATCTTTGGTGCCTTAAGTCTGAAAGCATTATGGAACATTTCCATAATGTACTCCCTTACATTTCCTTGACCCTTATACTTTATTGACATCAAATACGTCAGAAGTGATGTCATTTAAACCTTAGCGTTTAAAAAAAACGTAATTCGACTTCGTCAACGAAATCTTTAGCCTTAGTAATCCTTTCGGATTCTGTCCCTCTAAAAGCTTCCGAAATAGTATGATTCATCACCATAAGACTCGTGCATTTTAACCGATCTCACCTCTCAAAATACCTTTTCTCATTAGACGAGCTTTCTGCAATGAGAGGTGAAGTTTGTTCATCCCTTAATGCAAGGTCAATATCCATAAAATCAAACACTATATCTGAATGTCCTTTCCAGTCCTTATGTATATAATGGATGTTAGCAAATATTGATGCAACAGAATAATTGACAAAACAGACACACAAGCTCACTTCAAAATCCTGAGTAAACAATATATTCAAAAATAGTGGTGATTCTCATCTCAAGATACCAAGCGCTACATTAATATCTAGCCTTTGGGCATATCGACATTAACAGCAAGCAGTACTCTTGGTGCAGTAATCAAACATTGACAATAAAAATATGTCAAACAAACACCTATCTTTGGACCGGTGTATTGCTCACATAAAAAATTGCTGATATAGAGCACCTTATAATCGTCACATATTTATCACCGCAGTTGTCATATGAAATCCGGCCAAATATTAACTCGCCTTTGGGTCCGTTAATAAACGCATGAATAACAAAGACAAAAACATCTTGATATTTTAAATAAATTGATCTACACAAAAGAGGTCACTTTGGCGACATTATGCTTCAACCAGTTTACAAAATATCAGACATCACCAAAATATGAATTAAATTGTTTTTAAAACCAAATTTGCATAATTATGATTATGCCAAGAAGCCTGACTGTCGTACATGAAACAAATCAACATATATAAAATAATAGCATGTATTAAACACTGATTGATTCATGTATAAAAGCTTCTTCACCATTTGGATTTATCATAATATTGATCATATCAATATAAAACAAATCAATCAATGAAACCATGAACAAATTAACTTAATGGTAAGAGTACCTTAACACTATCCATACCGTATATTTGTTCAAACTATATCATTGAATCATGCATATAAATCCAAAACAAAACCAACATAGATTAGATGAGGTAAAGTCGTACCTCATTAGCACCCATTTATCCACTCGGCATCTCACATTAAGGCCAAAAAAAAATGCCATTAATCAAGTCAACGATAATAATGTATATAAACCGTATCGGTACCTTTATTACTGTCATTTGTTCTCGGTAGAACCATACACTTCCTTATTTCAGCTTTATGCTCATAATCGAGAGCCCAAAATTATTGATATCGTTCCCCAAACCATTCAATAATCAAGGTCAAAGCTAAACGTATATAAGTGTTTGTACACAATATATATTTAAAATTACTATACATATTGACCACCAAAAAAATATTGAAACCAAATTTGACAGTAAATCATTCTCAGCCAACATGTCTGTATATATATACCAATATATACCTTTATACTAATTTTCACATCAATCAAAACACTTTATTGATCTATTAAAATAAACAAAAACCACGGCCAAGGCCAATTGTTCATGTAATATCAAGCAATCAATATATATAAAAATAAGATATCATTGATTGATAAACCGAATCAAAGCACCTAATCCTTAAAACCAACGATTTCAATAACATTCAGTGCACGGTTATTACAAAAAAAATATCAAAGTAAAATTTGCTTTGGTTGAATTGAACAAGCCAGACAAGAATTGAGTTTCAAAACAAAACCCAAAAAATATGTCATCGAAGCCAAATCAGTGAGCAACAATATAATAATTATAAAATAAGTTAACAAAACATATTTTATGAATCACAACGTCGAATTCACAATTAACCCAACAAAGACGGCTCTGATACCACTTGTTAGAGATTTAGGGATCAAATAAACGATAAACCCTAAATCATATATCTATAAACTTTGTTGAATTAAGAGGAATCCAAATAAATAACAGCGGAATTGTTACTTACTTGATGTCGTTGATAAACGATGAACATTGAATCTCCAAGGTATGGATTGGTCTTCCAATAAAATAGACGCTCTCTATTTGGTTATTCTCTCAGATGGGGGTGATTCAGAATAAGAGAATGACGTCTATTTATTGGGGACCATAACCACTTACAACCCTAATTAGGTTACCAAGTTTCTTATAATTTGTAATCGGCCCCTCAACAAATAACAAATTATAAAACCGGTATCTACACATTAAATTCCATGACCATTTATAATACCCATGATACAATACTTTATTGGTCACTTTAATTTGTATCAAACCTTATGATAACATGTACATTAAATACATATGTGCCCAAAATAGGATTTTAATCCAACAGGGGGGGGGGGGGGGGGGTCATGTTGTTTGGGGTGATTGTCGTTATGCCTCCGCGATCCTAAGGAAGCCACTTTCTCGAGTATTTACCCCCTTAGTATTTTGTCATTGAACGTACATTCAGTTACTATTTTGTGTAGAGATGTTTTAGTTTTAGCCAAGTGTGTCTAATCATCTGTCCTGTTTTAAACGGGAGATTCCATCCGTCATCTTGACTTGTATCGGGTTTTATCCCTTGACTTTAGATGTTTCATTTGGTTTGATTAAGTGAATGCATAAAAAAAAAAACTCAAATGAACAAGCTCGAACATATATACTATAACCGGAACAAAGCACCTACAACTTGACTATATCTAGGTCTCTTATTTTGTGTCAACTCATACACAAGATTGGTTACTGAGAAAATCTTTAACACAATTTTACTCGTCCTCTTATAAGCAACGAGGGCCTACCTAAGACAACATTATAGTATTGATTACAATCATCAGGGTCAAACTAGATGTCGAACCTCCTGTATCATGAATTCCTACAACCTTGTAATTAGATAAATGATAAAGGCATTTTATTTTGACGAAAAGCGGGAGGCATCAATTTTATATATCAATCAAAGTTACAGATCGCCGTACAAGCCATCGATAAAAATTACAGACTCCAAACTAACAAGCCTATAATATAATATTACCGAACTCCCTACTAGAACGCACGCCCTAGAACGTGCAAACATGTGCACGTCAAAAGTGCAACAAAACGTGCACACCAAACCGTGCCACATAACGGGCACACCAACCGTGCAACAAGTGCACACCAAACGTGCAACTAGTGCACACAAATCGTGCAACTAGTGCACATCCAATCTGCACCAAGTGCAGTTATTGAAAAGCTGAAAAACGAAAGGAAAAAAAACCTAGCCGATTCAGAGTCGCCACCGTCCGACAAGGGACCTTGACCTGAGGAATCGAAAAAACGCGAACTCCAGATCCCCGCTAAAGGTAACCGTTCAGGCCGGATCTACAGTGTGACGAGTCGCCGGAGCTGCCCACCACCGCTCAGACCCACCTTGCGAGTCCGTTGGCATCAAAACAGCATCAGCCGGAGACGGACACAGACACCGAACAACGAAAATCCGACGTCGGCCCTAAGATGAGAGAGGGAAAAAAGGGGCGTATGGGGGGGGGGGGGGGGGGGGTTGAAGCCGGGGGAAGAACGGAGCAGTAGATCAAGGGGACCTACCGGCAACGTCCATGGCCGAAGACCATGACGTCGCCGGCAGGAAACGGGGAACTCAAAAATGACGGCGACTAGGGTTGAAGAGAGGAGGTGGGTGCGGCTATAAAAAAAAACATAAGTACAACCATAACGAGGTGCAACAAACAAAAGTTACATACCCTTCCGGACATAAATATTCAAAGCACAAACACACATAAGACAGAAGGTTCAATTATTGGACACTCCAAATGTACAAGCTCGAAAAGAACTTAACAAGGAATCTAACCAGCGAGTCATGCCGCCGGAGATCATTACCGGGAACCCTGACGGCAACGATCCTTGTAGTAGCATCTGTTCTTGCTGTTATTAGGATTGGATAGGTCGGAGCAATGTCCGGACTTGCACGTTGGCTGTTGGTTCTGGAGAGCTTGGTAGCTGATTTTGTTTGGGCCACCTGCCAGAAGCCTCTGGCTCGCCAGATTCTCCATCAGGAACTCGCCGGACGTATCACCAAAATAGAAGTCCTCCGACCTCACCGCACATGCACATGCTCGCACGCACCAAAACATCACCACCACTGCCTTCAGAAACAAACCCACTCGGCTTCCACTTCCTTCCATGGCCTCGATCACCTTTTCTCGATCTCTACTCTGTAGATTGATAGATGATGGTCACTGCTAAATAATGATCCTTTTGTCACCTAATATTCTCTTCCATCAATTATTGCCATGCTCATCTTTTTTTTAATATCGTCATTAGTATTAATAAGTTGGATTACTTTTCAAATTTGGTAGAAAACGACACAAGTGTCAAAATTATTGACCATTATTTTCAAATTGATTATGGGCTGTTTGAGCTCAATATGATTTTTAATTTAGTGTTCACGGGATGCCACGGAACATTTTCTGTGTAGTGTCGGCAGCTATTTCACTTCAATGTTGATAAACTTTTGTTTTTTTTCCACTGAACAGAACAGTAAGAGCATATACAGTCACTCAAAAATCATGCTTCTGTTTACAAACTATCAATGAGGCAATGTACAACCAAAATTGATCACATTGATGGGATTTTTGAGATCTCTACCAGTAACTTGTGTAGGCCTTGTGGCTTGGAGAAGAACGGCGAGTGGTCTGCACCTTTCAGTCGAAGCACCTTCTCCGGGGGTGCTGTGTTTATCATGCTCTCCTGTACCTTGAGTGGTATGGCATTATCTTCTGTTGTCTCGATATAGAACCGCCTTACAGAGCCATAGTTCATTTCAGAAAGCGAGAGCTTCTCCAAAACCGGTGCAAAGGGAATTGATCTCATTGATACAGATGCTAATGCGATGTCCTGAGTTAGAGATAGACATACAGATTAGTGAAGATGTGTACACAAAGAGGAAGAGAGTATTTGAAACCAGCAATATTGATTTGTATATTGCTCTTTGTTTTAGTTGTGAAACATACCTTTGTAGGGCTTTGGTTGAAGAGCAAGTCCCTCAACAATGACTTGTCTAGCTCGATTCCAGTTGGTGGCTGATTGTTCCCATTTGCATATACAAAGATCTGGGCCTGCCGCATTAGATCATCTGAACCTTCCTGCAATACTTGCGAGCATTAGTTAGTTGAAGTCAACCCAGCAAGTATTCAACACATGATTTATAATCAATAACTAGCCCAATTCCATGTAAGTTTCAACAAAAAAAAAGATCAAAATATTTGAGGCAAGAAGCTTTGCCATCCAAATTAGAGGGAAAAAACAAGTTCTAATGAAATGTCAAAACTACATTCGATCACCTCTAAAGCAGCCAGCCACTTAACAAGTGTAGAAGATGGTTTTTAAATATTGAAAAAAGATTTCAACTCTTAATTCCTCCAAATGCCCAATTTTTGAAGTCTAATCCCCCACTCACAACATCAACAAGTGCAAAGGCTGAAGATTAAAGGTTCGAGAGATATGATTAAAAAAAACTTCAAGTCATTTCACTTCACCAACAGATAATGAAAAGTACCCTAAAAAATAAATAATGAAAATTGATTCTAAATCTGGAAAATTAATTTCAACATGCTTAAGATAAATGGACATCTCAGTCTCAGTATGGTTTTCATTCGACTGTCTGCAAAGCAGTGACTCAAAGAAGTCCAAAGTGATAAATTATAAACTAAAACCTGCTGGGAGAACATATCAAGAGTACTTTGCCCATTCGTCAACATTGCAGCAGCAACAAAAACAGCCTTTGATATTTTCTGAGAAAACAATTCCATTGCATATGATATGCATGCACCACCAAAATCATGTCCCACCAAAATCACCTGCATAAATTAAAAGAAAATATAAGCGCAAGTCTTGAATATATTCTCTACAAGCTTCTATCCACTCCCTCCATTGCAAAATAAGTGTCCTGCTTACTAAATTTAAGGGCTCGCATTGATTATAATATATTGGAGCACAAGGAGGTACATAGGGCAAAATCAACCAATAACTTCACTAAACCTTAATTTTTACAAAAAGCCAAATAAGACACGTACTTAGGGAATGAGCGAGTTAATAGTTTTTAGTTCAGATGAAACATGGTTCGTGCTAAAGATGAAACAAGGAAATTGACAGTATAACTAAAGAACCAGTCATCAGTAAGGAACAATGGAACGTAGACATCATGTTTTGATGAGTTCTTTCTCTCTTTTTTTTCTTTTTCCTTAAGGCTTTAAAATGCAGGTAGAGAAATTACCGAACAGATTTTAAACACTTAGTAATCAGAAGCCATCTATCCAATATAAATCCAGTATAATGATGGACTACAAATTTAACGCCACTAATTCCTTTGGATAAGTAAAGGCTTCCCTTATGTATTACGCCAAAGAAAAGGATATAATCAGGCTTTTTGAGTAGCCAAAACATCACCCTCATCAGCATTATACCTTTGGTCTTACTGATAGAAGGTGAGAAAATATCAAAGTATGCACTAAACGTATGAACCTTTTTAAAAGAGTTGATAAAAATAACTACAGTTTCCTAACGGTTCAACCATTACATATCAAGGAACAAAAGAGAAGCTAGGAAACACAAAAGCTTTTAAAATACACCAGGTCTTGTGGCACACAGCCATACATAGTTATAAAGTTTACTGTGTATATTTTTTTCAAAATGACTGGAGTAAAATTAAATCATGCTTACTGGATGAGAAGCTCACTAAATGAGTCTAAGATTGAACTTTATTCCATATCATATAAATGCAGGCTATCAGCAGAAAATATTCAAAGAAGGCAGCAAGTACGAAGAAGAGAAAGAAAGAAAAGGAGAAATAGATGTATAACCTTCTCCCCATCTCCAAGTTTGTCAAGAAAATCAGTAAGTGGCTTCACATATTGGGAAAGAGAGTTAATGGCGTTTGTGTCAAATGAATGGATTCCAGAACCAGTTAAGTCTATAGCAGTAACTTTGAAGCCACCTTCTTCAAGAAGTGCAATGGTTTTATACCAACACCAAGCACCAAAACCACCTCCATGGACAAGGATAAAATGCCTGCTCTCAAGATCATCAAGCTTTAAATCCTGTCAAGAGGAAAACTAGTTACGAAAAGTTGAACAATGAGAAAAACTGAACAAACGGATGCAAAACTACTGTAGCAAGCAGGAACAAAAGGGACTTCAATACCCATTACATTGCACTAAAACAATGGATGAGAAAAGAACTATAGGCATTAATGTACTGTACAGCAGTATCCAAGGCATTTCTAGAACGAAAAAGGAAAAAATTATAAATATAGAAGCAGAAGTAGCTAGCTGCTGCTAGAGTAGAGCATTCAATACACCACAGAAATTAAACTCGAAGCACCAAAACATAGACCTGTACTGATCATATTCATTAACTCATGATGCCATGTCCATATAAGGCATCTGTTTTCCAAGAACGACATAAAACACGAAAAACTACCAACTTAGCATTTTCAACTACCTGATAAAAATCGGTATCAGCTCTACTTTTCTTGTTTATAATTCAATAGAGCGTGCTTTTGTCATAATGTTTTTTTATTAGCAAAATGACAATCAATTCACTCTAACGCGCACCCAGCAATTAAACACAGTCCAACATGAGTCAACTAAAAACTTCTTGATTTCCTATAAATAGCAATTGATTAACAAGCAATAGCTCAGAAACATGAACTAATCATTAGCAATTCATTATGCTTGATGCTCAGAAACATCAAGCATAAGCTATTAAGTAATCAAAAACTCTTCCCCAAATATCAATTTCGGTTCCCCCAAATGAATACCATAATTAGCAATCAACTATGAACACAAATCAACCCTTAACTCAAATAAACACAAACCCGATTAACTCCATCTCCTAAAAACCCCAAAACACCTCAAAAATGAAACACAAATGTTGATCCAAAAACCCCACTAAACCCCAAACCTGATTAACGAGCTGGTGAGGCTGAAGCAGCGGGTCAGTGAGCGAGCGGGCACGCGAGCTAGAGCTGCGGGGAAGCTGGTTCTTCTTGGAGCCGGAATTGGGGTAGCGCAAGGAAGCCGACCGGTCGAAAGGAAGTGAGCCGCCGTTCTGCTGGTGCTGACTCAAGAGAATGGTGGCGGCGATCGCCTGCTCCTGGAGTACGGAGTCGTCGAGCTTGCCCTTGCGCGAGGATCGGACCCGGGACCAGCGGTTACTGGAGGTGGCGGCCGGTGGTGGCGGATTTGAGAGGCGCCTGGCGTGGCGCTTGTGGACTTGTCCGGGGGAAAGGCAGGTGCAGATGTTGCCCATTGCTGGAAAATGTGCAGAGAGATGGAGAGAGAAATATGGGTTATGTTATGGAGGTTGACGAGTGGAGGTAGAGGTGGAGGTGAAGAAGATGGCGGCGAAGACGAAGGAACCAGCTCCTTTATTGTAGGAAAGGGTCATTTATGCTAAATACATGTGAATTTTGGTGACAAAGATAGCCTTGCGTTTTGTACACTATTTAGTATTTATTTTCCCAACAAAAAGTGTCTCATATTTTTTTGTTTATTTATGAGTAAATTATTTTTTTGAAACGTTTATGAGTAATTTTTTGTGTGTGTGAAAGACAGAGATATATTATGAAGTGTAAAAATCGTCCGCTTTGAAATGGACACAACAAAAATAACTAGAAAAATACTGGTAAAATGGCCCAAACATCATGAGGTCCAACTGAATATAATTGTGTTCAAGTAATTGAATCGTTTTACTGAGATATTCGGAAAAAAATATTGTGGTAGTATCCGAAGAAACCGATATAACGGATTCAAACTCAAAGCTAGGGCAGAGCTGGCCATTTCTAGGTTAGTATCGTGGCGGACTGTAGGTTCTCCCGGGTTTCCAACATGCGTTGTCCTTCCTGAATTGATAGAGAAGAGCCCGCAAAACGTGAGAGTGTTGGCCTCTGAGATGGTAAGAGAGTGTCGTACCAGAACTTGGTGGAACCACTGCCACCTTACGTCTAGTAGGGAGGTGTTTTCGGTCGACTCCCATTGAACCACGAATTCCTCATTGAACGAGGCGAGGGTGCTTGACGCCCCCACCGCTGTACGATACTTCCCTTCGGAGCGGGAGGAGCCCTCTGACTCCAAATCTTGGTTTCCCTCTGTCGGACATTTCCGTCTTGCTGGAAGAGAGAAAGTCTCTAACTCCCTAGATCCCTCCGGATGCTCCTCCGCCCGACTCCAAGGAAAAACCCCGGAGTTGAGGTAGATGAACCCGAGGCCCATTTCCCCGTAATGAGGATTGCCCGGAAATCCTAAACGCATCCACATGATGGGAAATGACCTGATTTATGGGCCAAAAACCCTGGAAGGATGATCACTCATGACGAGAAACAATATGAATCGGTCAAAGGACGAGACCTCCTGCTCCACCATCCCCCTCTTTGCCCTTTCGATCCCCAAGACGGATCCTGATAGGGGAAAGGTTTGGAATAGGTCGTCCAGAAGATCCTTCCAAGTAAGACGAGTTGGTCCCCAAGGTTGGTCCGTCATGTTTGGCTCTAGAGCATCGGCCTCAGGTCCGTTGGGGAACAAATGGAAGGTCTCTAATCCCCTACCCCCAAGTGACAAGCTGAAACCAGATAACCTACGCAGTTGCATCCATAAAGATGGTCCGATAAGTGCTCATAATAAATGTGCAGAAGGGTTTGTACCTCTGACTCCAAGAGTCTAAACCAGATCTGGCTCTACAGCGACAACTGGATGTTTACTCGGATGCAAATCCTCGTAAAGTTTCCCCATCTCATCCCATCCGCGTCCTCGTCCACCTCCTGATAAATTCCCAAGGAGTTACCCAATCGGAAGCCTACACCCCAATTCCATACAGCCACTAGAAGGTTGAAGATCCGATCCCACACTGAAAAGTGGGAGAAAACGATATTCCGAGGTTGTATTTGGGGGCGTAAGTCCGCAAACATGACTATAGATCCCTTGAAAACCCACGGTTCTCATATCAGTACCTGGGCCCTCTCCCTTGCCGAGCGGAAAAATAATCCCACTACGCCATCCTCTAGTGGTCGGGCCACCACGTCAAGAACATGCCATAAATCAGTCATCCAATCCATTAGGGATTGCTAGAAGAAGGTATGGGAGGTCATTACCCGAGCTGCTAGTGCACTGAAAAAATTGAGCCTATGACCACATAGCTCTATTGGAGGCACAACAACCTCCCGCATTACCAAGCCCCCCATCCTAGCTCCCAGCTCATCCACCTTACCATGTTTAGGGATGACATTCCTAGTCTGGCGTGGTCCTCAGCTCCACAACCCATAGGGCCTCCACCTTTCACTGACCCTCCTCCAACTTGGGCCTTAGTAGACAACCCAAAGGTATCTGTTACAACCCGACCCAAAGGATCCCCAACTCGACCTAAAGGAATCTCACCCGGACCCACTCCAACTGACCCAAACCCATCATCAGGAACACTAGGTTCCTGTCTTCGATCCCACCCCCATCGACCATGCTCTTGTGTGAGACTCTGCCTCACTGTGGGAAGATCCTCGCCGCCCCAACCGCCCGTCTCCTCCCCAGAGCCCAGGTCCTCCTCCTCTACGATGAAACCTCAACGCCAACCATGTAGGTTTGGAGTTAAGTTCTCCGGCAGTCCCAGGTCCGAACGGATCCCTAACAACACCAACCCCAATGGTTGTAACCCTCTAACTAGGGAAGATGGTTGTCGTACTTCCGGAGACCCAACTGTCGAGTTCCCTGTGGTCAAGGTCCTCTTGCCTGAACACCGCGGACGAGACCTCTTATGATCCCTGATGCCCCTCCACGTCGGCCCGATGGGCGCTCCACCATATACGTATCCGTCACTTTCTTGGTCCATGAAAACCAATCCACCCATTATCGTCGGATCAATACTAAAGGGCCCTATCGCCGGAGCCGACATAGGTGAACCACCAAGGGAACCGGAAAATGGGGTTCTCGGCTCACTACTGTTATTGGACACCGATGGAGGGATCACCATAATCTCCATGTGATCACCGTCCATCCCCTTGATCGAAGAAGAAGAAGTCGTAAAGTAGAGACCTTTTGCTACAAAACCTAGCCGCCAAGAATACAGAGAGAACTAAGGTGAGAACTGTTCCGTCACTTTGTTTGATTAAGTATTTATGATTAACTATAATGCATTTTTATTTTAAGATTTATTTTGATTATATGATATTTATACAGTCATAAATAATATATATTCATTGTTTTTTTAACTAATAGATGCAAAAAAATTTAATAATAAAAGAGAACCATTACAATATAAAATATGTAAGGTCTTTAAACAAATAACTCTAAGACAATATGATCGTTATAAACGGTTTGGAAAAAGTCATATAGGCAGACATAAAGGGGGTTAGAGAAAGGACGAAACTGACGAGTACTCTCAAGGTATTGCCTAAACGTTGCATGATTCTTTGTGATGTGTGACCGAACCTGAATTCATCAGTGGAAACGGGAGGATATACGTGAATCAGGGTTCCCGCCCAGTAAAATTATCTGAATCTTTGCTCACTAGTCATTGACCCTGTAAAAAGGAAACAAAGAAAGTAAAACGGACCAAATCGATTAGCCTAATCCAAAATCGAGAGAGAGAAGTCGAGGAGGGTGCATTGGTGAAGGCCAAGGAGTTGGACGCACCGATGACGGCTTCAAAGACGGAGAGGATTGATCAGGGGAGATAATCCGATACGGGGAGGTCGAGGGGCTCCGAGACGGCGAGGTCGGTTGGTGCCGAGGTGGGCCAGGCGGCGACCATTAGAGTTGCATAGGGAGACCCGAAAAAGATCGGGCGACGCATCGCTGATGATAGGAGGGACCCAACGATATGGTGGTTAACGACGATCCAAATAAAACCCTGATAAAAAATACCTAAGAAAGCTCGTAGGGAGACTTACGAAGAAGATCATTCGTTAGTATTTTTCATGATTATCAAAGCTTCAAAAATAAAATTAGGAAACTCACATTTCTGAACTATTTAATACTTTTGAAAATTATTCAGACATAAAAATCCCCAAAACCTGAATATTTTGGGGTTGAAAAGTTCAAAGTTTCCCGTCCGTGCTCCGACTGTCAACCAGTTAGTCCAATATGGGCCGGACGGAGCTACAAGCGGGTGACGCTACGACCCATTTCCGCAGACACGGACAAAGAAGTGAAGAGTTTAGGTCCATTGGTCAAGCCCATGAGATGACAGGATAGCAATCATCTTGGGCCCAGGCCCGTTCCATTGTCAATCTTCTGACAAAACAAAACTACTTACAGCCGCCAAACCTTATTTTTCAATGAATCGTACAATGGGCTCTGAGTCAACTCACGGTTTGGTATCTACACCTATCTCCATCAAAAGTACATCTCGTCATTAAATACCTGCTGTTAAAAACCAACAACAATTCCAAAAACGCCTTTAACCTTAAAACATTGACTCTTCTTCTTCTTCTTCTTCTAGCTGCAGCGACCCAATTCTCTCCTTGTTTCGAAGCCGATAAAGGTGTGTTATTTTCTCCACCAATCTCTCTTTTCCTCTGTTTCAGATTGTTCGAATGAATTTGCAGATACATTGTAAGATTGTTTATTTCTTATTTGCTTCATTATTGTTCTTGGTTCTAATTGTGGAGGATTTCATCGGAAATTGTTAACAGAAAGAAGAAATAACAATGAATCCATACTGCTTCCAAAGATTTCACTTTCCATAACCATTCTGCTTTCAATTTCTCTGGTTTTATATAAACACAACGGTTCTGGGTTTTCTTTTAAGTTTATACCTAATTTCCATTATGAATGAATTTCATTTAAGAATAGACTTCCATGTGCAGCTAATTTCATGGTTTATGGATGATAATTTGACATAAAGGTGGGATTTTTATGTTCCTTGTCTGAGATTGAGAGTAGCTGTTTCTGAGAAATCTATGAGCTTTCAGAAATCATGACTAGTGGGTAACTAGATATGGTTAGTGGGTTTAGCTTTTGAAGCCTGAGTATCAAAACTGCAATCAAGTTGAGTGAGATCATACCAAGTTTCGTTTGATTGAGATCATATCAAGTTTCGTTTTTGTACCTATTTATGTTTTAAGGGTTTAATTTCACTTCTCATGTTCTGGATATTATAGGCCCCAATTGGAAACACTTGGAATGGTAGAAGAAGATGAGGCAATGGTAGAAAACAACCCTTGGATTGAAATCCAGAGGTTTTCAATGATACAGAAGTGTGGTTTCGGATTGGTTCTGTAGAAGTTGATAGAACAGTGCAACCTTTTACGATGGGAGTGTTAAGAAGAGACATGGAAGCAACAGAAACTCCCCAAGTAGTAATTTCAGTACACAAAGACATACCTGAAATTCAAAACGGGTTGCAGAAGAGACCTCATATAAATAAGACAAGTGATCGAATGATTATCATGCCGAGTCTAATCATCTTGGACGATCAACTTGAAGAGAGAAATTGTGACAAGCTCGGTGACATCCAGAGTACAGTTAGTCAGATAAACACTAAAATTATTTATATTTCTGACAGCATCATAGGATATGAAAATCACTTGATTTTTCATTCTAGTCTGTCAAGAGCACTTACTAGTCGGTTCAGAAGAAAGCTTCTGGTCCTTGATATAAATGGGCTGCTTGCGGACATAGTTTCTCCTCCTCCAAAGAACTGTAAAGCCGACATAAATATAGCAAGAAGGGCAAGTGAGAACTCGTACTTATCTATTTCACTGATTCAAGTTAGCTTCATTGTTTATGCTTGTGGATTCTAATTGGTATCTCGCCTCTTCTTTCAGTTTTCAAGAGACCTTTCTGTCGCGATTTCATGGAGTTCTGCTTTCAAAATTTTGATGTGGCCATTTGGTCTTCACGAACCAAGTAATAGCCAACTAATCCTTTACGCCTTTTTTTCAACTTTTTAGCATATAGTGCTTGTTCTCTATTCTTAGGAGTATGTAAAGATCAGACCTTTAAAAGTTACTCTTTTTTTCAGAATAAATGTGAATTCAGTGACCAATTTTTTATTCGGAGATATGAAACATAAGCTCCTTTTCTGTTGGGTGAGTACTTATAAGTTTTCTACATTCTATCTTTATCAGTTTGCAATAGTTAAGCTTGCCATGTAACTTAACAATGACCCTTATATTTGTAATTTTGCTTCTAACATAGCTAATGAACTTTGCTGATTGGAGTTACAGGACTTGTCCCATTGTACACCATCAAAGTGCCGTACACTTGAAAACAAACATAAGATCTTGGTTTTTAAGGAACTAAGGAGAATTTGGGAAAAGTATGATTCTGATCTTCCATGGGAGAAAGGCTATTACAATGAAACAAATACACTATTGTTGGATGATTCCCCGTACAAAGCATTGCTCAATCCTGTAAGCTAAATACCCGTCTTTTCTTCTTTCTGTAACTTTCAAGTTTTGCAAGTTATATAATCTATTTCGGTTCAATCCCAACTCTTTTTTCTTGTTTCTGTGAACTCTCATTTCCAGCCACATACTGCTGTATTCCCTTATTCGTACCGATACCTTGATCATGAGAATGATAATTCTTTAGGTAATTTGATCTTTGCAATGAATTCTAGTGTTATTTTCCCCCATGATATGTATTTATTTGATGCAAGAAAAGGAAATATGAGGTCATAATTACCGTTCGTGACAGGTATAGGAGGGGACCTTCGGATTTATTTGGAGGAATTGTCGAAGGCTGAGAATGTAGCGGCTTATGTAGAGAGACATCCGTTTGGTCAATGTAGCATAACTGAAAGTGATCCATGTTGGGATTTCTATGTGAAGGCTGTTGGTTCAATACCTCTGTGATAACATAACATGTTTCTTCATACTAACTAGTTTATCGGGTTGATGACTTCATTCTTGGTGGTTAAAGAGCAAGGGAGTTGCAGGCTGAGACCACGAGTCCTAACGGGGACCCGAAAATACGTAAAGCTTGGTTTAATTTGTAATCTTGTTCTGTGTTCTTTGTAATGTATACCAGAGCTGTATGCCAAGTTAGAACATATCCTTGATTAACTATGGTGAAAAGATACAATTATGATCCCTGATATTCTCACGGCGGTTGCCTTGCTGATCCTCTATTTTGTTTCTACAATCATCATCTTGATTATTCTAGTTTCTTTTATTGGCAATAAATCGATATATTGTAAATAACGTTGATGGTTAGTCAGACAAATATATTTTTTGAAAACTAGTTGGCGATTAACCGGATTTATAACTTTTTATAGTTTTTAATTTTATATATTCTTGAAAGCTAGTTGGAGATTAGTCGGATTTATAATTTTTTATTTGATAAATTATCATATATATACAAAAAGAATTTGTTAGAAATAGATTCACACTTACTGATACTTTTTTTTTGAGAGAACACTTACTAGTACTTGAAAGTTATGTTACGAAGAAAACCTAAAGTTAGTTAAAATTTAGAAATTTTTTCTTTTTGTTCAAGAGAATCACAAAAGGTAAAATAATTCGACCCATTTGTTCGTTCACAAAAGGTAAAATAATGTCTAGACGCTCGACCCATCTTGCATGTCCAAATCCGCCTAGGCGTCCCATTCACTTTTAACCAATCTGACTAAAATCAGATCAATATTATAAAGATCATGGTAAATCACCTTTAGTACGGTTATGTTTTATAGCGGATATTTTGTACCCTTATGTTTTGGTAACACGTTTCTATTAGAAAAAATAGACGGAATATTTCATTATATTAGTTATTTGACACCATGTGCCAATAAAGTGAAGAGTGAAATGATGATTTTACCATTCTCTTTTGAACCTTATGGATTTTATAGGAAATGACCATTTTACCCTCATTTAATAAGAAATTAAATTAGGAAAAAAATTAGAATATAAAAATTATTCTTAATAAAATTTTGAAATTATTTTGTAAGGAAATAATATTGTTTTTTCAAAAATAAACCAATAATTATTTTTTATAAAAATCTGTAAAATTATTTTTTATTGATTAATAAATAAAATTATAAAAAATGAAAATTTATTATTTGTATAAAAAATATAAATTATTTGTATATAAAAAATAATATTTCTATTAATAAAATAAATAAATTTATAATTTTTTTATTATTTTCATATAAAACTGTAAAATTAGTTTTTATAAAAAAATAAAAAAAATATACCCTTACTAATTTTTATTTCAAATAATTAAAGTTATAAAATCAGAGGAAAAGAATTAATGAAAATGTAAAAAATAAAAAATAAAAAATAATATTATTAACAAAAATTGATTAAGAATTTGAAAATAATTAATGAATTTTATATATTTGAAGAAATTTATTTTATGGAAATTGATAAAAAAAAAATTAAAATTAATGGAAACAATATTTTTTTTGAAATTAATTAACAATAAAAATAATTTATGGAAGTTAATAAAAAATTACAAAGAATTAATAATAAAAATTTACAAAAAATAATTTAAAGAAATACATAATAAAAAATTTAAGTTTTTTTTTTGCAAACTCAAAAGTTTTATTGGGTCTCATGTGGAAGGATAAGTATGGTAGTTATTAATGGCCCTTGGAGTTGGTAGTGACCATTTGATAAAGTCCACATAGAGCCCAAGAACCTAACATTTTCACTTTAGGCCATATCCTAGTGGTTGAGAGCATACCCAACAACAGAAGTGGACACCAATTTTAATCCAATTTCCCAACAGTGATGACCAATATAACATCATAACTTAGTATGGTACCAATGCTTCTTCTGACATGTTTAGCTAACAACACAAGGTAAGGTATGATGATGATGATGTTCAACAGTTCAAGTTTGGTATTGACTTTAAGTTCCAGTGCCCATCCATGAGATATCCCCATTGGAACATACAAACCTTGTACCATCTCCCTCTAACCCATCCCACAACCTCAAACTACATTACCTCATTGCTAACCACTGCCATGTCTTTTCAGACATGTACATGAACATCATCACCTGGACCCACCACTCATCACTCTACATCTCTCCCATACCTTGGAAAATCTCCATTGCTTCTACCACCATCAACGACCCAACTTCGACCATGAAAAGGATACACAACCACTATTGTTCTTCTGTGTAATATTGGCTAATCAGGCTCAAGTTCAGGTGTATGACCAGTAAGGCATATGATTAACGAACCGATCTTAATAGAATTAAAACGTTAAGTTGATTGAGATCGATTCAACAAGTCACGTGTCTTGATCAAGAGATGATGTCTCGATGAGTACTAAAAAGTGATACACCGTTTATTCATATTCTTTGTTTGTTTTGAAATAATAAAAAGTTAAAGGCATGTGATGTTTATACTGATGTAGGGCGCGTAGCGGAAACAGGAAGTTATTTATCAAGTTCGTTGATTTACAAAGAATATCAAACAAGATAGTTACCGAATTCGTTGATTTTCTATGAATACCGAATGAGATAGTTATCAATTTGGTTGATTCACAAGGAATACCGAAAGAGATATATTTAGTTTGCAACTCGATTTTCTTATAAATTCTCAATAATCCGTCTTATTATCAAACCATCACGTGCTTATATAGTAAAACTAAACCCACAAACCTAATACAGTAAAGAAACTATATCCCAAACTCATAATACAGTAAATCAATCAAATCCCAAAATTCTAATACAATAAAGAAATAAAATCTCAAAATCCTAATATAAAAAAGAGATATCAAAACCCTAAAAAAAGAAATAATCATCCGGACTCTAAAAGTACGATTTTTTTATCGGCAAAGCAAATTTAAATTGAAACCTCTCACGAGTCGAAAGAGGAGTTACAAGACCAGGTATGTCCACAGACCCCAAAAACCCAAAATTGGACGCAGTCGATTGTAAGGGCAAGGCACGACAACTACTAAAAACACAATACAACCAAGGGCATACAACCCAAAGAAGAAACAACTCAGAATCCAAGATGGGGTGATACAAACAATCCCCAGAAGACAAGGGTGCTAACCCCAGAAACTAACCGGGTAAACAACCAGCAACCTGATAGGATAACCAGAGCGAGCAACAACAAGGAGAACCGCCCAGACATCACCATCAGCCTTCCTAGCAAGCAGCAACAATACAATCTTTCTAAAATCCAAGACAAGACTCGAGCTGAGCGTTCCGAAACCGCAATCGATAACCCCTCGTCGGCCAACACCTAATGAGGACCCAGGGGGGAAGGCCTGTAATAATATTGAGCTCGAACCAACCTGAATCCAGACAAAATTGATACTAATGCCAACCAGAAAGCACAATGCCAAAACGAAAGTCCAACCAACAACCCTTCAAGAACCGCACACCTAAATATCCATCTCTGGAACTCACATTCAGTCTTCCAAAGCTAATCCGGCCAGCACCAAGAAAAGCCCCTAAAGGGAAGGACAAGTATATCTACCAAGAACGAGACCAAACAACCTAGCTAGCAGAGGAAATCATCACTATAGGAAATCCAAAGCTGAAACTCGAGCTGAGCGTTCCGCTACCGGAATCAGTAGCCCCTCGCCAGCCAGCACCAAACGAGGACCCAAAGGGGAAGGCATGTAGTTATACCGAGCACGAGCCAACCCGGACCCTGAAAGAGCTAATACCTAAGCCAGCAAAAGAAAACGACGCAACACCTAGAGCAGTCTTTCAAACCACGAAAAACAGTTGTTGCCATGCGCACCCACGCACCCCCACTTTTGTCGGAGAATCCCAAAAAAGGACTCGAGAACCCTGGAAGTCATCCCCAAGGGGGAAACAACCAAAGCAGAGACACCACTAAGTCTCTAACTAATCCGACATGCAACAGGTGAAGGGAGACAAAGACACGCGCAATAGCCAACTGGAACGAAGCCGAAACGAAGGAGAAACTGATCAAACCTTGTTGTGGCCCGGCCAGACCCACAGGCCAAACCCAAACCCGCCTGACCCGTAGGCCCAGACCCAGTCCAGACCGGGCCTAGACCCGCAGGCCCAAACCCAGTCCAGTCCCTGACCTGCCTTACTTGCCTGACCCGAGAATGACCAAACGCAAGCCACTACGAGAAGCAGCTGCATCCTCCGGCGAGAAGACAACACCGACGAGAACTTCGGCAAGACGAGAGAACTCTGGTTGGATGAGCAGATCTGGACAAGCATGGACTTCCAGATATGTGGTGAGAAACAACAAGCACGAAGAGGCGAGGACTCCACCATGACCGAAAGACAGCGACGACGGACCACGTTCCGGCACTAGCAACCAAAGCAGCTCCGAGAACCAGGAAATTCGGAGAAGGGCGACCCGAGCTTGGCTCAGACACTACCAGATCCCCTTCTCCTCGGATGCCTAACCCACGCCCTTGTTCCAGAAGCTTAGAGAGGAGAGGAGTTCACGGCGACATGAGCTTCTGGCGAAGAGAATAGGTGTCGAAACCTAGAGGAAAGGAGGGCTAGAAGAGGGTGAAGAGAGAAGAGAAGGTAGAGGTGAGGAGGAGGTCACCACCGGCAGCCAGCATGGCCGGAGCCGGTGGTGACGAAGAGAGGGGGGGGAGGGGCAAGGAGTTTTTTTAGAGAAAAAAAATAACCCTTCCCAAAAGTACGATTTTAATCCTCCAAATAACCTCGAACGATCGAAATTCATTGGGGCTCATGATGACAAAGCCATGAGTTTTGCTCGAGAACTCGTTTCGACCCGAAAAATGCTAGGATTTTGTTGGATTCAGACACCAACACCTATCATGTCCTCAATTTGGATCGCATCAATCAAACTCAAGTTCTGGTGTACGACCAATAAGGTATATCATTAACGAACCGATCTTGATGCCGTGATCAAGAAATGACGTATAGATAAGTACTAAAAAATGATAAACAGTTTATTCATATTCTTTATCTGTTTTAAAATAGCAAAAAGTAAGACGCATGTGATGTTTAATCACTGGAATTATTTTCCAGAGTTTCAAAATCTGAAACCTTGCACCACACGGTTTCCGACGAGCCAAATAAAAATCAAAGTTAGCATGTGATTAAGCGATGACTTGTGACTGCAATGAGCTGGAGCCTTTTGCTGTATTATTTTGATATTTGACTTCTCAATTTAGTAAATTTTATATTGAAGACTGATTATTCTATTGAGCACCAAAAGTGGATTGTACTCGTGACGCTATCTTAATTAGAATAATCAGAGGATCATTTGCATCCTTGTTCCCTAACAAGCACAGGACCACTTTTCAATCTTGTATACGAAACCATCACCCTAAGTTAACCTTTTTGCAAGTGGCTTTGCCCTTGCTTAGATATGTGTATCATATCGAAAAGGTGTAATCATAAACATTTTAATCTTTTATCTATCGGTTTGAGTTTTAAATTGATCGAGTTTTAACATTCAGTTTGTTTGTATTCGGTAGTTTGCATGTGATAACTCGTGTTAGCAGCTTATAAACATCAACTTTTGGGTGACTCGAGTTTTAACATTTGCAAACACATTATCGCAAGTTAACCCATATTTTTTTATTCTGTTTTTCGATTTTGGCTATTGAATTTATAGAAATTAAAAAGAAAATACAAAAAGATCAGATAGAAGATTATGGGCATCTCCTTTTGGTGGGTATTCTTGGTCCCAAAGCTATAGATCTCTAAGTTTAGAAAGCTATGTCATGTGGGAAAAAGGATGAGATGGAATCTTGACATTCTACTCCATATTCATTAAGCCCCCTATGCTCTCCACTCCTTGCTTCATGGTCAAACAATCCTCACAAAGGTCTCTGGATGTGAACAAGAACCTAATTTGGCTATGAGTTTCTTCCCCGCCTTGGATCTCCCTTCAAACGTAATAGTTTATTCACGAATACATCAGTGATGATTCACGTGACTGTGTCTTTGATTTCGTTTAGGTCAGATATGTCTAAGGTAAATTAATCTTCTCAGGAAGAAGAGGCACGTGGACGGAAGTCTAATCGGGACTGGGACGGGCAGAAGTGTCTAAAACCCGCTCCATTACCATCCGTAGCGAGAAATAGGGAACAACATGTGGCAATAATGGTGGGAGTATTAGAGTAATGCAAAAAGAAGGGGTTGAAATGGAATTGATGGAGATGGAATGAGTTGGTCCCTTGGGTCAAGCATCCCTCATGTGAGCATTGATCCCTCCACTTTCTTATCCATGTGGTTTTGCTTCCTTTTTCCAAATCCTATCCAACTCAAACATCACCCTCACCTTCTTTATTATCACACCATGTGTGCACTTCAATAATTGCTCATCTCTCCCCCTTTTGTGTTGTATGTTACCACAAGATGAGACCTTCCCATCCCATGCAACACCAATCCACATTTTGGGATGTCTTTGTGCCTAAACAACATCCCACATGGTTCCAATTGCCACTAAATTCATCAACACTCAACTCTAAGAGATAAAACATTTTTCCTTCTTATCTCAAAAGATAACACATCAAGGAAAATCATCTAAGTCACTATGTTTATAACAAAACATAGTAGTCCTTGGTGATCCCCCTCAATAAAAACCCATGACGTGAAAATCAGCTCAAGGGTTCCTTTGCACGGGTTCACATTCAGTATTAATGAATCTGAACCCCTTCAGAGGAACTCAACGATGTACATACCCCGACTCATATTATGCCGTGACAAAAGTGAAGTTAGTGACCAGCCCCCACAAAATAGTACAAATACATGATAACTATAGATAGCCCCATAGGGTGGAGCATCAAAACAAGTGCATCTAAAATCAGAACATTCCTATCATTTCAAAGAGTACATTCCAATTCCACAAAATGACAAGTAGATAAAATAAACACCTAACTATTCTTTTTTCTCCAGCAATTGGTAATAATCCAATCCAGACATTGTACCATAACACCAAGCTGTACTTGTGTATGTATTATTCTCTCCTGCTTACTACCTTCACACCTTATCACATACAACATCCATTACAATACAAATTACAAAGCAGTTCCAAGTTGGATCACATAATTTAATGACCAAATCTATCTATTGTGTTCCAATAATACTCCAAGCAGCCAATTTACACGCGATGCCCACGTTCCAAGGAGGCCACATTTCAGGTGACTGTTTCTGTCATTATGCAGTATACAAAACAAAGCATGTGATAGATTCCACACAACCTGTTACAGCATTTCCAGTAAAAGAAGAAGAAGATGTAACATAGAGAAACACTAGGATAGTTTCCATGAACGACCTCTATGTGTTCTCAAAACATTGTGACTGATCAGAAACAAGAACGTAACAATGGACAATCACATAAAATTATAAGAACTGTGTGGTAGGTTTCAAACTTGAAGCACAAGTCCCGACAAGTAGAAGCCACTCTCGAAGTTAATTCTTATGCAGTACTCAAACAAATATAATCTATACAAAGTCCAATAAATTATTTCACGTGCCTTGGTTGGTATTATAAGGTAGAAAACCCCCTAAATATAAATAGTATAAGCAGTAGAGTCTGATCAACAAATAAAAAAACCAGTTCTTTTGGATTGTTTCTGCACAATTTTGGAAACCCAATAGGTACAGTTTATGCTCAGTACAGTTTATGTCCTAGAATAGATGTGGTAACTATCTGTTGTTGGACCACCCCTCTGCTTAAGGGTACAATTTCACAACAGATAGTGCCAAATATGCTTTCAATTGCCAGTGGGTCATGCTTATGCAGATTAACACAGCTGCATGATGATGAACTGTACTATCGAAAGGGGAATGTTTCTAGAATATTTAGCTTATGTAGATTAAGAAAATAAAAATGATACACTGTTAAAAACATTTAACAGACAGTATGGAATGTATCTGAAAAGATAATGCATGAGCATATTCACGAGACAAGATGTATTAGCAGTAGTTTCAGAGGAACTAATGTGAAAAGTTGCATACTTGTAAGCAAATCATGTTAGAGACAATGAGATAGCGACAGCCACTGTAGTATAAGATAGGTACCTTCTTTGTCTTGGTCCTTTGAATTTTCTTCTCTCATCTTATTTCCTCGGTAGGGAACATAAGCCAAGGGCACACATGTGAGGTGTCCTAAACAATATCCCTGCAGTTCAGAGTTCCTAATTTTGGTTACTGCCATGGTAAACATTTTCTCTGTATAAAAAGAAAGTAAAGAATTAAATATACATTAAAAGGGTAAGTTTTTCCTCTTAAAATGCCATTAGGTGTTGCCAGCTACTAAGATGATCATATAATCATAAGCAAATGACAACTCTATGAGATTGAACTTTAACCCAGAAAGAAGTTTATCAGATAATTAAGCAATTATATTTTGATTCTAAGAATCTTGGCTTTAATTCTGAAAAACAGATGTACTTAATTCCACTCTTCTGACAGACACCACATATTCATCTTATGAGGTCCACATATTAGTTCTTTCACATGGAAGTGAGAAGGAAATACCAAACCAAACCACATCTGACCCACACATTCCACATCTCTGCTTCCTTCATTACTTCCCTCTCTAATTTATTTTACTATTATTATAAAATCCCACACATCCCCAGATTTGACCTGCTCTCTCTCCCTCTCTCTCTAGTATAATATAAGTTTTTGAGAAATAATTGTTTATCTCCACAGTGGTTTGCACATTGGCTTCATATAAAACATACCTCACCATCTCCTAGCAATACCCTTGAGTTGCCTTTCCTTGAGAGAGCCAAAAGACAAATTATTCTTTTATTCTGAGAGAAACCCAAAAAACATCTCTTCTCGGGTCTGCACAACTTCCTGCACTTCTGCATTGATAGTCCTTGGAAGGTGGGAGCAACTGGTTATTGGTCCCATTTTCTTCTGTTTCCTCTTGGTTTCACACAATATATTCTCTGCCTTCTTCAAAACCCAAGAGTGTGTATTTTATTCCTGTCTTCATTAAATCTCCTCCTACATTCTCCTTCATCAATGGCAGCTGAGGGAGTTTAAGAATATTGTGTGAAGCAGAAGAGAGTAGTAAAAATGTCTGCTAAGCTTCTATACACTTTAACAGACGAAAAGGCAGATCTGCACAAGCAGATTGGCTGCATGAATGGTTTCTTTCAGATTTTTGACCGCCACCATTTCCTTACTGGTCGGCGTGTCAAGGGCCAAAAGATGCTTCCTCCACCAATTCCAGGTACTGTACTTCATCTACCATGTACCTTTTACTAGAATTTTGCTCATTAATTGTCTGTAAGAGGTTCATATGTTGTTTACTTTAGTTACAAGTTTCTTGTGAACAAAATGTAATGAAACAGGGTAGGTACCTAAATATAGTTGGGAAGTAGAACAAAGAACCAACATATAGTTGTTTATATGTAAATTTCATTTAGCATATGCATTATGTTCTTAACATCATGCAAAATCAAATGTTCTGCAGATCAAAATGGCAACCAACAAAACACTGCATCAGAGCAATCTAATGTAAGGATCTTAACTTGCATACCTTAAGAAAATGAGACATGTTAACAGAATAGCATTTAAGTATGTGATACTTACAATTGCAGGAAACAAGTGTGAAGAAGGTGACAAAGGAGAAGCAAAGAGTCTCCACTGAATCATCCAGAACTTCCTTCTCATCTTCCTCTTGCTCTTCAAGTTCGTCATCTCTTGAGAGCAATAGAATTACTCAGCCAGAACCACCTTCCTGTGGCCAAAACAACCAATCAAAGCCTGAGCCCCTTGATCTCCAGGAACTTGTCAAAAACTCAGTCCGCAGAGAAGCTCGTGCCTTATCAGTCAAAACTGTGACCAGAGAGGAAGCACAAGGCCACATTTTCAAGCACATAGATTCACCAAGGCCTTTGCAGCAGCCAAAATCTGTCAAGCAAAGAGACTCAGGCCTTAGCCAATCTATTCAAGCACCATGGAACTCCAAGGAAGAGAAGGACGGTTCAAGGCTTTTAGCAACAAGGTATGGTTCAAGGGATGCCCCTCGGTTTTCCTTCGATGGAAGGGAATCAAGAGACACGTTCAAATCCCTGAAGATCAAGGAGCTCCCGAGGTTATCATTGGACAGCAAAGAAAGAGCCATGAGAGCTCTGCAGATGGAGAACAGAAGCTCTAACAAAATCCTAACCCAACAGCAAGAAATGGGAAGCTACAATCGACCATCCAGTGTTGTAGCCAAGCTAATGGGACTTGAAGCTTTTCCAGCTGATACAGAAACCATCAAGACCCAAACAAGGCCCACCAAAACCTGCCCAGAAAGAGAAGTTGAAAGCTTATCCAGGTCATCCAGATCATTGGGTGAGAGCAAGCAAAATCACATGCTAGGATCACCTAGGAGTTCTTACAGAGATTCCACCTCACCCCGGTTGAGGAATGCAGATTCAGCCACCAAGTCCACCTCAAGTTCAAAGTTTCCAACGGAATTACCAGGCCTCAAGCATCAGGAAGCTGATACAAAATCTTCAAGCTCATCTTCTTCTGTTTATGGTGAGATTGAGAAAAGGTTAGCAGACATTGAGTTCAAGAAATCTGGAAAGGATCTTAGAGCTCTGAAAAGGATACTTGAAGCAATGCAGAAGAGTAAAGAGATGTCAGAAACCAGAAAAGAAAGTCAAGCCTCAAACCCCGCATATATTGAACAGAGCTCCAAATTACAGAACCAGAAAAGCCTGCAAAATTCAAGTTCAGCCGTAACTAGGGGAAGTACTTCTCCGAAGAGTACTAGATCGTCTATAGTGATAATGAAACCAGCCAAACTCACTGGCAGGTCAAATAGTACTGCTATACTAATGACCTCAGATGACCAGAAGTCCCAGACTTCAAGTTGTAGCCTTCATTCCATTGATTTAAGTACCAGAATGCTATCTCCAAGAGCTGTGAACTCAAGATTGCAACAGAAGAAAAATGGGCCGGAGAAGGAATCTTGTGCAGCAATTCCATCATCAGATTCAAATAGAAACAGGAGGCAGCTCAGCAGGCAACTGAGACCAAAGTCTCCAAATTCAAAGCAAGGCAACAACCAATCAAAGAAAACTAGTAGCAGCATGAGAGATCTGAGAAACCATGGTGATGTCATTTCTCAGCAATCTGAGAGCAGCACAAGCTCAACCTCAAATATTGAAACAGATACCACTAGCACCAATGGATCAGACAAAAACAACACCACGTTCTTTCAGCACTATGGCCAGAAACAGAAGGTGGGAGTTCTTGCTCTTATTTTCCATATCATGGTCTTATTTTCGGTCTGTCTAACACACTTCTTTTACCATCATTCAGAAACTAGTGGTGAAGTTCATGGCAGACAGAATTGTGACGGACTCTGCAGTTATCAATTCAGAACAACCAAGTCCTATCTCTGTCCTGGATGCTACATTCTACAGAGATGAATCACCATCTTGTGTGAAGAAAATAACAACCCCCTTTAAAGGTAAGGTCTTATGACTTTTACATCTACAAGTATTCTCATACATGTTTCCATTGTAGGGTAATCACACTTTTTTCCTAACCAAAGTCTCTTCCAACATCCTCTGCAGATGATAAGGCTCTAAATTCTGATGAAGCAGAATGGATTTCAGTGGGAGTAAATCCTCAGCTGCATGGCAGAACACCCAATCTCAGCTCCAACAGTGATCTGAACAAATCAGAAAATATTGAGCATTTGGATTCAATCCCTACACTAGATGAATCCATCATCAGCTACTCCAAAGTGCTATGTGAACACTCAAATCCAGATCACAGATACATCTCCAAAATATTGTTAGCATCAGGTCTCCTGAGAGATCTTGACTCTGGCATGGCAACCATCCGATTTCATTCATCAGGGCACCCAATCAACCCCAACATGTTCCTTGCAGTTGAACAAACCCTGGCAAGCATAGGGCTCTCAAATGATGACCACAGGAGCAGACACACTGCCAACAAGAATGCAGTTGAGAAAATTCAGAGAAAGCTCATATTTGATGTTGTTAATGAGATCCTGGGACACAAGTTAGTGTTAGAGAGTTGCTCTAAACAATGGTTTCCACCAAATAAGCAGGCAAGAGGAAAACTGAAAAGTCAGCAGCTGGTGGCAGAACTATTTTCAGAGATAGATCAACTACAAACTAACACAACAGGTTGTGTCTCAGATGACGAGGGTGACAGTTTGGCAAGCATCTCTTGGGGAGATATGATGCATCAATCAGAAAATTGGGCGTATACAAGTGAGAATGCAGGACTAGTATTAGACATTGAAAGATTAATCTTTAAGGACTTAATTAGCGAGGTTGTAAATGGTGAAACAGTTAATCTGCAAACCCGCTCTGGTGGATGTTGCAGGCAACTGTTTTCCAAATAGTACTAGTATAATAGCAATGCAGGCACTTTCTTGTCTTTTTATGACATGAGAAGGGAGGTTTCTATATTGCTTTACATTTTTTATGTGTAGAAAGGTAATAAGTACTGACTGAGAATTCAGATACATTGCTAGATGTAATCGATCATAGACTCCTAGACATACATGTATACAGAAGTCATTGTATATATGAGTATCATCCTGTCTTTTCAATTCGTTCATTCAAGGTAATTCTTCGGAGACATGATGCAAGAGACTTATAAGTCACTTTAACCAACTTCTTGAAACAATTTGAAACTTATAAGTTACATTAGCAACTTATAAGTCCATTTAGCACCCTTTAAAATTCACCATAATGAGTTTACCGTGGCCAAACTTAGGCGTGTGCACACACAAGAGCAAACTACTACCATTACTTTCACAGATAGATCATATAACCCGTAGTATGCTGTCATACATCCCCAGTTTCTTTACCCACCATTTATGGGGTCACAGAAATGACAAATTATAAGCAAACTATTTTGCTGGACAAGAATCATGTGCATGACTTCTGGTAAATGACAGCTGGAAGAACTTGGGAAGTTTATAATGAGATTCCTAACTTCACTAGTTTCTTTCTAAGCAAATGTATTTCAGTGCATAGTGACAAAATCTACAAACCATTGGACATATTCTTTCAAGGAATTAAAATGTAAGCAGAACTCTCTGAATCAGAAGGAATTTGTAAGCATAAATAAGTAAATAATAAGGGACTACATACCATGAAAAATGTGTGTTGAAGCTATTACCTTCCCCGAGTGCAGATCAGGTCTTCTAACTCTTATGTTCCTGAAATAAAAGGGTGAGGAAGTGTAGGGCTAGAAGAATGTAAAGAGAAAAATAGAGACCCCGAAAGCAATACTCTAGCACAGAATATTGTATTCACTTTCACCTACTTAACAGTTCATATAGATAAATAAGAACAGGTCGGAGGGGGGAAAACTTGCAAACTTGACTCCAAAGATACAGCTCACAATTATTTATGCATTTGTCAAAAGAACAATGCAGATGCTAACAAATAAAGAAACTATGGGTAGCAGATGAATCTATTAACTTGTTCGAGCCACCAACTTAGCTACTTCATGTGCGCAGTCTGGGAGAGAACTAACCACACATAAACAGGTTGCAGAAAACACACAAGATCTGATGGTCTGCGCAGAGCTCATAATTTTAAGGCTCATAAATCACGTAGGAACAGATTTTGCAATTACAAGGTAATAATGGAAGAGATTGGAAGCTCAACCTCAAAGAAATACTATTGTCTACCCTAAGTTCTATTTATTAAATGCTTAAACAGGAAAAATTGTATTTTAAGTAGTAACTTAGAAGATAAAAAAATGTAGTAACTAGCAATAACAGAAGACCAAATACTCCTCAAGAATTTACCCTAAACTAAACCTGCATGTTTCCGACTCATTAACTAGTATTCTATCTATCTATAAATCATGAGCTCTATAGTTCTGCCTCCTGTTATTAATACCCCCGGTCCCTGAACAAGTGCACCTTTCAGTTTTCCACACAAATTGAAGAATTATGTTTTAATGCTTGACTTACCCACAAATATTCTCACATACTTCATACTCAAGTTATCATAACTATCTGACAGACAGATTATTGGTAATTTTTATTAGTTAACTAATTAAAATAAAAAATGGACACTTATTATGGGACATTTATTTTGCACTAGTAAAACACTCATTTTGGGACAGATCATTTTAACTATTTTAATATATTGAATTTTTTAAAAAACAAACAGGAGGTGGAACTGTCATAGATTCATTGAAAATAGTATCACAATTTCATTACAAAGAAACAAGAATGTCAATTAATTAGAAAGAATTGTTCGGAGGCACAGGTCTATCATGGCAACTAACATGCAGATACCTCCAAAACTTGTTTAAATGGGAACACTACCCTCTAGAATTTTTATGTAGAGTGCAAATGCCCCTTGACTTTGACTACCCTTGAACAAGCTTCTGCAGCTAGTTCTCTAAACAAGTATACAATTCCTAGTTTACAACTGTGCCAGTTCTGTGTTTTCCATAGATTCCTTCACAAGTTTTTCTGCCCCTTTTCCAATCTCATCCATCTCATTATCCTTTGTAAAGCAGGGTGTGATATCTTCAACAGACTTTTGAAAGCTCCCAGAAAAAACTGCACATAAAGTCTTCTTGCTAATCCCAATTTTGAAATGCACAGCCGGCCTTTGGTTCAAAAGAGCGTTCTTCCTTCCATCAGAATCATATGAACTCTTGTTCATGGCATCAATAGCTGGGGCAAACGTCTCCAGAAGTGAAACAGGACAATCCACACCTTGGTTTTCAGCAATTGGATTCTGTTCAGCTGCTTCATTTAAAAGTTTAGCAGGAAGAACAACAGGGGACACTTTCTTCTCCCCAAATGGAAAAGGTGCAACAAGAAATGGGTTGCTTTCTGCAGCTCGTTTTGCTTTTGCAGTTTCTGCAGAACCCAATAAAAATCCTTCTGAACCATTGCAAGCAACCCACTGCTGCTGCAGATTGATAAACGATCGTTCTGCCTTTCTATGCTGCCTTGTGAGTTCATTATTCTCCATGGGAGGATCCACTGCTCTTTCGCTTTGTGTGGGTAGCTGCTTGTATGTCTGGCCATCAGGAAAAGCAGGCAACCAATAAGGTATGTGCTCACTCGGAGGCTCTACCTCAAGAGCCAAAAAACTTGATGTTGGTTTCCTGTCTTTAAGAATGGGGAATCTGGGAGCTGCATATGCAAATGGAAGTTTCCCAACTTCTCCAACATACTGAATTATTTCCTGAAGTGTGCCAGAACTTGCAAGACAATGATCAACATCTGAAGCACCCCAAAAACCCTGCGGTGAAGCCAAATCTTCCAATCCTTGAATAATATCAAAGACATCGGACTCTATCCTACCAGCTAAATTAGCATGAAAATGAGCAACCTTTCCTATGTTAATGATGTATTGGGTGGCAACATCAGCCAGAGTATCAAGAGCAGATGGCTGAAAAGATTGGAAGCCCTCACTCTCACATATCTGAGCTACTGCAATTTTAGCTAATGCATGCGAAAAACCATCAGGCCCTGATGCTCTCCGCACATCTTGTCGTGCACACTCTTTTGAACTCTCTCCGCCTCCATCTCTCATATTCAACACTTTGTATCACTTCGGCCAAGGCACTCCGTTCGTAGCCACCATTCTTTGGTGAAAGATCCCACAAAACTAGCATTGTTCACCCATGAATCATAGCCTCATTACTCATGCATTACTTGGCAGCTGAAAAAACATACAGAAAGAAATGAATCCAATGCCTTGTGCACTGAACTATAGATTTAGTAAGCTTTCTGTTTTAGCTACCAAAAAATAGTAGCAAAAAAAGAAGAAAGAAAGAAAGAAACAATGTGAAGCAAATGAATCAAATTTGATTTCAAGCTACAGAACACTGAATAATTTCAAGCAACAGAAGAATAACAAAACCCAATTCATCAATGCTCTTTCCTCCTCCTCCTCAGATTCTCGGATTACCAACAGAGGCTCACTAAAAAAATGAAAGCAAACCCTAGATTCCCACATCCCGCATTTTCAATGCAAAACCAGAGCAATAGAAAATCAAAAGATGAACAGAAAGCAATGAATCCCAGAAACAAGATAAATCTTACAGGAAATTTGGAAATTGAGGCGCGTGCAGAAACGGAGTTATATAGAGGAAGTCCAGATTTCAAACGGACCGGCGAAAAGAAAACACTAAGAGCAGGAGAAACAGAGACGGAGGTGACATGGGGGAATTAAGGATTGGTGTCGAACTGCAGAGGATTTAGGATTTAAGAGAGCAGGTGTCTATAGTGTGGATCGAGAAGAGGATCGGGCTGTTGCTGTTGGAGACAATGCACAGTGTCTGTGCAAGGCAAATGAGAGATGAAGAGGTTTGACGAGGTTTTAATAGATTTTGACTTGGTTTTTTATTTTATTAATAAACTTCTGTCCAAAAATTAATTTGTAATTTTTTTATTAAAGTATTAAATAAAATACATTAACAGTACAAAGTTATTCTTGTTGAAGTTTTTAAGAACTATAAAAATAATTTTTTTTTACTAAAGGTAGTCATATATTATTTAAATAAAATTAAAAAAGCTATTACACGGTATCGAGCTCCGAAGGTTTTTTTACACATAAATCTAAGACAAGTGAATCGACACATGCGGTTTTTTGAGGTGCTATAAAGGCGAATTGAAATAAAAACTAAACTTCGACGAAACTGATGACTGTTGCTCAAGGTATTGCCTAGCTGCTGCATACTCTATAGAGTGCGACTGAACCTGCTGTGATCAATTTCAAAAAGAGTCACTGACCCTGCACAGACGAAATTAAAAGAAGAAAAAAATAAAAAAGACTCACTCGATTAGCAAGATCCATAATCGAGAGAGGGAATCTAATCCTCCGTCGTCTCAAACGCCAAATTGCAGATGAATAGATCAGTCGTACTCACTTGACCCAGACGGGTATCAACCAAATCCGTGACTTTTGCACCCTGAGAAAGCGTCTCAGACTCACCAGGAACAGACGCACCGGAAGCAAGAACACCAGGCCCTTCATCCTCTCCATCACCAGGTGACACTCCCGCATAGAAGACATTTCCAGACATCGGTTTACTGTGTTTTATCGCCTGATTATCATTAACTGCACCTGATCGCTACGACTTTACAAACGCACCAGATCGCTTTGGCTTGACTGGACTTGCCACACCCCATCTCTTCTCGATCGACACCGACTTCTCAATAGCAATATAGGCATGATACAAAGAAATCAACCCATCACAGAACGAGAGAAAAGAGAGAGGAACAGTGCCACTTTAATTTTTTTTTTTGTGTGTCTATTATAATCAACATGCATTATATATTTATGTGTGATAATTATATTACGTCCCAGTGCTACGTGCTTTCTCATTCATTTGATTATTTATAGGGGTAGATACACCAAGTCATGTATCTCTACAACATGAATCCTCTCCAATCCTGTCGAGTTGCTTTGACCGATTCGGTAATCCCGCTCACCGAGTTAACTCTCCCTCTCACTTTCCTGGACCTGTTCTGGTTCAAATTGGCCCCAGTTGAACGCCTCTTCTTCTACTCCCTTCCCGTCTTGGACCGCACTCGGTTCCGTGACTCAGTCCTCCCCGCACTTAAGGGCTCGCTCGCTCTTACTCTCCTCCACTACCTCCCTTTCCCCGGCAACCTCCTCTGGCCACCCATGTAAGAACCGCCTCCGGTCGACACCGATCGAACCGGTGAAATTTGGGAAAAGTTGACTTTCTGCCGGAAAAGTCAACCGATGACTCTGGGAGTCATTCGGGACCTTTCCGGGACCCAAAAAGCTTAGTCGTCGTTACGGTTAGCTTAGTTGGGTCATTTCCTTTCAAATAACTACTTTTGCGAAAAAGCCAAATCCGGGTCAAACGGTGTCAAATTAAGGGTTTTATCGAATAATTTAATTGGACTGAGATAATTATGGGTAGAGGTGGACCCCACATGGACACATGTTCATGAGTCTTGAAGGAGAAGAAAAGGGTGAGAAAAAGACTCATTTAACCTTGAATTTTGGGCATAAGAGGCAAAGGGGCAAGGGGGCCTTTTAGACAATTCTATTTTAGGTTAAAGTCCACACATGAACCAAACTTTAGCCATTTCTCCTTGCTTGGCCGAAATATACAAGGGAGAGAGAGAGAGAGTGGAGCTCCATTGCTTGAAGAAGAAGAAAGGGAGGAAAAAGGAGACCTTTTGCTTGATTTCCACCACAAATCTTCTCCGAATCTTCGTATTTCTCATTTTTTTTTCTTCATTTCCCAAGGTAAACTCTCAATCAAATCTCATTTTGATGAATTTTGGGTTGTGGGTTTGGTAGAAATTGCATGAACTAGGCTTGGGTTTATGGGTTTGAGAATTGTCATGATTAAATGATTAATTTGTGGAGGGAAATGGATTGGGTTTTGTTGTTTTTGTTAGAATATAACTATAATTAGACCTTCAACTATAAGCTTAAGCTTTTAGTTGAGTTGGTCCTCTAATATGGTATCAGAGCTTGGCACCTCACGGACCCGGGTTCAAACCCCACTCTCTACAAAAATTCTATTTCTTCTCTATTTATCAAATTTGCCCCAAATAGGCCAGCCCTTATCATTCTTCTCAATGGGCTCATCTCCTCTTCTATATAATTCACCTCCAAACCCGTGAACGGCCTTGTCCGTGAGGGCGCGTGGTAGAATATAACTATAATTGGACCTTCAACTATCAACTTGAGCTTTTAGTTGAGTTGGTTCTCTAATAGTTTTGATGAAACCCAACTATGGGTCTTGGAGTATTGAGGGTTTTGGGACTGGTTTTGGAGGTCAACAATGGAGTTTTGAGGGTTTGAATTCGTGGAGAAGAAGTTGGGGGAAGAAGAATGAAGGGCATGTTCGGACCCGTCACGGATCCGTGACGGGAACCGTGACGGAGCACGTCACGGCCCCGTGACGGAGACCGTGACGGCACACGTCACGGTTCCGTGAGGGTGACCGTGACGGTGCAAGTCACGGTTCCGTGACCCAAACCGTGACGGAGCCCATCAAGGCTCCGTGACCCACTCCGTGATGGATTAGAAATGGACCTTTTTGGGTCGATTTTGGTTGTTTTCGAGTAATTAGGGAGGTTATCTTTAACTGAACGTTTTGGGGATTAGGCCGGGTGTGTTTTCTCTTTAAACCACCCTTGAATTATTATTAATTCTCGTATTACTTTGTGATCTTAGACGGTGTTCCCGATCACGGCGGGGGAGGCTACTAGGCGACTCGTGCTTGTTCATGTTGGATAGCGGTTGAGGTAGGGAAAAGTAGCGAATACCGGTTTAATTACGGAAAGTTACTAGAATGCACATAGGATCTAAACAAATGGAATAATTGTAGAATCACATGTAGGATGTGAATAACTAAGGTAGTCGTTTAATATATGGAACCACTTGCGGGCCAGGTCGTGCCCGTAGGTGTGGGACTTGATGTGCTATAGAATCGCATGTGGGCCAGTCGAACCCGTAGGATTGTGTGTTGGTTGCGCTTGTTGTGATTAGAAACTTGTAATGTTCGATATGTGGTATGTTCCGTTGTTAAATTAAGGATCATAATATGCTATGAGATCGCGGTGAATGTTAGTGTGAGTTATTGTCTTGTGATATGATCAGGTGAATGATAGACCGATGTGGTGTGTTCGGTAAGATTTGTTCGGTATGGTATGCTGGTATGATATGTTGAGGATGGTGTTCCGGGTCGATATCTATACCGTGGAGGATTCCGGTATAGGATATCTAGGCTGAGGATGATGTTCCGGTACGATATCTACACCGTAGAGGATTCCGGTATAGGATATCTAGGCCGAGGATAGGTTCCGGTGCGATATCTGTGTCGTAGAGGATTCCAGTACAGGGTATCTAAAGCCGAGGATGGTGTTCTAGAGTAATGTCTATACCGTAGAGGATTCCGGTATAGGGTACCTAGGTCGATGCTGAGTTTCCGGTATGGTATGTGTGATGTGATTTTTACCCCGTGCTACGGGAAGATACCCGACCGACGGAGGATTCCGGTCCGGTATGTTATGAGTTGCACCCCGATGTTGTGTGTTCCGGGAAGATATCTAGGTCGATGTCGAGTTCGGTACGATATGGTTGAGTTGGGCTATGGAATCCAACGCATTGCTCTGGGACACCTAGTGTGGAAGTGGTTGCTAATGATATTACTCTGTGTGTTGATCTGTTTGGTTCGATGTGGTTACTTATGCCTGTTATGTGATCCTCTGTGATTTTGAATACATTTATATCTGAGTTCATTGTATTGTCGTGCGAGTTCGCACGCGTGGCAGTTATGAGATAACCGTGGTAGTTGTCCATTGAAAATTGTTTAGGTGGCGGGTGCTATGAGCATAGTTGAGAAGAAATGTATGAGTGTCGGTTCAGTATCAAGTTTGATTTACGGGTTGTTCCCGAGTGGGGCCAAGTGTTGTCTTTAGGTTACTTGTTTAAATGATTCGTGTTATTGCCTTACTACTATGTCATAATCGGACGGGTATCCGTGGTGGTGAGCAATTGCTCATTCCCTTTACTACTTTTTCCTACTGAGCGAAAGCTCACCCCCCCTTTGCTACTGCTCTACAGGTTTTGATCGCGATTTGGTTTAGAGGATGTATCGGAGCTTGGAAGCTTAGCGAGAGTCCTAGTTTGGATGGTCTAGAGACGTACTTTCCTTTTTGTATTAAACTTCTTTGCTTGGATTTCGAGCAGTTGACTCTTGTTGTCGGAATTATTGAATTTGGAAAGATATTTTGGAGTTTCCTTTTGTTTTAAAATTGCAATTTTTATTACTCTATTTTGAGTTCACGTCTCGAGTCCGGTCAAAACCGGATTTGGGGCGTGACAATTTGGTATCAGAGCTCTGGGTTTTTTTCAAAACTTCGGACCGCACGTCAATTAGGTGGGTAGAGTTAAGTCGTTAAGTTTCTGGTGTTCGGTTACGCAAATCGGAAATGTCCTACGCGTAGAATCGAGGTGAAGAGAGTCTCGGTTTGGTGAAGTGTCCTGTCTGGTGCTGTGTACTTGGGGTGAACCACTGGGGTTGGTGCCAATGATTGTTTATAGCTGCGATGACTTGTTGTGTGCTATAATTATGTTGTGTGCTTTGTGCAGGATACAATCAAAACCTTCAACCGAAACAACAAGCCACAATTTTGAATCCGGCACAAACACACAAAATTCTCCCACCGCAAACACATGAATCACATAATTAAGCAAAATGCATGTTATCTAAATCTAATAGTTTTCTGAACCATTGATCTAAGTGTGCCTTTACAACTCAATTAAAAACCAATATCCTAAAACAAAAACAATATCAATCGTCAACTTGGCCGGAAATAAAAAATAAAAAAAACTTTGTTCGATGCTCCAATTTACCCATCAAATAAAATCACTATCTAGATGCTTTCTTTGAAGTTTCTTACACGTGCTAAGAAACCACACCTACAGAAAAAATATACATAAAGAATTAAAGATACATAAGTAAACAAACCTAAACCCTCGTATACTTTAAAAGCATCCACATCAAGGGGGGCAGAACCCTGAACCCTGAGACAGAACCATTTGCTGACTGGGCAGGGTTCAGGGTTCTGCCCCCCTAAAAAAAGTGTCTTGCACATTAGAGGGGCTTGTATGGGGGGCTTGATTTTCAGAAATGCTGACTGTGTAATTAATTAAATTTTTAACTGAATTGCTAACGTTATTTTTAAATCGACAACTACTAAATAAAATAAAATAAAATTCATAAATAGAAATAAAATTACATTAATAAAATACAAAATTTAAAAATTACATAAAAATAAAAAAATACATAATTGAAATTGACAATTCATTTGGTCGATATAAGCTTTTGCAGTGATGAATTCTTTGATGACCGTTACTAATACCATATATATTTTTTTGAAACACTGACAGTTACTATTCTTAATAATAACGTTTTGGCATCGTCGTCGGACATTTTTTATCGCAACAAAAAAATGATTTTTAAAATAAAAAACTGATTTTTAAGATAAAAAACTGATTTTTAAACTTAAAAACTGATTATTAAATTTAAATTTTGAGTTTTTAAATTAAAAACTGATTTTTAAAATTTAAAACTAATTTGTTTACTTATAAAAACCTAATTAATATCTAATTAATAACTTACCATATATTAACCTAATTAATTAATATATATTAACCTAATTAACTATATATATTAACCTAATTAACTTACCATTAATAACCTAACATAATTAACAAATGGTACTGTGCATCTTCTTCCTTGAGTCTGCGTTTGTTTTTTTTTTTTACAGCACACGTGTCAATGGAAGAGAGGACGCCGGCGAAGCAGAGGGGGGCGAGGCAGCGGGGCTGATTTATGCCTTGCGCCCCTGCCCCCCGGACCCTTCTCCTTCTCCCCCACGCCCCCGCCCCGCACGCCCCGCACCAACGGCACCTCACACCCGTCCGAACCCCGAACCCCGAACCCTCCTCCTCTGCTCCTGCCCCGGCCTCGCTCGCAGGGTTCGCCTTGATGTGGATGCTCAGAAGCCTCATTATAGGATCAACTGTGTGTGGGTAGAACTTGCTTTAGGTTGAGAGTTTTTTTTGTTCCTTGTTTATCACTGCTGGTTCATTGGTTCAATTAGTGGTTAACTGATCTGGTCTCTTGAAGAACAGACGATTTTGGGAGCAACTCTCTTACATTTTGGTGAAACCACAACTTTCACTAAGCTGGGCGACACTCTAAGGTTCTGGAGTATCGTTTTCTGAAGAGCACAAGGAGGGCTAACCTCATTCTAGAAGGGGAAGTGCAGTAATCATCTACTTTTGTTGCTGAAATCCATCTGGTTTTAAGGGTTCTGTAACTTCTGAGGAGGGGGCTTGGTATTAGGTCTGTATAGGCCGTTTCTCTTACTCCCCTCTTCAGACAGTAACTTGAGAGGCAAGTATTGGGGTTTTGGGAGGTTTTGTGACATTTTGGTCAAGGTAGATGTATGTTTTTTGTTTTTGGTTCATATTGTTGTTTGTTGGTTGTAATTTGGGAGGTACTCTCCTCCTCTCTCTTGATTCTTTCTCAGAATCTTGAAAGCTTCAATAAATCAATTTGCTTCTTCAAAAAAAAAACACATAAGTCAAAACATGGGCATAATCAATTATTGTTAACAAAATATAACCCAAAACACAAATTTCTCAGACTAAATGTTTCAAACAAAGATACAATGTTTTTTATAATCAACTTGTTTACACAATTTTCTAAAATATATCAAAATAAGCAAACGTAGAGGCCAACACATGAGCAAAATCAATTAATGGAAAAAACAAAACCCAAAATTCTCACACATATCAAATATAGTCGGTCATACCCAAAAGCCAAAACAAAAGAAAATTTATGATCATAAAATTCTCGGACATCAAACAGAATAAATTCAAGATACTATACTTACAATTAGGGTGGCAATAGAAGATTCTGAATAATCCGAAGTTCCCCTTTATTCTGACGAAACTTAGAAAAATAATAACAACAAAATGAAAAGAAAAAAATCAATCGAAATTAACAGTATACCTGCAACTCGAAGGAGATCCCAATAACCATTACAAACTCTCATGAACTCTACTTTCTTCCAAAATCAACAGATTAATCATTCTAAAATCACAAAATCAGCTAACAAACAGAAGAGAAGGAAAAAATAGCACACCAATAAATATATTTATCACAAGTGCAAACACATATATACTTCATACACACAATTTTCCCAAATAAATTGAAATGATCAAAAATCACAACAACAAAATCAACTAGAGAAAAAAAAAATCAACATTCATCAATCATAAGTTCACATCTAGCTGAAAATTATATGATCAGTTGGGGAATTTTGGTGTGAGGGGCAGTGAGGCGCAGTCGTTGCTTCATGAAACTAACTATAAATCTTAACAAAAAGTTTGAAAACTCAAAAACCAAATCATAAAATTACCATTTTGATGAAACCCCAATTTGTGAAAATCAGAGAATTCCTCAGTAATTCTCTGAAATTCATCGAGCCCAGAATCGAAAATAGGGATGTGAAACAATGACAGGTCCAGATGAAGATTACTCAACGGCTCGTCTTACATGGCTCTGTACTTGCCCGATTTTCCCTTGGAAGGCTTCACGAGAAAGGAAAGGATGTTCCGGGACGTTGGCATCAAGTGGCCTCAAAATCGTTACTCGTGTTGATCCATATAAATCTCATGTTGGTCCAAATAAAATTAAAATCAGAGGAAATAGAGGGTAAAATTCTAAACCACCATGTGAGAGGAGGTGTGGCACATAAACCTGCGAATGGAGGCTATGAAATAAACGCGTGTAGTACAAATTTATTTTCCTTTAACATATAAATATAGATTATTATTTAGCAAAGTAGACAGCGCCTCCTTTTCTCTCTCACTGAGAGAACACATTCGTCTTACGTTTTCTGCCGCCGGTGGCTTCCATAGCTGCCGGCGGCCCCAACCTCATCATCCCCCTCTATTATCCTTCCTTCTCGTCTTTTCTTTAGTGACCAAACCTTACCTTCACCGATCTGTCACCGGGAGGGTTGTCGTCGCCGTTGACCGGCCAACTTTCCTCGCTTTTGGATGGTCGCGGGTCAGATCCGGCGAGCTCCGGCCGAGCCTTCCTCGCCTCAGCGCGACCTCGTCCATCTACCTCCGCCGTCAACAGCCTCGTCCTCCGCCGCCGCCCTCCACCTCCTACCTCCACCTCCCGCCACCCAGATCTGCCCAGTCCCGTTTTCACCCGTCCTCCACCTCATCCCTCTACCCTTCCTCACGCAGATCTGCCCAGCTCTGCTTCCACCCGCCCTCATCAGACAAAGCCCACCCTTTCTCGCCCCTTTCCGCCCAGATCTACTATTCCCCGTGCTTCCCTCATGTCCTTCACTCCGGCCTTTCCACCGACCATTGCTCCTGACAGTGACGACGGTTGGCCAGCTGGTTTTATCTCCCGATGACGTCAAACCGTACTACCTCGGTCGAGCTTTCCCGCCTCCCTCCTCCTCTAGTCAGACGGCCATATCTAATCCCACATTCAACCGGAGATCCGCAGTCCGAGCCTGTGCTCCTGCTTTTCGTGTTCATCCGGTCCGACCCGTGCACCTGTCTCAAGCGGATCAGATTTGTACCCGTTGGCGCCGCCAACCTCCCCCACTCACTACGATCTCATCCATTGCCTTCGGAGGCCGACAACGAGTAGTTTGTGATTGGCGTTATTGGTTATTTTGTTTGTTGTTTTTTTATCTGTCTTATGTTTGTTCTCCCTGTCGGAACCTCAGATCTCCAGTAGGTGTAGCTGCTGCCTCTGGTAGCGTGTCCGGTCGAGTCTTTCTATCGATGGAGTTGTTCGGAAAATCGATAAGAAAGACCGATTTGGTCGTTGTTATTTTTTTAGGCGCTGCGTCGCCCTTCTCGAGAGCTATTCATCACACTAGTCATTCTTCGAGTTCTCGAGAACGATTAGTGGATGCAACGCTTGTACTGTTCGGTTTGTATAGTCCGGTCTGTAAGGTTTATTAATATATTAATGAATCTTTCTATTTCAAAAAAAAAAAGAATAGGAAGAGAGTAGACCATGCAGAAACAATCTCACACCTAATCCTTTCATTATAGCCGATAATATAAGAAAACTAGAAATCATCCAAGAAAACTAATCATTGATGTATTTTTGTGTATATTATAATTAACAAGCATTACAATTTACATGTGATAATTGTATTATCATCCCGGTGCTGTGATAATTGTATTATATTCCCGGTGCTGCATGCTTTCTCATTCATTTGATCATTTATAGGAGGCAGATACACCGAGTCTCATGTACCTCTACAACATGAATCTTCTCCAAATCAGTCGAGTTGCTCCGGCGGACTCGGCAATCCCGGTCACCGAGTTAACTCTTCCTCTTACTTTCCTTGACCTGTTCTGGTTCAAATCGTCCCCAGTCGAACGTCTCTTCTTCTACTCCCTCCCCGGCTTGGACTCCACTCGGTTCCATGACTCAGTCCTCCCCGCACTAAAGCACTCGCTCGCTCTTACTCTCGTCCACTACCTCCCTTTCGCCGGCAACCTCCTCTGGCCACCCACTTCTCCTAAACCCATCCTCAGATACAGCCCCGGCGACGCCGTTTCGCTCTCCGTCTCCGAATCCGCCGCAGACTTCCACCGTCTCTCCGGCGACCACGTGAGAGAGGCCGCAGAGTCTCGCCCACTCGTGCCAAGCCTGTCGATTTCACACGAACAAGCCTCTGTTATGGCTCTGAGTGTTACTCTGTTTCCTAATTCCGGCTTCTGCATCGGCATCTCAACCCACCACGGGGCTTTTGACGGAAAATCAACCACCTTGTTCATCAAGTCATGGGCTCACACTTGCAACAGATTCGTAAATGGATCGACGGAATCGCAGTTGCCGCCTGAATTGACGCCGGTATTCGACCGTACGGTTATTGAAGAAAACCCCGGAGTAAGCGGCCTAGACATGGTGTACTTGGGGCGGTGGACGGCGGCGACGCAGAATTCGTCGGATGCAAATCCCAGAAGCTTGCAGATCATTCAAGGAATCAATGGAGGTGGCAGCACAGAAATCGTTTCGGGCATGTTCGAGCTGACTCCGGCGAGCATAGAGAAGCTACGAAACAGAGTAATGAAAACAGAGCACTCTGTTTTGGGCTCAACAAGACTATCCACGTTTGTTCTGTCCAGTGCCTACGCGTTTGCCATCATCGCAGGAGCTCTTTCTCTGGCACCATCAGGAGACTGCAAAAAAGGAATATCAATTGGGTTTATGGCCGATTACAGAGCTCGGCTGCAAGTTCCGGTACCGGCGAACTACATCGGGAACTGCGTGGGTCCCTACTTAATTCAAGTGGAAGAGGATGAGTTGAAGGTCGCAAATGGGTTCCCGATAGTGGCTGCGAAGATTAGTAACTCGATCATGGAGATGGAGAAAGGAGTGGAGGAACGCGCTTCAAATGCCATGGCAACGCGGTTGGAACGCAAGATAATTGGGATCGCTGGGTCAAACCGGTTCGGGGTATACGGGGCGGATTTCGGGTGGGGGAGGCCGGAGAAGGTGATGGTACAGTCGACGGAGAGGACCGGAGCTATATCAATGGCGGAGAGCAGAGATGGGAGTGGAGGGGTCGAGATTGGTGTGGTACTTACCAAACTTCAAATGCAATATTTTCAATCTTCTTTTGCCGATGGCTTAAAGTCTCCTTGAAATGTTTGTCATTGGGCTTGTCGTGTTACTTTTATGTAAAACTTAATTTTAAATAATAAAAAGTCATTATTTGTGATTCTGAATTGTAATATTATTTGTTGTGCAAAGTCGAGGGGTGGGCATTGGGTGGTTAACCACCCAGTAGAACTCTTTATGAACCCAACCTGATGTTATCGGTTTCACATATCTTGGAACCAACCCTAACCTAAAAATCAATTTTTTGCAGTGAAACCAATCAGTTCACTAATCGGTTGGTTAGTGGTTTTAATCAACCAACCACTTTACCACATGGACGTACAAATTTAGATACCAATAACCATACACATATTTCAATTCCAAGCCAAAACATATTACCACATTCTCCAAAACAAAAGAAAAATTACATATCAGTCATCGTGTTCTATGTTAGCAATCTGTATGACACAAAAGAGTGTCCATGGGTCATTCATCTATATCAGATCAATGGTTATTATGAAGGCACATGCATATAATGAACAGTACCGGTTTGGTTGGTTAACCGATGGTTTGACGTTTCAAAAACCAACAACCAACCGTTAATTTTTTCGGTTTGATCGTCAAGTACCCGCAACCAACCGTTAACTTTCCGGTTTCGGATTTTCCGGTGCGGTTTCCGGTTGGTGGTGGTTGGTTTCAGCGGTTTCGTTTTTTTTGCCCACCCCTAGCAAAGTCTATAAGGATGTTCGCATACAAATTCGTAATTAGATATATTTCTTTTTTTGAATCACGCCTTAAATCCGGTTTTAATCGGACTCGAGACATGAGCTAAAAATAATAATAAATAAAGCAAGTTTAAACGAGATGAAGCTCCAATAAGTATTTAAAGTCAGCAATACCGAGTCAACGCTCGAAAACCCAGCAATAAAGAGTTTAATACAAAAAGGGAAAGTACGTCTCTATAGGATCCCAAAACTAGGACTCTCGCCAAGCTTCCCAGCTCTGAGACGCCATCTAAGCCAACTCACAATCGAAACCTGTAAAACAGTAAGGAAGGGGGTGAGCTTTCGCTCAGTAGGAAAAAGTAGTTAAGGGGATGAGCTATCCGCTCACCACCACGGGTAACCGTCCAATTAGGGCATACTAGCAAGCACAATAACTACGAATCAATTAAACAAGTAACCCAAGACAACGCTTGACCCCCACTCGGGTGCAACCCGTAAATCAAACTCGACACTGAACCGAACTCATACAATTCTTCTCAACTATGCTCTTAGCGCCCGTCACCTAACAATTCTCAACGGACAACGACCACGATTATCTCACAACCGACCACACGTGCGAACTCGCACGACAATACACTGAACTCAGGTATAACTGTATTTCAAATCACAGAAGATCACATAACAAGCATAAGTAATCACAACAATCAAAACAGCTCAACACACAGAGTAATATCATTAGCAACCACTTCCACATGTGGTATTCCAGAGCAATGTGCCGGCTTCCATGGCCCGGCTCACCATATCGTACCGAACTCGACATTGGCCTAGATGTCTTCCCAGAATACACAGCATTGGGGTACAACTCATAATATAGCGGACCAAAATCCTCCGTCGGTCGGGTATATCTTCTCGTAGCACGGGTCACAAATCACATCACACATACCATACCAGAACACTCATCGGTATAAAACATTGCTCTAGAACACCGTCCTCGGCTCTAGATCCCCTGTACCGGAATCACACATGCAGCACAAGTATCGCACCGAAACCAATCCTCGGTATAGATATCTTATGTTGGAATCCTCCACGGTATAGATATCATACCGGAAGCCTCGGTCTAGATATCTATATCAGAACCATCCATCGATATAGATATCATACCGGAACACACCGCCTCGGAACATATCGTGCCGGAACAGCATCAGCCACGATATCGGACCGGAACAACATCCTCAAACATATCATACCAAACATATCACACCATCATACCATTCCGAACAATCTTACGGAACACACCACATCGGTTTATCAATCACCCGATCATATCACAAGGCAATAATTCACACTAACATTTACCACGTTCTCATAGCATATCATGATCCTTAATTTACCAACGGACATAACACATATCACACCTTACAAGTTACTAATCACAACAAACACAACCAACACGCAATCCTACGAGCCCAACCAGGGACCCACATGTGATACTACAACACGACAATTCCCACACTTACGAGCACGACCTGGCCCGCAAGTGGTTCCATATTTATATGACTACGCTAGTTATTCACATCCTACATGTGATTCTATATTATATCGAAAATTCATAACCTATATGCATACTAGTAACTTTCCGCAATTAAACCGGTATTCGCTACTTTTCCCTACCTCAACCGCTATCCAAACGCGAACGATCACGAGTCGCCTAGTAGCCTCCTCCGCCGTGCTCGGGAAAAACGTGTAAGATTACAAGTAATACGAGAATTAATAATAACTCAAGGGTGGTTCAAAGAGAGAAATAACCAAACTAACCCCCAATTACTCAACTTGTCAAAATGGGCCCGGAAGTCGCATTTTGCTCGGAATATGGAAAACGTCCCTTGGGCCTCCAAAAATTTCCCTTTTTGTTTCTATCATTCCGAATTAAATTTACTTGTTCCAACGCACTTGACGGAATCAAATTCCGATGTCCGAGCTTTCTAAAACCGCGATTAAAGTTTCTAAACTATAATTTCCGAATTTCCACGAATCAATTAGTGTTAACAAAATATAACCCAAAACATAAATTTCTCAGACTAAATGTTTCAAACAAAGATACAATGTTTTTAAAAATCAACTTGTTATCAAATTTAGTTCAGTTCGTCAGGAACAATGGAACAAAAGTAAAGGAAAATAAGAGAACATAATCAAATTTTATGTAGGTTATGAAAATAAGCAAACTCAAAGCCAAAACATGGGCATAATCAATTAGTGACAACAAAATACAACCCAAAACACAATTTTCATCTCAATACCCTAATTATTGGGTTAGCGTCAATTCAGTACCCTAACTATTTTTAGCGTCACCTCAGTACCCTAGAATGTCAATTTCCGTCACTTTAGTACCCGCCGTCAACTTTCCATCCATTTTGGATGGAAAATGCATGAAAAGTCTAAAATACCCCTCACAAACAGTCAAATTTTCAAAATATGCCATTGGTTTCAAATTTTCCTTTTATTTATTTATTTATCTATTTTATAAAAAACATTTATTATTTTATAAAAAATATAATTTCTTTAAAAATATTAATTTTTTTATTTTATAAAATCAGTTTATATTTCAAAAAATATATATTTTATTTCAAAAAAACATATTTTATTTCAAAAATCAGTTTTATTTTAAAAAAACCAGTTTTATTTAAAAAATCAGTTTTATTTATAAAAATCATATTTTATTTTTAAAAATCTTTTTTTCATTTTTAAAAATCTGTTTTTATTTTTAAAAATTCAGTTTTATTTTAAAAAAAATCAATTTATTTAAAATAAAAAAATAAAAATCAGTTTTTATTTTTAAAATTCAATTTTTTTATTTAATTAATATTTTATTATATAACTTTTTTTCATTTTTCATTTTTCTACCAAATTCTTTCTCTCTCCTCCTCCTCATCCTCCTCTCTCTCTCTACCCAGATCCCCATCTTCGTCACATGCTCAAGACCCTCACATCATACACCATACATCTCCTTCAACAACACACACCACACATCTCCTTCATCATCATACATCTAAGATCGTCAATGTCTACATATCCTTCACCCCAAATCCAGAAAAGCAAGTTCTTTTTTTTCTTCTTCTATTTCCCTCACCAAATCTCGATTCCAGATCTTCGGTACCCCTGTTCGTGAGATTCTTCTACATCGTCTCTGTGAACGGGCCGGAGAAGGCAGCAAGACCACCAGCGTGAGGAACCACGGACGACGGCGAGAAGCGATGGTGCATGGACCGAGTTCAGATTTGGTGAGATTCATTTGGATCTGGGTAAACGATGTGTTTGAAGTGCACCTCATCGGATTTACTCCGCCGCCGCCGCCACCATAATTCTCCTGGAGATTTTTTGGCGGTGGCGAGTCCTTTCTCCGCCTCTTGACCTCGTTCGCACAAGTACTGGTTGCAAATTTTCCGGCGGTGGCGAGTCTTTGTTCTCGTTCATCAGATCTGGGGATTTTGCAGATTTTTTTTAATTTGTTAGATGGAATGGTATGATGAGGTGAGAATGGTATGGGTTACAAATTCAATGGGTGTGGGTTGCAGATTCAATGGGATTGGAATTTTGATTTATTGGGTTGGAGATGAAGAAGCAGTTTTGGGTGTGGGTTTGAAATTGAAAAAACTTTAATGTGTAAAAAGTAATTAAAAGAAATGAAAATATAATAAAAGAAAAGAATTAAATAATATGATTTAATTTTTTGATTTTTAATTTTATTTTAAATAAAAACTGATTTTTATTTATTTTTTAAATAAAATTGATTTTTTTAAAATAAAACTGAATTTTTAAAAATAAAAACAGATTTTTAAAAATAAAAACAGATTTTCAAAAATAAAATATGATTTTGTAAATAAAACTGATTTTTTAAAAATAAAACTGTTTTTTTTAAAAAAATAAAACTGTTTTTTTTAAAAAAATAAAACTGATTTTTGAAATAAAATATATATTTTTTGAAATATAAACTGATTTTATAAAATAAAAAATTAATATTTTTAAAGAAATTCTATTTTTTATAAAATGACGGCGGGTACTAAAATGACGGAAATTGACATTCTAGGGTACTGAGGTGACGTTAAAAATAGTTAGGGTACTGAATTGACGCTAACCCAATAGTTAGGGTACAGAGATGAAAATTGCCCTTTTCTAAAACATATCAAAATAAGCAAACACAGAGGTCAACACATGAGCAAAATCAATTAATGGAATAAACAAAACCCAAAATTCTCACACATATCATATATAGTCAGTCATACTCATAAGCCAAAACAAAAGAAAATTCATGATCATAAAATTCTCGGACATCAAACAGAATAAATTCAAGTAACTATAGTTACAATTAGGGTGGCAATAGAAGATTTTGAATAATCCGAAGTTCCCCCTTCTTCTGGCGAAACTTAGACAAATAATAACAACAAAATCAACAAAATGAAAAAAAAAATCAATCGAAATTAACAGTATACCTGCAACTCGAAGAAGATACCAATAACCATTACAAACTCCCACGAACTCTACTTTTTTCCAAAATCAACATATTAATCACTCTAAAATCAAAATATCAGCTAACAAACAGAAGAAAAGAAAAAAAAAATCACACCAATAAAAATATTTATCACAAGTGCAAACACATATATACTTCATACACACAATTTTCCCAAAGTAAATTGAAATTATCAAAAACCACAACAACAAAATCAGCCAGAGAAGAAAAAAAATCAACATTCATCAATCATAAGTTCACATCTAGCAGAAAATTATATTATCAGCTGGGGAATTTAAGTTGGGGAATTTTGGTGTGAGGGGCAGTGAGGCGCAATCGTTGCTTCATGAAACTAACTATAAATCTTAACAAAAAGTTTGAAAACTCAAAAACCAAATCATAAAAATACCATTTTGATGAAACCCCCATTTCTGAAAATCAGAGAATTCCTCAGTAATTCTCTGAAATTCATCGAGCCCAGAATAGAAAATAGGGATTTGGATTTGAAAATAGGGATGTGAAACAATGACAGGTCCAGATGAAGATTACTCAACGGCTCCTCTTACATGGCTCTGTACTTGCCTGATTTTCCCTTGGAAGGCTTCACGAGAAAGGAGAGGATGTTCCGAGACGCTGGCATCAAGTGGCCTCAAAATCGTTACTCGAGTTGATCCATATAAATCTCGTGTTGGTCCATATAAAATCAGAGGAAATCGAGGGTAAAATTCTAAACCAGCATGTGAGAGGAGGTGAGGCGCGTAAGCCTGCAAGTGGAGGCTATGAAATAAGCGCGTGTAATACAAATTTATTTTCCTTTAACATATAATATAGATTATTATTTAGCAAAATAGTCTGTTTTATTAGATAATCAAGGAAAATATAAAGAAGAATAGGAAGAGGGTGGACCATGAAGAAACAATCTCATACCTAATCCTTTAATTAAAGCCAATAATATAAGAAAATTAGAAACCATCCAAGAAACTAATCATTGATGTATTTTTGTGTATATTATAGGGAAAATTACACATAACCTCCTTTTGAATTAGCTTATTTTCGATACCCCGCTTAACTATTTTTTTTTCCATAGAACCCCTTAACTTTTATTTCTTTTCAGTTTAGTCCAACTTCCATCCAAAAACTAACAGAAGTTAAACATGTGAGCTGCACATGTTACTTTCATTTTTTAAATCCCCAAACTACCCTTCTCTCCCCCATATTTCCTATCCACACGCGCCTCTACACCTCCCTCATTACAAAAAACCTAAATCCCCTTTTCTTCTCTGGTTCTCATCCCCATCTCTGCCCCCCACAACCTCGCCTCCCCTTGCTCCATCTCCACCCTCACCATCCACTTCCCATGGCGACTCTGTCTCTTCTCCTCTGTTTCATCTCTGGTCGGGATTGGACAAGGCGGTGAAGATCGTCATCATCAGGACCGTTGGCACCACTCGGTCCTCTCAATTTCTGGGCCTCCGGAACCAGCGTGGGCTCTGGTCGGAGTCTGATTACGGGTCCGATGTGATTGTCGGCGTCTTCGACACCGGAGTCTGGCCGGAGCTTCTCGGATCTGAATCTGGGTCCGATCTCGATCCAGTGGAAAGGGGTTTGCGAGGCCGGAGTTAGGTTCACGGCAAGGAATTGCAACCGGAAGCTCGGAGCTCGGTTCTTCGGCAAAGGTCAAGGGACCTCGTGGATCTGTAGATTTGATTCTGTATTTTTTTGTTTTTTTTTCATTTTTCATCTTAAATTTCTCTAAATCAACAGTAAAGGTGTTGATATGCAATGGTTGTATATTGGTTTGAGTTTGATTATGGAATTGTTTGTATATTAGTTAGAATTTGATTCTGGAATTGTTACATCTATGCAAGTGTTCTTGTTATTTGATTATGGAATTGGAATCTTTTATGCAAGTGTTCTGAAATTGAATCGGAAATGGAATTGGGATGAAAGAGAAATAAAAATTTTGATGAAAAAATAATTGATGAAATTAAAATAAAAATCAGATTGTTATAAAATAAAATCAGATTTTTATTAAATAAAAACTAATTTTAAAAAATAAAAGTATCATTTTATAAAATAAAGACCAGATTTTTTAAAACTGAAACTGATTTAAAAAAATAAAAATCTGATTTTCCAAATTAAAAAAAAATATTTTTTAAAATGAAAGGCAATTATTAATAAAAAAATTAATTTTCTGAAATTTAAAATAAAAATAATATTTTGAAACTATTTTTCATAAGTTTAAAAGTTCTACAAAATCAATGGCAGACTTTGAAATTTGATGGATACTAAGGGGTATTTTAGACATTTAATGTCAATTAGATGGAAAGTTAACGTTGTTGGACTAAACTGAAAAGAAATAAAAGTTAAGGGGGTTCTATGAAAAAAAATAGTTAAGGGGGTATCTGAAAATAAGCCAATTCTAAGGGAGGTTATGTGTAATTTTCCCTATATTATAATTAACGAGCATTACATGTGATAATTGTATTATCATTCCGGTGCTGCATGCTTTCTCATTCATTTGATTATTTATAGGAGGCAGTTACACCGAGTCATGTACCTCTACAACATGAATCTTCTCCAAGTCTGCCGAGTTGCTCCGGCCGACTCGGCGATCCCTGTCACCGAGTTAACTCTTCCTCTCACTTTCCTGGACCTGTTATGGTTCAAAATGCCTCCACAGTTGAGCGTCTCTTCTTCTACTCCGTACCCGCCTTCGACTCCACTCGGTTCCATGACTCAGTCCTCGCCACACTCAAGGACTCGCTCGCTCTCACCCTCCTCCACTACCTCTCTCTCGCCGGCAGCCTCCTCTGGCCACCCACTTCTCTTAAACCCATCCTCCGTTACTCCCCCGGCGACGCCGTTTCTCTCTCCGTCCACGAATCTGCCGCCGACTTCCACCGTCTCTCCGGCGACCACGTTAGAGAGGCTTCAGAGTCTCGCCCACTCGTGCCAATCCTGTCAATTTCACACGAACGAGCCTCTGTTATGGCTCTGAGTGTTACTCTGTTTCCTAACTCCGGCTTCTGCATCGGCATCTCAACCCACCACGGGGCATTTGACGGAAAATCAACCACCTTGTTCATCAAGTCATCGGCTCACACTTGCAACAGTTTAGTAAATGGGTCAAGGGAACCGCAGTTGCCGCCCGAATTGACACCGGTGACGCCCGAATTATCAAAAAATAGATTAAAAGAATACAAAAAACATGATACACCTAATACTAATCCACGATTGAATTTCCTAGAATATAGGTTGAATCATGTTTGTATTGAATAATTACTTTGATTTTTTTTTTTGAGATAAAAGATATTGTATTAATTTTCGGCAATATTGCAATCAGAGCACTATTTCCAGCTTTAGTTAATGTTGCTTAGTACCTGTCTTTAGTTCGATTAGGTCTTTGGTTTTGTTGGTTTATGCACGTCTTTTCCTGTTTTGTTGAAATGTCGGTAAGGGATGTCCTGAGTTATTGTCTACGAAATCAAGTAGGCTATCTTTATGAGTCCATGATCGCTGAGCTTGTTACGGTCGGCCCGAACATATATCTGGAACCCAAGATAATTACGGTGTACCTTGTATGGTTTCTTTTTTACATTAATCAAATCAATCTATTCCCACAATGGGTGCCCTAACAAACACCGACCCATTGATGACGAACAAAAAATTAACGTTACGAACACCACGATAACGAATACAGTCGTGAACCTCATTTGTGGAGGTAATTTGTACACGCTAATCCGTTTTTTCCACTGCAGAATGTTGAGGCTCTTCAAGCAAAAAGACACCTAATTTATGGGTCCTGTGACTATGGTGTCGGTCCTTTAAAACGTTTATGGCTGCATGTCCTTCACAACCAACCACATAATTATACTGTCGTCCTCGTGCTAAATGTTATATCTTTCATTTCATCATTTATAGGGGTTGATACTGATACACGAGTCATGTACCGAGTTGCTCAGCAACATGAACCTTCTCCAAGCCTGCCGAGTTGCCCCGGCGGACTCGGAAAGTCCCGTCACCGAGTTAACTCTTCCTCTCACTTTCTTCGACCTGTTCTGGTTCAAATTGGCCCCAGTTGAACGTCTCTTCTTCTACTCCCTCCCCGGCTTGGACTACACTCGGTTCCGTGACTCAGTCCTCCCCGCACTCAAGGACTCTCTCGCCCTTACTCTCGTCCACTACCTCCCTTTCGCCGGCAACCTCCTCTGGCCACCCACTTCTCCTAAACCCATCCTCCGATACAGCCCCGGTGACGCCGTTTCACTCTCCGTCCAAGAATCCTCCGCAGACTTCCACCGTCTCTCCGGCGACCACGTGAGAGAGGCCGCAGAGTCTCGCCCACTCGTGCCAAGCCTGTCGATTTCACACGAACAAGCCTCTGTTATGGCTCTGAGTGTTACTCTGTTTCCTAATTCCGGCTTCTGCATCGGCATCTCAACCCACCACGGGGCATTTGACGGAAAATCAACCACCTTGTTCATCAAGTCATGGGCTCACACTTGCAACAGATTCGTAAATGGGTCGACGGAATCGCAGTTGCCGCCTGAATTGACGCCGGTGTTCGACCGGACGGCTATTGAAGAAAACCCCGGAGTAGGCGGCGTTGACATGGTGTACCTGAGGCAGTGGATGGCGGCGACGGAGAATCTGTCAGAGGGAAATCCCAGAAGCTTGCAGGTCATTCAAGGAACCAGTGATATTAGCAGCACCGACATCGTTTCGGGCACGTTCGAGCTGACTCCGGCGAGCATAGAGAAGCTACGAAACAGAGTAATGAAAACAGAGCACTCTGTTTTGGGCTCAACAAGACTATCCACGTTTGTTCTGTCAAGTGCCTACGCGTTTGCCCACATCGTCAGAGCGCTCTTACTGGCACCACCCGGAGACTGCAAAAAAGGTATAGTAGTTGCGTTCACCGCCGATCACAGAGCTCGGCTGGAAGTTCCGGTACCGGCGAACTACATCGGGAATTGCGTGGGTGGTCACATAATTGAAGTGGAAGAGAAGGAGTTGATGGGGTTCGAGAGAGTGGCTTTGAAGATGAGTGAGATGATCAGGGAGATGGACAAGGGAGTGCTCCGAGGAGTAGAGGATCGCCTTTCAAATGACCTGGAAATTGTTTTGAAACAAAAGATGATTGCGATTGCTGGGTCGAACCGGTTCGGGGTATACGGGGCGGATTTCGGGTGGGGGAGGCCGGAGAAGGTGTTGGTACAGTCGACGGAGAGGACCGGAGCTATATCAATGGCGGAGAGCAGAGATGGGAGTGGAGGGGTCGAGATTGGTGTGGTACTTACCAAACTTCAAATGCAACATTTTCAATCTTCTTTTGTCGATGGCTTAACGTCTCCTTGAAGCTCACTATTGGAGCGTTGTTGTGTGCTATTTTTGGTTTGAATAAGAATCATGTGTGCTATGTTTGGTTTGAACAAGACCGTACCTAAGTGTTCTTGATTTCAACACTCTTTTTCTTTGTCTCTCTCTTTCAAATGATGCCTTACCAAGCTAGGGAACAAGGAACCCTAATGTTGCACTTTTATGCAACACAAGACACTTTTATGCAACACAAGACAAATATGAAATGGGCTTAGAGGATAATGGGTTTAAGTAAGGTTAATGGGCTTGGGCCTTAACAAGACACGAGTTTTAGAGCCAAGGTGCAGACAAAGGCCATAAAAGCTCCATCTACTCGTCGTTCTCTACCGGGTCGTAAAGACCCCATCCCGAAGGGTCCCGCCCCCCATGAGGCATCAACATCGAAAAATCTTGATCAAGTCAAGACAACGTTCTAACCTGACCACACGAACCTTCTCTTCCCCCACCAACAACACTAGAATCATCGGGCTACGACATATATATGTTATCCTTCAAATCTTCACGCAAGAATACAATTTTGATACCAAGTCCCTCGAGCTCTAAACCAAAATGCTTTACCTATGCTAATAGGACTCGAGTAGAAGTGTGATTTACCACAGGAGATAAAATCTCATCATAATCCATACATTTTCTTTGTGCATATCATTTAGCCACCAATCTTGCCATATATCTTATACTCATACAATCTTGCCATATACATACATCACATCGGTCTATCATTCACCCGAGCATATCACAATGTCTCACACATACCACAAACAATAGTTCACACCAACATTCACCACGTTCTCGTAGCATATCATGATCCTTGATTTAACAACGGACATACCACATATCAAACATTACAAGGTCCTAGTCACAACAATCACCACCAACACGCAATCCTACGAGCCCAACCAGGGATCCACATGTGATACTACATCACAACAATTCCCACATCTACGGCACGACCTGGCCGCAAGTGGTTCCATGTTGATATGACTACGCTAGTTATTCACATCCTACATGTGATTCTATATTTATTCCGGTTATTCATATCCTATATGCATACTAGTAACTTTCCGCAATTAAACCGGTATTCGCTACTTTTCCCTACCTTAAACGCAATCCGCTCCAAACGTAGCTCCAGAAGCGCACCCGCCTAAAGCTCTCCTCTTCCGCGATCGGTGGTAAAATCTAAAGTGACGAAACAACACACATTTTAATACGCAAACCAACTTCGATTTTAATGAAATTAACGCCCAAATGCAACCCCGACAAGTACCGGTCACTCCCAAACTTCCCAATTACTCGACAAAGTCAAAATGGGCCCAGAATGGCCCATTTTGCCCGGCTTGACGAATCTGCCCGGGATCGGGAAAACATCCCTCGGGGCTCCGAAAATGTCCATTTTTGTTTCTACAATTCCTAATTATACTCACGTGTTCCAACGCCATTGGCGGAATCATTTTCCGAATTCTCACGAATTACAAACTCTAACTCCCTATATCTCCATAAAAGTCGGCAATCCACAAAAGAAATTCCACTCCAATATCTCTTGTTGCCAACAAAAATAGCTCAAATATCAAGGAACCAAGAACAATTCCAAGAGACGACAAGAATGAGGAAATAATTTCACTAACCGTTGAATCTTTATACCATGGGTATGTATTTGACCTTTCTTGTATTGAAGCACAACCACACCCAAAAGACAAACAAGCTCTTGTCTTTCACCTTTTGATTGTCGGCTGAATACACCATACAAGAGTTACTTTTGTTTTGACTTCATATAGCCTCCATCTTCACTTTACAGAAACCATACAAAAAGGAAGAGAAGATAATGTTCCATGGAGCTCACCACCCAAGATTGTTCTTGGTCCTTGCCTCGGCCAAAAAACACATGAAGCCGCCGCACTCCCGTCCAAACCAAACCTTCTTTGTTTCCTTTGTCCCAATTTTCTCAACCCTACTGTACTCCATCTAGTTGTACCCAATACAAGACACACTAAAAGGGCTTAAATTGGGTTAAAAGGGCCTAGCTTATGGGCCAAAATATTAGGCCCCCCTTTTTTATAAAAAAAAACAAATATTACACACGAGGGTCACGACGTATCTCATGCTGTCGTTTTGGTCTGAGGTCCACAGACGGAGGCGTCTCAGCCTCCTTTGGAAGAATGAGAAGACCCGGCGGGCGTTGGAGAGTCCGTCTTCGGACTATACCCATAGACCCGGGACTACGGGTGTTGGTGAGTCTCGGGAAAGCCGCAATCAGAGCACTATTTCCAGCTTTCGTTAATGTTGCTTATTACTTGTCTTTAGTTCGATTAGGTCTTTGGTTTTGTTGGTTTATGCATGTCTTTTCCTTTTCTGTTGAAATGTCGGTAATGGGATGTCCTATGTTATTGTCTACGAAATCAAGTAGGCTATATTTATGGGTCCATAAGCGCTGAGCTTGTTACGGTCGGCCCGAACATATATCTGGAACCCAAAACGGTTACGGTCTACCTTGTATGGTTTCTTTTTTGCATTGATGCACTTCCCGCAGTTACCCGTTTCAAAAAAAATAAAATAAAATATTTCAATGTCCAATCAAATTTTCATTTTTTTTTGACAAAAGTTAGGGACTTAATCAAAATTTCATTATCTTCACTCAATTTAATAGATCAAATCAATCTATTCCCAAAATGGGTGCCCTAACAAACACCGACCCATTGATGACAAACAAAAAATAACGAATGCAGTCGTGAACCTCATTTGTGGAGGTAATTTGTACACGCTAATCCGTTTTTTCCACTGCAGAATGTTGAGGCTCTTCAAGCAAAAAGACACCTAATTTATGGGTCCTGTGACTATGGTGTCGGTCCTTTAAAACGTTTATGGCTGCATGTCCTTCACAACCAACCACATAATTATACTGTCGTCCTCGTGCTAAATGTTATATCTTTCATTTCATCATTTATAGGGGTTGATACTGATACACGAGTCATGTACCGAGTTGCTCGGCAACATGAATCTTCTCCAATCATGTCGAGTTGCTCCGGCAGACTCGGAAAATCTCATCACCGAGCTAACTCTTCCTCTCACTTTCCTCGATATGTTCTGGTTCAAATTGGCCCCAGTTGAACGTCTCTTCTTCTACACCCTTCCCGGCTTGGACCACACTCGGTTCCGTGACTCAGTCCTCCCCGCACTCAAGGACTCTCTCGCCCTTACTCTCCTCCACTACCTCCCTTTCGCCGGCAACCTCTTCTGGCCACCCACTTCTCCTAAACCCATTCTCCTATACAGCCCGGGCGACGCCGTTTCACTCTCCGTCTCCGAATCCGCCGCAGATTTCCACCGTCTCTCCGGCGACCACGTGAGAGGGGCCGCAGAGTCTCGCCCACTCGTGCCAAGCCTGTCGATTTCACACGAACAAGCCTCTGTTATGGCTCTGAGTGTTACTCTGTTTCCTAATTTCGGCTTCTGCATCGGCGTCTCAACCCACCACGCGGCATTTGACGGAAAATCAACCACCTTGTTCATCAAATCATGGGGTCATACTTGCAACAGATTAGTAAATGGGTCGACGGAATCGCAGTTGCCGCCGGAATTGACGCCGGTCTTCGACCGGACGGCTATTGAAGAAACCCCCGGAGTTGGCGGCTTAGACATGGTGCTATTGAGGAAGTGGATGGCGGCCACTGAGAATCTGTCGGATGGAAATCCCAGAAGCTTGCAGATCATTCAGGAAATCAATGACGGTAGCGGCGGAGACGTCGTTTCGGGGACGTTCGAGCTGACTCCGGCGAGCATAGAAAAGCTGCGAAACAGAGTAATGAAAACAGAGCACTCTGTTTTGGGCTCAACAAGACTATCCACATTTGTTCTGTCAAGTGCCTACACTTTGACACACATCGTCAGAGCGCTTTCTCTGGCACCATCACATGACAGCAAAAAAAGAATATTAATTGGGTTCCCCGCCGATTACAGAGGTCGGCTGGAAGTTCCGGTACCGGCGAACTACGTCGGGAACTGCTTGGGTCCCCACGCCATTGAAGTGGAAGAGAAGGATTTGATGGGCGCAGATGGGTTCGAGAGAGTGGCTATGAAGATGAGTGAGATGATCAGGGAGATGGACAAAGGAGTGGTCCGAGGACTAGGGGATCGCCTTTTGAATATAATGGACATTATATCGAAACACATAACAATTGGGATCGCTGGGTCGAACCGGTTCGGCGTATACGGGGCGGATTTCGGGTGGGGGAGGCCGGAGAAGGTGATGGTACAGTCGACGGAGAGGAGCGGAGCTATATCAATGGCGGAGTGCAGAGATGGGAGTGGAGGGGTCGAGATTGGTGTGGTATTGACCAAACCTCAAATGCAACATTTTCAATCTTCTTTTCTCGATGGCTTAAAGTCTCATTGAGGCTCGTAGCCTTCGGTACCAATGTATGTTACTGTGCTTATCATGTTTGTTTGGTTCTGACATAAGGTGATCTTAAATAATAATAAGGTCATTCATGATAGCGTCGAAACGGGGTGGGTGTAATTGTATAGCCGAATTATTCGACGTATAGTTTTTTGGCATCGAATGTCACGCCCCAAATTCAAGTTTGACTGGACTCGAGACATGAACTGAGACCCAACAATAAATATATAAAAGCAATAAGTTCTAAACAAATACTTCAACCAATAAATATGAAAATACAAGTCAACAGCTCGGAAAACCACAACAAAAATAGCTTAGTAATAAAAATAGAAAGTACGTCTCTAGACCATACTAGCCTAAGACTCTCACTAGCTCCCAGGCTCCGAGAATCCCGCTAAATCAAATCCCGCTCAAAACCTGTAGACAAAAACCCCAGAGGCGGATCCAGAAACTTAGTTTAGGGTATGCCACTTATAATGATAAAGTGTAAAATTAAATTAAAGTCGGTTTATGGAGTCCTAGAGTATGATTGGTCTTCCAAATGAAATAACTTTCTCATACAAACTCTGATTATAACTCTTAAGATATCAAATCGAATGAAATTCAGATATCTACAATTTTCATATTTGAATTTCAGTGAGAAAAAAAAACATTACATGAACTCATACACGTCATGAAAGTCAAATGATCAACCATATGCAGTCCAGTTCACCATGAGCAGAGCGCTCTGGGCAAAATATACAACTAGTCATACTACATGTACATGAGTTATGGAACAAACAGTCAGGGATACACCATTCGTCGGACGTGTGCATTTGAAGAACCTAAAAACCAAGACTTTTTTCCTTTTTTTTGTACAGAACTTTGTTTAAGTTCAATATTCACCTTTTACAACTTTAAATATTATAACGAATGCTAACATAGGTTAAGTTTAGAACAAAATTTGTTCAAACATGAAGTATTAAAATACAATACAAACATTAAAAATACACTTGTAAAAATGAAGAAACAAATTTACAAAAGACAAGGTTATCCTTCTACAATTGTAAAAATATAAGGAAAATTCTACAATAAGAAATATATGAATACTACATAATCAAATATATTTATATTTTATATTATAATATAAACATAAATATTTAATCTAGTTCAAGCGTGATTGTATCCTATTATCTATAGCGGATCCAGGAGTTCTCGATAGAAAATGCAACGTCTCTTATTAAAAAAAATTAAGTGCTAAGTTGTATATAAATATTTGCATACCTAATACATGTGACTATATTCAAACACTATATTTAAATTTATTGTAATGTAGAAAACATATTAGACATCATTTCTTTTTAAAAAAATGAGACAAAGTTACATTATTTGCCTATGACTATAAATACTTATAGATGTATACTACTAAACCGTTATGTTTTACATCTAACTTTTCGGGTACAACCTACTAAAATGTGTGAATAAGAGTATTAGAAGGTGTTATAGACATTTGGAGTTTTAAAAGTGCATTTTAAAGTAAAATGGGGTTTAACGTGCAACAGATTTTCAAATGATCATAACTTCTTCATACGAACTCTGATTTAGGCCCGTAAAATATCAAATCGAAGATATCTGAAAGCTCTACAGTTTTATGTAACTTTCTCGGGGCAGGGTATTCCGTGGCATACCCTAAACCCCCCTAAATACGCCTCTGAAAAACCCAATGATTTCAATCAAAACCTACACCTTTCTTCACAAAACCATCATCTAAACCATAAAACCTTAAACCAAACTACTTCAAGCTTTTCTTTATCAAACCCATAATTCAATTTCAACAAAAAACGAATTTGCTTAAAGGCTTTACCTTGGGAATGGAGAATAAAAGAAGAAAATGAGGTTTTTGAGACGTTTTGAGGTAGAAATCAAGCTAAAGCTTCCACTTTTCTCCTTGCTTCTTCTTCGAGCTTCCATGGAACCCCTCTCTCTCCCTTGCTAAATTCGGCCAACACTAAAGAAATGAGCTGAAATGCCTTCCAAAGTTGCCTTAAAACCTAGGTGAGAAATATCTAGTTTGCCCTTTAGCTCCCTTCATCCTATTTTGGTCCAACTAAGGGTAAATGGGTCTTTCTTCTTTACCAATGGAATTTCCCCTCGATTATAAAAAAAAAGGGTCTTTCTAGACCCATTTCTTCTCCTCCAAGCCACCATGGACAAGTGTCCATGTGGGGTCCACTTCCATCCTTAATACAATCCAGCACATCTAATTAGTTCAGTTTAGTCTTTAATTAGGCTTAGTTTGACCCCGGTTTGACTTTTTCGCAAGAACACACAATCGAAAGGAAACGACCCAACTAAGCCAACCGTAATGACGGCTAAGCTATTTGGGTTCCGGAAAGGTCCCGAATGACTCCCGGAGTCATTGGTTGACTTTTCCGGCAGAAAGTCAACTTTCGCCAAAAACCACTGGTTCGACCGGGGGCGGTTCTTACATCGAATCGGGTCACTGAAGTTTGAGCATTGTCGAATCTTTGAAATCTCCGAATCAACGTCGAAGGATCCGCAGACTCGGGAGGCCGTCGAATCGACATATTCAGGCCCAGCGAATAAGCATCCGACGCTTGCCCACGATTAGAAAGGCTAAATTTAATTTCGGCTATTAAATATCCAACCCCCGAAGCTTCTTATAACGAATCATCTGCAACCTCACCTCAGTGATATCATTTTTTTCGATATTCTGCTTCCCATTACCATTCGATTCAGGCACCCTTTTTCTCACTTCCCGTCGTTTCTTCGTCGTCTCGGATCCGCTTAAGCGGGACATTCAATAAAAAAACTGCACTAAGCATTCAACACAACAAAACATCGCAGTTACACACCTCGGGTCCCGGTAATTACACGATTATCACACAACTAAGTCAACATTCCGATTTAACCAAACAATCAACGACCGACCAATGCGGCAACCCAATAAACAATCACTTAACAAGCACGTCATAAGCAGCATCAAGCATCGCTCGTTAAACCAGCCTCGATCTCAACCAATCGACATAACAGTTCAACCAGCACGAGACAAACATTCATATTGCATTCATCATAATTCACATGGTATAATATGATTTTAAACTTAACTAAGAGTGTATTATGAATCGACATTTAAGGACGAACGACCATCATCAAACACAACCAACACGCAATCTTAAGGCTCGACATGGCCATTCTACCAGCACGCCAATTTCCCATAATTGAAAGCGGTTAATCTAGTGAATCACATCCTATATGCATACTAAGACTCTTCCGGTTATTATTATCCTATATGCATACTATTAGCATTCTTTAAATTAAAAGCGGAAATTACTACTATTCCCTACCTCAAAAGCAATCCAATCCCGCAGCGGACGACCTGGCTAGCTTCCTCCTCGTTACTTCACGCGATCCAAAAGTCTCCTCCTCCGTCACGCTCGGGTCGAAGGTCTTGATCACAGTTAAACACTCGAATCAAGAGTAATTCAAAAAAGGTTTAAAGAGGAAAACATTACAAATTAACCCCAAAAGGACTGGGTTATAAATAACCGTCCCAATTACTCAAAATCCAACAAAATGGGCCCAAAAGGCCCATTTTAGGTCTGTTACGGTTCAGGTCATGGACCTGTGGTCTATAACGTCACGGTTCTCCTCACGGAGCTGTGACTGACGCCGTCACGGTCTCCCTCACGGAGCCGTGACGTCCTCCGTCACGGTCCCCGTCACGGATTCGTGGCGGGTCTGACACTGTTCCGACTTCTTCTTCCTCCAGCTTCGGTTTTCACGAAAACCAACCCCAAAACTCCATTTTTGACCTTCCCAAACCTCCAAATCAGCTCCAAAAGCGTCAATAACTCAATACCCATCATGGGTATTCATTAAAACTCCAAAAACCCAAATACAATCCATCATCTAACACCCTTTTCTCTCCATAAATCATCATCCAACACCCACAATCTCAAAACCCAACCAAGTTCATCATTTCTCCTCAAACCCCATGAACCAAAATCAACAAAAACGAAAAAGGATTGAAGATTTACCTTGGGATTGGAGAATAGAAGAAGAAACAAGTGAATTTAGGTAGAAAAACACTTCAAGACTCTCTTTTTCCTCCTTTCTTCCCCCTCAAGCTTCCATGACCCTTCTCTCTCTCCCCTCTCTCTAAATTTGGCCAACACAAGTTTTTGGGCTGAAATGCTCCAAAAATGAGTCATATAACCTAAAGGGGAAATTCCCAAAACACCCCCTTGCTCTCATCTCCTTCAAGACCAACAAATGAGGGTTATAACGGTCTTTTTAGCCTCTTGCTTCCCTTCCAAGCTTCTATGGACAAGTGAAATAATTTTATGTAATTGTAATTTACATTAAAGTATAACATTTGTTATTCCGTTGGCTATATTTATACGTTGAACCCCGTTAACATTTCAATAAAATAACGCGAAACAGTACCTGTCATTTATCCAGAGGCCAATCACGGTCTATTTGCCACTCTGAACACAAAAAGACTAGTCTAAGCTCTCGGCTCTAATCAGGATTTGTTTAGCGTGTATTCTCGGTCTAATTACAAGTCTAATATGAAAAAGCGGTTCAATAAAACCGATTCGCTCTAAATCCATTATGGATAGTCTTACTAAAGCAAGACTTTGATGAATACTTAGTTAATGGTAGTACAGAGACGAAGATGTGGCCATGGCATAGAACTTGTGAGGTCGTAAGGTTGGAATAATTTTGATTTCGAATAACAACAATAAAAAGACCGACAATGTGACCCAACGGTCCGAACCTCTTCAAATATGGTATTGGATTTGAACCTTCCATCCGACCTCATTTCTTTCGAGGACTTGCAGGTGAGTTATGCATGGGTCCTCCTCGTTTAATTCCAAAAACTAAAACAAACTTGAATGGTTTAAACATGGAGAAGAGTCAACATCATCGTGTTTACGGGCCTGATCATAATCATATTTGAACACATACACAACACACTTAATATCTACGTCGTAATTTGATTGCAGCTTTTTCAAGGATTAGTTTACTTCCAAAAACTAAAACAAACTTGAAAGGTTAAAACATGGAGAAGAATCAACATAATCGTGTTTATGGATCTCTGTCTAGTGTTAAGCCGGGCCGCATATTCTTGGACTCCTAGAAAATACAAGGTTGTACTAGAATGTTACCATTGAAATGGATTGCGAAAAATGGAGCATTGAGACATGTACATTGGTTTTGTTCTATGTTTATTACAGCTGAGATTGTGGTTTTGTTTTTTTTGGTGTAGTTGTATGTTTAATACAATTGAGATTGTGGTTTTGTTATTGTTGATTGTGGTTGTGAGATTCTGGCTTATTGTTACAGAATGTTGGTGACTGTTTTTTTAAAAACAAGGGAAAACTATCAATATCTATCCAAAATCATGCCCATTTAACTAATGTTTACTCTGAATTTTAAAGTTAACTGATGCATACCCTGAAGTTACGACTTGTAACTAAAAACCTCTTTTGTCAACTAAAATGACAAAAATCCCCTCAGTGATTTTTTTCAATAATTTTTTTAAAATATAAATGAAGTGATTTTTTAAATAAAAATGAAGTCATTTAATAAGTAAATATATATATATATATATATAACAAAAGTAATTTTTAAATATTTTTTTTAACATAATTATTGAAGTGTAGTTGTGGGTATTTTGGTCATTTTAGTTGACAAAAGGGTTTTGAGTTACATTTTCGAAACTTCAGGGTATGCATCAGTTAACTTTAAATTTTAAGTAAGCATCAGTTGAATGTGCATGATTTTGGGTAGGTATCTGTAGTTTTCCCTAAAAACAATATTGCGCTATGGATAGCCTGTCGTTGATGTTTAATGATTCACTTTTGTTACTTTTGGCTGGCTTTGATAATCTAATGGGTAATGGCTGGTTTCAGGTCGTGAATAAAATTATGACACTATGATCCAAACATCAATAATAATAGTTTTAAGAAAAATGGCATAAAATTATGAAACACTAGTTTCAGAAGAAAAAAAAAACGAAACAATGGTTTCTAAGAAATGGCTTTACTTCAAAATGATAGATGGAGCTTCTTTGAAACCCGATCATTTCTTTTTAATCCCCAAGGATCTTGCCTGAGGGATTTACTAGCTACCTGAGCTTAGAGCTTCATAACGATGGTCAAAGCTCGCTGATAGGTGGCTGGAATTGAGATAACCAAATTCTTAAAATTCGTTCTTTTTCAGATCCGAAAATAAAATAAAAAAACATTAGTTACAAAACTATGAAACAATTTTCGGCACTATTTTACACTTTCATTTAACATATATTATAAGATAAATTAAAGTTGTATATATTTATGTTGGGTTTCGTCCACACTTTGTGAGAAAACATAAGACGAATGTCTTGTATAATTATTCCAATCGAACAAGGAGGTGGTTCCCCGTGCATGTGTAGATTGTGAGATAAAACAAATCTATTACGCATTGCAGCCAAATTCATATGAACCAGGAAAGTCTCTTACAAATACAGATTTCTAATCATTCAAAAGAATACTAATTTATGTACAACTAGTTGATTAACTAAAACTAATTAATCAACAAAACTAATTAGGTGTACGATAATCCACCAAGAATATATACTTCACAATTACCGACAATATCAAAATATTCATGCCCCAACGTATGGGTTTACGAGGCTTCAATCTAAACTCAACAAATCACGTGTTACCTTCGTATTCAAATATCGGAGCCTCAGCCAACTTGTGTTCACAAATTCGTTTTTATTTGCAGAATAAAAAAAAAGGACCATATTAGGACAACTTGAGCCAACAGGCTATAGAAACCAGACACCTGTCACCTTTATGGGCCAAGTTGGTACTTTGTAAAACAATGTGTCTCACTGACAGGACGCGTGCTTGTACGACAACCTCCGATCCAGCTCGAGCGATGACGTCACCCCAAATCTTTAAAAATCCCCAACACGAACCATCCTGTCTGTCTTTTTCTCTCTCTATGCAACTTGATCGCCTCGCTAGCTGCCCCCGCGCAACGCTGTGGCGACACGTACGCACGTCACGTACACCGCCACGTGGACGTTAATTATTTAGCATGAACCGGTGGTACGGTAATAAAATAAAGTTTGCAACTTGGCCCTCTTGCTCATGGGGTTCCTCGCCCGATCTTCTCTTTTGCGTGTTCTAAGGAGATTCTTCTTGTTACGGATCATATTAGGTGCTTTTGCTCGTACGTTGTTCTTCGGTACTAATCATGTCGATAAGTAGTTGGAAGTGTTAAAAAACATTCTGTGATCTTCTCCGTCTGTTTATCCATCTGATTTATTATTTCACGTTATTCATCCGTATATGAGCAGATCAAATTTTATTAATCTATAATAATATGTGGATTACGGGCTAAGATACATAGATCCGTGAATAACTCACCTACACACATCGTATTACACTCAATTTAATACATATAGTCCAATCAATCAAACTATAAAACCTATTATTAGTCGACCCAACAACGGATAGGATACCAATATTTTTATAGCTGAAAATTGTTTTTTTTTGAAGAATATTCGTTGAATTTCATTATGCAGTATCTTCAAGTACAAGACCTACAACTGGTCCTGGCAAAGCATTACAATTCCAATAAACATCGAATCAAACATACGCATTTCTAGTCAGCTCATATGCTACCTTGTTGACCTCCTGACGAACATCCCTCACCCAAGAGCCTGATTGTTCTCTCAAAAGTTGCTTATTATCCTCAGTGATCCCCCCAATCGGAGCAAGGACACACTCCGAGATTGAGATACTGAGCACTACTGTCAAACAATCGGATTCAAGGAGTTGTTTTAATGAAGGAGTTGTGTTTGTTTTTACTAAAAATAAATTTACGCATAAATAATTATACTTGATCTACCCATATATTTTACGGATGAAATCTACAAAATATTCATTTGTATCGTCAGGTTTGCGTAAAATATAATGATTCAAATCCACATCGGCGTGGACAATCTCTTTCCTACGAATGGATATCTGCCCATAAACAAAACATTCTTATATATAACAGAGATAATACATAAAACATTTAAAATTAGAGCACGATGACACTTTAATTTTGTGATAAAGTTCATGCTACTATACGAATAAATAATCTTCGTTAAATTACTGAAGGGAAAATTTATTATAAAAATGATAAAGACAGGTATATGAGGATTCATGTTCAGTGTTTTCTTCCGAAACACAAGTGAATACAGGCATTAGTGTTTTTATATATTGTGATGGCTGAAAAGGAAAGAGCAAGTTGATAGGAGATAATTGTAATAAAATGCAATTGGGTGGTCGATACCACCAGAATGTGAATGAAAAATCTTATTGTAAGATCTATTTGTCCCCACCATTATTGATTTGATTTGACATCAAAAAATAAAGTGTAAAGAATTGATGACCCAAGCTGATTCATCAGATTATATATGTTTTATCTTTCTTTTCTTTTACAATTTAATAATGCAACTTGGATTTATAAGTTCGGTCATCCTAATACTTTTATTCCTAAGTTTGACTCTCAAATTGGTTTTTATTTCATAATAGATGTCATCAGTATGTTAATTATATTATTCATGCATGCTAATCTGTCAAAAGTACCACTATATTGTCTTAATAGTTTAAATATTATTGTAAAATGTTAAAAAAAGAATCATCAACCATGTATAGGGGCGGTATTTGGTATAAGCCTATCTTAGTGAACGGATTGAAAAAATATTTTGACGCCAAATATGAACGATAGACAAAGAAGATCAAAAAATGAAACTTTGATTTTTTTGCCCGTTATTATAACACGTGTTGACCTCTACTGTAGGGCATTTTAACTATGACGGTAGTTTATTCATGCACGAAATATATTAGTACCTTACCTAACGAAGTGTTTGTCTTGATTTAGTATCCGATATTAATTTTTTTTTGTCAAAAACACGTAAAAAGTTCATAGCAACTTTTACTAACAGTTAAATTTTCAAAATTATATCATTGAAGAAGAAAGATAATTGAATTTCGGAAGGCGTTTTGAACATTTAAATATTCCATCCAAAAATGATCGAAAGTATTTACTCAATTTTTTTGAAATTCCAAAATAGTGAAAAGGAAAAAATAAATTAGAAAAATATTTTTGTGGTTATAATATAGTGAAATAGAATTATCCCATAATTAAATTATCTATTTTAAAAATCGTTTATTAGTAGCGAATAACCTATCTCCACGTTTTGGGAATCTAAGCGGGAGTAGCTCTCATACTCCTCTACTAATGTGGAATCCTAGAACATCGGACGGATCTCCAAGTTTCGGTACGCGTGTCGAAATCCCGTCGCATCAAAGCCAAGTTGATCCCCAACTTGAAAACGGACACGTACGCAATGGATAGGGAACACTGCAATTCGCGGCATTACGATGCAGAGATTCCTGACCACGTGGAGGGCCCACGCTTGACCGGAGCAGAGAGGTGACACGTGTCCACAACTACCAAATCCAACGAGACACCTTTTGCTGTGTCGTTTTGGAATTCGATAACCCTTTTATCTCGGCGAAAAAGGCCAAAACGCAGAGAAAGGCAGTGACGATTGTTTGACGTCTCCTGGAATTTCGTTTCGAGACGCTCTTCATGCCCTCCACGTGTCGTGGTTCTACAGATCTGAGGTCATTTACGTCATTTCGCTCTCCGCCCTGTAAATATTTTCCTTCCTCCCTCTTTTAATCCTCACCATCTTCCTTCGCTTTTCTTCTCTCTAAATTATTTGATTTCGTTGTCTATGTCCGGCACGAGTCGTCGTTTTGTTTCGCTTTCTAGTGTGGTCGCCGGTGAAAATATCGAGAAGGGTTTTGTGGGGCTAAGTGCTTGAATTTGAATTTCCCCTGAGAAATTGGTGGGTTGGATTTGAGTGAGCTAAAATTTTCAGCTTTCATCTAATTCGAACTTTGGTTTGGATTTTCGATGGCGAGAGAGGAGGAAGTTGGAAATAGGGAAATGGGTATGGGAATCAGTAATTTCCAGAACGATCTGATGCGCCGGTTTGTGACTCCGATCCAATTTTCCCCCAAAATTGAAGATGCCGCCGAGGAGGAAGAGGAGATTGAGCTGAGCCTCGGCCTCTCGCTGAACGGTCGATTTGGAGTAGACCCGAAGAAGCTAGCGCGGTCGGCGTCGGTGGTGGACTTCAGCATGATCCACCACGGCCCCGTGAAAGAAGAGGCGGCGCCGCTGATGAGGACGTGCTCGCTGCCGACGGAGACGGAGGAGGAGTGGAGGAAGAGGAAGGAGCTGCAGACGCTGAGGAGGATGGAAGCCAAGAGGAAGCGGGCGGAGAAGCAGATGAACTTGAGGTCGGTGAAGAGGGTTTTCGGCGGCGAAGAGAATTGCGACGGCGACAAGGTTCTTAATGGGTTTTTCACCGACAAAGTCTGTGGGGGAGGTTTTGAGGGTCTGCCGCCGCAAGCACCGTCGTCGCAGGGATCGATTGGTTCGCTGGGAAGTGGGTCGTCTGGGATTTCAGATTTTGACAGCCAAACACCAATTCAAGGTATCATCTTTTGTCCCCCAAATTCTCTATTTGGCCATGATAATTAACTACTTAATTGCATTATGGGTTCCTGTTGCTGTTGCTATAGTATTTTTGTTCATTTGTTAATATTTTTCTTCCAAATCTTCTAAATAGTAGAATATAAGGAAGAAAATTTATGCATCCCTAGCTCAGATCTACTTGCTTGCATCTATATATCCTTTCCTGGATGTTCCATGAACTGTTCATAGGGTGAGATTCAGAATGTGTTCCCAAAGGTAGTTTGATGGAATAGTTTGAATAGATAGAGTTTAGGGGAATCAAAACATGTTTCACCATGAAAATTCTGCAATAATTTTGACCTAAAATAGCAACACCCAATCTTGCATAAACGTGGTTAAATTGGACAATTAGTGCTATCCAACAGTGTATCTTTTGTGGAGTTGATAATGCAAACCTAGTGTGAGAATTGACTCATTTTTTGTGTATAAATGAGGAAAAACTTGTTTTTATGATGCATATGAAGCTAAATTGTATATACATTAATGGGAGCCCAAACTCTTGTACAATACATATTTGGTTCACTATGTTTGGATTCTTGGACAGTTGATAATAGTACTTGGAACTTTTCGAATGCCTTCTATAACCTCAAGCTCTACTTGTAATTTTAGCTATTTTAAGATCCTCGAAATTGGTCTCTGACCCTTTTCTTTTGGTAGACCCTGTAGGAATGAACAAATGCAGTGATGCAGCAAGTCCATCAAGTGTCCATTCTTTGACAGAGTGCGAGCAGAAGCCAGCAGTAACTACCAGAACAATGATTACAGAGAAACAGGGCAAGTTTTCAGGTGTTGTAATGAAGAATGCATCTGAGAAAGTTGCAGTTGCAGAGAAAGAAGGTAAGAATGGGATGAAGAATGTATTGGAGAACATGCCTTGTGTGTCCACCAAAGGAGATGGCCCGGACGGTATAAGAATAGAAGGGTTTCTTTATAGGTATAGGAAAGGGGAGGAGGTGAAGATAATGTGTGTATGCCATGGGAGCTTCCTTTCTCCTGCAGAGTTTGTGAAACATGCTGGTGGTGGTGATGTTGAACATCCATTGAAGCATATAGTTGTGAGCTCTTCTTTCTTGTGATTGTGAACCTTGGAATTTCTGCAACTAATTAGCAGGAAAATGAAGCTTTACTTGTAGTTTTATCTAGTTATTAGTTAACTTGTTTACACTCTTAGAGGTTGATCCCCTTTTGATGTCATGTTTCAAAGAGTTAAATTGCATATAGGTATTGCTTATTATATGTCTTCTTGTTTTTCGGAAGTAAAATGTTTGTATTAAGACAATGGGGTGCACTGGGAATAGACCATTTATAAACAGACTAAGAACGAAGTTCTCTAGTTATTTTTATAGCATGGACGAGGCATCTTTATTATTCGTTTAATAGAATACAAGTTAAGACGGCTGGGAGTTGGTCTTCCGACCTCTGAAGAACAGGCGTAGAAGTAGCCGATCTCAACCAGTGAGTGGCCTTAGCTGCTAATTTTCACGGACATGAGTTTTAAATAGTCGATTTGAGAAAGCATTTACTAAATGTCTTGGATGACGCTACTCACCGGGGAAAAGGGAACGGTAGCCAGTTTGTTGAGGTGACCACATTGAGTGCGTCCGTGCGGATGATAACTCGCGACCATTTGCGGATCTTTGCTAGACCTAAAGGCTAAAGCCATTGTTATTGCGAATGCTTTAATGAGAGTCTGGTCTCAAGCCCCATTTATTGTACCATTACTAGTTTCAATAACCTCTCTCATGTCAGATCGACAAATGACACTTCATCTGGGGATTGTGATTGGATCCATTGGGTCCACTAGGAAGTCATTGATGTTGTATGGGACGTCGTAGATATTCCGTCCATTTTGATCTAGCATTCAAAGGCGAATTTATAGTGGATGAAGAGATGTTCTACTGTCTCCTGATGTTGACAACAAATAGCAGAGAGATGAGGCTTTGTTTTTTGATGGGACAACGTCGATTCCTAATCCATTCGCAAAGGTCATTTGCACATCTTAACTGTGTTCCACCTTTTGTGACAGATCCTAACACAAAGGTGATACACGTTTACAAAAAGTACCAATCACGTGTAAAATAATTATGAAAAAAGGAGGGCATGATTTGTAAAAAAGTATCACCTTTATGCTACTTTTTGTAACAAAAAACCACATTTATGTTAGGATCTGTCATAAAAGATGGAGTACGATTAAGATGTAAAAATGACTTTTCCAACTGGGCTAAAAAATGACGTTTTCCCTTTGTTGACCGCTTAGAACTCGGGCTGCACCCTCTTGAGTGATAAAAGGAATGGGCAGACAATCTTGAACACTCTTCTTTTTGAAATGTATGCCTTTGGGCCGGGCTTGTGCAGTGAATGGACTGCTGAATTTGTGTATTTGGGCCGGTTGAGAGAGTGGGCTGCTAAACGTGTGCCTTTGCTCTCTTTCATTCCCAAATTTCGTATTCGAGCGAAAAAGAGGGGAAGAGGATAGGGAAGAAGGTGGTGGAGCAGTGCAATAGTACTACATATATCCTCCTTTGATTCTTTTGTATTCTTCAGCCTTGTGGGTTTGAGCTCGAAATCGGAGATCACAAGCCTCCAACAATGTCCGATTACGTTCCGGTGCAAGTCTTGATCAAAATCCTCCTCTTCCTCCCCGTCAAAACCCTTCTTCAGTGCACCTCTGTCTGCAAAGCCTGGCGCTCCCTCATCACCAGCTCCGCCTTCATCTCCGCCCACCTCTCCTCCTCCCGCCGCCGCCGCCCCCTCCTCTTAACCCGCACACCCACCACCAACAACCCACGAGCCTTCTCCCTCCACTCCGACCCCGACCCATCTCATCTCCTCTGCCCATTTCCCTCCACCGACCCCGACGTCTCCTTCCGCCTCGTCGGCTCCGTCCACGGCCTCGTCTGCCTCTCCGACGACCTCTTAACCTACACCTACACCGTCATCGTTTGGAACCCCTCCCTCCGCCGCTCTCTTCACCTCCCTAAGCCCGCCTCCACCTTCGACGCCGTGGGTCCCTACCATTTTGCTCTCGGCTTCGGCTTCGATTCCTCTAGGAACGACTACAAAGTGGTGCGGGTTGTGTATCTCCAGGGCTGGTCGGATGAGCCCCAATTGCCGCCGCTGGTTGAGGTTTACTCACTCAAGGAGATGTCCTGGAGGCCTGTCACTGCTGCTGCTGTGGAATATTCCATAACCGAGGTTATGTGGTCACAGTGCTTTCTCCACGGAGCTGTGCATTGGGTTGCTAGTAAGCGAAAGGACACAGGTTTCGAAAATGTGATTCTCCTCTTCGATTTGGAGAAGGAGGTATTCAAGAAGATGAAGCTACCAGAGGGTTTAGCTGGTCATTGTCCACTGAGATTGTCTGTATCAGTAGTTGGGGGTTTGCTGGCTGTTCTCGATCGTCAATTCGTGCAGGAAAATTTGGCTCCTTTTAAGGTTGGGGATGATTCTAATAACCCTTGTAAGATGGACATTTGGGTGAAGAAAGGGTATGGAAAGGGGGGCTCTTGGGCTAAGATTTTTACTGTTGACAGGAAGTGGGATGTTGGGTTGGCATTGCATTTGAGGAGAATTGGTGAGGAAGTTCGGATGGAAACAGGTGGAGCGGAATCAACAAAGCTTGAGTGTGGCTTGGATGATCTTCAGCTGCCTGCTGCATACAATATTTTCCATTTCAACACTAATGCATTTTTTGCTTTCACTTACCCCGAAAGTCTTGTTTTGCTTCACAAAGAGAATGCTGCAGATGTTTTTCAGGTGTCCAAGGATCAAGAGTGGATTGAGAGGCAAGATACATAAACTTCAACACTTACTAATTTTATTGATCACTAAAACCCCACACTTTAGTACAATCTTGAACTGTTTATAGTCTAACTTATCTTTGAGTATCAATGCCCCTGATGATTTTTGCTGCAGATTGATGGGATAGGCAAGTAATTAGGATTAGTTTACTACCTGGTTGTGTGTAAGTGGAAATCGTTTCTGCTAATTCAACATTTCATATGTTCACAGTAGATTGTCACATTGAGATTCCAAGAATGTTCTTGCATATAAAGCAAAAATATTCCCATGATCAATCTGATTAGCTACTTTAAGTAGTGAATTTTTTGTTTCCATCAGATAGATTGCTAGTTGTGAACTCTTAGCTCTGTTTTTTACTCCCTAAGTTCATCTGGTGCAGCTTATATGAAGGGTGAGTTACCTATTTGAGTGTTCCATTTTTAATTTGTTAATTTATGTAGATGAGAAGTATTTGTTTTCATTTTGAAACATGTAGATAGCCCTTTAAGTAATTAAATGTACTTGTTTTCCTATGTATACAGATTTATGGATTGATGACAAACTGATAATAATTTATTTTATGCAATTGTACTTTTGATCTCGAGTCCTGATACATTTCATGTTCTGTAGTTACCCGGAAGGTCAGAGTGGTGCCTATCATTTAACACCCGAGAAAGAAAAACATATCAGGTGAGCAACACAAAACTTTTGTGATCCAACTTATTGTTTCCTCTTAGAACCTAACTTTTCATAAATGAGACTGTCATATTTTCCTGTCTTATATTCGACTTTTTTTTTAATTATTTACTATATGTACCTTAAGAATAAGGCTTTTGTGTATTCATCAATGTGGGTATATTCACTCTCTCTAAATCATTCCTTCATTCATTTGTTGTTTAATCCCACTGTTCTGTGTTGAGGGAGACTAGAAAACTTTGTCATGTCTCCCGAGAAACTTCACTTATGAATGGCTTAATTTTTTAGATATAATTTATTTGCGTTTTTCGAATTTTGATTCAAAAGTCCCAATTATGTTTAACCATACACGTTCACCCGAGATGTTAGGAACATTGATTCTCAAGCTCTAGTGCTTTTTGAACATGATTTCTTTCTTTAGGGATTGATTAAATATATATTGCCGAAAGTCTTAGTGGATTAGAAGTTAGATAGAAAAACAGAAGCTAAATGTTTGAGATTGTATACTTGGTTCTTTACTATGTTGGGTTATTTTTCCCTAACCAGTCTTAACTATGTTATAGCAACTCTCTAGTTTATTTTTGTATGCGACCTTCATGAAAGCTTATCACAGCCTCACTATGAATGATTTTTTATGTTCCATTTGTTAATCTGTGTCGGTATCTAAATTGTCTCAACTTTATAACTTGGTGGTGGTGGGCTTCTTGCTCTATCCTTTTGTTGCATAGGTGTAGCTAAATTTTTGTTTATCCACAACTTACTTCGATAAATAGCAATGACGTTAAGCATACATAGATATTGTTACCCAAAGTACATAAATCTTGTTAGTTGCTAATATTTTGTTATAAAAATTCTGACAAATATTGAATTTGGAAACAGCTTTGCACTGCAGATGTCTACTACACATGCTGTTGCGACGAATGTAATGAGGAGAAGGTGAATTGGATGTGGATAGGTCTGGTCTGGCACAAGCAATGAAACAGTGAGCTAGAAATATTTTGGGAAGTATTTAGCTAAAACATATATGCTATAACTTGGAATATTCCATAAACCTTTTGATGGAGATTGCTTCATGTATTGGATCCTACTTACATGTAGTTGTTTCATTATCCAATTTGGATAGACTATAGAACTTAACAGATTATCTAATGTGAACCATATAAAAGCGTTTTTAAGTATCTATAGTCTGCGACTCTAGACCAAAGCCTTGAACTTCATTTCATTAGCGGCAATGCATACAAAGGGTGTCTGAGAGCTCGTTCAACGTGCGTATGGAACGGTTCTGATCCTACTGATAGGATTGGATTCAGGAACATGACGATGTGATGGCGAGAAACGACATGCTCTAAATACTATTGTTAGACAGATTCACGAGGATCGCGATCCTGAATCGGGAAACTTTTTCTTTTCATTTCTTTGTTTTATTTGTTTGTTTTCTTTTTTAATTTATTTTACATAAATTTGTTTTGAATTTTTGTTCATTTTTTTCTTTTGTTTTTTGTTCAGTTTCTATAAATAGTTATAATGTTAAATTTTATTGAGATATTATTTTAAATATATAATTATTTAATTTTAATTGAATATATTTTCAATCAGATATATTATTTAGATTTATTTTATTTAATTTAGTTACTAATTAAAGATAAATTTATTTAGGTTTAATGGAATATATTTTAATTAAATATATATTATTTAGGTTAATTTATTTAATTTAAATACTAATTAAGTATATATTTGTTTAGGTTTTATTGATTTGATTTAATTAATAATTAAATATATACTTATTTAGGTTTAATTTATATTTAAAATAATTAATAATAAATGTAGATTTAGGCTTGTGTTTAATTTGTTTAAATTAATATAATTTTGAATTATTGTTTCATGAAATCAGTTTTGTTTGTCCAAATCTATTTTTTAGCACACGAATCGAATTTTTTTATTGATATGAATTAAAAAACCGTAAAGACCATATAGGAGTGAAAATGAGCTAAACAAGATGAGATACAGTCTTAGTGACGGCTGAGACATTTATCCTATATCTAAGTACTTGATGAGGCCCAAAAAGATGCTAGGGGGTGGTGTTGAGTGAGATGAATCCATTGTACTTTTTCCGTCTCGACTTGATCGATACTATTATGTCGTATCGATCAAAGAGTATGCTAGGAAAAAGAGGAGGCTGGGAGTCATAAGGCACCTAAGTTACAAAGGTTGAGGTTTGGCTCTTCATAGACACCCAAGATGCCCTGGGTTACTTATGGTGACCCGCGAGCCAGCTCACCGTGCCTCCCTCCTATCTTATCGGGGCTATCTTCCTCAGCTGTGTCTGTGGAGTCCAAACTGCCTTGGGTGGGAGTATTAGATCCATCCGTCCCTGGAGAGGAGAAGTACCAACGGGGGCTCATCCATCCTTTGGTTAGGGGGCGAAGTCCTCCACCTTAGGAGGAGATAGATACAAATGGGGTTCCTCTCGCCATGACCTAGGTGTATCCTCAGGTGTAGGCTCAGGCCAACAATCCCTAGCCCCCTGGTTGTCGTGAGGGTGCTTTCTCTAATCTCCTGTGTGATCCAGGTAGGGGCGGATGTCTAACAATACCCGAAGTCGCAGCAGCATGGCCGTCACCCGCGATGATCGGCCGAGATCCCGTTTGCCCAGCCCAGCACCAATCGGCTCGAAGAAGACTCGTTCGTGTTGGTGGAGCAGTTGTCACTAGGAGGATGTGCCTGTTCGGGACCAACAATCCGGCTCGAATTGTGGTTGTAGGTCGGATATCCCATCCCGAGGTCCAGTTGGATGCGTGGGTGCTCGGTGGCGCCTTGGGTAGGGTCCGGTGTTGGCGGGTTTGCGGTAGGGGTGGGGTGGGATCGCTATCAATGGGTGTTCCGTATTAGGACCCCGAGGCCCCATTTTGAATTCCGCTCTATTGACAATCCATTGGAGGATGGGGTCCCCGTCTTCCTCCGTATCAATCCGGCAGCACTGTGACTGGATTCGAGAAGCTGGCCTGACACGACGATCTCCAGGGTGCATATACGCCATTTCATGTGGCAGGCGCCGACGATCAGCAGCGAGGGGTGTAAGGTCTTCTCGTGGGGTGATCCACGAGCCCCATCTGATCAGCCGAGCCGTGGATGAGCGACCGATCTTCGGGCGAGATATAGTGGCAGAGGCCGGCGAGTGTGGTGAGTGGGCATCTATGGTGGTCAAAAGAGGCATGGGCGGTTGTGGCATTCAAGAGAGGGACAAAAATGGTTTTGGGAGAAGGAAGGATTTGAAAGAGAGAAAAACCCTAGTGGTTTCGTGTTAGAAGCTTAGCCTCCATTCAAATATGTTGTGTCATTATTTACTAAATCAGAAAATAGCAAAACAATATAAATATAAATTACACAACTAGCGGACAAAAATCTTACGTGATCCGTAGAAAATTCAGACCATGTGAAATACACACAGATTCCAATACAGCTAATATGGTTTATAACATTTTAAAAGATCTCAACGGTGTAAATGCTCTAAAGATAAGGGTAAGCAATGTAAGTGTTATAGGCATCGTCGGTGCTTATATAAAAGAAAAATTGAAATAACATGATTTTTTGTCGTTTATTTTCTTTTATTATTGACGCGTCGTTTTCCACTCGCCGACTACCGGTCAAAAAGCTTTGCGTTGCATTTCACGCGTCGTTCTAGATGTATTGAGGTGACTAAACGTGAGTTAAGATTCAATGTTTCGCACAATCGACGACATATGCTCCTCACTGCACCGCTGCTATTAATGTTAACACTAAACAAAGCACTGATTTCGACGACAGTCAGTACAACAGTAACACTAATCGACCTTGATTGCGAAACGGTTGAATTCAACGACTACGCTAATCTATGTTCGTCTCCCTCCACATTTTTCTTCAGATGCATATTAAAACAGGTGATATTCAAGATCAGATCTGTTAAATGTAAATGAGTGTTATGCAAGCCGGAGTTGCGGATAAGTTGAACACCTTCATAAATACACAAAAAACCAATCTTATGTTTGTCTTTTCTTCAACTTAGGCAGTCAAAGATTTTATAGACAGACAATAATATTGTTTGATATTGAGTTTGTCTTATTCTATGTAACTTATTTGTTGATGTGACCTTTGGGCATTTTGCTTGTAGCTTTTGTGAGCCAAATACAAAACTATAGCTGACATTTTTGTCATATGTAATAAACCTTAATAATCTTTATAGAAATGACATCTGATTGTGTGTAATAATTTGTAGCCCAATGACACCATAATCTAAATGAGTAACTTGTCCGGATCGTAGCAAGATATAATGTAAGGAAAAATTACATTATATCCCCTTGTATTTTATGTATATAATAATGACATCATATTGTAAGTTTTAATCAATTTATTGTTTATACTTGAAACAGTATTAATTTATTTAGAAAACTTTGTTTTTATTTTATGACGTTCAAAAATATAATATGTCGAAAATGTCTTTATAAATCAAAAAGAGTAAAATTTTAAAATTAAAATTAATTTTTTAAAATATAGAATAAAATGTTTATTGAATTTAATAAATAAATAAAACGAGCCCTTTGCTTTTTTTTTTCTTCGTCTTTCAATTTAACTTCTAACTTTTTTTGTACAGACAAAATCTATCATTCTGATAACAAAAAAGTAAACGAAAAATAAGTTAATGAATTGATACAATAGGGCCGTGAATAATTTTTTTTATTGAAATGAATCAATACAATTTTAGGCACGTGATAATAAACTGATCAAAATTCAAAATAGGGTAGTATACTATAATTTCTAGTAATTCTAATCACCTAATAACCATTTTTATATAGAGAGATAAATGTATTAAAAAAGTGGCGGTCTTGGGATAAAAACTACAACCACTTGAACAAAGTCCAACAAAAATCGGCTCAAAAAGAAAAAGCAATAAAGAAAACAATCACCCCGATCCACAGTGACGGAGCCAACTTTTCTAGTTTGGGGGGGGGGGGGGAATGTTTTTTTACAAATAGTATATAACATTCAAATAATATAAACTAAAATTAAAAATGTTAATATCACGTAAAAATAATACACTAATACTTATTACTTATTAAAATATATTTTTTATTATAATTTTTTAATGAAAAATATAACATTTTTGCCTGCTTATCCTTAATGTAAATGTCAAATTATTGATAGTCTTAAACCCGAAAAAAGGTAAATAAAAATACAATTGTGTAAACTAAATAAAATTCAATGAAAATAACAAGAAACATATAAAAATTAGGAAATTAAAATAATACGAAATATAAAATAATTAAGAAACTTAAATAATAAGATTCATAAAACAATTAAGAAGCTCAAAGTTTGTGAAGGTGAAATTAAGAAATTTTTAAAAAAAATTAAGGGGACATAATTACAAATTAAAAGAATTTTAAGGGTACAATTAATTTTTTTAATTATAAATATAGGTAATAAAACTTAAAAAAGTAATATGAGGGGGGCACATTTGCAAAATTAAAAGAATTCTAAGGGTACAATTAAGAAATTTTAAAATATATATGGTAAAAACTAAAAAAAATGAGGGGGGCACGTGCCCCCCCTGGGCCCTACCTAAATCCGCCTCTGCCGGTCCACCACAACAACCACAAGTCCACCAGACTAGCGAACAATGCCTCAAGAGACCGCCCGGGCAATCTTGATCAGACTAGTGAACGGTACTACAGGAGACCGCACATGTGGATCCTCTAACCTCAAGAAGGCTAAGTGATCCATGCTCCTCCACCCGAAAACGGACAGATCGGCCCCAAAATACGACCCCAGATTAAGTACTCACGGGATCCCACCAAGGTAAAGCAACCCCAAGATGACTCATGAACAAGTACTCATCAGACATGGCAAGAGAAACCATCAAAGAGGACCGGAGGACAAAGTGTTGAACTCCTCAAACATGAGTACATGACACAACATTCCTCAGACGCTCCTAGTCAGTGCAGCAGTCGGAGACTCGATCCACTCGAGGAAGGTAAAATAACGGTCAACCGCTCTCATGCTGAAAAAGGATCCCTACTGAACCCTAGCTAGAAGAATACTTGGTTCAATGACACCGGTCTCTGAGAAGACACGACGGTTACAGTTTTAACCAAATGTACCAAATACACAGCAACCCGATATCAATTCACTCAAACCTCAGCCTTTGTAGTTCCACCAAAAAAATCCAAGACTCAAGAAAAAACAGCTGGTAAAACCATTTAGTTACAAGTTGAAGCCGAATTTTTGGATGGATGTTGTGAGGACGATAAACCCTAGAAATAAGAGCAAAGCAAGATACAAAAATGAGTAAAGAAAGGCATGTGATATAGGCAGAGAGTTGCAGAGGTTGGTGCAGATTGAGAGGGATGTAACATAACTTAGATGATGCCTTAGCTAGCTGTGACCTATCAACACATAGTTCAGACTGTTGCCATGCACCATAGTCATGACCATGGCACGTGCACAAACATCACCACTATTCCATACATATAGTGTGGGTGATCTGATGCAAGATCTGCAGAGACTTTTTGAGTGAGTTCAAAGAAAGAATCAACACCTTTCAAAGAGCAAACAAATCAGCTTTCTTCCCAATACAGCACCAGGGTTCTGTGTCTTGTGGTCATAACAATGACAATATGACATAATAGATTCGAGAATCATATATATTGTCATGTAACATTTTTTGAAAGAATATTGTCATGTAACATAATCATCAGTGTTGGTATTAGTTGTGTTAAGGTTTTCACGTACTTTTTTTTTGTTAACTTAAGAGTGTATTAATATAGAATTTGAACGGCTGATCAAAAAAAATATAGAATTGAACTCTTCTTTCACGTTTTTTTGTGGGGTATTGAGGATGACCCTTATTTTATTTGATAGAATTCTTGGGGTTTATTAATGAAATCGTCATTTCGATACGGTCCCACCATGGTGTGCGTATCCTTTGGTCGCCTCTTCCCCCAAATTTCCACTATTGCCTCCCCCCTAGGGCCCGTAACGGTCGTCCCTCACTCTTTGAGAACCTCGTCGACAACCTTACTCGCTCCTCGAGCACTTTGATGAAGGACAACCTCACGGGTATCCATAGAAAATTGGGTATGGTTTCCTTGAAGGAGGAGGAGGACGTAATTATCGTCCCTACAACGATGCTTCTGAAAATGGATGGTACACAAGACTGTTATGTACTTGTAGGCCGATTACTGCCCTAGAAGCCCTACAATTTGAGGTGATACGTGGTATTCTGGTGGCCACATGGAGGATTCGGGCTTGTGGTCCAACCTCCACAAACTCGGTCTTCGGATTTTTCTTCTCGTCCCTGGAAGCGTTGGAAGGGATCTTGGGGTCAGAAGCCTTAGACTTTCCATGTCTCTCTACTCCTCCTCACAGATTTTTGGCCGCGCATGCAACATGAGATGATGGTTTTCTGTTATATGTAGATTTGGATTCGGGCTTTCAACATCCCGGTAGAGAAAATGATGTCCTAGATGAAGGGGGTATTTGAAGCAGCACTAGGCTCAAAGGTGCACTCGGCCACACGACCACAAAGAAAGGGTTGGGAGGACTATATGTGGATGCAGAAGCAGTTAGACGTATCCAGGCCGCTTCGCTGCCACGTCCGCCTTGTGTTTGAAGGTTACCCGAACCAAATCCAAGTCGGACTATAGTACAAGCGAACTTCAAATTATGCTTTCGGTGTAGACAACTAGGTTACGCTCTTTGGGATTACATGGAAGATCTCCCGGGAATGAGACTAGTGTATAAGCGTTTTGATACTTCTCTCAAGGTCCCGACGAGACGAAACGTGGAGGGGATCTTCTGTACCTTGAGCAGATCCAGAGGAAACCAACACTAGCGCCATCGATCCTCCTAAAGGTGATGGTCCCACCTGGATTATCCGCCTTACAAGATGTGGCTAGCAACAAACAAGCTTTGGAGCTCGATTACCTGATTAAGAAAGCCCTCCATGGTAAGTAAGTTTCCAATGCATGAGAGGGAAGACCTCGACTTATATAGGGCGGAGAAGGATAGGTATGGGGTAGTCCAACCCAAGAATCCTTATGACATGACTAATAAGGGTCAAGAGTGCCGAATGAGCTTTCTAGAGGGGCACAAAATGCCTCTACCTCTAAACCTACGCCGTTACCATCTCCGCCCACCCTTGCTGCTACTTCTACCACTACTACAAGGAAATCAATATCACAACGTTAGAAGATGGAGGATATCCCGCTAGGCCATCCGCTTGGACAGTGCCCAACGAAGATGAAAGGGTGGAAGAACAAAGGTAGAGAGAAAACCCAATATGCCCATGCACTAAAGGACTAACTCAAGAAAAGGGCTTTCGAGGTGATATAGTTATACCCCCTAGAAGAGGCTTAGGGGGACTCTAAGGGCCTGAATACTCATGCATGTTTGCGAAGCAGTCTCGCCAAGAGATATGAGGCCTAGGGCGGATGTAGGATTTTCCTACATCGCCCTCGGCCAGGGTCCTCTAGTCATCTTCCATGGGTGGAGTATCCCCGTATCCCAATGAAACAAGAACATTCACCACCACTCTCAACGTACCCCACTCGGTAGGTTACAAGCTCGGTCCACATGGCAAACATGTTCCATAGGTAATCTTGAGTAGCTAGAAATCTAGTCTTTTTTTCATTCATGTGCTCAAATAGTCTCAGACTAAGACCTTTATTGGAAGCAGATTGAGTACGTCGGAGCTTTGTGTTTGAACCACGAACACATGATGAAGGACATTTAGAGAAGGCTAGTAACGTTCAGTCAGCCGGTGAACCGGGTCGTCCATACCCGTCACCAGGGGTAGCGACCACCTCTATCGGTGAAACTTCGGGGAAGGACGATCTAGTCTTTACCGACAAAAATCCGACAGAGGGAACCTATGAAAAAAGCAGACGTATAAAACGTAAAAGAAAACTGGTTCTAGTCGTCCCAGTAAGGTCGTAGGATGGACTGACGATGTTGTCAACCGTCGATGTCGGAGCACCGATAGATCGGGGGGGGGGGGGGGGGGGGAAGGGTGGTGTGGATCGCTGGCACCGGAACAAGACCAATTCTAGCGACGATAGATCTAGCAAAGGAAGCAGCAACGACGTACGACATTTCGATAAAAAGGAGGGGATAGTTCGCGGTTGGGGGAACTAGGCTGCTCGGAGGACCGACAAGGCTACCGGGCTCCGACGACTTGTTCTATGCATCTAAAAATCATTTGAGAAAATTGAGGATATAACAAAAACACAGGTGGAAGGTTGAAGATCGTGGAGGGCACAGCATATGGAAGATGAATTGGATTTTGAGTTATTGTGATACACCAAACTATTTATGGAAATCAATGACAAAGCTCGCGTACACGTAAAGACAATTACGTACAATCATCACAGAGCTGGTTTCTCTATTTAGACAACAATAACAAAAACAAAATGTGCTCAACAATTTAAGATTTTCTTTTTACGCACGCAGCAATAATGGCAATGGATAAAGACTAAAAGGAGGTGAAGAGGAAGGACAATGAAAGGTGTGATGTGAAACCAAGAGGAATTAACGAAAAGTGTGATGTGAAAACAAGAGGAACCCTGTTTTGTCCCTATCAAACTAATGGGAGATAATCACATGTTATAACAATGTCCATTAACAATAACAATCGATTTTTATGTAGAATTTACAACTTTTTTTATCATAATTTTGAAAAAATTAATAAGATGGCACACGACGTGACTTTGTAGTTGTAAATGACTCGTTTTTTGGACGGTTTTTGTTCGTTTTGACTGACGATGATACAAAAAAGATAGTTTGAAGATACAACATCAGGCGTTTTAAAGTTTTTTTTGAAGAAATGTGTGGTATTTGTATTAAATCAAATCACCCGACATGGCGTGATACAAAACATCCGGAATGGCCATTGCGACACAATCAAAAGTATTCCACGCTAACGCATTACGAGCTAAGACATGAGCTACCTTATTAGCTGTGCGACGAACAAACTGTAACTCACAATCAGGTATCCTGCGAAGCATCTCCCTACACTTCAACACCACCTTCCCAGACGGGGACATCATCTCCTCCTCACCATTAACCGCCTCCACCACGCCCAAACAATCCGACTCGATCACCCTTACCGGCCATCCCTCCTCCTGTACCCAGCTCAAAGCCTCTCTAATGCTCAACAGCTCCACCAGGTCAGGTGCACAGTTGTCCTGAAACACTACGCATTTAGCGGCCTTAAACTCCCCATTTGAATCTCTCCAAACCATTAAGTTAAAACAACATAATTACTGGTTCAAGATACAAGATTATACCGTTTAAACACTTGAACATATTCCTCATACACTGAACTGAAAAGGAGAGGAGAATAACCAATTTCTGATTTAGTGTAGTCCTCGGACAAAACAAGAGATTATTAGCATCCTAAACTCAGTCATGGAGGGCAAAGAAGTAAATTCAGGATTGAAACTCTTCCCTCCTTACGAGTAGAGTACTTATTGCCATCACACCAACACAGACAACTAGGAAATGAAAGACACATAATCATCTTCTTCATCTCCTACTACTTCTCTATAGCTTGTCCATGAAACATCATATCATGTCCGTATCTTCCATGGTGTTTGTTGCCGTTTTGGTGCTCATTGTATCAGGTGGTGCAAGTGATTACAATGCAGACAGGATAAGAGAGCTTCCGGGGCAGCCCAAGGTGTGCTTCGAGCACTTCTCTGGCTATGTCACTGTGAACCAAGCTGCAGGCAGAGCCCTCTTCTACTGGCTCACTCAGTCTCCTCATCAACCTTCCTCTAAGCCTCTTGTTCTTTGGCTTAATGGAGGTATAATCTATCCCTCCACACTAACCCTAACCCTCCTAATCCTATATATGTTGCTCAAAATCTGATCTTTTGAATCTCTGTAAACCAAGCAGGGCCAGGTTGCTCTTCTGTTGCTTATGGAGCCTCTGAAGAAATAGGCCCTTTCAAGATCAACAAGACCACCTCTACCTTGTACCTCAACAAGTTCTCATGGAACTCTGTGGCCAACCTCCTCTTCCTTGAAACCCCTGCTGGTGTTGGCTTCTCTTACACCAACAAGTCCTCTGATCTTCTCAATACTGGTGATCTCCGCACAGGTAAGCTAGAAGACCAACTTAACTAAAAACTTAAGCTGATAACACGTGCTTGTGAGGTACTAGATTTGGTACCGCATCAGGACCAAGTCAATCAAAAACTTAAGCTGATAGTTGAATACCCCTTCTAAATTCTAACACATTACACCCACATGTAACAACATTATGTGCTAACATGTTTGTGTCACATATTGGGTTTGGTTTGTTTCAGCCAAGGACTCACTGCAATTCCTGGTTCAATGGCTCGATCGGTTCCCGCATTACAAAGGGAGAGAAGTTTATCTGACTGGAGAGAGCTATGCAGGCCACTATGTCCCTCAGCTAGCCAGAGAAATCATCAACTACAACAAAATCTCCAAGAGCCCTATAAACCTCAAAGGGATCATGGTACCATATTCAATACTACATGTGTATCTACAATTTTGTAACACTTGAATTGATCTTGATGTCCATGAGACAATGCAGGTGGGTAATGCAGTGACAGACAATTACTATGACAACCTCGGGACAGTAACATACTGGTGGAGCCATGCTATGATCTCGGACAGAACATATCAGCAGCTCATCAACACTTGTGATTTCAGCAGACAGACAGAGTCGAACGAATGTGATTCGATGTACAGTTACGCCATGGATAAGGAGTTTGGGAACATTGATCAATATAATATCTATGCACCTCATTGCAACAAGTCTGGTGGTACTAGAACAAGTAGTACTCGAACCCGCCAGGCCATTCGTTTGCCTCATCATCCTGTATGGTATTCTAGTTGTTATTGTATTTCATCGATTGTTCGATATGTTTCCTAACAATGTATGTGATCAGATTTTCAGACAACTATCCGGGTATGATCCTTGTACTGAGAAATATGCAGAGATTTACTACAACAGACCAGATGTACAAAGAGCACTTCATGCCAATGTGACAAAGATTCCTTATAAATGGACTGCTTGTAGGTGAGCTGTTTCTAACTAAAACTGTAGCTGACTCTGGATTCAACTAAAAGTTTAAGTTGATAGTTGAAGGGTCGATCATAGTTTTGTACTCCTAACATTAAGCATGTGCTTTGTTTGGCTATAGCGAGGTTTTGAACTGGAATTGGAACGACACAGAAGCGTCAATCCTTCCCATTTACAAGGAAATGATAGATGAGGGATTGAGGATTTGGGTGTTCAGGTTCATAATTTCTACTTATATATAGTTACCATCATAACATGTTATGGTGATTCTTGTTGTGTTGAAATGAACTGAACTTTTGCAGTGGAGATGTGGACTCGGTGGTGCCGGTTACAGCAACAAGATACTCTCTTGCAAGGCTTAAATTGGCAACCAAAGTTCCTTGGTACCCTTGGTATGTTAAGAAGCAGGTCAGTGACTATCTTCGTCCTTGTAGCATGGCATAAATCAATCAATCGTACATTGCGAAACAAAGAGGTAGTAAAGTGTTAAGTTTTGTGGTATTTGTGAAGGTGGGAGGGTGGACAGAGGTGTACGAGGGGTTAACTTTTGCAACTGTGAGAGGAGCGGGACATGAAGTGCCTCTGTTCAAGCCCAGAGCAGCTCTTGAGCTCTTCAAGTCATTCATAAGAGGACAGCTCCTTCCCAAGTCCTGAACTTAGTATGGAACATGCTCTACTTGTCACTGATGCCTAGTATTCTTAACGGGATACTCGCATAACACCACATGATGTTGATTCTCTCACTGACATGTAGCCCGAGGACAAACTGTTGTAGTGTATCCATACACCATTTGATAAACATTTTGGGTCTCCCTTCGATCGTGTTAGAACTCATAATATGAATCATTTCAATTCATCTCTATGTGAGAAGGAATGTAAGAATTCAATCAAGATTTACCCAGAATACTTCTTTGACCAGAAACATAGTATGTTGTGCCGGAACATGCGTACCTAGGAGTATCTATTGTGAGTCAATTCTACCCCGTCGATTCAATAAAATGTGACACAAAAGTGACGAAACTCTCTCTTGACCATCGATAAATCTATCGACGCAGAGATTCGACGAACTTCTTCTCTCTCCTCTCTTCTCTTCTTTCTCTTCCTTCTCAATCTTCCTCTTCCGAACAACTGGAGATTCTATCAGAATGGCCTGGCGATGTCAATCTCTACATCGTCACAACTAAGCATCAATCCCAACTTTTTGTCAAATCGGCCTTGAAAAATTATTGAGATATTTGTACCTAAGTAATTAATATAAGGAAGGGCATGCCTTGATTACCGAGCAATTATTATTAGGAAATTTAGCTGCCTTGATTACCAAGCATTACTATTAGGAAAATTAGATGTTTCTGAGTTCGACACTTACCTTAATATCGAATTCCACACACACAAACCGTTTTGGTTTTGTAAAACCCGGTTTGGTTTAAAAGAGTACTAAAGTGCAAACTATTACTTGGGGTTTGTTTTTACATCGAAGTTGGTAAAAAAAAAAAGAAAAAAAAAAGAGAGCATTTCTGGGCTGGACAGAGGCAGACACGAGTTGGGCCCGAGCCAGCAGGCCCACGCCACTCGTGCGCAGGCCCGGATGACCCGAGCCCAACCCTGTCAAACCCTAGCTTTAAAAGGGCCCCTGACCCTTCAGCAGCCTCAGTTCGTGGCACGCCGACCGAGACGAGACCTGTCTCTCTCTCTCTCCCTTCGAACCGAGACCCTTCCCCGGCGACCTCACCCTCTCCTTCCCCGGCGACCTCACCTTCGTCCTCACCGAGCTCCCTCACACCCTCCACTTCTTCTTCTTCCTCTGTTCCGTCTTCTTCTACCCGACGTGCCAGAAACCCAACACCCTCGCCCACCGTCTTCCTCTTCGATTCGACGCCGCCGCCGACGAGGGCGAGCTCCACCGCGCCGGACTCAGGCGGAGCTTCAAACGGTGAGTCGCTTCTCACCGGTTCCACCTCCGTCTTCTTCTTCTCGCGTCGATTCGAGGGGCGCCAGGCTCACAGAGGAGGTCGGGAGCGTCGCCGGAGCTCTCCGAGTTCCAGATCCGCGATTCACGTCGCCGGCGAGCCTGTTGGCCGTCAGATCTGGCCGGGAGAGTTCGGACCTCGCCTCAACCTTCGTCCCCGTTGAGTCCTGGCCCTCCGTCAACCCACCGCCGCCGGAGCCGCCGTCGAAACCCTGACGCCACCGCCGCCGGAGTCGCCGGAAACCTAACCCCAGCCACGGCGTCTTCAGCTCAGACCGGCCGACGGCGAGACCTTGGGCTCGGGCCCGGAGCTCAGCTGGGCTTCGGCCTGGACCGGATTTGGGCCTTGGGCTCGAATCTGGTCTGGGCCTTGGCCCAGACTGACTCTGGTCTTCGGGTCCGGACTCGGGCCTGACCCCGGGACTGGATCGAATACGGACCGCTTGGACCAACTCGTTTAATTAATCTTTTAAAACTGATTTAATCAATACTTGAGACTAAGTCGGACTTTTATCGGATTAATCGGTTAATCAACGGAAATGACGATCTATTAATTTAAAGAACTGGGTAATCTGGTCCCGATCTGATTTTGGATCGTTTGTGTGTAAACCCAGATTCGTAGCTGGGACTTCGCCGAGGTGACGAGGCGAGCCGGACAGCTGTTGATAGGAGTATTTGTTCGTAGGAAGACCGTAAGGTAGGGAAAGTCTTAATTACGTATTTACCGCTTAGAATGCATGATCAGGATAATAAAATCGGAAAGGTGCTAGAATTGCCTATAGGACACGAATAACTAGAATAATCGGATTTCAATTACTAATAAATGGACGAGTCTAGTATGCATGTTTAGGACGATGACAATTAGTGAAGTGTGCTTTCGATACTTGGGAACTTGATTGTACTGGTAGAGAGGCTGTGAAGAGCTCTCGGATTAGTTGTGTGTTAGGTTCACATGTTTGGTCGCTAATTGCTCGGTTAACTTAAGAGTCTAATGAAACTAGTTTAGCTCGTATGATTGAGTGCTATTCGGTGTGTTCACATGATGACTGATTGGTTGAATGTATACTTGGTTGATTTAATATTTATGTTATTATAATTGTCGATTGAACGGATGATCGAGTATGACTGATTGTACCAAAGGGGTACAATCAGGTGATCGATGTACCGATGGTTGGTGACAGGTAAGTGTACGGTAAGTTGAAACAGTATTGGTTGTGATGAAAGAGTGTTCCGACTTGTGTTACTTGAGGGATGAATGAATTACTTGTTCCTTTACTCCCATTTCTTGAAATGTATGTTCGTGTATTGGTTCGTCTGCTTGTTGTTTGGTTTGGAACTACACCGGGGGGGGGGGGGGGGGGGGGGGGGGGGGTAATCCGGTGCCGTTATGATGGTTGGCGTCTGACAGAGGCAGTGGTTATTGGGTGATTATGGAGTGGTTAATTGAGTGACGTGAGGAGCCTATGGCTCGGCAGATCTTACGGGATATTGAGTGATGTGAGGAGCCTATGGCTCGGCAGATCCTACGGGATATTGAGTGATGTGAGGAGCCTATGGCTCGGCAGATCCTACGGGATATTGAGTAATGTGAGGAGCCTACGGCTCGGCAGATCCTACGGGATATTGAGTAATGTGAGGAGCCTACGGCTCGGCAGATCCTGCGGGATATTGATGAGATTACCTCATGAGAGTTGGGTTCTAAGGTTTTATTCAATGGTATGCGTCCTACGGGAGCACTACCTTGGTTCCCTATGAGTATGGTCCTTTGGAGACACTTTCGAGAATACCAAATGCGAGCATCCCTATGGGATGGTGTCCGGTACTCTGGCATATATATGTCTCCCTCCGGACCGAGGGAAAATCCGATATGATATGAATACTATAATGGATCGGGGTGTGGGGACCGAGGTGACACTAAATTCTATTCATGGATCGGAGGCTTGAGAAAGCAGGTGGTTGGTGTAATAACAATTAATCCCATCTTGTCGTTATGATACCTTATGTTAATTCTGTTATGGAACCTTTCAAGTTATTGTTAGTTTCGAGAATACGATTCTATCGTATTCCATCTCAGTTATACTTTCCTTCATCGTATTTATCTTACTCTACTTCAGTTGTTTATGGTCACATCATACTTATCTTTTCTTAATTGTTACGCTTTACTTCATTGTGGTCGCGTTGACTCTTATTTAATTCATCCGTTTACACAGTATTAATGTTGCTTCAAGGGTGAATTGTTAAGGTTTTTCCTACTGGGCGTAAGCTCACCCCTTTGTTTCTCTTACTGTTTTACAGGAGTATCTGATGTCTAGAGAGGAGAGGCTTAGGAGCTTCCGTGATCTTGGGTTTTAGTTTAGACTTATGTTGGCCGTCGCACTAAACGTTCACTTACTACTTTACCTGTTGAGCTGTGACTCACTGGAGATTCCAAACTTTATTTGCTGGTTTGAGGAGATTTACTTATCTATTTCAAAGGTTTATAATTGCTAACTATCCTTTTCTTTACAAATTCCGTTCACGTCTTAAGTTTGGTCAAAACCGGATTTGGGGCGTGACAATTTGGTATCAGAGCCTGGTTTCATTTGAAACAGGTTGTAATCTTCGAACTGTTTTCAAAAACCTCGGACCAACGTCTTTTAGGTGGGTAGAGTTAGGAAGTCTAAGTCGGATACTCAGTGATGCGGAGTGAAACACGTTGATGCATAGAGTAAGAACGACTCGAGTCTTGCTGTTTATTTGGTTACTCAACGTTGAACTCCTCTGACTATAATGGTTGTGTCGCGTGAGGAATACCCTTACCTTGTTGATTGTCAGATGTAGAGACCGATGAAACCGATTGGTTGAGGTCGGCATTGGGTGAACGAGCAATGACTGAACCGTTGTATGATGCTTGTTGAGTAGACTGTCGTTTGATTAAGTGTATTACCGCTGTGGCCGATTGTTTTGGGGTGTTAAGGTTGAAGGGATTAGTTGATTGAAGTGTTGATGACGTGGGAGATTGGAGTTAATGGATTGTGACTTGTCGGAATGGGGAGTGACCAAATAGTGAACTTAAGGAAGGATTGGAACGATAAGATTTTGGGAATTGTTTGAGTTTTGAGTTTTGGTTAGTGAATCAAAGTTGAAAAGAATGGAATTTGGGTATTCGTGCCCTTTTGATTGTATGCATACTTTGCAAGCTTGAGAACTCCTTGTATTGAGTAACTTGTGAAGTTTGTTTCGGTAAAATGTTCCATTTAAACAGGGGAGTTAGTGGAAAATGCAAATAGGTCATGCCGAATTTTCTGTAAAACTTTATGGGTTGTTCTGTCACGGGTTGACTCAGGGTACCACTGTAGTCAAACGCGATGGTTGGATGTCAAGTGGTTACAACGAGGTTCGGGGACGCCTGAATCGAGTTGTAACGATGCGATATCGACTTGTTTATGTTGAGGAAAAGATAAGGGAATTGGGGAAAGAGAAAATCTTGGCTAAAGGAATTTAGGACTTAATTCCACTTTGTTTGCTTCACACTGTGAGACCCTAGTGATAGGTGCGGTTGTGCGTGAACTTCGCCTCCTATGGGAGTTGGTTGCATTACTCGTCTGCTGTGTGAGACGCACAATGTGCGGACTTCTGTGCCTATATAAGTACTATTTACGACTTATCTACTTACCCTCGATCCAATTAGGATCCGTTGAGACGTTGAGAGCGCCCCTTTTGCTTAAATCGTTTCGTTTGTTTTAAACCGAGTTGAACTGTACGTGCTATTGCAGCAAGCTTTCGAGATGACACCCGTTTACGTCCCGAGAGGTACCAGGAGCCGCCCAGCTTTGGGGCAGGGTCAGCCACCAGCTGTCGGGCTCGCGGGGGCAGCAGATGCCCAGGACGCTGCTCCCATAGAGCACCAGAGCGTTAAGGGTGGACCGTCAGGGTCATCAGTGAGAGTTACCCCAGTCGCAGAGCCGACACCGGCTACACCCTTGTCACACAAACGGCCTTTTCTCATGAGGTCTGGACTATCCTCACCAACACATTTGCTTGGCTATCTCGTGGTCACATCAAACAACTACGTGCGAAGCTGCGTTCGACCACCAAAGGATCGCTTTCGATCACCGACTTCATGCACTCAATCAAAGGGACTGCTGATTTGCTAGCCTCTATTGGCTCTCCGGTTCATCAGGAGGACTTGACTGACACTGTTTTACAGGGCCTTGATGAATCTTTTCGTCCCGTCATTGATGGAGTCAATGCTCGGGACACCCCAATTGGCTTTGATGAATTGCATGAGAAACTGATAAATCATGAGTTATTTCTCAGGTTAGAGGGAGCGTCGAACTCGCACCCAGTGACTGCTTTTTCAGCACAAACTCGTTTTTCAAAGGATCGCTCGAGTCATTTAGGTTTTCAACGCTTTGGGCCTTCATCTCCTGCTCAGGCTTCTTCCCCTCCCTCGGGACGTTCTGGTGGCAAGCCCTTTAAGGGTCGCTGTCAATGGTGTAAGGCACAGGGGCACGTTCTGTCCCACCGCTCGGCTTTTCGGTCACAACATCCCAACCTCAAATTTCCATCCTCAGCTCGCTTCCCTACTCCGACATCCAATCAACCAGCAGCTCATTCTCTTAACACCTCGTCTCCAAATATGGACTGGCTTGTCGACAGTGGAGCAACTCATCATGTCACTCGGGATTTAGATAATTTGGCATTACACCACCCATATAGTGGTCCGGATTCCCTGTTTGTTGGCGATGGTAAGGGTCTACCTTTTACACACACTGGTACTTTTAAGCTTCTTAATTTCCCGTTGTCTAATGTTCTCTGTGTTCCTAGTATAACTAAGAATATTGTCTCTGTTTCCCAATTTACAAAACAACATCACTCGTCTATCGAATTCTTACCCGATTGTTTTCTTGTGAAGGAAATTCAAACGGGGAGAACACTGCTTAAGGGCCCGTGTGTTGATGGGGTCTATATTTGGCCATCTCCTTCACCCTCTGTTCACCATCTCCAACTTTCCTCCTCTGCTTTATGGCATCATAAATTGGGACATCCATCCTCTGTCATTTTTGAGTTTTTACAGAAACATAATAAATTGTGTGGTATGAAGTACTTACAATCATCTTGTAATTCTTGTCAAATTAACAAAAGCCACAAATTACCTTTTCATAAATCTAGTATTGTTTCAACTTATCCTCTAGAAGTTATCTTTAGTGATGTTTGGACATCTCCTGTTATTTCTTATGATGGTTTACGTTACTATTGTGTCTTTGTTGATCATTTTACTAGATACATGTGGTTATATCCTCTCAAAAAGAAGTCTGACACTAAGCTGGTATTTATCAAATTCAAAGCTTTAGTGGAAAAGTTCTTTGACAAATGCATTAAAATTTTGTTTACTGACAATGGTGGTGAATATGATGCTATTGCTTCTTTTCTTGCTGACAACGGTATTACTCGCTTCACCTCTCCTCCTCACACTCCTGAACACAATGGCATCTCTGAACGTCGTCATCGTCATGTAGTTGAAACAGGCTTATCCTTACTAACTCATGCGGGTATGCCTTTGGATCATTGGCCTCATGCTTTCTCAACTGCGACCTACCTAATCAACCGGCTTCCCACTCGTGTTCTTAACTTCGATTCCCCATACTATCGTCTTCTTCATGTCCCCCGAATTATGAGAAGCTTAAAAGTTTCGGTTGTTTGTGTTTTCCTTGGCTACGCCCTTATGCTAACCACAAATTGGCTCCGAGATCTACTATGTGTGTTTTTGTAGGTTATTCAAACACTCAAAGTGCCTATCTATGTCTCGATCCGACTACAAAGAGGCTCTACTCATCTCGCCATGTTCAATTTGTTGAAACGACATACCCGTGCAACAATTTTGTACCTTCAGCTGACCAACATCGTCTTCCATGTGATGAATGGGTTAGTTTCAACATACCCATAGCTCCTTTACCAATCACCACACATTTACCATCCGAAATTACGGCCTCCAATCCCACAAACCCATCATCTACTTCATTACCACCTTCCACTCCAAGTTTAGATTCATCACCTGCCCATTCTGCCACACTTGGACGCTTGTTCCGGCTTCCTCTGATCAGAATATTGTTGGATATAAGTGGGTATTTCGTATAAAGCAAAAACCTGACGGGTCTATTGATTGCTATAAGGCCCGATTAGTTGCCAAAGGTTTTCACCAACGACCGGGATGGGACTTCCACGACACTTTTAGTCCGGTAGTTAAACCAGTGACTGTACGCATTGTTCTTACTCTTGTTGTCCATAACGGATGGTCGCTGAGACAACTCGACATCAATAATGCTTTTCTCCAAGGCTCTCTATCAGAAGATGTTTATATGGCACAACCACCCGGTTTTCTTGATAATGATAGCCCTACTCATGTCTGCAAATTGAATAAGGCGATATATGGTCTCAAGCAGGCTCCGCGTGCTTGGTACACCGAGTTGCGCATGTTCCTATTGTCTCTTGGGTTTGTCAACTCGGTTGCGGATGCTTCGTTATTTATTCTTCGCGCGGAACTAACTACATTATACCTCTTGGTTTATGTTGATGATATAATCATAACAGGAAACTCACAGGAAGCAATTGATTCTCTCGTTTGCAAGCTGTCCGGCAAATTTTCCCTGAAGGATCTTGGATCTCTGAACTACTTCCTTGGGGTTGAAGTGCTACGTCAGCCTACCGGCCTCTTTCTATGCCAACGGAAATATGTAGCTGATTTATTGGCCAAGGCAGGAATGCAAGATTGCAAACCAGCTACAACACCTATGGCGTCGTCGGTCACCTTGATTCGCCATGGAGGATCTGCTCTCCCCTCACCCGCTGATTACAGAATGCTTGTCGGAAACCTACAATATTTGAGCTTAACCCGACCAGATGTTGCTTATAGTGTCAACAAATTGTCTCAGTTTATGCAATCCCCTTCAACGGATCACTGGCAGGCTCTCAAACGACTTCTCCGGTACCTTGCAGGATCGATTGATCGAGGTATCTTTATTTCGGCTGCATCACCACTACATCTACATGGCTTTTCTGATGCCGATTGGGTAGGCGATAAGGACGATTTCATTTCAACTACGGGATACCTACTCTACCTCGGCTCTACACCCATCTCGTGGAGCTCTCGTAAGCAACGCTCGGTAGCTCGATCATCTACGGAAGCTGAATACAAAGCCTTGGCAGATACGGCCTCCGAACTCCTGTGGGTCATCTCCCTCCTCAACGAACTCGGTCACAAGTCTACGAATGCTCCAGTTCTCTTCTGTGACAACCTTGGTGCGACTTCTTTAAGCTCCAATCCTGTCTTTCACTCGCGTATGAAGCACATCGCCATTGCCTACCATTTTGTCCGCGAACAAGTACAATTAGGCACATTCCGTGTCTCCCACGTTACTACAGATGATCAACTTGCTGATATTCTCACCAAGCCACTCCTTCGAATACGATTTGAGGCTCTTCTTTCCAAGTTGAATCTTCATTACAAAACATACAACTTGAGGGGGAATATTGTGCCTAATAATAACAACACATGATCTGTGTAAGTGGTTACTTAGTTGGCACTTAGTTGGAGGATTAATAGGAGATTAACTCCACTTATCTCTCCCTCATCCTTGTGCTTCTGTTGCACTGTACGTGTATATATAGATCAATATTGTTCATCAATATAATACACAAGTTCATCCTATATTCTACAGTGCATGCCTTGAACACCAAACAATTGTTATACAGGAATTTAGATATCTTGATTACCAAGCAATTATTACTAGGAAATATAGATGTTTCTGAGTTCTACACTTCACCTTAATAATGAGAATGACACACTCGAGTGTTTTGGTCTTTGATTCCTTTTGTTCTTGTTCTGTTTCTACAAGAATAGACCTCCCACAACAACTGCTTTAAATCAACTTATTAACTGTTATCGCTTGATCCTAAGCAACAACAACGAACAATACCTGTTTGGACAAACAGAAAGAGGCTGCAAAGCCGGTGATAGCTATGGAGACTGGTACTCCTCTCTACTTGTAATCTTGTGTAGTTAATTTCTAACCAAACAAGAATCTTTCGAATTAGATACCATACGAAGAACTCGTGAAAACCCAACAATACAACGACAAGAGTAGCACTAGTCAAGTAGGTAGCGACAAGACCCAGTCCTTTGGTTACTCAGACAAAACTCCCTATAAAAACTAGTCTTTTTTTTTTTGGATAAGCGATTGGTTATTAAGAACAAAAAACTAGTCTTAAGTAACATCTTAGTCAATAACCAAAGACATGGCCGCTCCACACGTGCTCGTCATACCTTACCCGGCGCAGGGGCACGTGATCCCCATGATGGAGCTGTCCCAACGCTTCATCGAACACGGGTTCAAAGTCACGTTCGTGAACTCTGACTTCAATCACGAGCGTGTCGTGAACGCGTTTACGAAGGAGAGTGGTGGAGGGGGAGATCGGATTCGTCTGGTTTCGATACCGGACGGTATGGAACCGGACGAGGACAGGAACGAGGTCGGGAAGTTGACCGAGGCGTTTTTACGGGTCATGCCTGAGAAGCTGGAGGAGGTCATTGGGGAGCTCAGTGACGAGGTCACGTGCGTTGTGGCTGATATGAATATGGGATGGGCACTGGAAGTTGCGGCTAAGTTGGGGATCAAGCGAGCGGCTTTCTGGCCTGCGGCTGTATCGCTCTTGGCCTTGGGTTTTGCCATCCCACGACTTATAGCTGATGGAGTCATTGATCATGAAGGTGACACTCGTGTTATTACATTTGATAAACATCTTGCATTCTCCACTTATTAGCTTTAGTTTTTGAGTAATTTTATAAGGGAAAACCTTAATAATATGTGTTTGAACGACTTTTTTAGCATAAATTTAGGGTTAAATATCGAAACTTACCATTACACTACCTAACGTTTCAAAATGACAAATGCATTATCTTAAATATTGATGACGCGATTCTGTTAGTAAAAACAGACGGATTATTTCATTCTGTTAGTCATATGACTTCAAGTGTCATTTAATAGATGGTAAAATGACGGGTTTTTCACTTATTTATTTGACCTCTATACATTTTGTAAGGAACAATTACGAGAGTATAATGGTAATGTTCCTTATAAAATATACATATGTTAAATAAGTAAGGGAAAATCGTCACTTTACCATCCATTAAATGATACTTGAGGTTATATGACTAATGTAATGAAATATTCCGTCAATATTTATTAACAGATTCGTGTGACCAATATTTGAGATAGTGCATTTGTCATTTTAAAATAGTGGGTGATGTAGTGTTCATGATCAATAGTTAAAAGTAAGTTTCGATATTTAACCCATAAATTTACTGTCTTCATCTTTATCCATTCAAAAATATATTTGTACCTTTCGTTTATTATCAGAATGAAAGTGATTGTTTTCGTTAATTTTCAAAACAATTTATTAATTGCATCCCAAAAAAATTCAAAAATCCTTAAAATACCTCATACTCCCAAACCCTATTTTACATTAAGTTGAAAGAGCTAGATATCAGGTTAGGGGTTAATAGTCTAGAGTTTAAGGTTCGAAAAATGTTTTTTTAGGGTTTTGGAGTATGGGTATTTTAAGGATTTCTAATGTCAAATTAATGAAAACTATCATTTTCTGATAATAAATGAAAGGTATAAATACATTTTTGAAAATAAAAAATAGAAAAAACAATACGTTTATAATAAAAAAGATCGTTTGAGTTCATACTATTTAGATTTATCTCACATACAAGAACGGTAAAAGTTGGAATGCATATCATGTATAATTAGAATGCTGAACTGTAAATCCACATTAGAAATATATAAAGTAAAGTTCAAGTTAAACCCAACTAATAGATGATGTTTTTAATTATAGGGAAGTCCAACCACATATATTTATTATGGTATGTTTGTATATGTAGGAACTCCCCTGAAACTTGATGAGATAGTTCAACTGTCACCAAACATGCCTCTCATGAATCCGGCAAACTTCGTATGGGCAAGCATCGGCGACTTAGCTACCCAGAAAATCATCTTGGCCACCATGACAAGAAACAACAAAGCCCTACAAGTAGCAAACCGGCTCATTTGCAACTCAACCCACAAAATGGAGCCTGCAGCCTTCGCCACGGTTCCACAGGCTCTCCCCGTCGGCCCACTCTCCGCAACCCGCCGGCTCGGAGCTTTCTGGCCGGAGGACTCGACCTGCCTCAAATGGCTGGACCAGCAGCCGCCTCGCTCGGTCATCTACGTCGCCTTCGGAAGCTTCACGGTCTTCGACAAGGCCCAGTTCCGAGAACTGGCCCTCGGGCTCGAACTCACGAACAGGCCCTTCTTGTGGGTGGTGAGGCCGGACATGACGGAGGGGATGAGCCAGGCCTACCCGGAAGGGTTCGTGGGGAGCCGGGGACGGACGGTGGGTTGGGCGCCGCAAGGGGAGGTTCTGCGCCACCGGTCCGTGGCGTGCTTTGTGAGCCATTGTGGTTGGAACTCCACCGTGGAGGGCGTGAGCAATGGGGTGCCTTTGTTGTGTTGGCCGTACTTTGCGGACCAGTTCCTTAACGAGACTTATATTTGCGATGTTTGGAAGGTTGGTGTTTCGTTGGAGAGAGACGAGAGCGGGATCGTTACACGAGAGGAGATCGGGAAGAAGGTGGAGGGAGTCCTTGGGGATGAAGAGTTGAAAGGAAGGGTTTCGGATATGATGGGGATGGTGAGGGGTGAAAGTGAAGAGAATGGTTGCTCGTACAAGAACATGAACAACTTCATCGAATGGATCAAGGCATGACAACGTTGACGATTGAAAGATCCAAATATAGCTCGTTTATACAACGGGATGTAATCTATATATCAAGAAAATATATGATTCAATTACGAAAATAAGAAACTTTTAGTATATCCACCCAAGACGATGACATGATCTTTCCATCTCTTAATATGGTTATCTGAGACTAGAAAGAAAATCAAGTTATATTCTTACATAATCTTACTTACCCCTTAGAGCATCCACAATGCTAGTGGGGAAGTCGGCGGTAAAACGTTGGTGAGGAGAAAACGTTGGCGGTGAAGGATGGTGGTAAGCTCATCATCGGCATGAACTGTCGACAGTTGAAAATTTGTGAAGAAAATGACACGAATAACCAACAACAATAAGCTAGTATTGAAGGTTGTTGTGTCACGCCCCAAATCCGGTTCTCGTCCGGACTCGAGGCATGACTAGTAAAAAATGATTTAAGAGGTAACAATTCAACAATAAGTTCCTGAAAACTCCAATAAGAAACTCAATCTACAAAATTCAGTTTAAAACATGAATAACCCTCCAGGGGTGTAATAATAATCCTCCACAAAATCTGTTCCAAACAAAAAGAAATAAAAGCGAAGTCTCTACAGACACCCACACTGAGAAGCTCTCGAACCTCTACTCCTCAATCAAGCCTGTAAACACAACAATGAACTCACAGGGGTGAGCTTACGCTCAGTAGGGAAAACTCATAACAAGGTGAACCTTAAACTCCATAAATCAACAACAAAGTCAACAAGATCCATAATTCAACAGCACAGTCAACAAGGTAGCTCATAACAAATACGGGAAAAAGGTAAACCAGCCAATGCCGTGGCACATGAAGTCTCCACCCTCCGATCCACATATGATGTGTCCTCTCGGATTTTCCCTCAAATCCAGAGGAGACGCATAACATTGAGGCGACCGGAAACAACCCTTCGGGGCGCTTAACATCGGAATTCTCAGAAACGCCTCCAAAGGATTTTATGTCCTAGGGAACCAAGGTATTACTCCCATAGGAAGCATACACCTGGACAATTCGATAATAATCAGTTAATAATTGAATAACGCACTCAACCGAAACACGAAATAATCCAATCTCAACAACCACCAATTCATTTCCACACATAGCTCACACATCACCAATTCACCACAACACACAGTACACGAATCACATAATCATAGCACATCAATCACACAATCCCAACTTACCGTTCACTTACCAGTCTCGAACCAACGGGGCATCGATCACCTGATTGCACCGCTCGGTACAACCAGTCATACTCGATGCTCCAAGCAACCATTTAAGTAAATCAAGTAATCACTCAAATACACTCAATAGTCAAGTGGGAGTTTAACCAATCAATCATAAAACCTTCAAACGAGCATTCACACATGCAATTCAACTAGTTCCGTTAGACTCTTTAGCCTATCCACTAACAACCAACAACCAAGCATGTGATCCTAACACGCAACTAATCCGAGGGCTTTGCCAAGACTCCTCTACCAGACAAACAATTCCCAAGTATTGAAAGCGAGTTACACTAGTGATTGGCATCCTAATCGTTCACAACTAGACATTTCCGGTTATTAGTAATTGAAAGACAAGTATGCTAGTTATTCGCATCCTATAGGCATTTCTAGGACCTTTCCGATTTTATTAGCCTAACATGCATGCTAAGCATCATAAACGAGGGGTTAAGGCTTTCCCTACCTCAAGGTCTTCCTCTCAACACTTTGATGAAGCCCGGGGGTCACCACTCCGTTCTTCACTCGGGTCCCGGCGTGGTCCTTGCTCCTCTAGCTCGATCCCCAACGTCTTGGACACAAAGAAACGTTAATTAGACTCCACTTAAACAGCAAGTAAGACCCCCAAAGCCCCTCCAAAGTTCAGCTTAAAACCAAGATCAACCAAGGCGAAAAACCCTCAAAGAAACCCCCACCCTGGTCTGCCACGGACCTGGTCACGGATCCGTGAGGCCAACCATCACGGTTACCATCACAGAGCCGTGAAGAGTGCCGTCACGGACTCCCTCACGGAGCCGTGACGTCGCCCGTCACGGGATCCGTTACGGATCCGTGGCGCACCAGGGCAGTTTCGCCCTTCTTCAACCTCCAGCTCCTTTTCTCCGAAAAACCACCTTCAAACCCCAAATTTTACCCTTTCCAACTCCCAAAGCAGTCCAACTCCCTCAATACTCCTCTACCCATGGTAGGAATCAACACACAAACAAGTTTCCAATGATTCATCAAATCAAACCCAACTCAAAAGCTCCAACAAACTAATGATTTCTCAACAAAAACCCAACAAAGCTTCTCATCAACAACATCTCCCACCATTTCTACTCAAACCCAACAACATCTAGCAATTTCACCCAAAACCCATGAAAAGATATGAAGAGAAAAGAGGATTAGAGAGTTCCATTACCTCTAGAATGTTGAGATGAAGAAGATGGTAGTGATTTTGAGGAGGGATGGCTAGAGGAAGACTTCAAGTGGCCTCTTCTTCCTTGATTTTCCTTCAAAGCTCCATGGGAGCTCTTCTCCCTTGCTCCTCCTCTAAATTTCGGCTACACCAAAAGAAAATGAGTTGATTTTGCCTTTCCAATCTCATATAATACCTAGATGTGTCAAATGACCAAAAGCCCTTGAGCTAGAATTCCTTGTAGAAGCTTTTGGGAGGGTAAAAGGGTCTATGACTACTCCCTTTTCTCTCTTTCAACCAAAAGGAGACAAGTGTCCAAAGGTTATTTACTTTTTCCAAAATAAATTCCAGCACAATAAAATCAATGCTTTTAGTCGATAAAAAGTCTCGTTTTGACCAAAATTGACTTTCTCCAACATTATACTCAAACGAAAGGAATTTCTCCCCTTAAGCCAACCGTGATGATGGCTAATTCGTTTGGGTTCCGGAAAAGTCCCGAGTGACTTCTTGAGTCATCGGTTCGACCGGGAGCGGGTCTTACATGTTGACTGCAACTATTGGCTATTGATTGAAAATTTACTAGAATACTATTTTCTTAATCAAATAATTGATACAAACAGACAACACCAACAGACCAATATTATTGATGCTCTTGCTACCTAATTTAGTCCATGGTAAAACTCAACAACAATAACAACATCAGGTGATATTTTTGGTCATAAATGAGTAAATGACAACAAAATGAAACATTTACAATGGTGTTGTAAAGACCTGATAATTTAATTGTCTAATTTACGGCTTTAAAACATCGGGGTTAGAAAGTGGATCGGAAAAAAAAAACTGGAACGAGGGCGAAACAAAAAGGAGATTCAAAAAAAAAGAAGAGAAGAGAGGTTTGGACTGGACCAGGCTAGACCCGGACTTGGGCCGAGACAGGCCAGGCCCAGCCAAACTTACAGACTCACGTTTTGTGCTGAGCAGCCCAAGCCATTTGCCAGTGCACGAGCCCAGCCCACGCCCTCAAACCCTAGCGAACAAAACTCGCACCAGCGCCGCTTTAGCTTCATTTGCACGCACGTTTTCCAAGGAGCGTCTTTGACCTCCCGACCTTCTCTCTCTCACTCTCTCTCGCTCGAACGAGAGCTCTCGCTGGAGCTCCGTATCGTTCCTCTCCTCTCCTTCTTCTCCTAGCTACCAAACCACGACCGTTCCTTCCTCCCTCGCACCCAGAAACCCTCCTTCCTTTCGCTTCCTCTTCCTCCTCGACTCAGAACGAAACAGCGACGCCGTATACCGAGCTTCGCCGCACCTTCAACGGAGAAAATCCGCGACGACGAGGCCTCCTACGACCTCGTTTCCTCTTCCCCTTCCTCCCTTCTCTGGAAATTGAGCCTGGGTAGGCTCGATTTGGTCCGAGCGTGGTCGGAGGGGCACGCCGGAGTCCTTACGCTTCAGATCTGAGCTTCCTCGTCGGTGAGTCCCTCACGACGTCAGATCTGGACGGTTAAGGCTCGGAACTCGCCTCAACCACCCTTTCTCCAACTTCCCGAGCTCCTGACGCTTCAACGCCGCCAAGAACCGCCCTTCCCCGAGCTTTCCCCGCCGCCGCCACCGCCGCCGTCGCCGGAGTGAAACCAGACGAACCCTAACCCTAGCTCTGGCGAGACTTGGGCTCCTGACCAGCCTTGGGCTAGTGACGAGGACGGGCCTCGGGCCTGGACCGGGTCTGAGCTCGGGTCCGGACTCGGGTTGGGTCCGGATTTGGGTCGGGCTCGGGTCAGGTCCGGGCCTGAGGACTTGGGCGGGTCGGATCCGGGTCGGATTCGGGGTCCGGGTTTCGGACTCGGGTCGGATCCGGGTCAGACCAGCTAATTAATTAATAATTCGGACTTAAAATCAGATAAATACATGGACTTATCGGACAACGTGACGGACGTTTGGACAAACTACTGGACTTAATCTGAAAGGTTAACGTGAATGGAGTTGTAGTTTCGACTTTTCACTTCCCATATTAACGAAATCGTTAATTTAAACGGTTCATATCAGGTTTTGTAAAAGTTCTAACCTTTCGTGTATGGAACTGTAACGAACCGTTTGTCTGGATTATGACATGAAAACGAAACGTTCAAAAATATTAGGAACCAGAGTTATCCCAAAACTCAACAACAATAACAATATCAGGTGATATTTTTGGTCATAAATGAGTAAATGACAACAAAATGAAACATTTACAGTGGTGCCCCTTCCAAACAAGGAAATGAATAGGATATAGAAGATCATGTCAAATGATGCATTATGTGTGAAGTCTTTCTGTAAATGGATTACTCGTGATTATGAGTCATGATGTGTTTTTTATCTTCCAGTTATGCTTTAATTATCAAGATGTAGGCATACAAATCAAAAACACGTTATATAAAGTATTACTTGGAACGTATGATGGGAAATAAAATTTGTTGACCTCTCCTAAGTGAGCAGCGTCTTCAACTTCAAATTTGTGCAACTCTTCTATTGGACTATAAAAGTGGTTGAAAATTCGTCCAAAAATCTTCTGAAAATCTTTCTCTGTGGGACAGAGGGAGGTAAAATCAATTAAGCTCATATATATGTTATATACTCCATTCGGAAATGCTAAGAGCATATATAACGTGGGGGGCAGGAAGGGGCATCCGGAGCATGCACCCGAGATTAAAGAGCGAGATTTGGGGTTTGCACGTTGTGGCGTGTTTAAACCGCGGACCACGGAGCCCGATTGCGGAGCGTAAGGCCGCGAACGTCCCGCGATCCCGAAATGGGAATCGCGGGTGCGGGGTGCGTGTTCCGAAACACTTCCTATAAACAATGTTGACATATTCAGCGCGTTGGTGTCATTGTTGGAGCCCGGTGTTCCGAAAAAAACGTTCCATATCCAAAGGTTTTGGGATGCAACGGCTTCTACCATGATTGTGGGGACATTCCCGTGGTCTCTGCTAGATAATTGAGCAGCTCATGCCACCGAACAGTTCTTCCAATCTCAGTGCATGTAGTCGAGACTCCCTATCATCCCCGGAAAGCCGCGAGATTCGTTGATTTCCAACAAACAACAGACATCTTTCTCAATCAGGCGTCGTAGATATGTTCGTCCAAAAATCTTGAGGACGCCCAAGCAAAACTTTCGTACGCAATCCAAAACAGTGCTCTCCGCCATTCGCAAGCACTCGTCGACGGTATCAGGGGGACATCCATAACCGAGCTGCTGAAGTGTTGTCGTGCACTTCTGGTATGGAGAGAATCTGGGCTTCCCTGCATCATTGGGCCGCTGACGAAAGTAAGTGTACCGCTCACTCAAAGCATTCATGATTCGTAGGAACAATACCCTCGACATCCGGAAGCGACGCCTAAATTGTTGCTCGCTGTAGACTAGAGTAGATGCAAAGTAGTCAACTATCAACCGCTCGTGTTCGTCGTCGCGATTTCACTCTATCATTCTCCGTTTTGGTGCCACCGTTGAATGTGGCACCCCGGCCTCCTCAATTTCTTCCCTTTGATATATCGTTGCCGAAATCTGATTGGTAATTCGTTTGGTCATTAGTTCAACCATCCTTTCCACCGTATGTTCCATTTCTCGGGGAGTCATTTGAGACAATTTCGATATTATTGGATAACGATCCATCGAAATAATAACTATAAAATTTTAAAGAGAATAGATGTAAAAGAGAAAGAAATGTAAAAACGAAGAGATGTATGAGTATTGTATAGATGTGATAGTCAATTTATAGAAAAAATTTGGGTTTTATTTTATATCTGTCGACGCCATGCATTATGTCGTCTTTGGGTCTAAGACGACGCGTCTTGTCGTTACCGTATACTACGACGACCGACTGCAACGATTGGTACTATAACGTCTCATGCATCGAAAAAATATTGTAAGAGCCGTTACAAACATTATGACGACACCCAAATAACGTCTAGTCGATGACTATTGGAGATGCTCTAATTAAGATCCATTCCAAGCTCCGAAACAGTAGTGGTGCGGCTTGGAAGTGGAAGCAAGAGAGATACAACACATAGATGGATATAGAGTTTGGACACATGACCCCCCTACAATAAAGGCTTTCCGCACATGGGAGTGTTTCTTCCTCGACAACAGCGCGAGTAACTTGTCACTCTCATCACCATCACACCACTCTCTCTCTCTCATCTCTCCCATCTTTCTCCTTTCTTTTCGTCATTTAAACAAGCTCAACATTGTTACAATCTGTGGCCATGTGCTTAATTCTAAGATGAACATGTAAAATTATGAAGTTTCTTCTCATCCAATTCTGAATATAGATAGAAATAAAAAATAATAACTTGAAAATTTTGAAATATTGGAAGAGCGAAGATCAAAAATACAAGTTACGACAGTGATTTGAAGATCGAAAATGTTTTAAAATAATGTTAAAATTATCCTGAAATTTGAATGCTTCTTCCTCCAACCCTCTGCAGCTACAGAAATCCGTACAGTTTATGTGGGTTGCAGTGGACACTGTTTACATAGCTGGGGAATAGTTGATACATATTATATGACACATAATATAAAAGAAAAAGAAAATCTCAAGCATACAAGAATTCGGAATTGATTATCATACCAAATTCATCCCATATGACCTCTTAATTAAGGAAAAAGAATATTACACCTTGTTTTGTTTTCCCTGGAAAATCCTCACACATTTTCTCGTGAACCAAACAGCTGCTCCCTACTACTACTAGTAATAATAATTTTGATGAGATAAAATAAAATAAGAATAAATGATAAAAACGCAAACTATACATGATTGTGGTTGAGATGATCCGGTGGTGAAGTGGTGGAAGACGGAGGCGCGTAGATGTGGATCAATGTCTGCAAAACGACGACCTGGGTCCTCAGCAGCATGATATACTCCGCCGTTTCTTTGAACAACTGGTCCGATTTGAGCGCCTGACCATTGTGCTCCGACGGGATGAGCTTCTTCAGAGCCTCCAGCTTCCTGGAGACGTCGTCGCCGTCGTCACGGATCTTATTCTCCGAGCTGCCGCACGTGCGCCTGCCCGGGGCTCTTCTGCATGCACGTGACCTTCTCTGTGGGTGAGTTGCTCTTGGTGTTGTGGTGCGTTTCAGTTTGTTTGGAGTCGAGGACATGGTCATTGGGTGGATATGATTTTTTTTTTGGGAGGGGACAAAGGGAGGAATGTAGGAAACAAGAGGAGGTTTGAGTTGGGTTTAATAAGGGTGAGGGAGGAGGAATTGTTGGAGGTTTAAGTAATGTTTTTGTTTTTATTCTGCCACTTGGTTTCTTTCTTATTACCAAATTGCCATCCAGCTATTTCCCACGGGGTGTGCTCGGCGTCTGTTTTGTCATTCCCGGCTTGATCGTCGAATTTATTTTGTTGTCGCCATCTTGATCTATTCAATTAGATATGAGGAATAGTTTCAATCTTTCAAAATCCAGCCAAAATTCTCAAATTTATCTAGTTGCCTTGTTACCAACTAGTCAAATACAAAGAAAAAAAAAACTTTTTACTTAAATGTTGATTCAAGAAAACCTTAAAGTCAAGTCCCAAATGAATCAAGAATCAAAAGACCACGAGTAAAAGAAAGATAAATCGGTTGATGGATTTAATGAATGTTGGATTCGAGTCAATCACAGATGTAATAAACAATCCATTAATTAAATTATATTTGAGCCTGGACAGATACGTTAAGACGTCTTCTCAAAATGATCGGAACATATTTAAAACTGTCACGCCCCAATTTCAGCGAATCGAACTCGGGACGCGAACTTTTAAAACATGAATACTTAAAACCTGTTTTGAATAAAAGCTTTGACATTTCCATTTATTTACCAAAATAATAGTAGTATTTACAATACAAAAACGTCCCAACAAGTGGACAAGGTACACATCCGTCACTAGACTCAACAAAAGTAAAGACCAGACTCCGCTCCAAGCTCCATGAACTTCAAGAGCTCACCTAGTCCGTCCCACGAACAGTACCTGTAGGAAAAGCAGCTAGGGGTGAGCGTTCGCTCACCACCACGGATAACAGACTGACTACGGCATAATTAGCAGACAAAGCCAGTAACACTAAAACCAAACCCAACACTGGGACTATAGTCCCAACTCAAGTACCCAACTGACCCACAACCCGTTACCTTCCTCAACAGACTCAACACTCGATAACACAATGTAGACCCGACACAACTATCGAAGACCTCCTCCAAGGACACGACAGAAAGACTACACAACGCCAAACAAGATCACAAAGGATCGCACACCAAACAAGATCACAAATGATCGCATACCAGCTGCTCAGTAACCTCTCCCACTCACACGAACACGGATCATGCTAGCCAAAGAATGCTTACAACCTGTGATACTCAAACTCGGACCAGGCCAGCCAAAGAATGCTTGCAACCTGTGTTACTCAAACTCGGACCAGGCCAGCCAAAGAATGCTTGCAACCTGTGTTACTCAAACTCGTGTCAGGCCAGCCAAAGAATGCTTGCAACCTACCGGGATCCGCAATCACAATCACACGCAAATTCATCAACCAGTAACAACACAAGTTCAACACTCACAGGCACTCATGGCCACCAAGACACCAACAGTAAAACTCGAACTCAACAGCCCCACAGGCACTCACGGCCTCCCAAGACACACCGATAGTAAGACACGGACTCAACAATCCCACAGGCACTCACGGCCTCCCAAGACACCAACCATAAGACACGCTTGCAACTTACCGAGACTCTAACTCGTAAGCCAGCTAAAGGAAGCTTGCAACCCCCCCCCCCCCCCCCCCCGAGACTCTAACTCGATCAGGCCAGCCAAAGACACCATCCTTAGTACACGGGCCCTCAAGGCCACCCAAAACACCAATTTAAATAGACGGGCTCTCATGGCCACCCAAACTCAATCAATAAATAATACGGGCTCTCAAGGCCACCCAAAACTCGATAATAAAAATACGGGCTCTCAAGACCACCCAAACTCAATCAATAAATAATACGGGCTCTCAAGGCCACCCAAAACTCGATAATAAAATACGGGCTCTCAAGACCACCCAAACTCAATCAATAAATAATACGGGCTCTCAAGGCCACCCAAAACTCGATAATAAAATACGGGCTCTCAAGGCCACCCAAAATCAATCAATAAATAATACGGGCTCTCAAGGCCACCCAGAACTCGATAATAAAATACGGGCTCTCAAGGCCACCCAAACTCAATCAATAAATAATACGGGCTCTCAAGGCCACCCAGAACTCGATAATAAAATACGGGCTCTCAAGGCCACTCAAGACACCAAATAAGCAATCAACCTCCGGCTTAACCAAGCCTCCAACAGTCCTAACATCAACAGTTTCACAATCAACCTCCGGGCATGGTCATATGCCTCCAGTAAAACAATTAACGCTAAGTTCTCTGTTCCTACGACACTACTAAGTGTCACAAGCCTTTCCAATAATTACTAAGTCCCCGTAACATGCTTTTCTAATAAACGCTACAAACTCGTATCATGCTTTTCTAATATTTAAATAAACCTATTCAACCCACGACACCCCAGTGTCACATGCAATTCTACTGTTAACTTTCCCCAGTCAGGGCCGAGATCCGGCTACTTTTCCCTACCTCGTATATAATCCCAAAAGCGCTCCAACAACACCCGAAGTACACCCAGTCACTCGCCGAGCTTCCCTTTGCCTCGGTCCGTAGCACGATCTAAAAGAACACAAATTCAAAGTACTTTTAAACTAGTACGAATAAACCGAAAATTAACATACTTAACGCCCAAACGTAACCCCGACAATGCCGATCACTCCCAAACTTCCCAATTACTCGATATTGTCGATAAAGGACCCGTAAAGGCCAGATTCGCCCGACATGGCGAATCTGCCCGGGTTTTGGTTAATTGCCTTCCGGGGCTCCAAAAGTTCCCGTTTTCATTTCTACGGTCTTAGAATATTTCAAGGAACCCAACGCACTTGACGGAATTGAATTCCGACTTCTAAGTCAATTAATTAACGTTTAAAGTTTCCAAAACCCGTTAATTACAACTTCTCCAATTTAATTCCAAATTTCGATTCGATTAAGGATAAATGGTCCGGGGAACGTTTTAAACCACCCGAACGATAAAAACCGAGCACCCGAGCATGTGGGCCCCACCCACACTACTTGGCCGAGACCCTAGGGTTTAAGGGGAGGCTCGGCCACCATGTGGTGGCTGCTGCCAGCTCCGGCCAGCCACCTCATGGCCGGCCGGCCACCACCCACGGTGGCCGGAGCTCCTCCCGAGCCTCTGGTCACCGGAAAACGTGAAATTAAACCCCCAAACACCTCTAAAACGTCTCCAACACCTCCCCACACTCTACACAACCCTAAGCCTTAGTTTATACTCAAACCCTAGCTTCCAAGAAAATAACCAAAACGAGAATCGATTCGGGTATTACCGTAGAGGAGAACGAGGGGAACGGGATTGCTCTTTGCTTTGACTCGATCCAAGGGCTCGATCACAAACCCTAGCTCAACCTCCCTTCTTCTCTCTTCTTCTCCTTCTCCTTCTCTCTCTAAAACCTCTCTTCTTCTTTCTAATTTAAAACAACTAACATAAAAACCCAATTAAAACTCTTTTTTTTCTTTTAAAACCCAAGTCTCGGCCAGCCCTTCTCCTCCATTCATTTTCCCCCCAAAACTAACACCACCACATTTAGGACATGTGTCAAGGTGGGTCCCACACCTTTTGGAAAATATCTAGTTAATATTTTCCAATCAGATTCGCGAAAATCGGACGTTTCGGGCCCCGAACGGGCACTTTTTCCCAAAAATTACGAAACTTGGCGGGCCACAAGGAAACGGCTCAACTAAGACCGCTGCGATGACGGTTAAGCTTTTCGGATCCAAAACGGTCCTCGAATGGACCAAAACGTCGCTCGGTTGACTTTTCCAGCGAAAAGTCAACATTTCTCAAATTGATCAGAAAGTTGCCCTGAGTCCCCCGTAACTCACTTTGGTCAGTAACGGGGTCAACTTAAGTCCGGTATGACACTCGGGGTCATTTTAGGTTCATTAAGTGTCCGTCTTAAATTTTTTAAATTTTCCTGTTTTTCGCAGGTTTGACTAGCGTTGACCGGGAGTGGTTATTACAAAAACGAATCAAAATGATCAGTCTATTGTATGGTGCTTCATGCTAACCAATGAAATCAAAGCATTCGAATGAGATTGGACTAAAATAGATCACACACTGGATAGGACAAATCGAGACATTTGTCGGGACTGAGGTCACCTCATCATTACTCACTTGGGTTTTCAGCATTAGAGATAACATCAGGCATATTTTCTTTTAGAGCCTGGTTATTGTCAAGTTCCGAGAAAGGCTTTGGGTATGGCAATCTCGTTTCCTTTTTTTGGGGGGGTCATTTCACGTTGATTCGATTCTACTTTAGCTAGCCTCTCGATATTTTACATGTTTGTTTTTCGAATCCCCAAACAGGTTTTGCTTCTTATGGAGAGAATCCAACGACATCTCATATGGGTCTCTTCTCCAGTTGGGGGTTGTTTGGCCGAGGTCAATTGGGATATAGTATGACATTTTGCGTTCACATGGGTTCTTGATCTCCACAACCTTGAAGAGGTCAACAAGAGCTTGCTTTAAAGTGGTGGTGGCGGCGGCGGTTTGCCATGCATAAGACTTCTTCATGAAGGATGGTGCTTTGTGTGTATCATGGTTTAGATGAGATCTTTCCTGTCTTCCACTCGCCCATCGCTCCTCATCTTTGGTTTTTTAATATATTGCTTAATTAACTAGTTTTCTTGAGATTATTGGCCCAATCAAGATTCGGTGAGTCTTAGGGTTTGATTGTTTCATCCATTTTTATGGAGGATGTTTGGGTCACTGATGTTCTTGTTTCGAACATGTTTCCTCACCTTTTTATATTGATAGTGGAGAAAAGTCAACAGGTTATTCATTATAAGACTAGCATTGGTTGAAACTTTATACATCGGAAGGGAGCCAATTGCCTTCAAGGGCCTCCATACATTTCTCTTCGTTTTCGTCTCAACTTGCTTTACCCAGGAAAGTTGTCATGATCTGTAGATTCTCATGGTTTTCTTACTTCGAGAACTTTTATTCCTTTTTTTGGCTTTGACGGGTTGGACTCGATATTATATAGATTCTCGTGGTTCCTATCATTACCTATTGTTGGGCTTGGGTGTGGCTCTTAGTTTTCTAATGTGAGGATTTCCTCAAGCATTCTTTTATCTCTTATTCTGTTCATTTTTCAATATCTTCTAATGTGGGGTGTTTCGGTTGCATAAATCGTACTCTCATCATAGTTTTTTTGGTCTGTGATTTCTTTGGATGGATTAGAAGACATGGTTTTTCAAGGTGATTCAGTCTCCGACTCAACTATCATTCTGCGAAGAATCCATTTTGGGGCGCTTACGTTTCTTCAAACAGAAGGTGCTTTTTGACTCCTTAGTTCATAGATAATATCATCGATTACTACTTTTTTTCTCATCCTTCTTGAGCTCGCCATCTTTTTTTCTTCTTTGTTTCTCCTTTTTTTTAGATCGTGGTCTAGTGCCCCACATTTTTCTCCTCATTTTTTTTGAGTCATGTGAGTGCTTGTTCGGGAGTCAATTTTAGGGTCATTGCAATGATGAGGCGCTAACTACTCAACCCATTTGAGACCAGATGATTCACCTTCTGTGATATATTGTGTCTTTGCTCACTAGTTTGATGTCTAGAGTTTAGGACGGGTTGATTCACTATGTTTGGACATTTTTTTGGACTTTTTTGTTATTTGTTAGATTCTGTTGTTGGTTTGGTAATTTGTGGTTTCCTACCCTGCATCACACCATTTTTTATGATAAAAAAAAAACAGTTGGTTCTTCGAACACATGAGTTCAAATTTTAATTAATTTATTTACAATTCTAATGGATCTGTTATCATGCATACTATCAATAATACATAAATGTTCATTTCAATTTTTTTAATAATAATACATAAATGTTTGACAATTAAGTTTATTTGTTTCTTTGACTCTTCCCTAACATTTACTGCTTGGGAGGAAAAAGGAGGTTGGGAGTAAATGAGAGGTGGGGTTTGTTGTTTAAATGGATTCAAAGCTCACAAAAATGGAAGCAAAAGAAAGGCATTTGTACAACATTACTCTTTTAGCATCAGACAAGTTTTTCAAATTTCAAAGGCACTTATGTTCTCACCCAAAAGTCAATCACAATTCAACTCTTATGGTTAAACCAATAAATAAATAAAATCCAAAAACATGTGGATAAATCGTGTTCAACAGGTGATCTTAGATGGTTATGATCAAATTTTCAGATGGTCCACCCCATACCATTCAAGTTGGTAACATGGTGATGGACCATACGATATGAGCGGTGGGGCCTAATTTAGTGGATCAATTTCAGAGCTTTCGGTAACGGGGATCAGATCAAACATGTGTAGAGATATTCTCCTCCTTAACAGGAGGAAGAGAGGGCCTTTTTTGGAATTTCACATAGAAAATGACTTCACTTTCGAATCTCAGTTGGAAGGAGAAAAGCGGGAAGGAGGCACAACTTGCGAGCCAGAAAGCCTGCCCGCCTGTAACGGCACATGTGAAGTCCCCGGCCTACATCTTTTCATTTCCCATAATACCCTTGCCGGTCGTTATTCTGATTCCTACCCGTTCTGGTGAACAACAATTGAGTTGTCGTTAATGTTAGAATATAAAATTACAATTGAGTCTTCAATCATCAGCTCTAATTTTTTATTGAGTTTTTTTTATCAGCAAATTTTGTAAGAAAACCAGGTTTTCAAAATGAAAATAAGGCTATGGGAGAAACCCATAAATACAGACACCTACATACCTGAAAGATAACTCTAACCAGATAATCAAACTCAATCAATGGGCACAACAGGTCCAAAACATACCCACATTTTGCTACTATAAAGTAAACAGAAACAATTCAACCAGGGGCGAAGAGGAAAAGCAAACAAAGACCCTAAAGAGCCAGAATTCTAACATAAACAACACTACAAACAAAGACTCTAATAAATCAGATTTATCTAACATTAAACACAAAACAAGCAAAGATCTAAGTCTAGAAACTCTGATTTACCAACCATGAAGAACGTCGGAAAAGGCTCTTTGTAACTAAACCTAGCCGATAAGTCAACAATCCCAACCAGAGAAACCGACAGTACCACCGCCACACTCCCCTAACCCATCCAGAACCCAACAAATCTCAGTTATTGGCCAACACCACGAAAAATCTTGATTGAGTTTTAGTTTATTAATTCAAGAACGTATATGTTTATCAGTGGATGAGATGGTTAAGTCATTTTTAAGTTTAATGGGGAAACCTCGGATCAGTCCGATAATTTGACCTTTTTTCGCACATAGAGACTGTCCTCACCTTTGTTTTCATGTCCTGACAGTCCACCTTTTCGATATTATCAGATAAGGAAAAAATATGTAACATGGCTAACAGTAGTATTAGAAAAGTCTAAATTACCCCTAACTATTCTTGAACGTCCTACCAATAATTTGACCTTTTTAATTTTTTGATACATGAATATGAAAAAAAATCATATTATTTTTTAATTATCCTTAATTATTTGAAAATATTAATTTCTTTTCATAATTCTTTATTAATCTTAATTTAAAAAAATTCAGATTTAAAAAAAAATCAGTAATACTTATTTAAATCAATTTTATTTATAAAAAATAATTTCATTTTATTTATAAAAATCATTTTTACAAAAAGCATTTTTATTTTTAATCTCAATCTCATTCCCCTTTAAACCTTTTCTTTTCGGTATCTTTATTTATGTTAAAACATATTAACAAACTAATAAAACCAAAATACAGTGAACATTTTCTTCTTCTTTTTAATTATCAATCAGCTTCAACGATTCATACGTCCTCACCCGATGTGGCGGTGGAGGGAACGAGAAGGGATCAAAGAGGAGCAGCTTCGGGGAAGGGCAGAACCGTCGCTCCATACGTCCTCACCCGATGTGGAGAACTCCGGTGAGCTCACGGAGAAGAAGAGAGAAAGGACATGGTTTAGATCAGGGTTAGAGAGTTTCTATAAGAGAGGAATGGTAGACTTGGTATTTCCAAAAAAAATTGGACATGTGAGCAGCACATGTATTTTCCATCCAAAAAAAACCGTTAAGTTTAACAGTTTTTGTCTTTTTTGTGAAAATGGAAAGTGACTTTCTGCATTGACATAATATCGTGAAAGCTCGACGGTGCCTACTTGAAAAATGACCTTTATCCACCGTACCGAAATGGGGTTACCTCAAGTTTAATTAACAAGTGTCTCTCTTGAAAAAGGATTAGATGCTAACAAGATTTGACAATCTGGTTATTAGACACACTCACATGATTTGGAGGGGTTAAGTGGGAGATTAGTGGCCTCTTTAACACATATTAGTGTATAATGAGATCGAGAGGGCATGTGTCATGGCTTGTGGTGATCTATAATTGACAATCAAATCCCAAGCCAGATGATCTACACGAAAAGGCCAGAACAAAAAGGGTTTAAGCAGCTTTGAGAAGGATGATCCTAGATTAAAGGAAAAAGGACCTGGCAATTTAGTATTAGATTACTATATTAACATAAAAACATGCTTTTCATCATACCAATGTTATTGCAATGAGCGCATAGACATTCTGCCCGAGAGATCTAGCAATGTGATAAAATTGATGACGACAGCAACTAAATCATTAAGGAGGGTTAGCTGACCAAAGAACTTATGAATTTGATTAAAACAGATAATTTGTATCAAATCCGACCTAAGTAAAAATTCAAATGTTATTGGGTAAAGCTAAATAATATATATTTTTTAATTTGATGTGCGATCAATAAGTATTAGAGAACCAACTCTGCTGCTAAAAGTTGCAGGTTAGGTTAGGGGTGTTTTAGGACATGCATGTCTTTCAATCTGAACTTTATGGTTGGAAAATCTAGTTATTAGACCTTCTTCTCATTGAGTTTTATGGTTGTAAAGCTAGGGTTTCAGATTTTTTTTGTTGGCTTATCTGTGTTTATTTGGGCTTTATGTTTGTAAAATCAGGTTAGTAGACCATGATTGTCAGGTTTACGTCCGTGTTGGGTTGATGAAATTCCTATCATAAAACGCTTTTTTATTGCACTGGTTTGATCTGTGTAGGATCCTTTTATTGGTGTGAGGCTGAGATCTATTCAGTCTTCGAGTTTTTAGTTCGGTGTTTTATTTTATATGAGCTTTGTTCTTAATGTTCATCTTTCATCCTCTGACAATCGAGTTTTTATATATTGCTTTACTGATAAAACAAAACTATACTACTAAAAGTTAAAGTTACTAATAAAAGATTTAATTATAGTTTTATATTTTAACATTTGTTTTCACAAACAGATTTTCTTCGTCGAAAGTAACACATCATGTATTGCCAACGAAAAAACCGAAAGAGTAACGAATGAGGGGCAAAAGAGTAAAAGGACAAAAGAAAGAGTGGCTTCCCAAAAGGGTGCATGTGAAGGTGAGATGGGGCCTTGGAAGAGAGGCACATGGTAGGGTGGGAGCACATGCAGAGGAAGGGTGTTTTGGAGTGTAGCTTTTGAAGAGAGGTATGGAGACGAAGAAGAGCAATATTGACAATGGCATGTGAGAAAGCAATGAGGGGTCGTAGAGACAGTGAAGCAACAGATCATGTATTGTACGTACACCATGTTCTGCACATTCCCTGCATCCTCCTCTTCCCTTTTTCTTACTCTAAATATCCTGCTCCCTTCCTCTTTTTTCCTTTTTCTTTCTTCTTGTTATTATTATATCACTTCATTTCATACACATGTTTTCTCCACCCATCTCCTATCCCTCCGGCATGTTTGCCACGTGTCTCTTCTTCACATGCCCCCATTCCTATCAACCGAATCACCATCTCCATTCTTCATTTCATTACTTCCCCACTCATTTAATCTAATATTAACTACCATGATAAGGAAGAGGAGGTCTTAATTATGATCAAATCATCATATCCTAGTAAGTTCGAAAAAAAACTTTAAACAGATTCTCTCGTTTTCTCCCTATACCTTAATGACGTCAGCTCTAATTGTTTTTCCCGATCCTTCGTTGTCATTACTAGCCATCGATCTTAGAGTAGCTCGTGTCCTTGTCCCATCGTTAGTACTAACTCACTACCTTACCATGGAGTTCATAAAGCATGTGTGGGGGAGAAAACCAAAAGCAACCCCTGCAGTTATCTCCTCAGCGACGGCTTTATCGTCGTCTACCCTCCAGTCACTCTTCAATCTGATGACATCATTATCTTTTCCGTCTCTAGAGCTAATAGCTTTTGTTCTGTTACCTCCGCCGCGACCCTCCCACGAGATTACCCGGCCAAAGAGGATACCTCGTACTTCATCGCCCACCCCTCATGCGCCCTATAAGGCCATAATGGATGTGTCTCATACATGCATACCACCCACTATGGTGTCATGGCTTTCACCCCTCGGGTGAGGAAGCTCCTTTAACGGGTTTTCAGGTAGGATTAACTCTACTCCAGGGCCTCATAGAAGGCTTTCTCATGCGTCCTCGGAAGTCGTTGATTCAGAAAAAGACCTAGTCATCGGCTCTTTTCCCAACAGTTGAGAGTCCGCCTTCCCGGAACCCTAGTTTTTTCTACCTCGGTAGATGTTATCCAACGGGGCCTCGCTATGTGTTCTCTTCTACTGGGACATCTGGGTCATCAAGGCATGTCTATACCGATCGGGTCACAATACTTATATCACGAGATACCGTCCCTTGAAGATATTCAGGACACCTTTGTGGCTTGCGCTATCTTCCTAGATGAGGATGTTATCGTTGATGTGACTCACACGCCAATTGACCACACCTCATTGGTCTACATGAAGTATGGAATGTCGTGACGCCTTCTGACACAGAGGCCTTATAATGGGGACATCATGCTGCGCATTGTAACAAATGGATGATTTTCTCAAGATAAGGGGTTGGTCGTTAAAGACCTGCCGTCGGGAACGTATGGTTTCTTATTCGCATCCTGGGAGGATAAGGATCGGGTAAGGTGAGATGAGCCATGATGTTTTGGAAAAGCACCTTTAATTCTAGCTAATCTCCCAAGTCATGGGCTTACCCTCCCTAGTCTGGAACGGATCCAATTTTGGGTCCAGGTTTGGGTTCTTCCACTAAAATTGATAACGATAGTTGTTGATACCACTATATGCAAAAACTTAGGAGGTTGTGTGAAGGTGCACTAAGACAATTGAGGTCTTTTTTGAGAGGGAGAGGTAAAGTCAGAGTCTGTTTCTAGCATGGCATTGCTTCCCCACTGTGCCGCTCGATGGTTCTTCAATTTAAAGAACTTCTTCATCCAATTCAGGTAACACTCAAATATGAGTGTATCCCGATCTTTTGTTTCAATTATGGTCGTTTGGGACGGATGGTCCTACTAAGATTGGCAAGCCAATCAGTAGGGACTCGAAGGCCCTATCGTCCTTAGAGGTGTCGCCTGGACTCGCCCCCTTTGCAGCCTATCGGGCCGGACATGATGTCCAATGTGCTGCCTAAGTCATCAGCACCCACGGGGTCCACCATCCCACCTAGTATGGTCGTGCAGTCACAAAGATAAAGAAGGATTCGATGACATCTAATGTCGTTCCTAATTCTTGGACATAAGGGTTGGCTCAAACTAGTGCTCTAGGAGGCCTCTCGGGTGGAAATGAATCGAAGAAGACCCTGACCAGAAAAAGGGTGTGGGAGTGGAGGACCGACGTGAGGTGTATCAGACGAAGTCTGGAAAACAGCCCCACCAAAACCCATGAGGCCTCCTCAAGGCATCTGGTTGTAGTAGAGGACTAGGAACCCGACCCCATATAGGGTCCCTCCACCAACTCTAGAGTTTCCTCCCGAATCATGTGTATCATCCATACATGTAGTGAGCTTCATAGGAGGCTCCAGACACATACATGTTTATATGGTCGACCATTGATTGAGCTGAAGTTGGTTTTCCTGTTTTTTTAGTTTTAATTGCTATTGGTTCTTTATTGTATGTTTAAATGTAACCGACTATGTCTCAGTTACATCTAGAGGACTAGATGTCGAGTTATCCCCAGATAACTTGTTCTCTCACTATTCTTTTATCCCCAGATAACTTGTTCTCTCACTGTTATCCCCAGATAACTTGTTCTCTCACTGTTCTTCTGTTTCCGATTAGGTTTTTATAATATTAGTCACTTTTGTTAAAAAATGAAGTAAAATAATAACTAGATTGTTTAAATCTGAAGAATTGTGTATCATTTTGTGTGTGAATGCACATGATATACTTGTATTTTTCTCAGGTTTCATTCGAAAAAGGATGTTATAATTCTTTATCTGTCAATTTGTGTCGTCAAAAATATCAATTATTGTAAATACACATATTACCTTCTTTTTGAAAAGGGAAAGAGGTATTTGTATTACGATATCATATCATGCTTACAAAAAGGAACATAACAGTCCCGGATACCAGATTTCTGTCCCAATCGGTCGTAGCCCGTCAGGCGCTCATGGTTCCATACGTGAAGTCTGCTTTGTCTCGCAGATCCAAACTCAAGAGTTCCTCGATCCAACGTTACAAAAAAATAATAAACCAAAGTCCTAAACTTATTTAGCCAAAACATTATTCGATATAAAACAGTGAAACCTACAGGAGAATTAGCCTTTAGTGCAGGTTCCCCGAGACCTCCCTGCTGCAAAAGATTGTTCGGGGTTGAGAGTCCCGATTTCGGGTGCCGGGGAAATAGGCCCCAACCTACCGTCCCTCCTCTCGGATCCCAGATCCATCGAGGGAGCGGACCCATGTCGGCGAGGGGTGACCCCGGGGCGGGAGGCCGTTGCAGATGGAAGACGGCGCGTAGAGCCCGTATTCCGGAGAACGGCAGGGGGGCCACGGTGGCTACTGGCTCGAGGGCGGGACCGGTCCGGCGACGCAGGATCGGTAGCGTGAGACGAGGGAGAGGTCGTGGAACGGATTGAACGATAGGCGGCGACCTGCGGAGGTAGACCGGCTGCAAAGCAAGACAAAAAAATAAAACCCATAAAAGGTAGATTGGAACCAATCCATAGGTAAACCCGTCAATGATAACCGGAAAGGTGGACAGAGCGCTTTAAGTCAGAGAATTCAATGATGAAAAAAGGGGGGAGGCTGCGCAGGGAGAGCACAGCCCCCGTTAGGTTTTGTTAATACACATATTACCTAGCTAGAGCACTAACATGTAAAAACATATGAGTCATAAGAAAGATAAATTTGAATATAACATACATTATATCATATGGCAAGTACGGAACTAGGAACTAACGAACATTTGGAAGCAGATGAGCATAGGATAATAGATTCTCCACTTTTTTTTTTATAAATAAACTAAGTTTTGGATATATAATTATCGTACAATTAGGGTGCATATGTGGTGATAGAACCCGGAATTGCTCAGATAAGATACATAGTGGCTCACAATTCCTTGTAATTGTCCATAATTACCGTATAAGTATGATGAACATGATTATTATTTTCTGCTAACAGAAGATGTCTCTGCCCGAATTTTGTTGAAATGCGTGTCGATAGAATTTGTGAATGTGATTGTGAATGATCGATCTAAGGGTAGGGACAGGCCATTTGAGCACACTCGACAGCAAGAAAACTAGTGTATGGAAGTGAGGAACATCATGATTCAACCTCCTACACCTCTGATTGTGACCCAACGTCTTTCTCTCTTTCTTCTTGTTTTTTTTCTCTATTTTCTCCTTTCCCTTTACCCTTTTCTTCTAATCTCAACACTTTATTGATTAATTAGTAGCAAACAGAACAAATCCTTAACTTTTGTAGTGAGAGTTTAGGGTTATGCTTAGAGTATCCACAGTCATCTCGTCGGCTGTCGGCGAGATAACGCCGACGAGATGATAAAAAAATTGTTTTTTATTCATCTCGCCGGCTCACCGCCCGCGAGTTCTGCAGTGGGCTGGCGGGGAGGCGCCGGCGAGATGAATAAAAAACAATTTTTTTAATGTATTTTGTAAAAATAGATTTTAAATGGAAAACAACAAATATTGATAACTTAGATAAAAAGATAAAAAGAAAACGAACATAGATAAAAAGAAACTAACACCAAGGAAACTAACACCGAATAAAGGAAACGAACACATAATAATGAAAACTAACATCTCGATCACAACAGACGTCAGTGGATGAACTATGCGTCTCCAAATTTAGTCCAGAGATGTTCGACAAGATCGTCCTTTAAACGGGAATGCATACGTTCATTTTGCATTTTCTGAGTGTTTCCAAGTATGACATTGGTCGGAACGAAGCCTCCTCGTGCAATGGGTGGTTGACGTGGACTACCTTCTTCTGTTTGTTCACGATACCCGTCGTATGTGTGACGTTCAGCCTCAACTATCATATTGTGCAGTATAATGCACGCATTCATTACCAAACCGATTGACTTGGGAGCCCACAACCGGCTCGGTTGTTTGATAATGTGAAACCGAGCTTGTAGTACGCCGAAAGCTCGTTCCACATCCTTGCTGCACGCTTCTTGGACTTCAGCATACTTCTTCTGTTTCGGCGTTGACGGTAATGGAATTTTTTTTACGAACACCGGCCACGAAAGGTAAATATCGTCAGCAAGATAATAAGGAAGCGTGTAGTTGTTACCATTTATCGTGTAAGCAACCGGTGGTTGCCAACCGTTGATAACGTCCGCGAACAACTTCGAATGGTTCAGGACTGTCAAATCGTTGTTCGACCCCGCCATGCTGAAGAAAGAGTGCCAAATCCATAAGTCACGAGTTACAACCGCCTCAAGTACAACGGTTGGTCGATTACCGTGGTCCCTTCGGGAATGTGCTCCTCGAAGGGCCTTTGGGCAGTTCTTCCACTCCCAGTGCATGCAGTCAACACTTCCAAGCATGCCCGGGAATCCGCGCGCTTCATTAACCACCAAAATGTGGTCCATATCAGCTTGTGTAGGCTTCCGCCGGTATGTACCACCAAAGACTTTATTCAGCGCGCTGCAAAATGTGCGCAAACATTCCAAAGCCGTTGTTTCCCCTATCTTCACATACTCGTCCAACGCATCAGCTGCAATACCGTAACATAATTGCCTAATGGCGGCAGTACATTTCTGATAAGGAGATAATGAAACTTGACCCAATGCATCAAACCTTTCCTTGAAGTAATCGTCGTGCTGCTCCAAAGCATGAACGATACGGAGGAACACCGACTTTGGCATTCTAAACCGACGCCGAAACTGTACCTCGGTGTACACAGGGTTGGTGTTGAAGTAGTCATTCATTAACCGTTTGTTTGCGGCTTCCCGGTCACGTCGAATGTATGTGCGCTTCTTTGGTGGAGAATCCACCAAAGCGTCGTCCAACATCTCCTCGGTTGACAGACAGTCGTTGAGCATGTCATTCAACATAGAATCGAGTTCCATGTCCTCAGGATCGAATTCCATGATGACGGACAAAGAAGGATGAGTGTCGGGACGATAGTGTATGAGAAGGATGAATAGTAGAGAGTGTGTGCATTTTTAGTTTGTGAGGGTGGGTTTATATAAGGTTTTAGGTTAGGTTTATCATAAATGTTATAGTTATGGTGATCGACGATCAAGGTTATTCGATTGGCGTACAGATATTTGTTGGATAATATAGGTGGGGTTTAATTTTCAAAACAAATAGCATTGAAACCAAGCATTTTTAATTGGACAAATAATATTTTTTAAGATCCTCATCTCATCTCGCCGGCGTGAGCTGCCAGCGAGAAGCACGTAGCCAGCAGACCTCGCCAGCGACCTCCTCGCCTGCTCCCCGCTACTTACTCGTCGACGACTTCTCCTCGCCAGCAGCTTATCGCCCACGACTGTGGGTGCTCTTAAAGATTCTCATTGGACTGCATGTAGTAACAAGTAAAAGGGATATGAGACATCAACTCTAACCTAAGATATCATTTTGATCAAAAATTTATATTTATTTTTTAGTAGATTATACGTGAAAAAAGTGTTTTATTACACAACAATTCTGTGTAATTACACCAACACTTACGTAAATAAATAATACAAAATTCAAGATATATTCCACCCCATCACAAATCTATAATTAATATAATTTTTGTGATCGCTCTATGAGGTTAGTAGCGATGGTTCTCTCCGACGAGTAAGCGGCGGCAAAGAAAGTGATGGCGATGGAAGAAGGCGGTGGCTCTTCCCCTCGTCTTCTCCCTTGGCTTCACAAGAAGTGCCCCTCTCCCTCGCTCTCTGTCTTCGCCTCGGATCGGAATCTCACAACGATAGGGTTGGGCTTTGTGTTCTCCACTCAAGCAGTGGTGGGAGAGATAACACCTCTGGTACCACGGGTAGGAGGTGGCCAGATGCGCCATCGATCTCTCCTGGAAAGGTCGAGGGGTATCGTTCGATGAACCCCCATGTCACGGCCTCGGCCTCGACAACCCTGACAGTCGTGACCTTCTTCTTCTCCTTCGTGCTCATCCTCTCAGGCTCCTCTCTCCTCTTCACCAGTTCAGCTTTATCAGATGGGGACCTTGGGGAGTACCGAAGTGCGACCACTGTTGGGGCTCGATGGGGGAGAATGAGTCCGAGGAGGGGGGCACAGCCTTAATGGAAGGCGGAGGGGCGGGCCTTCTAGAGTAATAGTTGGGACGGAACGGGAGCAACGGAAAACTTTCTCCGGTGGAGTCGCAACACCCGTGGAGGCTGGAACAGAACCGACACCCAGTTGGCGGCGTAGATACTTGACCCCTATCTGTTGGGTTTCTGTGTCATAGAGGAAGCCCAAGGGGGATTTTGGGTCGGGCATGTTCATACCACTTGGAGGAGGGAAATGAGAAGGCCTGATGAGCTTGACTAATGAAGGGTCGAGCACTAGCTAGACCGGACAAGGTGGGTCGGGTTGTGGGGTCACTCATGTGCCTGATCCAAATCAAGTGGGCCCTAGTCAGGGAAATGCGGGTCGGGGCCCTTTTCCCCATCCGAAGACCAGACTAGGGTGCTCAGAGGTCGGGACGAGCTCTAACAGACTGATGTGGACGCAAAATGCATCAGCTTTCGATGTTTTCAAGCCCATATCTTGAGCTTTTTCAGTCCCAGGATAATGTATTTTGATGCATTTCTCCTCCATTTTGTACATGTATTCCTTTTGTAGGAGAACTTGAGAATCTGGAGTGAAAATGAGCTGAATTCGAGCGAATGAGCTAAATAGTCAACTTGTCGGGGACTCAGACCAAGACCGCTAGCCAAACCGCGATGGAGTGACGCATGGGCAGTCATCCAAACCGTGACGGACTGTCATCTGGTTCGTTGCCCCTCCCGCAGCGGGGTCGCATGCAGCTCACCCTCGAACTCCCCTTTCGTCTCTGTCCTGATGCCTTTTGAGACCCGGTATGTGGCCTAGACCGCAACGGACTAGGTTTTGGTTCAGCCTTCAGACTGCGACGTGTGACTGTGAGAATTTTAAGTTAGATTTTTGGGTATTTAAATAGAAAAGTTAGGTCATAATTTGAGGGAGACGAGTTTGAGAGGAAATTTCAGAGAGATTGAGAGATAGGGTTTGGGTTTTGGTGAGAGAGAAGTGCATGAAAACAAGAATTAAAGCTAAACCATTAAGATTTCATCATTGAATTGGTATTTTGTATCATCTTCACCTTTGAAATATGTTTGTCTCTTGATATTCTTCTTTTTTGTGTTCTTTCTTCTTCTCCACGAGCTAAATTTTTATTATTCTAGGGCTAGGGAAAAATATATGATAAAGTAGTTCAAAACTTTTGTGTATTACTCTATGCATTTTGTATTTGGGTTATTGTTTACGTGATTTAAACTTAATGCTTGTCAAATTGATCACTTGATAGATGATTAGGTTTTAGCATTCAACAATTGTAAAATGAGAATTGATAAAAGGACTAAGGATTATGCAACTCGGGTTTAAATATGGTCTTTAACACAGTTAGGTCAACATGAATATGATAGCTATATGATTACAACCCCGAAATGTAGAGAAATTCACGAAGCTTAGTGCGTTATATCTCTCAACACCTAGATTAAAGTTAACTAGGTGGTTAGATTATAATTGTGTCATAATTCGATCGTGAGATGTTTAGGACTAGTTGAGAGAAATTTCATTGCCTTTAAACTAACCTTGTCTGCACACGTAAACATGAATTCCTGCAAATTACTTGTCATATTGTAACCTCGTAAAAGTCTTAGATTGCTTTTTCGTCTGAATTTCACAACACCTGCTATTTTTTCCTTGAATTAAGCGGGCCATAGTCAGGGCAATGTCGGTCGAGGACTTTTTCCCTATCCGAAGATCGGACCAGGGTGCTTAAAGGTCGGGACGAGCTCTACCAGACCATCATCTCCGGGGAAGGGACTTTGTCGGGAAGGAGAACATTGGACACCCGGACATGCGGGATTTGGGTTCGCGCTTGGGTGGCCTCAGCACCAAGGAAATTGTTGTCCCTCAATCGAAATTTTGTGGAAAAGGCACCAATTTTTCTTTAGCAGCAAAGGAATCGACATCAAAGATTTTCTACTGGAAGACCCTGGTAGACTAGCTTTGCGAACTATGAAAGATGTGGAATATGGAAACTCGTCCCCTATAGGATAGGGCGATAGGGTTTTTCTTCCGAACAGCACAATAACAGGAAAGGGTTTTGGCCGAAGGTCCCTTGAGTTTTTCGCGGAGCTAAGGCCCCATATGAGGCCTTGAGACATGGCATTCACCCAATTCTCGGTATGGGCCCGTGTTTCTAACCTTCTGGTTCGAGCCTAGGATAGGGGAGTCAGTTTCTGTTTGGGAAGCGCGCTTGGGGTCTGTCTTACGGTCGATATTAATGTTGATGGTATGTGCTAGGGAAATTTTATGAGGATAGGATTCGAGTGGATGTACGTCTAACTCTACAGAGTCAACTGTGGTTCAGACTGGCCGAGTCTCAGGTATGGACCCTCCTACACATTTCATATGAACGTCTTTCGGATCATTACTTTGGGTGCAGTCGTGTCTGACATTTGTTGTCGTCCTGTCCTTTGGACATGAGAAATAAGGGCCCATTGGTGGGCTGCTATCCATTACATCGTGGGGCCGTAATAACGTTGAGGGTTCAAGCATGATTTTACGTTGAAGATATTGTATCGGCTCTTTCTTACGCTGCAATAGTTATGTATGGGTCGATTCAAAAGTTGCGTGAACCCTATTGGAGATGCTCTAAAGATTAAAGATTTCATAATAGAGGTGACAACCACTATTAAAATAAAATTGAAAGATTAAAGATCCCTATTGGAGATTGAAAGCCTATAAAAAATTAGACAATCGAAACTGTCGAACTAATAAATTTAAGTTTTAAAATGCGCATAAGGTAGAGAATAAATACTTTGTCGGGGAAAAAATATGAATGTAAATTCATATGAACACTTATGAGTGAAGTTGTTTTTGTATTTTACAAATAAAATGTGATATAAAAACCCTAGAGAGAAAGGTATTGGCGACGACTTGTTTCTCCCTTTCGCCGCCGTTGGGTTCGTGTACGGATGGCCAATCAAGGCTCCATTGGTAACTGGTTCACCATGGAAGTTTTTCGCTGTCTCTCCATAGAAGGTTGTGGAAGATATTGCTCTGGAGAGAGGTCAGTGGCATGGTTTGCATGGTGTGGCTGTGGGAATTGACGTTTGCAAAAACGGACTGGCGACGAAAGGCCGGAGATCCCGGGTGGTGATGGGTGCGACGCCGCTCAAGCGGTGGTTCGGGTGGTTGAATGGGACACTGACAGGTCTTTGGTTATGACCGACGACAAAAGGAAGGGCCAAGGGCTCTTGTTCGCCGGCGGTGGTGGACACGAAGCCATGAGATTGAGGGTTTGCGGTTTGACCGCGGGAGATCAGATGGGAACGGTCCAACCAAGGGCTACGAGACCGTTGATACCAGGTCATGTCGGTGGCACGAGAATGAAAACGGCGGCGGCTAGGGTTTCAATTTTATATCGCCGTTTCTGGTTGCTTTGATGCGTACTCAGAGTGATGGGGCTGGTGTTTATCGGCGGGGTGAGGATTGACGCATGGAGGGCAGGTTACATGGTAGTCGGCCATGGCGGGAGATCTCACCAAGTCTGTGTACAGGGACTCTGATGACGTATCTGTCTCCGGCTTCCTAAGGTGCGCCTGACCGGTTCTAGGCGGTTCGGTTGTCGCAACGACTGTGACAGTGGCGGAGGACAGGGTGGAGGCAGCGGGTATAGTCGGCCGATGCTATCTGTTGTTCGTTTGACTGCAAAGGGGACAGGTACCGTATGGACATGGTCCTCAGTCAATGACAGGATGTACCTGTCTGCTGGTAGCGTTCAAACGTTCAATGGTTCGTCGCTAATCCTGAGCATTGACTCGGAGGGGCCTACGGGGTCCAATGGATTAACACTTCAACCGACGAGGGGCGGAATGCACCCTCGTTTCACGGAATGAGTCCGAGATGGTTCAGGGGGGGGGGGGGTTGGTCGGCTATATCGCCCCTCTAGACGTAGGGTGGCAGCGATTCCACCAAACGCCGACAAGGAACTTCCCTATCAGCTCGGAGGTCAGCAATCCCGCGTTTAGGATCCCTACAACTATCATTCAAGGGAGGACGACGCACGCTGACAACCCGGGGGAGTTTATAGTCCACCAGCAATACCTCCGCTATCACTGCATCTGCTCGATCAGTGCCTTCTGCTTGGCTAATACTGTATCAGTGTTGTCAGACGCTAGAGAAGTCCCGTACCCCAGGAAACCCAAAAATCAAGAGCAATTTTATTTTTCTGTTCAGTACTTTCCTGTTTTTTCAGTTTATGCTTCGTCTTTCAATTGTAAGTTGTTTCAGTACTCAGATGGGGCAAGTATGCACCCATCCGTTAAACATTTATAATATATCCATTTTGATCAAAAAAAAATGTGATATGATATGATATTGTAATATACATTTCATTTTCTTTTCTTGGATACGTTATAGGATATGTGATTTTGTATAACAAACTTTTCTTCTCCCTAATTGAATTTTGTTAGTGTGGGCCCTGTGACGATAATTATATTAGCAAGGCTTTTTATCTTTGGTATATGCTAGATAGAGTGAAGATCATGGTATCTTGAGAGGTGTATTTTTGTTGATACGAATTTTTGAAATAAAGTGAATGTATTTGTAATAAATCGTCTAAATAATTTTGATGTGAAATACATGAATGAATATGCATCTTTTTGATGTTAGACTAACAATTGTATTATTTTCGTAACGCGCTCGTTAGGTTTCTTTTTGAAACCTGTAGCCGTCGTCGCCATCGCAGGCGGCGTGCGAGGCGTTTCTCAGTGGCCGTGTGTGGGGGGTCGGTGTCTGTCGTAGGGGTGTTGTCGGGCCGGTGAACCGTCGGGACTGCACTGAGCCTCGGTCCTCTGTGTTTTTTTTCCGGCCGAACTCCGTTTCCGGCGTACGTCTCATCCTCGGGAGATCGAACATCCAGTCGTCACGGTCACCGTCGGCACAGAGAGCAGAGATAGTAGTGGGCCGGAGCTGTTGGTGAGGACCGTCGTCGCGCCTTCTTTCCCGGAGGTGATTCGTCTTCGTTTCCGGAGGTGTTTTGTTTACAGTACCCAGTTCTTTGTGGCGTTTGTGCTGTCGAGCTGATGTGTTGCAGGACTAATTAGTGAAACAATTCTGCTATGCTGCTAAAGGACTCGATATTGTGGATACCTAACTCTGCGCGCAAAGGAAAGCAGGCGGCTTCAAAGAATTTGGGGATGGCTATGGGCTCTGAGACGACTTCAAAGAATTTGGGAACGGGAACGGGTTCTGAGTACCATGAGAGAATGATCGAAGGCAAACTATTCCGAGTACCCAAACTCGCTTCGGTGATATATCGCCTGGAGGAATATGCTCAGGTGCCGCTAAATAGCTCGATCAACCGAGGTGAAAAAACTACAGGGAATCCTGTTATCGAGCCTGCACCAATTCCGATTCATAGCTCGATCAGAGACTCCAGAGACCCGATCATTTCCTCGATTGATTCTAGTGAGCTGTGTAAGCTGTTTATTTGCAATCTTCCCCCTGATTCAAACCGTGTGAAGCTGAGGGCATGGTTAGATCAATTCATACCAGTGCTCAAAGTTTTCGTCTGCAAAAGGCAAAATGATGGGGGTCGCTTCTTCGGGTTCGTATCGGTAAGATCAAAGGCTGAAGGGAAATTGTTAGTTAAGGCCTGCAATGGGACTATTTGGAATGAACATAAGATTTTTATGGCTTTTGCGTGGCCGGAGAGACTGAGCAAAAGGTTGGGGAAGCCTTTGGTAAAGCAGGTTTGGATGCCAAAAAGCAACATTAACAATGTCCAATTTAATCCAGTGGAGACCTCTGAACTTAAAACAGAGGTTACATGTACTACCTCCAGTTACCTTTCACCTTGGTCTGAAGCTAGTTTATTAGGAGTGGCGAGAGATGATTTCTCTATTTCTGAGTTACGGAATCGTATCAATTCTGAAGAGCCATTGGATTTACAGTTTCGTTACCTGGGCAACAGAATTTTTTTGTTACTATCTTCGGATCAGGACACGCTTTCAAGCGTATTGAAAATGGAATTGGTGTTCCACTTCTTTCCTTATGTTTGACAAGGCTAAGGAGTGGCTTAACAGGAGGGTTGTTTTTCTTGGGTAAAGGTAACGGGTATCCCTGTATCCGGTTGGTGTATGTCGACGTTCAGAGATTTGGGAAATTCTATGGGAACTTTTATTCTGTCTCTGTGTGATGAGACCTCATTGCTATTAGATTGCAATTATTTCCTTCTGAAATTGAAATCTCATGAGCATTCTTTGGATCGATTTTTGTTGTTGGATGGTAAACAGTACCCCGTTGAAGCTTGCAGAACTTTAGATATCCCAGTTTTTGGGTCTGCTCCCGAGCTAAAAGGTCATTCTTTGGAGTCCATGGAACCTTTGGGTCTGAATGACAGAGTCCAGTTCCCTCCGCCGGCCAATCTGTTGAAACATAAGGGAAAGTTATGTTTGTCATCTCCCTCGGGCAGCAAGGTCGCAGACTCCCGGAGTCAGAGTAGTTCGAGCCCATTGAGCCTTATGCGTGGGCCTCAAGCAAATCGGGTCGGGTATTCTGTCAGTCGAACCTTGCTTAACTCAGGTAAACCTAATTATGTGTATCGCTCATATGTTGCAAGGAAATGCTCCTTGAGTAAGGAGAATGATGATCGTGACAAAAGATGGAAACTCCTCAAAGCTAGTCAGAAAGCCATGGCCGTTAATCCTGATGCTGCAGAACAGATAGAGGCTTTAGACTTTAAGTTTGGGGATTCAGTTGATCCTATGTTTCAGGAGGACTCTGAGGAATTTTGCACTGATGAAGAGGTAGAAGAGGGAAGCTCTCTACCCACTTCCTTACCTTTCTAGTGTAAAATTATGGTGAAATTCATCTCCTGGAACGTGAAGGGGTGAAGGCCGTCCAAAAGAGACGGAGCATTTTGGTGGCGCTGGCTAAGAAAAACCCGGTTTTGGTGTTGTTACTGGAAACGGAAAGGAAAGAGATGCCTCCTTTAAGTTTGGGGTTATATTTTCTCGTGGTGGTCAGTATTTTCTGTGATGCCAGGGTCGTTTTGGTGTGCTTGCGAGAATTGGGCTTAGGTGGTAGACTTGTTGAGAAGTTCAGTTTGGTTGAAAGTATGCTATGTTACCTGATGGCACATGTGGCTACAGAGTTTTAGTGTTGTTTTCAAGAGCACAACTCAATCGAGCACTAAGCAATGGAATGTGGCTCCAAGATCGTGTATGTTGCTGAGACGGAGTAGGTTGCTTGGTCGAGGGTGACAGGTTTTTTTTCACTGGCTTTAATCTTTGTCTTATGTTTCTTGGTGCAGTTTTCTTTTCGGGTATCCTTTCGAGGTTTATTTGATGTAATCTTTCGGGGTATTTTGGTGTAACCTTGCGAGGTGTCTTTCTTTTTCAGGAATCCACCTTGAATTCCTGTAATAATAATATCATCGCCTATCCAAAAAAAAATTGTATTATTTCCCTCTAGTCCACTTCTAAAAATCTCATTTTCCTACTGATTTAAGGCACATTTATACTTTCTTAACAAACTTTGCCTTATGTTTTAATTTTAACCTGATTTCTCAGTTGTTTACGGTACCATCACTCTTTCTTATGAAAAGTGAGTTACATACAACTTGTTATTAGTATATTACAAATTGAGTAACCACCTAATCAATTGTTTTCATCACCTTATGTACAATGCAATATAAACTTTATGCTACATTGATCATGTTAATTAAAACTTGAAACTCCGAGTTTAACACCACCGTGGATCATGTCGACAAGTTGAGAGTTTCAGGACACAACACTATCGATGGAGAGTGGTCCTAATATGAGGTTGGTGACATGAAATGAAACTCAAAACATACATAACATGAGAGGGTTGATTTTAAAGAGTTTATTCCCTTTGTTTTTGTAAATATGAAGTGACATTTGATGATTTTTAGGAAACAAGAGATGACCCCACGACTTGCCTTGTCTCGCCTCTAAACACTTGCCTTTACTTTCTTCCTTACCTTTTCGTCTCTCATCTCTTGCTTCACCAATAATGTACGTACTAGGAAATATAATCTATTTGAATTTTAGCTGAGAGATTGGTAGGCCGATGGTGAGGGCCCAAGGCCCGTCAAGACGGGCTATTGTTACTTGCTGTAGAAGGCATATGGAGGGATAGTTGTATTATTCTATGTTTTTGAAATATAATAGGGGGAATTAGGGTTGGGCTACTTATTTTTTTAATTTATGTTGGAAGCCCAAAAATGAAAAGCCCAAACAAAGAAGAGCCCAAAAGGAATGAAGTCTAATTCTAACTCAGTTCCACATTCCATTGTTACAGTCTTTCTTTAACAGGACGGAAGAAGAACTCTTTCTTTAGCCTAGCTTATCATGATGTTGCTAGTTATTAGCGCCGATTCTATTGTAGTTTCTCCTAATATATTTTGATTATGCATTGATGAATGTGGAATATAAGAACAAGGTAAAACAACAAAGGATATTTGGAAAATCAAAAGAAAGATACAGGTGATTAACAATTATAAACTCGTAAAAATTTCTCTCTCTGAACTTCTTTTTCGTAACCTAGCAGTCGCCTCAGTCGCCTCGTCTTCGTCGGTGACAACCCTCCCTCTGGCAATGGCTATTGCCGGCGGTGACCATCCCTTCCCCTCTTCCTCTTCCTTTTCTTACATTCCCTTTTCCTCTCTTTCTCTCCTCTGTCCCGATTCTTGTCTCCGTCGACCTCGCCCTCTTCAACTTCGCGCTCCCTTCGTGTCTTGTCGGAGTTTATCTCGTGTCGTGGTCTGAGCTCGTGCTCGCTTCAGTGAAGGTCACAAATCTGGAATATTTTTCTAAATCTGCTCGAGCTTAGTTCTCCGTCGATTTTGGGTCGGACTTTCGAGGTCTTCTGGTGTTGCCTGGGACATTACCGGATTCTGCTCTCTATCACCGCTCGTCGGGGGATAGCTGGCCAAAGTTGAAGTCTGGCTCGTGTTCTGGTTCAGTTGGCTGGGTGTGGCTTAGGTGGGGGCGATGCATTTCGGGTCGTCAATCTCCGACCGTGCTCCGGCGTGGTGTTGCTGACAGTGGGGCCTTCTCGGTTTAGTGTGTGTTTTTGTGGTTTGGTGTGGGCAGATTTGTTGGTTCTGTTATAAGGTTGGATTTTTAGTCTGGTTGTGGTGTTCACCCCTCGACTAGTCCTCCCCATGCAAATTGGATTTGTTCTTGGCCCTACGGGGTTTGGGTTATACAGTCTCTTGTAGTTACCTTTGTTGGTCATCGAAGTTCTGCTCTTAGTTTTCTCTGGGTCCGGCCTCGACCGTTTTCGTCGCTGCTTGTCTCTTTAAATCTTTGGGTTGGGGTCAGTTTTGGGGGTTTCGGCTGTGGTTGGGTTCAGTTGTAGGTTTTGGCTTTTTCGCCTTCCCTACTCTCCACCGGTTGTGTGTTTGCCACTGGCGAGGTCGGACTTGTCTCGGGGAGGCTTCGGCTGCAGGTTGTTAGGTGCTTGTGCTTAGTGGCTCTTGTTGTTGTGTTCAGATCCAGTCCTCTCTTCCGACGTGGGTGTTGAGGTGTTTCAGATCTGAGTGAGAGGTCTTTCTCTATATTTATAGGTGAGGATTGACGCGGATCTGTTCCTCATCGTTCTCTTGGTTTGCTATGGAAATGGCCATTATCGATTGTCTTTAATTCGCTAGTGGGACGCTTTCCTTTGTCGCTTCATTGGGATTGTTGCAGATCTCTTCTGATCTTGGTGTGCTGGTGAAGTTCCATTGGCAGTGCGCTTCTTTGCTGCCTTCGGTGTCATTTCGGTTTGGGTTGGGGATGGCTCTTGCTCGGTATTACTACATGTATTCTCTTCGGACCCTCTCTAGTAGTTGGTCGGCGAAGGGTTATTGGTTCTGGTAGCGGAAGGCTCAGCTCGAGTTTCATTCTTGGTTCCCTGGATGTTTTGGCTTCTATGGTCAGGGCAGGTTTCCTTTTGATCCGGTTGGTATGGCTCCTCTCTTTCCTTACTTTTTTCGTTCCAGTAGATAGCTTTTCGATTTGCCTAGATTTAGTTTCAGTTCGACTTCTCTATTTCCTAACCTCTTATTGGCGGGGGTTTGTCGGTTGTGGTGTTGGCCCCAACGAGTGGTTTTTGGTCTTTAGGCCTTTTCTGAAATCGTCTGATTCTACTACTTCTGGGGGTATAAGTGTTTTTGTGGCTTTTGTCCACCGGATTATCTCTGTCGTTAAGCAGTGTTGACTGCTGGCGTGTCGATGTCCATTTACTCACTGAGTGAGTAGTCTCGATAAGATAGATGGCTTTTTACTTGTTCGTTTAAGGTTTGGAATTTTGTCTAGAGTTTTTTTTTTGTGATTCAAGTTAGTCAAATTCGTGTTTTTCGGACCTTAGGTTTTTTTGGGGCTTCATGTTTGATAAATCTAGGTGATTCTGTGTGCTTAAAGTTTGTTAAATATAGGTTATTAGACCTATTTGTTCAGGTTTTCTCCCACGGTTGGGATTCTTGGTTTCAGGTTCTTCACCCATTGTTGGGTTTCTATCATTGGTTGTACTTCATCCCTAGTGTGTTGAGGCATTATGGTTGAGGTTACCTGTTTGGAATGCTCTTTAGGTTGTACCTTCATCACCTGTTCTTTATTTCAAAGAGCATGTTTTTATATATTGCTTTGCTGATCTAAAAAAACAACGGATATTTGGAAAAGAAAAAAAAAGCAAAGTATGAAAAGATGAGTAGGCGTAGTTTAGTCGATTAGTTTAATTTTAGTCAAAGTTGGTAATAGTGCCACAAAAAAATACAATATAATTATCTTTGTAAGAGCAACTGGAACGTGAATTTGTGAGAATCCGACTCCCAAGATAGGAGTCAAGAGCTGAGAACACAACGTTGTAAAGGTCAGGTTCTCGCGTAACCGACTCTCATGTGATGAGTCAGGAATTGCAACCGCGGCTTGTGGTTCGTCTAACAAAATCGGGAGGAGCCAGCTCCAACCGCAAGCAGCCAATGGATGCTCCCTACGTGGCCTGACGTGAAAAAAAATAGTTGTTGGCAGCCAACGACTAAATTTATTTTTTTTAAATCAGAAAAATGTCTATAAATTTACCCAAAACAATTTTTTGTGTTGTTCACACTTCATTCTTCACACCCACAAGCCAAATTGTGTACTTTCTCTTATGTAGTTGTGATCGAGCTATGGATGACTTTCAAGCAAGGGTACGTGCAATGGAGGCACGACCCCGATGAAGGGTGGAGCGATTGGATGCAAGAGTGCAGTCTTGGGTGGAAGCATTGAAGCAAAGGTTGGAAATCGGACAACCATCCATAAAAGAGGCTGTGTCGATGGCCATGAACGACTAATACGTGATTATTTTACTGTTGAGTCTAATTATGGCCCTAAGATCTTTAGGCGTAGGTTCCGGATAAGCAAGCCACGTTCACTCGGGTGATGGAAGTGGTTGAAGCGTTTGGCGACTTCTTCGTCTAAAAGAATGACGCATTCAAGCGGCATGGTTGTTCTACGCAAAAAAAAAATCACAGTCGTAATGTGAATGCTAATGTACGGGTGCTCGGTATATTATTTGAATGAAGCACGACGAATGGGTACAAGTACCATATTGGATGTGTGCGAAGGATCGAAGGTATTGCAAGTACTTATTGTTGTATTTATGGGTGAGTATGAGAGCAACTACATCATTTGGGGTTCACGACTCCGATACATTAATTAGTGAATATCGAGTCGCGAGCCTCATGATGTGGCGTCGATTTTATGGGGTTCCGAATCACTAAATAGTGAATCGAAGTCGTGAGTCGCCACCCACGATTCACAAATGTGAATCGAATGCGCGAGGTTCGCAAGTCACTGACGGTCAATCGAAAGGCGTCATGTGGCGTGGAAAACTAGGTTTGAACAGGAACTAAATTAAAATTTAGTCGCTGATTCTAAACCCGACTTTGTAAACGTTGTCCATAATTTACAAATTTATAGCCATTCGGTTAATATTGTTCTAAAACAATTATTTAATGTATTTGATCACAAAAACATATTGATTTGCACTTCAAATCGAGAAAACAACAAAAACCCAATTCATCAAAACAATATTAATTATCCAGTCATTAAAGTTTTTTTCTTCATTTAATACTTATTTTCTTCATTAAGTATTTTATTATTCAATACTAAATTTTTTTACACTTTTAATTCAGTATTTAATAAATTCAGCAAAATAATATGAAACATCCAATAAGTAGACAAGAGTCCCTAGTGAACCCCTACTAAAAACCCACGATGTGAAAACCAATAGATTTTAAGTCAAGGGTTCCTCTACAGGGATTCAGATTTACTACGATACGGAAATTAGTAGATTTTAAGTCAAGGGTTTCTCTACAAGTGTTCAAATTAACTAATAGAGAATCTCAACTTCTATAGAGGAACCCTAACAATGTACATGCTCTGAGAGAACTCATAAAGCGGAAGACTTGACCAAGTTTACGAGCTTCGGAAAGAGTAGGGGGGGGGGGGGGGGGCAATTTGTGGTCTAGTTCGAATATTAACACCAATCTAAACCTTTTATCAATTTACTCAATATTCTTGCTATTATAGCCTTGTACTGAGATCCCTTAAATGCAAATCTATTTGTAAAAACCTCCATTATGAATGTCGTGTAGTTTACTCTAGAAATCCCAAAACTCTAAAACTTTCTCGCGGTCGTCATTGTTCCTTTTCGCCGGCGAAGGGCGTCAGCTTAGGTCTTTGACGTTGTTGGTAGGGTCCTCTTCTCCTCTTTCCCTCTCCCCCCTCTCTCTCCTCCCATTGTTTTTGGGTTTGGATCTTGTGGCTTTCGCCACTGATTGTCCTCGCTTATTTTATCCCTGTCTTCGTCCTAGATCCAAGTACATCTACCAATGGTACATCGAATTATTCTCGTAGTGGTGGTTGGTCGGTCGTGGGAAAATATAGGGTTGTTCAGTGGATATGATGTCTTCTGGAGCTCATCACACCTTCCTTCCGATGTGGTTGGTGTCCACCCGCTTCAAAATCCATTTTTGCACCGGTGGCAATAGTCGTTTCTGTTCTGCTCCAGAGGTCTGAATTCATTGGGGCTGACGTATGGTGTAAGTTGATGGCCTAATTGGCCGGACCTGCTTTTCTAGCACGTAGGTGTTGGTCCTTTTGGGGCTGAAGCGAACATGAGTAAGTTAATCGGACAACTAATTGATGTTTCTAATGTCCCTCAATCGACTTGACTTCGTTCTACCTCTCGGAGTTTCGTCTTCAGGTGGTGTTATTTCTCATTGTCTTCTCGGTATGCTTATGCACCTTCCCTCATCTCAGATCTTCTAGAATCCAGGTATGAATCTACATCTTGCTCCTATTTTTTACTCTGATGTTGGAGTGGATGTTCGCGTCTGGTGATGGTCGGTGAATGTTTGTCTACAGTGGTTGGGTTTTGATTTTCGGTCTGAAGTCTGGTTCAAATCTGGGGTGTGAGGGTGGAGCTAGCCGGCGCGTGGCCGTCGGCTGTCCTCTCCTGCCCGCGTATAGAGAGGTGTCTGGTGCAGATGCTATTGTGTTGAAGCTCTATTGATGCGCACCAGATCTTATTCGTTTGGAGGTGTCTCCGAATTTAACATGTTCACGAGTACGATGTCGTCACTGGCTTGGTCTCCCAATCCCGTCTCGCTCTTCCATTTCCTTTTTGGACCCTGGATTGTTCTTTTCTAAGGGTTCATGTATGAGGATTCGTCAGTGTTCTTCGGTGCTGGTTGTTGGTGTATTTTCCTCTGGTGGTGGTTGTGTTGTGATGCTATTGTCTTTTTCCCCTACAAGTCGTCGACATCTGGTGTTGGCCGCCGGTGGATTGCCTCGAAAATTGAGACATGACCTTTGTTTCCAGCGTGGTCCCCGTATTTGGTGGTGTGTGGATGTTGGGGTTCACCATCGGTTGGACCTTGGTTTGTGGTGGTGTACTGAGATTCACGATGGTTACGAGTTTGACGTGTTCTCGAGGGCACGTTTGTAGTGTCCTACCTCAGACATTTATGGGTTAGTTTATGACCAATACTATTCATAGGTCAAGGTTGTTAGGCTTCATGGTGAACAATTGTTGGTTTTGACCTAATTTTTGCTATGATGGTGGCTTGGAATAAGCAACTTGATATGTTTTTATTGTTCTAGTTCTCTTAGGTTTGATCCTCATTTTATGAGTTTTTGATTACATTAAACCTTGTAATTTCTCTTAAATTTCAAGGCTTGAATAAAACCACCGCTTATAAAATAACCTTCATTATATAAAAGATCTTCCTTGCCATGACACATGGTGATCCACGATGATAACCAACACCAACCTCCTTCCATGATCTTCTCCTCAAAAGCAGCATTAGCACAATTGATCATCAGAATTTAGTTTTCCAAGTCCCTTACATCGATATCCAAAACACCTTTAGCACCTAGTTTTTATTGGATTGAAAGAACGCTTCTAATCAAGTTTTTAACACCTATCAAACATTCTTGACTAAAGCTTTTAATTCTGGATCTTCCCTTCCTTTTGCTAAAATCTTTTCTTTGAACCCAACAAGCTTTTTCTTTTTCGATAAATACTTTAAGTCTTCTTTAGAATTAAGAAAATCTGCTTCCAACAAATGACTCGAAAACATGGATTTCTTTCTCACTTGAGCCTAAGAGAATCTCCAATGGTTTGACACTAGTAGTGTCAAGGAGCAGTGTCAGGAAGTGCTTTTTTGCTTCCTGACATGGCTCCTCAAATGGTCTGACATGACTAATGTCAGGAGCCATGTTAACACAATTTCAATAATTAAAAAGGACCCCAAATTTAATTACTACTTTTATTTAAACCCACAAACACAATTTACATATTATTTAACCTAGTGCATATTCGATAATTTAAAACACAATAATTAAAAATAAGATAATTAACCTAATTCCTAATGGTTCGAATGTGTAAACACCACTTCGCATCGTCTTTGAGCATCTCTCACACATGACGTTTTGTCCATTACCCGTGTTGGCTTTGATAATCACTCACTGTCGCATCATAAATTTCGTCATCGGTTGCGCCTTTCCTACGATCGTTGAGATGACCCCGGTAAATAGCATCAAAGCACTTGCATTTCTTGCTCATTTTCTTTGGAAATGATCCTTCATTTGCTTCTCCGTCCGTTGTGGCCACGCCGCATCCCCGGTTTCAACGAAAGCAAGGTAAAACTGATGCCAATACTTGCCCCCGTGCTCATAATATGTGAGCCAATTCAACACCACATGCATCTACTCCTCCGGGGACCATAGAGGACCGGTTGCCCAAGAAGAAGATGGTCCCGACATATCGAATTAAGAGAGTTTGAGAGAAAGAGAGATAGAGAGAGGTGTGATAATTTGAGGGAGGGTTGAGGGGTATTTATAGGATGGGAGGGGGAGGGGTCGACGTGGCTGCCACGACCCCTAGGGTTACTATTTCGAAATAGTAACCGTGAACGAACATCGAGGCTTTGAAAAACCGATTAAAAAATATATATTTTTTAATTTTTTTATTAAGTAGAATAAAACCCAAACTACATAAAAAAAACAACTACATTAATATTGTTATTACATAGATTAAAAACTAAACTAAAGTGAAGTCTTGCTTAACCCAACGATTCCAAACGCCTCCCGAGGCTTTGAATGAGAGCGGCACGAGCCTTCTTTTCCTCCGCGGACATGATGGTGGTGTCTTGGCTAACCACTCGGTCCAACATGTCCATGACTTGCGCCTGCATCTTGAATATGGTATCGGCGAGATTCTGTTTCTTATCGGCATACGCGTGGAGGAAATGCATTTGCTCGGGAGGTACCACTGTCGCCGGCTGGGGTGGGGGGTCCATTTGTTTGCCTTTGCCTCGAGCCTTGGCCTTGGCTCTCTTCTGGCCGATCGGTCGCTCCTCGGTTGCAAGCGAGTTCAACTCGTGGTCGCACCCGTCTCCCGAAGTGTCCGTGCGAGACTCGTCCAACCTTGTCCGCTTGCTTGCTTCACTTTCGGCGGCGTCGAGGTTGAAGTCGATGTCGGGGATGTCATATTCTGGAACTTTCTTGGTCGAAAACTTCGGTTGCCCCCTCACGATGAGCCACATATGCTTGAGGTTGAACTCGTGCCCTTCCTCCTCCCTGTACGCATGTTCAACGCTTGCCAGGACGTCAACCTTGTTCCTCCCGCTTGTGAGATCGTTCTCAAAGTTGGTGTACTTCTCCTGGAATTTGCTGATTTTTCCTTTGCATTGATGCCAATGGTCCTTGCAAGCCATCCACGCCCGAGGTGGGCCGCCTGTCGGTCTCATCGCCTCGAACTCGACATGTAATTTTTCCCACTACATGTCATTCTTCTGGTTCTTCCCGTTGATGGGGTCCGGCGAATTGTTGAGCCACGCACGGGCCAATCTTGTCTTCTCCCCGATGGACCACTTCGGGCGCGGAGCTGCTCTCATCGATGTAGATGTTGCCTTCTTCCCCTTCCGCCTCGACTGCGTCGGAGCGGATTGAGAAGGTTGAGTGGCCGGAACGGATTGGGAAGGTTTCACGTTTGGCACTTGCGACTCTTGTCATTGGGAGTGGGTGGTCGGGGTGTATGGAGGAAGCGACGATAATTGGCTCGAGTTGAGGAGGTTGGTGAATGTCGAGAAAGTGGCCATGACGTCATCTTCGGTGTGTTGAGAATCGGCGTCTTCGTCGTTCAACGACTCACATACGAATTGGAGGGCCTGATTCTCGTCCATTGCGAATAGAGGGAAAAAAAAGAGAGAATTTGGATATGAATAGAGGAAAGGGAGCTTGAAACAAGTGATGAGGGAGTGAATTTTTGCTTGGGGTGGATATGAATTTATAGAAAATTATAGTTTTTTTTGGAGTCGTCGCCGACACGTGTCATCTACGCAGTGGCCCGCCGACTAGCCGTTGGAGGCTGACACGACGCGTCGCGTCGTTGCAAGAATCTACAACGACAGGATGACACACCCCTCCTGACACGACACTATGACACGACGAGCCGTGCCAACGAGTCATGTCAGCGTCGTGTCAGCGCCTCCAACGACCCCCTGACACGACCCGTTGGAGCTGCTCTAACAAAGAGTTAGTCAACATAGCTTAAAATCATTAAACATCTCAACTACTATGATAATATCTACCCTCTTTTCGAAGGCGAGGAAATAAAAGAATTTCTCAACTTTGTTAGGATTCAAGGGAAGCTAAATGTCCTGCATAACACTCGCTGAATTGAAGATGGAGAAGAGCCATTTCTTATCTGGACTCTCAAGGATGTTTAGAACAAAGATCTTGCAAGGATGATGATCAATAACTACTTCCTTCTACCTCCTTGACGACATAAAAGAACTACACTCTTTGACATCAAACGATCTCACTTCCTTTTCCGCGAGCACTTGTTGGGAGAAAATGTCGACTGTCTTGAGAAATTTCCATCTCCTATTGACTCGTTTTCTGAAAAACAGCTTCTTGTTGTCCAGAACCTTCGTCCCTCATCTCTAATCTCAGACTCCGTCTCTAAGCCCAAGTCCTCGTTGTTGACCGCGACGCCTTTTCTGAACTCACCCTCCTCCAACGTGCTTCAAATAGTATGAATGAATACTCTCTGTAGTTTAAAAATATTATCAAAAACTAAATTCAAACTCTGATTTGGGGAAGTACTAAAAGCTCTCTTCTACCTCCTCGTGAGGTCCTCTCTACCCTTTAGGGTTTTCTGTCGCCGCCGCCGCCGTCCACCACGCCACCACCATGCCGTCGTCCTTCTCTCATTCGGATCTTCGCACCGTCGTTCTCCTTCTCAACCTGCAACCAACCCTCTTCCACCAGAGATGGTCCCCCCAGTTTCATGTCGTCATCATGGCGAAGCGCGTCCTAGGTCGCCATGGTCGTTGGGGAATCCTCCCCGGCCTCGCAACCAACCATCTCAGACTCCATCATGCTCGGCCCGTCCAAGCCGTCTGTGGCCACGTACCGCCGGGATGGGTGACCTCTGCAGGGAGAAGCTCCGGATCCGTTGTGGTCGTACCCGCCGCTCTGGATCAGAGCACCTCCGATGGAGCCGGACCGGTTCCTCGAAGCCAGCCACTGGAATCACCGCCCGCGATTGGGTTGCCATCAGACGGTCCCTCGCTTGGGCATCCATTACCGGGGCCTGACCCCCATCCCCCCACCGGAACGACCTGCTTCAATGCCTTATCTATGGTTTCCATCGTCTCGGATGCCATGGCTGCCGACACAACCTATGGGATATGCAAGCCGTAGGGTGCTTGCAAACCCTAGGGTGCATGCAAACTCTAGGGGATATGCAAGCCCGGGGAACCGTGGTGTTCCGTCTAGGGTTTTGGGCCCGAGTCCATTGGTAGCCAAACGACATGGAGGGGTGTCAGCACGGCACATGCCACAGTCGCCGATCGGCACGAAGGAGAAGTCACCTAACCCTAGGTTGCTTGGAAGCCCAAAGCCCCGGGTGAATCGCTATGCACTGAGTGACTCACCTTTGGTCCGCCGGGGGATCCTGAGATTCACTACCGCCATTGGACCCAGACCCAGGAAGATCAAGACGGGACATAAGCCAGCGGCTCCGGAGGTCCCAAATGAGCCCTTGGTGCTGCCAGACACTACTGAACAAGAACAGGAAATGGAGTTAAGCCCGGGGGGCTATAATCCCCCGAGGGATGAATGATTCCCCATGGCGGGAGTGGGAAGGACCGTCTGGGGCCTATACCCACAGACCCGGGACAATTGCAGCCGAGAGGTCTCGGGGAATCCACAGTCAAGGCTAAGCTACAACCTATTTTCATTGTTTTAGGTCGAATAATACTTTGGCTAGTTAGGTTTAGTTTTGTGATTTATTTCTCGTTTGAAACGTTGGATCGAGGAACTCTTGAGTTCGGACCTGCGAAACAAATCAGACTATATGTATGGATCAATGTGCACCCGACGGGCCACGGCCGATTGGGACACAAAGCTGGTATCCGGGATTGTTATGTCCTTCTTTGTAAGCATGACATAATATCGTAATACAACTCCTTCTTTCCCGTTTCCAAAAAAAAAACTCTGATTTGGGATCCATAAAATATCAAATAAAATATAATTAAATTTTACTATTTTATAAAACTTTTAAAACAAGGTATTCTATAAAACACCCTGAATTCGAACGTATTTTGGGGTTAAATTATCACAAACATGGATGGTAACATGTGAAAAAAATAAATTGATTTTGTAACCAAAAATTTGAAAAAAAAAAGAAGAGAAAACTCCGAGACAAGGGCAATACCGTAATTCAAAACTTGGACTCTTTTTCTTAACCACTTCCACTGCTAGAAACCTGGAACCTTTCCACGACAACAAAATCCCAATTTCTCTTTTCTCTGCTTTCCTTTCCCCGCCATTTGCTTCTCTAATTTCACCTTCCCAATCCCCTCCTCCCTAGGGTTCCGGCCTCTCTGCATTCAACAACCCTAATTCCGGCCAAAACGCCCTCAGATTTCTGCTCAATTTGCAATTTTGTGCATCTTCCTGCATTGTGAATCTGCAAGCTCACTGCTAAACCAATCCATGAACTATCCAATTGGTTCAGGTTTGGGCTCTGCATCCGGCTCCGGCTTCAGTCTCCGCGGAATTGGCCTCCCCAACACCGTTCACTCCGAGGTTGCGCCGTGTCTGCCGCTGCCCTCGCTTCCTGTGTTCTTCGGCGCATCGGATCAAGACCTCCGGCTGTTCGATGACAGTGGTGCCACTTTGAGATCGTTGGATCGCAGAGAAGTTCTCAGTCAAGCTAGTAAGATAGCCGATCTGCTTGCAGGAACAGATGTGTCGTATTTGTAAGTGTTCTCTTTCTCTTCCCTATCCGCAACATTTTCGCTTTCTGTTCACTTCGGGAACTGAAATTCACTAGCGGAAGTTAATTGGAACTGTTAACTTTCGTTTTGAGTGATTTTTGCTATGGCAATGAGGGCTTCTATTTGCGTAGGCTGTAAGATTTTGAAATTTATAGCATGCTTGATTTAAAATTATGTGTTTGATAAGAATTTATCTATCGTTCTAATAATAGGGTACTTGCATTTCAAAATTTTGAATTATAGGGGCAACTAGTTGTTTTCATCTTCAGCACCATCTCATGCTATAGCAACCAACTGAATTTCAAATTTTTAGTGTGATTTTTTTGAATTACTCAAGTAAGTTGGAATTATTAGTGATGATAATGTATTTATTCATATTTAACAAAAAAATAAATCTCCAGAGTAACACGGGTTAAAGAATTTGGACATGCTTATGCAGTTAAGCTGTTATATTACCAATGTATCTGGCCACTAAGTCACTTTCGTATATGAGGACGGAGATCTATACACCCATCATTTCCCCCAAATATATAAACTATTGCATCAGATAAAAAAGGTTCAAAATTTGGACATACTTAAAGTATTCATTTATGGCTGAGTTTCAGTGCATGACTACAAAATCAATCTCTTCCATGAGATGCATTTACATTGAATCCTTTATATCCACCTCTTTCTCCCAATTAAATAACTGTTAGTTTGGATCATAAAACACTGTTAAATTATTGTCTAGAATGTGGAAATCATTTTGCAATTGACAACTGTTTAGGAGGAAAAGAACAGTGAAATTGTAGTTGTTACTGACCTTATCCATAATGCTATGAAACAGTTACATAATACAGACTGACTCTACACTTCTTTTCTATTTAACAAAAGAACTGATCTTAGCAAACTTGATAGGAGTAGCGTATACTGGATGTGGTCATGCTCATATATGGTGTTTAATGTAGGAAATTTAAAGATGATATACAGCTAGATTCGAATGATTATGTAGAGCCTTTACAACTTTGCACGGAAGTTCTTAATTACAACCAGGAAGCGTTTGAGTACAAAACTCCAGGTAAAATAATTGCACATTTATTTTCCACTTATATGTACGTTTCTATTACTGTTTCAGCTTCAGTTCTATTTATGTACACTTCTTGAATCACATTATTTTGCATCTTTAATTTTGTTGGTAGTGATCATGTTATATGTTCCCTGCATACGATCTGAAGTAGTGGTTTTGTGTCTTTGGCTAAAGTTGGTTCAAGATGTGCAATAGAATAGGATTGGAAGGATAATTTTGGATGTAAGTTTCATAGTTATGCCAAATTAGGTAACTTCAGATGATTCTCGCCATAAGATTAATGTCACTGATTTTGAAGAGCGGGATATGGCATTTTGAAATGATACTCTTAATCTATGGTGCTTTAATGCACAACATCAGGATGTTTCAGGCATTTGAATTTAACTGTCAGCTAAAACAGTATTTCCAATTAGCTTTTAGTGTTTCTTTGGGGGACTGTAGTTAGCTTTTAGTGTTTCTTTTGCTTATATTTTTGTTGTTGTATGGATAGATAGTTGGCATGTTTCAAGGTTTCTCTCACCAGATGGATGTTTTGATACTGTTTTAGCTGAGAAGAGACTGTGTCTCATTCTATTGAACTGTACTATCAGTGGGGGGGTTTCTGCATCTAGGCCTAAGTGGCTCGGATTCGTGGATTCATTTAATCTTTCCATAACTTATAGGTGTGTTTGGTGAGCTGATTTCAATAAGCTCAAATTGGTACATAATGGTAGAATATGTAGACAAATGTATGCAGTGCAAGTATTCTTACCAAAGAGTAAAATAATAAGTGCAATGAATTCAGAATCGATAGTCAACCAAAATATAATTATGCAGTGCAGACGCCTAAAAAAGTAGTATGTTGTGAACAGAAACTTGTACAAATATAATTGCTTCATTAACAAATCCTTGAACCTTGATTCTTTGCTAGTGGGTGGATATTATACGAACCACGTGCAGTTTCATGTATAAATAGATGAGTAAAACCGTAGATTTGTGAGAAAAAAGAATGGAATTGTATGTTTTGATTTGAACTCCTTGCTTTGTTTCATGTTAAGTCTAATCAAATTAGTTATATACCAAAAAGATGATAAGTATACTATTTTTGTGAACAGAGCACTGTCACACAAATTGTTCTTCCCTTTCACTTCAAATCTGTATGGAGTAAACTTTGTCTCAGAACAATGTTTTAAGGTGTTGTATGAGAGGTTGTTATGAAATTGTTACCATCTCTGTATACTATGCTGTACAATTATTTTTCTGGTTGGTCATATGGTTTCTTAATTTTAATAGATTTACTGGTTCTGTCCTTATTGTTTGTTGTTGCTCAAGTTTCTCAGGTCATACAAAGGAGGAAATCTCCATTCATACAGAACCCGAGAAGTCCTTTGGGCCTGCTGTACCTTATACAGTTCAACCCCCAAAAGACCATGGTGGAAATGAGACTCAGACTTCTCAGTTTGGCCGTGTTTTTCCTGATGTAAGTATGCATTTAGTTTTAACAATTTTGATGGTTTCTTTTTCATCTCCATCACGTACAAAGATGAAAATTGCAGGATACATCTACTTCATCTGCTAGGAAACACAAGAGCAAGAAAAGAGGTGGAGATGATGCCCCATCATCACTTGGTCAAGACCCCCAAGAGCTTCAAGGTATAGCTAGCTAATTTTTGGTTTTTAAATCCTCAATTAATTATTACCATTTCTATTTATGTGAATGCTTTTGTTTGGTGTCATTGTTTAGATGCTACCATAGGGAATTTCTCCGAGATCTTGGATGATTTCTGTGGCAGAGCCGAAATCCCTAATGATGATAGGGACGATGCAGAGTGGTTACCACTGCCCCTTGATGATCTAAGAACCCTTGTAAGTGAAATAATGTCTATCCGTGCAAGGGGACTCTTGCATTTGGTTCCTGCAGATCTCCTTGTAAGACTATTGAGGGCTCTTGATCATCAGATACATCATGCAGAAGGTTCATCCATTGAAGAATATGATCATGTAATTTAATGACTCTATTCTTAAGATCTGCATAGTTGATCATGTAGTTTAATTTATTATTTAAACTATGACTTACATATATTATGGTGCACAATTTCCAGTCAGATTCGGATGTAGCTCTGTTGATTTTTTCTGCCTTGGAGTCCATTCATGCTGCTTTAGCAGTGATGGCTTATTGTGACATGCCGAAGCAGTTATACAAAGAAGAGGTACATGTTTGTCCTTTGTTGTGTTATATATTTTAGAGCAAAGTAATTATTTTGTTTCTATACTTTAGTGTTTAGGAGCAGATGACGGTTAGGTATACACAACTGATTGTAGCTTGTGCCTGTAACAGATAATTGAAAGAATCATTGAGTTTTCAAGGCATCAGATAGTGGATGTCATGTGTGCCTATGATCCAACATATCGTGCTTTGCATAAACCAAAAGAAAATGGGGAACTTGAAGGTTAGCCTTGCGCAAAGAGTTGAAATTTTCTCCAACTCACTCTGTTCTTGTATTCCTATTTTTAATTTTTCCTATTTAGTTCTTTATCAGACTCATTATATATATATATATATATATGTATATGTAGGATAGCTTTTAGGTACAGACCCTCCCTTAGAATACAAACTAGGAACTAATCTCGGCCTTGGATCGTCAAGATGGAAGACTCAGATTTAAAAAAATTCATTAATGACATGACTTGTAAATATGCAAAACTTTGAATTTATTTTCATATATATTTTATAATCAAACCCCCACCTAAAATTCTTGGGCCATTTTTTCTCCCTTTTCATGTTGTTAGAGTTCAGTTTATTTTCAGTTACAAGTATTTCCTATTCCTAGTTGAGTGTAATTTCCTATTTATATAATGCTTAGCATCAATATTCCCTATTTAGTGTAGAGTTAATCCCTACATAAATGGACACTTTCACTGTATTAAAAAACAAGAATTATCAATAAAACGTTGAATTAACATGGTATAAAAGCTTGATTGATCCTAGGTTAGATTTTAGTGACTTGTTGATTTGCCTACTCGTTAATATTTGGTTTAGCGGGTGGGCAAGGGGATACTATTCGGAATTCCCTTATTCATCGTTGCTGTTTACTCGAGGGCACTGTTCATCAACACATACTGTTCATTAGTTCGCAATCTTTCGATGTTCCCTCCCAACTCCAACCAACCCGCAATGAGCATAGCGACCCGCAACACACGACCTTTGCATGTGCCGCCCCTAGCCTCTGCTCGTGCTGGCGAACTCACAATCACTGCCTTATTTTCCAATCCACTCTGTTCCTGTTCTTACTGTCATCGCTATCGTTATGCGACTTGCGTGGAGATGTTTTGCACACACGTGATGTAATTGCTCGAAGCTAAATCGTGTGTCCATAAAATCAGGGTATGAGGGTATGACTCCAGATCTTGTTAGGCTTTGGAAAGCCGTTATTGGGTAATATTCCAATTGTCACCTCCACCCTATATTACTTTCTAAGTCCATCAGCAGATGTCCAATCTTGCCATGGTACACGTGTAGATGTCCTGTCTACATGGGTGAGGGAATTTTTTTGTTCTTCAACAACACAATGGTGACGTAACAACATGGAGTTGGAATTTGAAATTTGAAATTTTTTCTTAGTTCATGTGCAAGACTCGTTATTTGGCTTGTATGTGAGGGGGAGTGAGTTTAGTTTATTTCTATTTACAAGTATTTCCTATTCCTAGTTTAGTTTATTTTCCTTTTAGCTTTTCGTATGTATATGTTGCTTAGCATTAATATTTCCTATTTAGTATAGAGTTAATCCCTATATAAAGGGATGCTCTAATTGTATTAAATACCAAGAATTATCAATAAAGCGTTGAATTTAACACAAATTACTATGTATAGTTTGCTATGTGGTTTTGTATTTTATTCGCTGAATGCAAAATGATTTTCATGTTTTGTCATTTTTCAGTAGATGAAGATGAAGAATTTGATGCTGATTTTGGTTCATCTAGCAAAAAACGACGCACTACTAAGAGTGTTAAAGTGAAAAAATCAGTATCGAACAGGTATGCTGATAGATATCTATTCCCAAAACTAATTGAATATTCCATAGACTAGTTTAGTGTGAACTAATTACATGTTTTTTTTACATTTTCTTAGGGTCTCTGCAGCTATGAGTACCATACTTCAGAAATTGTGCACTATTCTTGGTTTACTCAAGGATTTGTTGTTAATAGAGAGGCTATCAGATAGTTGCATTCTGCAATTGGTAAAGACAAGCTTCTCATCATTTTTGGTGGATAATATCCAGCTCTTGCAACTTAAGGCAATTGGCCTAATCAGTGTGGTAATTTTTTTCCTTGTCATTGAGTATTGAGTGGCTGTGCTTTACATGCACTTAGACATACCAAATGTATTTTTGGACTAAATTCCTTTTCATCTCCATTAATGTTGCAGATATTCTATTCATATACACAGCACCGGACTTATGTGATGGACGAAACACTACATCTGCTTATGAAATTACCTGTTTCGAAGAAAGCGTTGAGAGCCTACCATCTGCCTGATGAAGAACAAAGGCAGATTCAAATGATCAGTGCTTTGTTGATTCAGTTGATTCACTATAGTGCAAATCTTCCAGATGCCTTAAGGCAAGCATCAGGTGTCAACCCCATTTTGGAGGTCTCCGTCGATGCTGGTTACCCTGTTAAATCCTATGAGGCAGCCACAGAGGCATGTTGTCTTTTCTGGACTCGTGTACTTCAGCGGTTTACAGCTGTGAAGACTCAAGATGCATCTGAGTTGAAGTTGATGATGGAGAATCTTGTCATGGATCTACTCACTACATTGAACTTACCTGAATATCCTGCCTCAGCTCCTCTTCTGGAGGTATCATTGTTGAGAAGTAAAAAGTCATTCATCACTCAAGTGATAAAAAATAGGGTTAATTACCTTTTGTACCTTTTTGAATTGGTAACACACTTTTAGTACCCCAAAGTTTTATAACGTTTAATAAGAGTCCTTACTTTTCGGTAACACACATTTAGTACCCCATATGAATTGGTCACAGATCATTTAATATCCCTTAGGTATTGATAACAGAACAATTACATGCCTTATGAATTGGTCGCAGATCATCAAAATGGCGTAAACTTGACGAAAATCTTGTCCGGTGCGTTACCAATACATAAGGGGTGCTAAAGGTGTGTTACCAATACATAAGGGGTACTAAAGCTAATTAAGCCTAAAAAATATAAGCTACATATGAAGACAAGTGCTTCCCATACTAAAAGGTTGGCCTTTTAGTATGGGAAGCCCAACCCTTATGTATAGCCAAATATTAAATATGGGAAATTACACTTCACTACCTTGTACTTTAGAGTAGTATCAATTTACTACCTTATATTTTAAATCGTATCAATTCACCCCTATCAACTTGTTTTTGTTTCATTTTACCATAATTTGAATTTTAATGATGAAAATGCCCCTCGTATAGAAAATAAGAAACTTGAAAAAACGAAGAAAATTCTGGAATTTTTTTATAGAAATTTTAGATTAAGAAGACTGTTGTGTTCATCTTTTATAATGTTTTTATTATAAATTGTCTTTTATTTATAAAGAGCATTTTCGTCACTAAACCTCAAATTCTGATAAATTGAATAAAAAAAGTACAATATAATAGTTCAAAGTACAGGTAGTGAAATGTAATTTCCCCTGTAAAATAATTTAACAATCATATTTAAGAGATACAGCATTTTTGCTATTTAATGCATCACATGGTTTCCTTACTAAAGGGATTTTTTTTGCAGGTTCTCTGCGTCTTGCTACTTCAGAATGCCGGGCTAAAATCAAAAGATATATCCGCACGCACATTGGCAATCGATCTCCTTGGTACTATTGCTGCAAGGTTGAAGCATGATGCCGTCGTTTGCAGCAGAGACAAGTTATGGATATTACAAGAATTGGGTCGTGAGGATGATGCTGAGTGGACTTATCCAAAAGATGCATGTTCGGTGTGTATGGATGACAGGGCGGAAAATGTGTTGTTTACATGTCAACATTGTCAGAGATTGTTTCATGCTGATTGCTTGGGAGTAAGGGAACACAAAGTTCCTAACCGCAGCTGGTACTGTCAGTTTTGTCTGTGCAGGAAGCAACTTCTAGTATTAAAATCATATTCAAAGTCGCAGCACAAGGATGCTGAAAAACAAAACCCCAAGTCAACAGAAAGTAATTCCGGGGCATCTCTTCAAATTTCTAAAGTGGAAATGGTTCAGCATATGCTGCTGAATTACCTCCAAGATTCTAATTCTGCTGATGATGTGCATCTTTTCGTTCGCTGGTTTGTATTCAATGAATCTGTGTTCATACTGATGTTGTGTTTGCATTAATATTAACGGGGGGACATCTGGGATATCTTCTTGTAGGTTTTATCTCTGCCTGTGGTACAAGGATGATACAAAATCTGAACAGAAGTTGAATTACTACCTTTCAAGATTGAAATCAAAGGCAATTGTGCGTGACTCAGGTGCTATTTCTTCTTTGTTGATGAGGGATTCAGTCAAGAAGATAACTTTAGCATTAGGACAAAACAATTCATTCTCCAGAGGGTTTGATAAGATTCTCCATATGCTGCTGGTTAGTAAAATCATTTTACCTGCTCCCTGCTTACCATGGAAGACTCTTTATACTTGTATTTTGATTGTTGGCAGGCAAGTTTAATGGAGAACTCTCCTGTAATTAGAGCTAAAGCTTTACGAGCTGTAAGAGTTAAAATCTTATCTGAAAGTTTGAGAAGTTTATTCTGTACCCATCTATGAGACTTACTGCATTTTCTTTTCTTGGCATTTGACGGGAGCAGGTTAGTATTATTGTAGAAGCTGATCCAGAGGTATTGCGTGACAAACGTGTACAATCCGCTGTTGAAGGAAGGTTTTGTGATTCTGCAATATCTGTAAGAGAAGCAGCATTAGAACTTGTTGGTAGGCATATTGCTTCACATCCTGATGTTGGTTTGCAGGTATGATCAAGTAATTTTCATTGACTCTGTTATTTTCTTGGCTATTACTTTACTCATTGCATGTATTTTTTTCAATTGTTTTTGCAGTATTTTGAAAAGGTTGCCGAGAGAATCAAGGATACGGGAGTTAGTGTACGGAAACGGGCTATTAAAATTGTCAGAGATATGTGCACCTCGAATGCTAACTTCTCTGGTTTTACAAAAGCTTGCATTGACATAGTTTCTCGGGTCAGTGATGATGAATCAAGTATTCAGGTAACTTAGAAGAAGCAATTAGATTCTGCATTTATATTTTAATATTGTGATGGCATGAAATGATTTTGTTGTGGTTGGGGAAAGCAAATTTCTTTTCTGCTTATAAGCTTGGCCCAGTGGCTGTCATTTGAGTCAATACATTTATTTGAAAATTTTGAATCAGTACGTATGAGGATGTTTCTGGTGAAATTTGGGAAACAAAATTGCTTCTGATTTATGTCTTCTTAGTGAGATCATCCCTCTCGCTCCTTACATTGTCTTTCTAGTTAAAGAGTGGATCCTTAAGAAAGAGGGAGTTGTATTCGTCCTTAGAGGGAATGAATAATATTAAGACTTCAAATTGATTTGTTAGTTCCTCTGATGGTGGTAATAACTCTTTTAAAATGGTCCTTATGACATCGTATTCCGTAAGAAACTTATTCTGCGCCAAATTATTTTGTTTTATTTTTACTCCAATGAGTTGGTGAAAATAATTAAATTACACTCTCTTAATGAAAATATGTTATTTGTATTGATGACTCGTATTACGTGTTTTGTAATTTGTAGGATCTTGTTTGCAAGACATTTTATGATTTCTGGTTCGAGGAACCTGCTGGTTCTCAGACTCAGTTTTTTGGAGATGGCAGTTCTGTTCCATTGGAAGTGGCAAAAAAGACTGAGCAGATTGTCGAGGTTCTGAAGAAGATGCAAACTAATCAACTTCTTGTTACCATTATCAAGCGGAACTTGGCCCTTGACTTTTTTCCACAGTCGTCTAAAGTTGTTGGGGTCAATCCTGCATCTCTTGCATCAGTTCGTAAGCGTTGTGAGTTGATGTGCAAGTTCTTACTGGAAAGGATATTGCAGGTATTCTTATTGGTTGTTACTGTGTTACATTGCAGTGCTTTCTCTGTTTGATTCTAGAAATAATGTGGAATCTCTTTTTCCATCAGGTGGAGGAGATGAATAGCGAGGATGTGGAATTGCATGCCCTTCCTTATGTGCTAGTCTTGCATGCATTTTGTGTTGTGGATCCAATGCTTTGTTCACCAGCATCCGACCCTTCCCAATTTGTGGTTACCCTACAGCCATATCTTAAGACTCGGGTAAATCTGCATTCTATTCTACTATCGTATCATTCGTGTGCAATTTATCTACTTATGGTTTGCATGTCACCACGTCAGTGTCTTGGGGTAATTTTTGGCTGGCATTCCCTCATTCATAACCTGAACTTATGTTTTTCAGGTTGATACTCGAGTGGTTGCACAGTTGCTGGAGAGTATAATTTTTATCATAGATGCTGTGCTGCCTTCACTTAGGAAGTTACCTCAGAATGTTACTGAGGAACTAGAGCAAGACTTGAAGCACATGATTGTTCGATATTCTTTCTTGACAGTTGTTCATGCTTGCATCAAGTAGGCTCAGTTTCCACTTGCTCCATCTCTACCTTAATATTTCTTTTAGTTGCTTTATCATGCATTCACCCCATGTTGTAGTGACCAATTCATCTAATATTCTACACGGGGTAGCATTCACCAACTGAATAACCATTTAAAAAGCCAAATCCTATATATTATGCTGGAAGTAGGTTGGTAGTTAGAGTTGAGATGATTATTGAGTTTGGTGTTAGCGAAGGTTTAGAGCCAACTATTTGAAATAATAACTGCAGCAGTATTAATTGCTTACTCTTCTAATGATGGTTGATTATAGCTATTTATTTGTACTATTCTATCTTCTAAGTTATTGTGATTTATCTGACATGCTGGCATATGTTTTTATTTGGTTATGTGCAAGTTCTCACATATGAAACATGTAGTGTAGGGCTTGCATATATCGCTTTACTCTCACCCATCATCTACTTGTTTTAGGAAATTTAATTTACCCAATTAACTTATGGTAGATTCATTGTTCTTTCTGTCTCATGTCATAATGTTTTCTCATTTTGATGTTTAATTGATAGTATGCAGCAATATATGAAGTCAATGTCAGATTATAATGAGGAAGGATTGTTAAAAGAGGCCCAAGAACACTTCGAATTTTTGTTTGTTCCTGCATGAGTGTAGAAATCTCTATATGTTATCATCATTTTAAGGATTGTTGTAAGAAGCCCAAGAACACTAGGAATTTTTTTCTGTTCCTGCTTTAGTGTAGAAATCTATCTATACTGTTTCCCTTATTATTTGTTGTTAGAAACTAAGTTTGTTGTTATTCTTGATCTTTATAACTGGTATTATTTATATTGCAGGTGCCTCTGCTCCGTTAGTAAAGTAACAGGAAAAGGTGCTAGTGTGGTTGAGTATCTTATTCAAGTGTTCTTCAAGTGTTTGGACACTCAGACAACTGATAACAAACAGGTTGGTGGTTGTAGTCAAATAATAAGCCGTTATTTTCTAGAGCTACATTATTGTGCTGAAAAACGGAGGTGTGGTGCATCTCAACATAAAAATCAAATTAAACCTTGAACTGCCTTTATTTACATAATAAGGTCCAAAACGATCTGAGTAATTACAATTTAGGGCAAGTTTGTCATTTAGTTTTATCATACTGGCATGGTTAGGATCTCTCTCTCATAAAAAAAATCAATTGATATTGATTGCAACATTGTAGTGCTGGCAATTTCTTTTGATGGTGTTTCTACAGAGAACTTTAAATTAAAAACACCTGGATCATAAAATCCTTGAAGCATCCTGAAATTTTACAAGACAGGCCGGCTGTAATGCAGTGCTGTACTGCCTGCAAATGTCTGTCTTGTCCCAGGTCTTGTATAATAGTATTTATCTGGACCCTGAGTTAATTTACTAATTCAACTGAAAAGCAATTGATGTGTTATTTTATTTAGTGGCCATATACTTATATCAATGAGATGTTAGAAGAGCGCATTATTGCTTGGCTTGATACCACTGGCTATCTTTGTCTTTTCTGATTCAATCTATGCGCTGAAAACTGATTTTCATTATGTTTTACTTCTGTCTTTGTTTTTTTTGGTAAACTTCTTTGTCATACCATTTATTCAGTTGTAATTTGTAAATTCAATTTTGAGTTGATATATATTGTGTGTGATGTTTTTGCTTCTCTTATAAATACAATACTATATTTACTACATGTAATAAATATGGGAGACTAAGAGTCACCCATTAATAGGCCTAGAAGTCTAAGAGACCCTATTATCATTAGTAGGGAAGTGGAAGAGTCACCAATATGTGTATATATATGTAGTCCCTTTGTATATTTAGATTAAGGTGAATAAGAACATTTTCTTATTGCAACATGGTATCAGAGCTGTGGTTATCAGCTCTGTGGGATTAGGGAATTTAGGAGTGAACCTCCATTGGTGCCCGGTGTGCACTTTCACTGCCAAGAGGGCAGGTTGATTCACTTTCGTTAATTCTTGTTTCTCACCTCCTATCCCATAAGTTAGAGGTTATTCTGGGTTGTTGGTATCTGAAATTTGAGACCCATTCGATCACCACCGGAGTCTCACTTGCCTAGAGAAGTTAAGGTGTTTTTGAATCTGTTCGAAGCGTTTTACAAGGTTCCAGGGCTGTTTTTGTCTCACCTCCGGCGAGTGAGGCTTCAGAAGGGCAAAACCGGCCGACCGCTGGTTTCTGGAAATTTCCGCCGCCGCCACGCGCCGCCGTCCGCCGCCCAGAAAAATACAAAGGCTCTTTTTCCCTGTTTCGGCCAGCCTGGTTCGGGTATTTTCCATCTATTTTCGATTCTACTCTTTACTTCGTTTGAATGGCCGAGGAGAATAAAAGTATTGTTTCAATGGAAAGCATTCCCATAATGTCCCGAATAACCGATCACAAATTGACTGGACCCAATTATCTGGGTTGGTCAAAGAGTGTTCGTATTTATTTACGAAGTATTTTAAAGGATGATCATCTTTCAAATGACCCCCCTGTTGATGACGAAGCCAAGAGAGAATGGGTGCGTGATGATGCACGCTTGTTCCTTCAAATTAGGAACTCTATTGACCCGGAGGTGGTTAGTTTGATTAACCATTGTGAGTATGTTAAAGAGTTGATGGAATATTTGGACTTTGTTTATTCTGGAAAATGGAATGTTGCTCGTATTTATGATGTTTGTCAGGGCTTTTATCGTGCTGAGCAAGGAGGACAATCCCTACAAACCTATTTCATGAACTTCAAGAAGACTTATGAGGAACTTAATGCAGTAATGCCGTTCAGCACAGATGTTAAGGTTCAACAGACACAACGAGAACAAATGGCGATAATGAGCTTTCTTGCAGGACTTGGCTCTCAGTTTGAATCGGCCAAATCTCAAATCCTTTCTAGCACAGAGCTAACCTCGTTGGTCGAGGTGTTCAGCAGAGTTCTTCGCACAAATACCCAGAAAGGAGAAGTGTCATCTACCCCCGAGGTTCATAATGCTCTTATTGGTCATTCACGCGGGCCTCTCAATTCTCGCCCTTATGGGAGAGGCGTTCATAGGGGAAGTGGACGAGCAAGTAATCCTGGTCGTTGGAATAATCGAAATCAAGAGACAGGGGGAGTTATCTGCTTCTATTGTAAGGAACCAGGACATACCAAGGGATCGTGCCCAAAGTTAATCCCACGATCGTCTGCCAATGTTGCTGCTACTTCCTCTAATCAGACCATCACTATATCGGTAGCTGAGTATGACCGCCTTCGCCAGTACCAGGATACATCCACGCACTCATCTCACTCTGTCACCTCTGCCGCTGAGTCAGGTAATCTACCTAAGTGCCTCATTTCGTCCCAATCCCCCCCTCAGTGGGTCCTTGATTCTGGTGCCACAGATCACATGACAGGTAACCCTAAATTACTTGACACTTTTATGTTCTTCCGTAAGCTTAGCTGATGGTTCTCAGTGCCCTGTTGTTGGGTCTGGGACGGTCCGCCTCACACCATCCATTTCTCTACCTTCGGTCTTAAGCTTACCTGGACTCTCGTTTAATTTAATGTCCATCAGTAAAGTTACCCGTGCTCTAAATTGTTGTGTCTCATTTTATCCTGATCATTGTCTGTTTCAGGATCTGTTGACGAAGCAGATTATTGGTGAAAGACATGAGTCGGGGGGCTTTACATCATGAATACCGAGAAACCCGCTCCATCAATCGCTTGTTCAGCCTCTTTAACCATACTTGAAGCCCATTGTCGCTCTGGCCATCCGTCTCTTCCAATCTTGAAGAAGCTTTATCCCCAGTTTGAGAAGGTACAATCTTTCGATTGTGAAGCATGTCGGTTTGCTAAGCATCATCGTCTCCCCTCTACTCCTCGAGTCAAGAAAAGAGTCAGCTCTCCTTTTGAATTAGTCCATTCTGATGTTTGGGGTCCGTCACCTGTAGTGTCTAAAACTGGGGTTCGGTATTTTGTTTCTTTTGTGGATGATTTTTCTCGAACTACTTGGCTTTACTTCATGAAGAACCGTTCTGAGTTATTCTCTCATTTTACTGCCTTTTGTGCTGAAATACAAACTCAGTTTGGTTCTAATGTTCGTATTTTGAGAAGTGATAATGCCAAAGAATACTTTTCTGAGCCATTCACTACTTACATGGCCCAGAATGGTATCCTTCATGAATCATCTTGTGTTGATACCCCGTCTCAAAATGGAGTTGCTGAAAGGAAGAATAGACATCTTCTTGAAACTGCAAGAGCACTTTTATTTCAGACTCATGTACCAAAATGTTTTTGGGCTGACGCTGTTTCAACTGCATGTTTTCTCATCAATCGTATGCCTTCATCTGTCCTTCAAGGTGACATCCCATATCAAGTCTTATTTCCCACCAAACCTCTTTTTCCTATTACTCCTCGTATCTTTGGGAGTACGTGTTTTGTTCGTGATGTTCGTCCTACTCGTACAAAATTAGATCCTAAGTCTGTTAAATGTGTTTTCTTGGGGTATTCTCGGGTTCAGAAGGTTTATCGTTGCTATTGTCATGATCTTCATCGATACCTTGTCTCCATTGATGTCACGTTTATGGAACACTGTCCTTTCTTTTATTCAGCAATTCCTCACACTCCAACACAGGGGGAGACCGATGACTTGTTAATCTACCACATCTCTCATCAAAAACCGATTGTACCAGCACCTCCTGTTTTACAGCCCATCACCACGCCCACATCATCTGTTATTCCGGACCCGCCACCTCCCCCACCACCACTGCCTATCCGTTACATTTATTCCCGTCGTCCAGCACCTCCCGCCGCATGCCCGGAGCCAAGTTCCTCTTCGCCACCAGATCCTGACGACCTCCCCATCGCCCTCCGCAAAGGTAAGCGACAATGTACGTATCCTATCTCTTCCTTTGTGTCATATGCTCAATTGTCTCCTTCATCATGTTCCTTCATAGCCTCTATTGATTCAGTCTCACTTCCCAAAACCGTTAATGAGGCACTATCCCATCCTGGCTGGCGTTCAGCGATGATAGAAGAAATGAGTGCACTGGATGCGAATGGTACTTGGCAGTTGATCCTGTTGCCTCCCGGGAAGAAGGCTATTGGTTGTAAGTGGGTGTTTGCTGTTAAATTTAACTCTAATGGCTCTGTTGCCCGCCTTAAAGCTCGACTCGTGGCCAAAGGCTTTGCTCAAACTTGTGGAGTGGATTATTCTGATACTTTCTCCCATGTGGCTAAGCTAACCTCTGTGCGATTGTTTATCTCTTTGGCAACCACTTATGATTGGCCTTTATACCAATTGGATATCAAAAATGCTTTCTTGCACGGGGACTTGAATGAGGAAGTCTATATGGAGCAACCTCCTGGTTTTGTTGCTCAGGGGGAGTGTGGATTGGTATGTCACCTTCGGAAATCGTTATATGGTCTCAAACAGAGTCCTCGAGCTTGGTTTGGAAAGTTTAGCCAAACAGTTAAACAGTTTGGAATGAGCAAGAGCAAGTCCGATCATTCTGTGTTTTACAAGAAATCTCCAGCAGGTGTCATTCTTCTAGTTGTATATGTGGATGACATTGTGATCACTGGCAACGATAACTTGGGCATCTCCTCTTTGAAGTCTTTTCTCCACAACCAATTTAATACCAAAGACCTGGGAGTCTTGAAGTACTTTCTGGGAGTAGAAGTATCAAGAAGCAAGAAGGGCATATTCTTATCTCAGAGAAAATATGTGCTGGATTTATTGTCAGAAACTGGGAAACTTGGAGTCAAGCCATGTTCGGCCCCGTTACCTCAAAATATACAACTCTGAAAGAAGGAGAACTATTTGAGAATCCAGAGAGGTACAGAAGAATTGTGGGGAAATTGAACTATCTTACAGTAACTCGGCCTGACATTGCATACTCAGTAAGCATTGTAAGTCAGTTTATGTCCTCCCCTACTGTTGAACATTGGACTGCTCTTGAACATATTTTGGCATATCTAAAAGGAGCTCCAGGACGTGGTTTACTCTACCAGAACCACAATCATACTCATATAGAATGCTTCACAGATGCAGATTGGGCAGGATCCAAAATTGATCGGCGGTCCACGTCGGGATATTGTGTGTTTGTGGGAGGAAATTTAGTCTCATGGAGAAGTAAGAAACAAAATGTTGTCTCACGATCTAGTGCAGAATCAGAGTATAGAGCCATGGCTCAATCAGTTGCTGAGATAATGTGGATCTATCAACTACTTTCAGAACTCGGTCTCAAAGTCTCCATGCCAGCAAAATTATGGTGTGATAATCAAGCTGCTATTCATATTGCCTCAAATCCCGTATTTCATGAACGAACCAAGCATATCGAGATTGACTGTCACTTCGTCCGTGAAAAGCTTCAGCAGAATTTGATTACTGCCGCGTATGTGAAGACCGGAGAACAATTAGGAGATATGTTCACCAAAGCACTTCCGGGTACTCGGGTTGATTATCTTTGTAACAAGCTGGGCATGATTAACATCTATGCATCAGCTTGAGGGGGAGTGTAATAAATATGGGAGACTAAGAGTCACCCATTAATAGGCCTAGAAGTCTAAAAGACCCTATTATCATTAGTAGGGTAGTGGAAGAGTCACCAATATGTGTATATATATGTAGTCCCTTTGTATATTCAGATTAAGGTGAATAAGAACATTTTCTTATTGCAACACTACAAAAGGCTAATTGTCTTTATTATGCAAAATTCAGGTTGTTGGGCGTTCTCTTTTTTGTCTTGGTTTACTTACCCGCTACGGAAACTCTTTGCTTAGCATCTCTTGCAATCAAACTGTCGATACTGCTAGAAGTCTTAGCTTGTTCAAAAAATATCTTTCTATGGATGATTTTGTTCTGAAGTCTCGAGCTTTGCAGGTAATCTCCTTTTCCTTCCTTAGTTTCTTGAAGTGATACAACTATTAGGTGAGCTAATGAAGTCTTGTAACCTCTGTAGGCCTTAGGTTTTGTTCTTATTGCTCGACCTGAATACATGTTGGAAAAGGATATAGGGAAAATACTGGAGGCAACTATGTCCCCTGGTACCGATGTCCGTCTTAAGGTAAAAAAATCTGTCCGTTGTCGCTTATCATCATCAATGTATGTACTAAAGCATTTGTTCAACAGATGCAAGCATTGCAAAATATGTATGAATATCTTCTTGATGCTGAAAGTCAAATGGGAGGTGATAAAGCAAGTAATGTAGTTAATTGTTCTGTGAATGGTGGCCAAAGTGTACCAGTTGCAGCAGGGGCAGGTGATACCAACATCTGTGGTGGTATAGTTCAGTTGTATTGGGATAATATATTGGGGAGATGCTTGGACTTCAATGAGCAAGTTCGCCAAACTGCCCTTAAGGTAAAAACATGTTTTTTTTTTTCCTGTTTTGTGTTTGCATATGTTGTTTGCCTACTATTAATTTGGTACTGTCTTAAACCACTATTGATATTACAGCTTTAGGTTAAGCTAAGGAAATATGTTATATGTTAATATTTAGATACAAATACACTATAAACCATGAGTTAATTGTCAAAAACTACAGTAAACTTTTGTCCACAAACGGAAGCATGCATAACGTTTTGTCCACGCTTTGTGGGTGCACTGAAGTTTTATCCACGACTTCTTTAGTTTAAACGTAACAGGGATGTTCAGAATGATGGTCTGGGCAGTGCTTCCCGGGTTCAATAGATTTGTGGACAATACATAATGCACCCATAAAGCGTGGACAAAACTTCAGTGCACCTACAAAGCGTGGACAGAAGTTTTTGCATGCTTCCGTTTGTGGGCCACATTTTACTGTAGTTTTTGACAATTAACCCATAAACAATTGCAGAACAGGTGTTTTTGCTGAAAAAGTGGAACTTTAGAGGTGCATATGTGCATTGAACTACATACCTATAGCTGTGGAAAACATGTTTCTAAAACCATCTGGATGCTATTTCGGCATCCCTAGTTTTGGAATAGAATTTTTTATTCTTCAATTGAATATTGCCTTGCTATATTATAAATGCAGATTGTGGAAGTCGTGCTGCGCCAAGGTCTTGTTCATCCTATAACTTGTGTTCCATACCTTATAGCACTTGAGACAGATCCTCAGGATGCGAATGCAAAGCTGGCTCATCATTTGCTGATGAATATGAATGAGAAGTACACTCCTTCACATACTCATTTCTATGATCTTCTTGCCAACATTGTCAACTAACAAGTATGAATTTCCAGGTACCCAGCTTTTTTCGAAAGCCGTTTGGGAGATGGCCTTCAATTGTCATTTGCTTTCATGCAATCAGTTACTGGTGGTTTGGCTGAAAACATGTCCAATAAGATTCAAGCCAAGTTTCCTGTTCATATGAAGGGGAAATCTGATGCTGGCTCATTGGCCCAGGCAAGGCTAGGAGTTTGCAGAATCTACAAGCTTATTCGTGGAAACCGGGTTTCAAGGAACAAATTTATGTCCTCAATTGTGCGAAAATTTGATAATCCAAGCTTGAATGATATCATGATTTCTTTCCTAATGTAAGTTTCTATCATTGGCTTCATTATCACAGTTCACCTTTGCCAGTCCGGTATAAGTCTAAAAAGTTTGATTCTCTTCTTTACAGGTACTGCACTGAAATCCTTGCTTTGCTTCCTTTCACATTTCCTGATGAGCCTCTATACTTGATCTATGCTATCAATCGAGTAATACAAGTTAGGGCAGGGGCTCTGGAAGCAAACATGAAAGCCTTGATCTTGCACTTCTCACAAAGAGATAGCTCTCGCGAGAACGGGATGGCCCAACAGGAGTTAGCTACTCAGACTGTTTTCAATCATGTTATGTCAATAGATTTGAATGGGGATATACCACAGGAGCCATTCATTGGGTATCCTCCGGGTGATATGACACCCATAAATTTGAATGCTACAGTTCAACAAGAGCAAGCTGTTCATTCTGTTTTAGATCATTCTAGACCCACAGATGCAAGGATTAGTGTTATGGATTCAGTTGGCTCTAGTGTATTATCTCCAGAAGATGTGGAGAAAATTCAGGTAATTATATTACATTCTCTTCGTTTTGAAACGAGTGTGCACGTTCTTTTTTGTCAAGTTAGCTATGCATGAGGTGTCACTAATATATCCCTAAGATAAATTAACTCCCTCTAGTATGTTAAAAAATAAAAACACATGTTGAAATGGAGGAAGTGATTTGTATATGCTATAAAGAAAATTAGGATCCCTAATTCCCTTGGTAATTAAGAATTTTCCATAGACTTTTTGAAAAAAACATCGAACTATCCTAAACTCCGAACAAAATAGGTGAGTCTCCTCAGGCCCAATATTATTTATTATGGAAACAGAAGTTATATAAACTCTTCAATGGAACCTCTCTATCTATATAAAATCTATAACATCCCTAATGGAAATATGGTATTGATTATGAGTATTATTTATGGTGCTGATGCAGGTTGACTGTTTATCAGCTACTGCATTGCGGCTTCTTTTGAGGCTAAAGAGACATTTAAAAATTGTGTATAGTCTGAATGATGCTCGTTGCCAGGTAAAACATATTGATTACAGCTGTGACTTTGCTTGTCATGAACGCCATCTTCATTGAGAATTAGAACTTATGACCTTAAATTTTACAAAATGTTTTTAATTTTATATTATCCACCAGGCCTTCTCTCCCACTGAACCTCAAAAACCAGGAGAGGTTCTCTCGAGGCAGAATATACCTTTTAACGTTAGCGATACAAACACTAGTCTATCTACTACTTACCAAGATCTGGTTCAAAAATATCAGGTAAATGATCGATCAAATCATCTCTGCTTACTTATCATAACATGATTTTTAAATGTTCTGTGGGCATTGTCCGTTGTTGCACAGGAATTCAAGAATGCACTGAGGGAAGATACAATTGATTACTCAACATTTACAGCAAACATCAAGAAAAAACGGCCCACCCCTAGAAAAGCAGTGAAACCTGGGAAGAGTACTGTGGCATGGAATGATAATGATGAGGACGATGATGAAGATAATACGGGCGGGCAGAGATTAGGAAGTGGTGTTAGTGGTGGAAGGAGAAGCACTAGAAGCAGGAGATAACGGTAGATGATAGGGTAGGCTAACTTGTACATTGAAGTCGGAGCACGGGATAGGAATAGGTAGGGGAGATAGGATCTGGGAGCCAAAAGGATAGGTATGTTTTTACATCACACTAGGGAAAAGAAAGCACACAAAGAGTTGTTACAGGCTCTTATTTGGAGCTTTCCATTTTGTATTTTGCTTGATTCGGCATCATATATTAGTAGTGGCTGGCTATTCGTTTGAATCTTCTCTCTTCAATGAAAATTTATTCCTTCTATTTTGCATTCTTCAAACAGCAGAAGTCTCGATATTTAGATGGGGTAGTTACATGCAACCTGTGTATTAGGACCAATATCATGCTGTAATCTCTGACCTATTTTTTTATCATCATTGTTAAAACTAATGAAATCCATCGTAAAAATCGGTCACATGCATCTCATGTTGTAATAGTGTGTTAGTATTTTTGTTATCGTTGAAGGGGTATTTTAGTCATTTTGTGTAAAAACTAACGATGATGATACAAGAAGAAGTTCAAAATTAAAATTTGAGATGCTTTTTTAAACATAGAGATATAGGCTTGTTAATAATGTCGATCAATTGTTGTTGAAATAGGGTCAAAAGACCTTGGGTACCACAATAAATTTGAGACCACACACGCACACCACGTAAACCTTTTGGAGCTCCTGGTCTAATAGAAAAAGCTTAATTTCCATCTTAGACAATTTAAAGTATACAAAGAGCCGAAACAAACATAAAACTCAAAAAAAAAAATCCATGCGCGAAGTTGCCTAGAGAACTGCATAAGTGATTTTTCGAACGCCTCATGATAGATCATGTCAACCGGATCAGCTTGGGATGCTTTGCACGGGAAGGATCGAACAACATGTCGTCTTGAATCGTCACGATAACCCAACTGGGGGTGTCGTAGAACAGTACGCCATCTTACCGTCCCACCCCCGGATCCCAAAGCCATATGATAATCACAGCGTAAAATACGACAATAAAAAGTAAAGACGAAGCTCGTACCTAACGTATATCGAAGAAGCGACGTCCAACACCTAACCCTAGTCCTAGCTGGATCATGGTCTTGACACTCACCATAAAGAGGATAAACATAACAATGTCGAAGATTGAAGAAGTATCCATGAAAAAAGAAAATCTAAGACTGATTAGTTTCTTGGCTCTCTCTAGCCTCAGACATTTTTTTGGATCTCTTTTCATTCCTTCATATTTGAGATGTTTTAGAGTTAAAAGTTATGTAATTTTTCATAGCTCAAGAATGTGGCCAGCGTCCAAAATATGTTTGAAAAATACTGTATCTTAAACTTGTTCTTATTTTAAATCGAGAAAGATAACCGTTTGATTAGTTAATAGTATTATTGATCAGATGGGACTGATACGGCAATGGCCTTAACGGTAGCAAGTAGTAGAATCAATCACGTCCGTTGCTCTTCCTAGCTACTTATTATATCGACGGCCTTAAATAAAGAAAAATTCAAAAAACAATCATCGCGTGAACCCACAGAAAACTAGCCGTTACGAGAGCGTCAGGAAGCCTTTCTTTTTCTCGTCTCTATCTTCTCATCTGTCCCTCATTTTCGATTCATCAAACCGATGCTTGAAACAGTCACAGTAATCACATTTCTATCCTCTCTCAACACTCTCGCTCTCTCCAGAATCTTCCCTTCCTCATCGGAGAAACCAACCAAACCCTGACAAGGTTTCTCTGTTTCCCGGTGAAAATCCGATGGCATCTACTACTTGCAAGAGTGCGGCGGCGACACCGGTAAAGGGACTTGAAGGTTCGCGCAGATCTAAGATGCGAGAATCGAAGACGGTCGAGAATGTGAACCCTAATCTCTCCCAATCGAGTCCCGGACTGGGTCAGAGATCTTCTGGTTCGCCGCTGGTCAAATCGGCTTCCAAGGGTTCGAGGAACTCGAACCCGATGGTGTACTCACCCCGGAACAAGATCCGGGAGCGCAAGTTCGTGGTGGCGAAGAGGAAAGCGAAGAAGGAAAATGGGGGTTCAGGGGTTACCTGCAAGTGCAAGGATAGGGACGGCGGTGGGATTGCGAAGAAGTGCCTCTGCGTAGCTTACGAAACCCTGAGGGCGTCTCAGGAGGAGTTCTTTAAGAACAGGAGTAGAATCGAGGAGGCTGGTGGAGGAGCCGAGAACGAAATTGAAGACGAGTTGGAGAAGAAATTGACGGTTCAGAATCAGATCGAAGATGGGAATGGGGAAGAGGGGGTGAAGGAATCGGATAATGGTGAGGCCGAGCAGTCGCCGGAGGATGGAGGTTCGTCGAACAAGAGAAGGAGGGATAGGGTGCTGGAAGAGGCAAGGAAGAGTGTGCCTGAGCCTGGATCTGGGAGAGTGAAGTTTTTGATAAAGGCTTTTGAGGATAATCAGTCGGTGACGAAGACCACCAGGAAGATCTGGGGTGAGGAAGCGATAGAATCTGAAGAGGATAAAGCGCCGAAACGGCTTTTTCCAGAAATGCAGCAGCAGAAGCAGCCACCGTCGCCAAAGGTTTCTGAGACTCAGGTCTCTGCGTCTTCTTCGTTCTGCCCCTCTGATTTGTTCTTGACATCGGAGAATCTAGGTTTGCATCGGCAATATTCTGTATCTACTTCGTGGGATAGCAGGTTGGTGATGATAGCTTGATTGATTTCTTAACTCCAATTTTGAATGTGTTCATGGTTATTTTTAATCATCTAACTGGGTTCGTTTTGGGTTCGATTTCTCAGCATTTCAAACAATTCTTCTAATGGTGAGGGCCATGGAAGCCGTAGAAATGTAAGAAAAGCTGATTGATTTGATTGTGTTGGAAATATGTGGGGCATGCTTTGTATTAATCGACTGTAACTTGTATCTATGTTTGAATTCCAGAGCACTGAGTCATCTGCTACAGGGGGTACAAGAAGATGGAAGAAGAAGAAGAAGCAACAGGCTAGAGTGACAAGTCTGAAGCCATTCAAGCTAAGAACAGAAGTATGTTGTATTGAAATAATTGATAAATTCTACTACACCTGATATTGCATTGATAAAATCTAATTCTAAATTTTGGTGAATGTGTTTAACTGCAGCAAAGGGGGAAAATGAAGGAGGAAGAGTTCTTGAAGAAGCTGCAAGAAATGACTATTGAGGAGCAGAAGCAGCGTATACCAATTGCTCAGGGTCTTCCATGGACAACTGATGAACCAGAGGTGAGATAACATTTGAAAAAAAAAGATGGATACACAACTGTAGCTCTTTTTGGTTTAGCCTATAGATCCTAGGCATTGCTGGAATTTAGGTCCTTTTTTGTTATAATAACTTGATTTGCAATGAGTTGATGATGTTGGTGATGCCAGTGCCTAATCAAACCTCCAGTGAAGGAGATCACCGAACCAGTTGATCCGATACTTCATAGTGATGTGCGGGCAATGGAGCGTGCTGAGTTTGATAATCAGGTCTCTTTCTTTTGCTACCTTACATATAATTGTGAAGCTGTTAGACCACATTGCCATGGGGTTTTCTTTTTTATTGTTTACTTAAGGGTTAATTGCTAAAAACTACCTTATGTATTGTCCATGCTTTTAAGCTATCTTTTGACCACGGTTGTCTGTTAGTTTTTTCAACGAAATTACTACTCTTATGTGTATTGTCCACGTCCCAAATTTTAGCGGAATATTCCAAAATTTGTCAGTAAACGACCGTTGTCAAAAGATAGGATAGTTTAAAAGCATGGATAATACATAAGGTAGTTATTCGCATGGGGACAATACATAGGTAGTTTTTAGCAATCAACCCTATATTTAGCATCATAGATTTGAAGTTCCTTTTGAACAATCATTTGCATAAGTTTTCCATAAAGTGGTGTATTTTCTTAAGGTGCGTTCAGGAGACAATTTTTGCACAAAACTTTACAATGGTACTAGTTGCCTTCATAAGCTTACTGTAAATCATGCTGGGTCCTATGTCATTTGTTCTTTAGTTGAGATAATTGTACATACAAGTATTTGCTTTTGTGAGTTTTGATGTGCACCCATTTTGTTCTTTTGAGGTTGATGGTGTATTATCAATCAGGAAAACACCCATTGGTAGTTCCTAATACTGAATTTCATTTGTATTATTCACATTTTCCTTATCAGGTAGCGGAAAAGATGAACCTAATAGAACAATATAAGCTGGAAAGGGAAAAACAGCAAAAGGTACATGCTTGAAAAAAAAAAGCATTCATTTTGAGGCCAGAGTTGTAATTTCTGTATTAGATGCTCAGTTTGTTGTTCCTGTGACCTTTGTAGTTGGCAGAAGAGGAAGAAATTAGAAGACTGAGAAAGGAGCTTGTTCCAAAAGCCCAACCAATGCCCTACTTTGACAGACCTTTCATACCAAAGAGGTAACCTATGTTTTTATCAGCAATATTTATAAATTCGATTTCCCCAAGATGGGGAGGAAGGAAAAGGGGCTGGAATAAAATCCGTATCCTCAAAATGAACATACAATATAAGGCATTTTGCGCAATCCAACTAGGAGATGCAAAAACCTAATTGCTGGCACATTTCCAGCCAAACAGACACATATACTAAAAGCATACAACCAAAGCCTATACTGCCAACATACAAAACAGTGAAACCAGTCCCTATCCGCTACATCCAAAGCCTCGAGATGAAAGAAAAAGGCTGCGAGAGAACATAAGAGACGAGAAAATGGCTTATTCATTTAGATTCAGTACTAAATGTTGAACCAGATCATCGCCATTTTGACTGGCCTGGATATTGTCAAAATTTGGGGCTGAAAGCAGGTGTGATCTGGGGACAAATGCTCTGACATATCCTCTTGCAATAGCAATTTAGAGCTTTTGTAACTGCTATGACATACATATTTAGAAAGTCAGCTCAGTAGTTCACCAAAACTGCTCCTATCCTGTTCATTTGATGTCAAATTTGGTATATTTGCACCCAGGGGCGGAACCAAAGGGGTATAGGGTGTTCCACGGAACACCCTAAATAAAATGAAAGTTGGCTTAGTGGTCAGAGTTGTTTCTTTCTTTCCTTGTAACCTGTGTTCGATTCCCGTGTGGAACACCCTCATATTTTTGACTGCATATATTATATTTTAGCTTTTTTTTTTGCTTGAGCTTTCACTTTTAACTTTTAACTGACTTTTCCTTCTTTTTTCTTACTAAAATAGTAGAGCATGAAGTGTAACTTTAACATGAACATTCTTATTTTGAATAAGAATTAATCCCTCAAAAAATTATACAAATAGTAATAAGATGCATTATTGAAAATAAATTAATAACTAAACTTTAAACACTATTTGATGAATATATTAAAATTTTCTCATGTTTCAACCATAAATATTGTTGATTATATATCAAAACATTAAAAAAAAATTAACATGTTGTAGATTTCTATCCGACTGTTGATTAAGCTATACTTGAGATGTCAAATGTAAAGTAGAGTAGTTAAATGGTAGTCATATACAAATAAATATTTATAAGTATTAGCAATGAAGTAATTTTTATTCGTTTCAAAATTTTGGTGTCTAATTGAGCGGTTCTCGATAGTACTTGATTTTTATTTCTTTATTGTTTTTAAAAAGCTGGTTTGTGGGATTGGCGTTTTGTCATAGAGTTTGGGGAAAGAGACATTTCAAGAGACCTATCTTTGTACTAACTCTTTTTCTTTGGATTAATAATACAAGTAGTACTTTTCGCTAGAAAAAACTATATGAATGATTAGGTCTTGATATATTTTTATTTAATTCAATGTTTTTTAATAAGAAATTTTGTTTCTTCTTTCAAAATTTTCTTTATCGGATTTGATAGGAGAAGAGAACAACTATGTTTGAAGTGGAGAACGAGCATAGAGAGTCATATACACCGAGTGATATGAAAACAATTTATATGCCAACAATTAGAAAAATATTTTATTTTCATAGTTAACGTTATGCAAATTATATATCAATCATAAGGACATATAGACGAATTATAGCACGAACAACGCAAAATAATATAGTTCTCTTATAAATATAGTTTATATTTGATTTTTTATTATTAAATTTAACCATTATTGACGGAACACCCTGAATTATAATCCTGGTTCCGCCCCTATTTGCACCCATAATGATTAGAAAATAAGTTGCAAGACCACAAATGTGGTTTCAATTTCATGCATCATATCTGAATTGAAAAACAATATTGTTGGATTAGTTTCTATACTGTTGTAGGATGGACTGTTTTTCACTTACCCAAATTTTCTTGTAGGTCGGAGAAGAACCCAACCATGCCCAAAGAACCTAAGTTCCACCTGCCTCAAAACAAGAAGATCAAGAGTGGCCTTTCGTGGAACGATATGAGCTCCTACACTAGCTACACTAGCACTGAATGAGATGATAAAAGGGGAATTTACGCTCACAAAATAATGTCAATATTGTCATGTCTGTCTTACAAACATTCTTTGTTCTGAAATAAATTTGTATATGAAGCAACCAATTTGGTTGCAGTTTTGAATCCCATTTAAGTTGTATTTTCTTGATCTAATTGTGCTATGAAAGCAGTAGATTTCTTGAAGATTTTTGTTTCTACTATTCAACTCTTTAAAATTTTGTACCCATAATGAAAAATCAAAGTTGAATGAGCTTTCTACAATTATACTATATTCTTATTATTTTCTTTTAATATTTAGGGTAAACTACAAATGCTTACCCCAAACTTGTCACGTTTAACTGATAACTACCCTAAAAATAATAATTTAATTGTTATATAACTAAACATCTGAGTAGGTATCAGCTAAACGCTACAAGTTTGGGGTAAATATGTGTAATTTACCCTAATATTTACAAAAATGAGTTAGATTAAGAAAAGAAAGGGTAAATTACATCTGACTACTCCAAACTATACGCGTTTAACGTCTGACTACCCCAATGTTCAATCGTAACATTTACCTACCCCAAACTAACGTTTAGTAACGACATTGCCCCCTTTCCATCCATGACTGTTAATTTTTTTGTAAAATGACCGAAATACCTTCAACTATTATCCGAATTTACACTCTCATACCTTAAAATTTGTTTTTTTCCTATTAAATCAACTATAAATGAATTAATTATTTTCAAATATTTTTTAATATTTGAAAATATTTTTTTTCAATTTCATTTTTTAAAAATCAGTCTTTTTTAATTTTGACATTTATACATATATATATATATATATATATATATATATAATTTTAAAATCTATTTTTTTATTTATTCTTTTCATTTTATTTTAAAAATCATATTTTCATTTTAAAAAAAATCAATTTTAATTTTAAAAATCAGTTTTTATTGTATAAAAATCAAAATTTTATTATAAAAAATCAAATTTATTGTTCGTCTCCACTTTTTTCTCTACTCCTCTTTCTCAACGCTTCAAGGATCTGGCCGGAGGAGATGCGGTGGTTCTGGATTTCGAGCCGGAGGACGACGACCTCAAGCCTACCATCGTCCAGATCTGAGATTACTATGGGGAGGTCGTCACTATTCAGATCGGAGAGAACCACGGCGAGATCGCCGCCGTTTAGATCTGAGAGCTTTGACTCATCATTGTTCGACCAAAGACAGGTTCTACTTCAGGGACCTGTTCCTGGCTCGCTTTTGCTGCTCGTACAAGAAGGTCAAGGTTTCATCTTCTCTTTCAAGCCGTGCTGGGTTGGAGCCTTCTCTGTAATATGATTCGTCTCTCATCCTCATCTCTCTCAACTGTGGTTTTCAAGCCGTGTATGTTTATGGATTTAAGATGATTAGTTTGTTTGTGAAATGAAGAAGAGTTGTTGGGTTTACAATCATGAGATGGACTGAAATTGGGGGTATGAGAAATTTGTGTCCAAGATTTGTTTTTTTGAGGGAGATGAAATGTTGCAGGGATTTCTTACAATTGAGAAATTAAAGAAAAAAGGAATTAGGATACAGACCTGGAAGGATGGTGAAGAGTTTTTATGAAGATTTTTATTTATTTTAAAGAAAAAAGAAAAGAAAGTAATTAATGAAACTAAAACAAAACATTGAAACTGATATTAATTAAAATAATTCTGAACGTCAATATAAAAAATTACACTAAAATTTAATAGAAAAGAAACATACAAAAGTTTAAAAAAAGAAAAAGAGATTAATTATAAATTAATTTTAAAAAGTAAGGGTATTTTAGGAATTTTAGAGAAAATGAACAGTGAACAGATGGAAAAATGGATGGGAGGTACCAACGTCGTTACAAACCGATAGTTCGGGGTAGGTAGTTGTTACGAGTTAACTTTGGGGTAGTTAAACGTTAAACGCGTATAGTTTGGGGTAGTCAGATGTAATTTACCCGAAAAGAAAAGCAAGTGAGTTTAATGGTTGGTGTTGATAGGGGGCCGAATGGGCCGAAAGGCCCAATGGATAAAATAATAAGCCCTGGCTTCGTCAATATATATTTGTATTTAAACCCCACCGATCGAGCAATTGAGGGACTTGGTCATCGTCGGACCTCATTTGCAAGTTGCAGTCAATCAGCTTCACAATGGCAACAACTATGAATGTTAAGGACGTGTCGCCTCATGAGTTTGTGAAGGCCTACTCAGCTCACCTTAAACGCTCTGGCAAGGTCTTGTTTGTTTGTGTCGCGTTGCCTTAGCTTTCAAGGCAACATACACCTTTACCATTTCTGTTTGAATAACGCAACACACCGTTTTGATAAGTAGAGAAGGCGTCATGGTAGTCATGTGTTTCTATATTCTTCTTTTCTGTTTGTCTATTGTGATGTGTGAGAGGCACACAATCTTGTGGTCCCAACTTTTAGCAATTCTGGTGGAGGGTTATCATCTTGAGCCGACTCTATAAAACCTTTTCTAAAAATCAGCACCAAAATCATTCCTCGTTCCTGGTTTCATTATCATTTCGTTTTGTATTACAACTCTGTTATAATATGTAGTATCAGAGTCTTCATTCTTGCGACCTGCGATGACAAAGAGTGGTTTGGATAGTGACAAAGAAGGTGAAATGAATTATGCGCAGCTCAGAGCCGAGCTTTCAGATCTGTAGTCGACAAACCACCGAGCTCAGATGAATAATAAAGCCATTCGGGTGCAGCTTGATAACATGGAGGAACTCAATGTCTTGTTATTTAAATTGTAGGTGTTGTTGTACCAAATACAAATAAATGGGAATTACCCTTTTTTTTATCCACGAAAAAAAACTATTTTATTCAACCCAACGATACACTTCGAATAGGAATACAATCGAGGGAAGAAGAAAGAAAAGACTCCTTAGAGATGATCCTGAAACAATTTGATGGTATCTTCATCGCATTGGGAGGAGGTAAACCCCATCGACTTGCACATATCCCAAGCCCGTTTAGCTTCTGACTTCTTGCGGAGAGAGCGGGAAGGGCTAACGTCGTTGAGCGTTTTTAAGTGCTTGAGACGGATGTAACGAACCCGCTTATTCTTCCTTTTGGATCGAGGCATAAGCGGATCAGGGGCTAAGGCTAGAGAGTGATGCCCGGCGATGAAAGACGAGAAAGAAGGAGGATCGGATTTGGCTGTTGGAGAAGCTTGATCAAGCGGATTGGGCTCAGGGGAAAAAACAGCCCCAGATCTTTGACCCGAAGCCTGCGTGGGCTGAATTAAAATCCCCGACCCAATTGCCTCCATTGTCACGCGAGACTTAGAGCTTGGCAGGCCCAGCAGAGCCGGCCCAGAAGGCAGATCGGTCCTTAAGCTCGAGCTTGACTTTTGCGCATCCACCTGACGAGGAAAAGAGGAACGTGTGGTCTTGGGAACCGAAGAGTCGCGATTGGGAACTTCAGGAGCAGAAGACGAAGAGTCTCGCACTTCTCCAGGAGCCGCGTGGGGAACAAGGGCTTGGGACTCGGGAAAGATCGGCAGAGGTGTCGAGGGGTCGCGAAGAGGGCGGCGGAAATCCCGGCCAACTGGATCCAAATTCCCGGCCAGATCTCCGTCGACCACATCGTCCTCTAGGACGATTTCGCCGTCTTCAAGAAAGATTTGAGACCTGCCCCCGTTCCGAAATTGGGCAACTCTTGCAGCGATCTGAGGAGGTGAGCGATCTAGCTTTCCCAGAATTTCAATTTCCTCTTCTCCTTGTCTCGGGCACGACTGAGCCGAGAAAGCTCTCGAGATGATAGGGGAATTACCCTTAAGGTCGAGATTATTGTCTGGTACCCCCATCAAGGAAGGTGTACCAACGCCCTTGACCACAACTTGACGAATGTTTCATATATGGTTTGAAAGAAACCCACAGACAGATCAAAGGGTCGTGAAGATCACTTAGCAACGATAAGTACTAGTAAAACGATCAACAAGAAATCATTACTCCAAATCATGCTAGGTTGTTGTGATAACATGTTGGAGAGGAAGACTTGTGTCGTGGGGTTGACGCAATCAAGCCATCATTGTAACCGGGGAGTGAAGCAGTGGTAAGTTTGCGTGACAACGCCGAACGAGTGGGTATTCCCCTAACCCCACTCATTCCGCTCATATATATGAAATCCTGCGATCTTGCGAGGTTGCGTTACAAATCCCGTCCGATAAAATCTTCTCCCCAAATCCTTACAGAGACGAAATGCAGTCCTCTGAAGCCCTACCACCACGAGTACCGAAGCTCCCACAGATCCGACCACCACCCTCACAAATTTTGGGTGGGGTGATCAAAACCCGCTGTGTGTCGGTCATCGAGCCATTGCCGCCAACCCTATAGTTGTTGTGTCGGAGTCTTCCATGTTTCCTCCGCCGACCTCCGAAAGAACACAAGAGGAGCCACCATCCCAGAGAGATCGTACTACGATCCCCACACAACGCCGCCGATAATGAACAGGAAGGGAAGATAGGATGAGAAAAGGGGGAGAGAAAAACGGCAAGTAAATGTCAAGATCGGTAGTAGAGAACGACTCAGAAAAAAGGGGCCACACAAACTAAAATATTTGATGACTCAATCAAATCAATTTTCAGAATGTTTCGATAGTCTTTCTTTTTAGAAGCTAACAAAATTGTAGGTTTCGATTAGTCTTTAACCAAGCACTGCCTATTTGCACATATTTTACACTATTCAAGATCAAGGCAGCATTTATTAGACAAAGATTGAGAAGTACACACTACTCCGTATACATACATAACTACAGTAACAAAACAAAACTTTATTCCTACTACTTCCTTCCCTTCCTGCATTCATCCACAGAGAAGAACTAAACTTTATTGCTTACTTACTCCCTAGCATCAACAACACCATCTCGGCTTCAGATTATCATGGCAACTCAACGGGCTTGATGTTCCATATGTCCTTGGCGTATTCATGGATAGTCCTGTCGCTGCTGAACTTGGCTGATCCCGCTGTATTCATGATTGACATTTTTGTCCATCTCTGCCACAACAACAACATTCATATACATATCAGACAAGAAATGGTGTACATGAGCATGGGGATGAAATGGTAAATAACTCACTCTCTCATCACGGTATGCCTTGTCAACCTCCTCTTGGCATTCTATGTAACTAGGGAAGTCCTTCCCCACCAGGAAATAATCAGCACGCCCGAAACCTTCGTTTCCTTCCAATGATCCCAACATGTCATCGTAAGATCCAAATACACCACTCTTGATGTAATCCTTGACTTCTTCAAATCTTTGGTCCGGAACAAACTGCATCAGATCATCAAAGTTAAGTTTGCATCTGTTACCAAAGTTTGTTTGTCTAACTGGTCAAGACCTTAAACATTGGTCGTGAGCCTTGGGTTCAAGTCCAAGCAACGGTACCTCACTTCTATAGGGTTTCTCTCTGTTCAGTTCTTGTTGGGCCTCTATCAAGATAGGGGCCACAAGAATTTCGAGCCCCCTTCTATATAAGGGAGAAGATGTTTGATACACCAATCTCAGAAAGATCTTTACGAGTAAAAATTGTTTGGTGCTCCCTTGCTTCTACATAAGCAAGGTCTTGAGACCAAATGCCTCTATCAACCTCTCCCTCACCATTTCTTTTGGCTCAGTGATGACACTTAGAAAACAAACTAATAATTTAGGTATAGTCACGGGGATATCTTTCCATCAGTTCGCTCTTTCCTCAACCCTTCGATCTCGTGAGCTCTGGCACCAAAGAGGAAAAAGTTCTCTTCTCCCACTTCTTCCCTTATCTCAACGTTGGCTCCATCTAAAGTACCAATGAGGACACAGCCATTCATTGAGAACTTCATATTGCTGGTTCCACTAGCTTCCATACCAGCAGTACTGGGACACAAAAGAGAGGTGAGATTAATTATGTCATTGCTGCTATGCTAATCATACAATTCAAATCAAAGTACCTGATATGCTCTGAGAGGTCGCTTGCAGGGATAAGCAACTCAGCAACACTAACATTATAATCAGGGACAAAGATAACCTGTAATAGAATAAATGATAAACATCAAAACAACATTGTAATTAGACAAGGTTTTATATTTAATTATCCACACATGTGAGGGAAGATACCATACCTTTAGTAAATCACCTATCTCAGAATCATTATTCACTACGGCTCCAACATCACAGATAAACTTCACAATCCTCTTAGCTTGGACATACGTGGCAAATGCTTTCCCCCCAAAGATACAAACTCGAGGAGCAAAATTCTTTTCCCTGTCTGCAGCACTCATTTCCTTCATCTGCTTGTAGCGATACACAATTCCCAATATATTCAGCAGCTGTCGCTTATACTCGTGGATGCGCTTCACCTAAACAGAACCAACTCAAATATAAAGACAAGTTTCTTCCATTGTTTGTGGGTGTGTAAAGGACAAGTTTAATGGCAAGGGAAAAACCTGGATATCAAACATTGCATCAGGGCTGACAGTATATCCTGTCCTCTCTTTAATCAAGTGTGCGACCTTAATCTTGTTGTTCCTTTTCGCTTCTCTCCACTGTTTGTGGAGACCCTCATCATCTGCAAACTGAAAAAGCATACCGATTCTGATTAGGACGGATATATGACCGTTATATCATTCAATTAGCACAATGTGGAGTAGTAACCACAATCTCTAGTGAAATGGGGATGACTTTACATGAATTTGGTAATGGATAGGCATGAATTTCAGACTGAGACGGTATAATAGACATGATGGTTTACCTCTCTCAAGCCAGCTAGTTTTGTAGTATTCACTATCCAATCATCCGTGCCAATCCAATCAGTTATGATATTACTCATATCTGGATTGCAGAACTGCATCCATCTTCTTGGCGTGACCCCATTTGTCTTGTTCTGGAATTTTTCGGGCCACAACTGACAAGATAGGGGGGGAAATCAGATTTACCTTAGAAAAGATTAAGTTTTTTTTTTCCATTGAAGGACACAACATTGTCATTCAAGAATAGAAGGAATTATCAATTGATATATCTATTTACCTTGTAAAAATCATTGAAGACTTCATCCTTCACTATTTCACTGTGAATTTCAGCAACTCCATTTACTGCATGACCACCCACAACACAGAGATTGGCCATTCGAACCATCTTTGGCTGCTCTACTGATTTTGGTGACATCTTTTTGCTTTCTTGAGCCCCTCCTTTTTTGGGTTCAAGTTCTTCAGAACTTTTGCGTCCCTTACTAGATGTGGCGGTTGAGCTTTCTTTACGTTTAAGTTTGGCTTTCAAATCTGCAAAAGCCTCTGGTAACTCAACATTCTCCAACACTCTAGTGGCCTTCAGTTTTTTCTCTAGTAACTCGGTATCTTCTTCACCATACTTTGAAACTATGGTCCGAATTAGCTGAAAATTATCAAGTAGATAGATCAAAGTTATAGTCACTACCCCGAGGGAAATGAATTCATGCTCATGAATGTATCTCAATGTTACCTCTTCATCAATCAACTCTATGATCTCAACATGTCGAGGAATCAACTTCTGCATGACTTCTAAACTCCATTTCTCCAATGCCTCTGGTAGAACGGTATGGTTTGTGTATGCCACAGTTCTAGCACAAGGAACTAAGTTAATGGAACTGGGACTTCATTTGCACATAAATGGTAGAAAAGCATACACTTTTTTAGGAGGGGTGCAGTCAACAAAAATTATATTCAAATGCATAATTGCTTCCGGATCAAATCTGACTTGTATGATAAAAAACCAATAGTTAATCTGATGCAAGAATCTGATAAAAACAATTGAGAGTTCCCCCTGAGAAAGAACTATCAAAATAGACTCAAAGAAACTAATTAGCAATTTTCTGGTATAAGTAACTCAAATTATTAGATTCAAGAACTCTCATATAATTATATATTTTTAAAAACTCCACAACTCCTTCACACACACAAAGTATTTATTAGCAGATATGATAAATAAATATACTAAACCACATACGGGATGAAGTACCTTTGAGTAATATTCCAGGCGTCTGTCCAACTTAAGCCCTTTACATCCATCAAAATTCTCATCAATTCCGGGATACATAGAGTTGGATGAGTATCATTCATTTGCACTGCAACCTTCTCAGGGAAGTCTTCCCAATTTGGGCGATCTCCAGATCTTCTCTCAAAACGAGCAATGATATCTTGAAGAGAAGCTGAACATAAGGTATATTGTTGCTTCAAACGAAGTAGCTTGCCCTCCTCTGAATTATCACCAGGGTAGAGGACATTGCAAATCTGATGACCAATACGGGCATCCTTGTTACCTCACGAATTGATGATTTTACATATAACATCAACAAAATGGACAAAATTGGATAACTGGAACCACATGCCATTGAGAGCAACTATACAGGGAGATGCAGATGCACATTCCAATTCTAGAAAATGAAAGCAACCCTCTAGCTACTACCCAAACATCGTGGTGGCAATAGCTTAATCACATGACCCTCATGGATTAATTTTAAAGCTTAAAAGATAGAACCAAGATTGTTATTTGTGTGTGTGCTAGTCTGTTCCAATGCCACACTGAAGTATGTGATTCATAATGAATTACAAGATGATATAAGCATTGAAATTAAAGCACCCAAACCTTTTCAGCACTTGATTGGGCTTCACATGCTTTTGTGTGTTCACCAGAGTTGAAAGAATTCAAATCAAAATCTGCAGATGGAACTCTTGTCGACCAAAGTCTCAAATTAATTGTAGTTTTAGTATCATATCCTGGAATTGGAAGATCATAGGCAACAGCTATGATGTCTTCTCCCCCAATCCAATGTGTTTTTCCATCTGAACCTGATACAATGTTGCCACCGAACTTTACAGGATACGAGATGTCATTTCTCACAATTTCCCAGGGATTTCCCATCTACAAGGAAACAGTTGCACAATGAGGAATTTCACCGGAGCAGCAAGCCATATTCCCTAAAATGTTATATGTGTTCAAGACCATATTTACAAATGACAGAGCACTAAAATGGAAAATCGTATATAGAAAGCAATACCTCAAGCCAGTCTTCAGCAACTTCCTCCTGACCATCCTTCGTAAGGATCTGTTTAAATAAACCATACTTGTATCTGAGTCCATATCCCCATGCTGGATAATTAAGTGTTGCCAAAGAGTCCAAAAAACAAGAAGCAAGCCGTCCAAGTCCTCCATTTCCAAGCGCAGCATCACGCTCCTGTAATCAACAAAGCAATTAGCATACTTGAACACAGGTGTGCAAGCAAAGGCATAAAAAGTATTCCTTTCTTTATCTGCTATGCACCACGAAAGGGACATTCCAGATCAAACAATGTACAGTTCAAATAAATATTGTCTCGTATGGAGGTACATAATACCAACTTACCTGGCAGGCAACGTCTTCAAGATTGTGTCCAAGCTTGCTCAAAGCATCAGCATAAGCTCCAGTGAGCCTCAAATTACCAATGGCATTTAACAATGCTCTACCCTACGATAGTACAATATATCAAATATCATATTTCAAATGATTTGCAAACAAAAAAAAAAACTCTATCACCAAAGAGAAACAACATGAGAAGTTCACAACAAACCTGTAAAAATTCCATTGACAAATAGTATGCCTGCTTCATATTCAACTTATTATAGTGCTCATTTGTTGCATTCCAATTAACAATAAGAGCATCACGGATGCTTTGTGCAGTAGCAAAGAATGCTTGTTGAAGCTCAAATTTATCAGGAGAAAACAATGGTGTGAAATCCGCATGGTATTTGATACTTGTGGCAATAGACTCAGCATCTGCGCTGGAAGAACTCAAAGGCCCTCTTGAAGCTTCAAAATTAAATGCAACAAGTGAGCACTAGCCTCAGCACATGATATCAACAACATTTTTACTACAAAACCTCCCGTCTCTACCTATACCAATATATTCCCAGATACTTGCTTCATGATAACCAGATATATTTGGTACATGCTTTCAGATAAACTCCCTTTTCAGAAAGGCCAAAAAGGACCATTCACGAGGAACTTTTGCCACTGTATATGCCTTATAATTTGCTCTATTGCATTGCTTACAAGTTACAAGACAAGATACTATTGCAATATCACCAGAAAACCCAGCTTAGGTACAAAATGATCATCAAATTCAACATCTCTATCGATTTCATAAGCACCATTTCCCAATTTGAACAGTATAAGTTTAGTTCTAATCAAGAGAGATTAATCATTCCAGAAATTTGAATTAAAAATAGAAACTATCTCCACATTGCTTGAATTGCAAACATAAGATCCTGATTATCCGCCACAATATGCATTAACCTCGAACTGAGATCACATTCAAATAAAAATAAACAAACAAAAACTGAGTTAGAGAACCAAATAGCAAGCAAAAGCAAGAACACATCCCGAAACACGATCACCACATTCACATCCACCACCGCCAAATTAGAATTATAATAAAGGAAACAGAACTCGTCGGAGAGATCACTACCTTCTCCGGACGCATTCTTCACCGTGAAACACCTCCGCAGTGACCGGAAATCGGAATCCCTCTTCGTTAGCAGCAGCTTCGATTGGCTGCTTCGGGAACCGAACTCGACGAATCTGGACACCGCATTGCAGCTGGGAACCGCCCTCACCGGAGCCGGCGTCGCGGCCGCCGAGAATTGTCCGTTCGTCGCCATTACTCTTGAGACGATGAGAGCTGTTTGGGCTCTTTCTGTTGTGTTGATGTAGAGAGCTGTGGTTTTGGTTTCTATATATAGCGGAGGAGGAAGAAGAAGCGGTCATGTTCAAAACGAGATCATCGAATCACGAGACATCCCCTTCTCCTGTGACCCCACTTGTGTATTTGGTGAGCTCGGATCAGCTGCAACCACATGTACGTGCGAGCATTTCGCTAGCTCGGTCTGGTTCGACACGTCGACATATGCTCAGTTGCCACTATTTTAATTTTTGAGTGCGGTGGAGGTCTTGAGACGTTGATTTCAGTGAAAAGATGACAAATAGAAACTGTTATAATGATAATAATTGAGGTGATATAATAATATTGATTATGAATTATTCAGTGTGGGTGAATGCAGTATGTAAATACTAACCGTCCACTTGGATGATTTTCATTTATTGAGAGTATATATTGTTGGAGATAAATAATTATTCATTCTCTCTCGTTTTATTGCAAAAAGTAATTATAAAAAAACTTTGATTTAATTTTACTACATAACGTTAGGCTTAACTCTACGGTGAAGAAGCAATTCAGTTGTCACTCGTTTCGCAGATCAAAAAGTGTTTTGAATTGATATTTACGTAAATGCCATCCAAGGCTATGTTGTTGATTGTAGGACTGGATAAATATCCGGTTGTCATCGAAAACCGGTCGTCACCGGCCCTTTCCATCACTGGAATCATCCGAACCGGTGTCACTGGCGACGGTTACGGTTAAAAAAATATCAACCCGATAGCATTTTGGGTGGGTACGGTTTTTTATCTTCCGAACCGATAAAAAACCGACCGACCGACCGGCTTTAGGTGTGTATATAAAAATGTTTGTGTTTTGTTTTATTAATTTGATGGTTATGGTATTACAAGAGGTTTAAATTAAATGTTGACACTAATATTAGATTATCAGTGTAATAGAGGTAAAATGTAGGAGATTAGTTTACTTTTTATCATAAATTTGCCTACAAACAATTATATAGTAAGTTGGTTGTTCGAGTTAAAATAAATTAAATGTTGACACTAATATTAATGAATTTATTTGATTTTAAAGTTCAAAGTTTATTTGATTGTAATGAACTTGAATTTAAATCCTTATACTCGAATAAACATACATTTTAACCCTTTATTTATTGTTTGTGACATGTATTTAACTTCAAAGTTTTTGTTTTTAGAGACCATTAAATACTTTTTAAAAAATGTTTTTCTTGATTAATAGCTTAATACCAAATTACTAGTAATAATTGATTGTGTTTTTGTTGTAAATTAGTTTTATTGTTCTAGTTGTTTCAGAAATTGATGTTTTTTTCTTTCTATTTTGGGCTTTAGTTGAAGGCCCAAAAGAAAACCCAATGAACCGGTTTAAAACCGTAACCGACCGGCTTCGTGACGGTCGGTTTTTAAGTTTCCCGTTGAAACCCGATGCGGTGAAAGTTATGGATTTCAAGTAACCGGTCTTTCCGGTTTGAATCATGAATAATGAAAATATTGACGGGTCCCGACCGATGCCCACCCTAATTGATTGAAAGGTATGATACGGACGCAAGAGTCTCTCGTTGAGGAGGGAAATTATTAAATTAACGTGAGTATTACAAATTGACTATGGAGGACAGGTCAAACTTTATTTTCAAGCAACCCCCAGTGGCGACTGGCGAGTGAGACGAAATGACTTATGATCGGTAAAACAAGACAAATTATCTTTGATACTTTGCAAACCCTCTGAAAACATTTACACAAAATATCGTCTTTTGAAGGAAGTGTTCTAATACAAAGAACAGTATATGTATAATAATCGTCGAGGATATAGGATAGTATAGGGCTCATGCAAAGAATTTACACGATTATTCGTATCAAGCAATAGAAAACGATTTTGTGTATATATATAGGGAATGCAAATTAACTTCGGAATTGAAAACTATATCAACGCAAGCCAACACATCCGAGATCCTCAAGTTCAAGTTTTAACCATGTGGTAACTAAAACAATAACATGAAATAATTAGACATTTTTGTATATTTTTTAGCATAAATTTATAACTTTATTGATTAAAGAATAGTAAAAACATCATGGAGAAGACATGTGATTGTGAAAGACTTGGTGATCAAGGGCATATGTTGTGGGGTCTATGATTTTTACTTCGAGCTAGAGGAGGCTCGTGTTTGAGTCCGATCAAATGAACTTTGGTGTTTCGATGGACGTCCGTTACTCCTCAACGATTTGGACCTGATGATCAGGAAATCGTCGGTTCTGGAACGGTTATAGCTCTGGTTCACGCCCACGGCCTCCCTCCATTGGTAAGGACTCGAGCGACGAGGAAAACAATTGATCGACACTTGGTCTTTGTGTCATTGTCCCATATGACCAATGGGGCCTCTGTTGGGGAGGAACAGTGTAAGTGAGATTCTACCATCTCGTGGAGCGCTCCCTGCGTCGTCATATGCTACTGAAGTTCAGGGAATTTTCGAAACCGGTCTGTGTCTCCCTTCACCTACATAAAGTTGCATTCTTTTTATTTTCAATGTGGGTTGATCGGCCATGTCATCCAGGAGTGTGACCGAGGGATGGTGGGTACCCCACGGTTCGACTCCTCTACTTTGGAATTCTAGAAGGATCCGAATATTAAGCCATATGCAACCGGTTGGGGGAATCAGAGGCCTCGGAGCTCGTCTTTAGGAGCAGAGTCTGTATCCCCGAGTACTATACCTAAGGGCGCTTTGCCTCGAGGAAGGGGCCTAATTGTATCCTCGAGTACTGTACCTAAGGGTACAAATCCTCGAGTCAACATCCAGGTTGGGACGGTTGATCCAAGCTTAAAATTTTTGGTGGTCGACCAACTATCTGGTAGTAAGGAAACCGAAGTTTAAGGTCTCTTCCTAGGCACGGAGATAGAACTGGAGCTGGAGCTGGCACTCGAGGAGTAAAGAGGGAGTCTGCTGGTGAACCCCGGGATGATCAGGCGAGGGCTTGTAAGCAGCCTCGCCAGGAGGAATGTTAGGATCCTCTGGCTTTAGGGATTGACTCTAGGAGGGGTCCCTGGTTGAAGCTTTGCCTCTTACAACTAATGTAGTTCAAGTTCAGTCGCTTTGCCCCCAGATACAACGGGTAGGCACTACCTTGAGCGAGACTTTCTTCAAGACCTTGAAAGTTGAATCCACCTTCTCACTCCAATCCTATGGACGATCCTTCTTTAAGAGATACGTTAGTGGGGCAGCCACTTTGAAGTAGTCCCGGATGAAACAACGATAGTATTTCGCTAATCAAAGAAACAAACACCAATCAGTCACCTTCGTCGGAGGTCTCCACTCTTCGATGGCTTTCACCTTCGCCACATCCATTTTCACCCACCATTGACCAATAATGTGCGCTAGTAATATCACTTCCTCTTGGGAAAAAGATCACTTCTTCTTCACATAGTGCTCGTTCTCCCTCAATATTCGACACACCTGCCTCATATGTTCTAAGTGCTCGGTCAAATACCAGAACAAGAATGTCATCAATGTAAACAACAATAAAGCAGTCTAGAAATTGTTGTAATACCTTATTCATTAGGGTGCAAAAACTTGTTAGCTTATTCGTCAACCGGAATGGCGTGACCAAGAACTCGTAAAACCCGCGTCACACATGCGATCTTCGAATCATCCCTTCTGCAATCCGCACTTACCAATACCCCAACCTAAAATCCAACTTGGTGTAGTACTTAGATCCACCAAATTGATCAAAAAAGTCCACTGGAAATGGATTAGGATACTTGTTCTTGATCGTCCGCTTGTTCAATGCCCAATAATCTATGCACATCTACATCAACCCATTTTGCTTCTTCTGAAACAATACCGACGTACCATAGAGAGCTTTTGAAGGTTGGATGAACCCCACATTCAGCAAGTCCTTCAACTACTTCCTCAATTTTTCCAACTCAAGAGGGCTCATCTGATAAGGAACTCATGTTGGAAACTTAGACCCTAACTCCAATACAAGAACATAGTTTACACCCGTCTAGGTGGAAGCTTCTTGGACAATTCATTAGACATCACATTCTTAAATTCATTTAAAAGCATCCCACCTCGAATGGCACATTCCCTTATTTCTCCACACCTTCATCAACTTTTAATACTACAAGAAAGGTAGGAAGATAATGATTGATACCATTCTTAAGTTGCATGGTCAATATCATCTTTCCTTCTATTAGATTCCTTTCGAGTAGGACTAGGCACGACGTCCCCTCCAATATCTACATGGTGTTTGCATATGAGAGTATGATGACTTAGATTTGATCATTGAGGTCTCATCCCATGACGAAACCATAGTCATCCATTTGTACCACCATTAGATCCTTTATCCCGTTCCATGATCCAATCGTCAATTGAGCGCCTCATACCATTCATTCCACATGAATAGGTTTAGAGTTCACAGTCTTCACTACCGAACCTATCTCTATAATCTTGAGGTCCAACTTCTTGGTCGCCTCAATGCTCACGAAGAGATCGGATGCTCCCATGTCCACTAGAACCTTCAACTTCACACCATTCACCTCATTCTCCACATATATTAGCGTTCTTTCCCCCTTCCTTCATTTGGATGACACTCAAGAGCTTTAACGAGCTGATGCTTGCCTCCTAAGGATTCAAACCCACTTGGGAAAGAAGATAAGCTAACTTTCTTCGAGAATTTTTGCATCATGTAATAACCATAACAAAAATTACATTTTAAAAACTCTTTATGAAAGTAATATTTTACCCGAGTTGAATTTCCTCTCTCCATTGAACTTTTACTTTCCCATTGAAATTTTTCGGCTTCTCTCCTCCATTATGATTTGGCTTTCCGTTCTTTGCACCACCTTCCTTTGTGTTGTGTTTCCTAGAATAATCGACTAAGGACTCTATAACATTGATAGATTTCGAAAAACTCTACATATTGGCTCTCCTTAGCTCAACTTGTCAATCCATCATTGAATTGGAACAACGCATCCTTGCCCTAAAATCCAGGAATCTCCAAGGTTAGCTCATTAAACGATTTCATATACTCAGCGATGGATTCTTTATGATTCAAACGATGAAGTCTTCCACAGTTTTATTCGCAACATTTTCGGGATAGAATTGCTTTAGGAACTCTTCCCAAAAACCTTCTCAAGTGGAGATACCACTGATCCCTGATTTGGCATCTTCACACTGTCTACGCCACCACATTATAACATAATCAATTAAATAAGAAGTAATACTACATAACTCACTTGCATAACCTTGAAGTCCAACAAAATTGAAGTAATTCTCGATATTCCAAAAGAAATTGCTAATTTTCTTTGCCACTCGGTCTTCTCCAAAGGTTTTTTATTTTGGTACTTCCATCCTTGGTTAAGGGATTGCCTCATCCCCCATTTGTCATAGCTTGCATGCATAAGATTAAATCCTCATACATTGACTCCACCAGGTCCTTCATCGTCTCCACCCTCTCCTTTACGGGATACAGATGTTCCTTTAGAGCATCTAGAGTCTCACCCACAAGCTTCTCGTCACATCCGCCTAACTTAGTGTACTTCTTTTCCAGTGCCTCTATTTTATCCACACCATTCTTCACGATTCAATCGTGTCTCCAAAGCAGCAGGATTTCAGACTTGGACGTTCCCATCTTTTTGGTGTTCATTATGGTAGTGTCAATTGAATCAGTCTCTTCTCCAGACATCCTTGTTTTTTGAATCGGGACTCTGATACCATTTGTCACGAGACCGTGTTTTCACCTAACGGACCACTACAACTCTAAACTAATTCCATGCACTTTACCATACTTGACGACCCTTGAGATCAACCTAACACCCGCATAAGCAAAACAATAAAGCAAAAAAAGTAAGAGAGAGAATAATTACTCAAGAGAAAATTTTCGATTGATAAATGAGTGAATACAATATGGGGAACTCACCCCCTCATATACACGAGGTGGCCAATATCTAGAAGATCCTCAAGATCTCCTGGATCCTTCGGTTATAAAAAAGCACTTAACAACATGCTAAAAATAGGCTTCGACATATCTTGTATACATATCTCCGACTTATTTAAAGATGCTCATACATTAGACCAAGTCCAACCGTATGTAAAATCTTTGGTAAGTGACACTTGAAAGGCCAATGAGTCAACTCTTTAAAGTAATTATCCCTCGGAATATGGGAACCAACTACCTTCTTCAATTCAGTTAATCCAGAATACGCAGTTGACAACTTGGTAGCCAATTAGAAGTAGGTGCTTGCTCTTAATATGAATGATGCAATATTCAAGTATGAGAGATAATCTGGTTGGGATCTTATATGCAAGAACGGACATGCATGCATCCGCGGACCGAGAAATCAGGTGGGCCAAGGTTTTCATCGGTCTGACTATATAGAATTTTGGGTATCCGAGAGGGTTTGTATTGGATCCGGAACGTGGACCTATCTAAAAATATGTCTGTAATGACACTCAAACGGTTCTCCATCTCATACAAAATCAATGCTTGTTTTCCGTCTCCAATTGGTGTTCTTATATCATATTCTTCCCGCACTTTATCTATCCACGAGAAGGTTAAACTCGAGTTCGTAAAGAGGTTAACAAACAAGGTTTTATCATTGACTTGTTTGGAAATCTCTTTCTTGGTCTATCCATTCGTGGTCAGGGAACCCTTTTCCTAATGCACTTTGTTGTACTATTCTATCTAGGGATGACAAAACAGCTCAGTCCCTAACGGGGGCCCGAAGTCTCCGATCCGATCAGGGCATGTTTTTTTTGGGGATTGAGCAAAACCTAGTGAACGAGGAATTTGACCAGGATCGGGGGTTGATACTCCCTACCCCGAACCCGCATCAGTTTATTAAAAAGCAATATTTACATATATAAATATGCAACTCAACCAACAACACATAAGTGGTCCAATAATAGAATAATATCTTGGTGATGTACAAACATGAGTTTGATTTTTTTTGAGAGAAACAATAATATTATTAATATAAAAGCATTCTGGTGCCTTCGGGAACCAGAGACACCGTACAAAGGAACCAAACTAACAAAACATGAAAGACAAATGCAGAGAAATAAATTTTGCTCTTTGACATAGGGGTGATCGGAGGGGTGGGACTGCGGTAGCGTCCAAGGTCACCGATACAATATACTACAACCATAAGATACTGATCGAGCAGATCAGAGGATAAGCAAGCAGTGGTGGACCAATTACTCCCCCGGTAAGTCAGCGTGCATCGTCCTCCCTTGACTGATAGTGGTAGGGCTCCTGAACGCGGGATTGCTGACTCCGAAGTGGTAGTGAAGTAACTCATCAACTGTTGGTGGTACCCTTGCCACCTATACACTAGGGAGAAGGTACAGTTGACCAAACCCTCCCTGGCCTTCTCAGCACTCATTCTTGGAGGCGAGGGTGCTTGAAGCCCCCCGCCGCTGCTGATGGCGCACCATTCGACGCCGCTGATTCTTCATCCTCCGCTACATCCTCATCTCTCCCAGCCCTCTTGTTTCCCGACAAAGAAGGCGTCGGGTCACGTGGTAACCATCCTACTGGCACATCATCATCCTCTGCTTCCCGCTGACCCCAACGCCCCCTGTCCTCCTGCCTCGGAGGTGTCCGTGGTGTCCCCTTGGTCTGGCCGCCCGTCCCTGATCCACTCAAGTATGTCCAGTTCGTCCCTGGGATGGCCTTCCCATGTTTCGCCTTTTCAAGCGCCGATCTCGGATCCCCCGGTGCTTTCAGCGAGGATCCCCGTACATCCCCCTCGACCGGACAGACCGGGAAGAGATGTCCCGCACAACAACATCCAAAGCAGTGCTCAAGTAAGTATTCATACGAGATATACAGACGAGTTCGTACCTGAGACGCCGACAATCGGAACCAGAGTTAACTTTGTAAGGGAACCCGGATATCTGCCCTGATTCTGATCTTCATGAAGTCTCCCCAGCAGAGACCCACCTTGTCCACATCTACCCCTTGACAGACTCTCAACGTGTTGCCTATCCTGAAACCCACATCTCTCGACCAAGCCCCTACTGGCAGATTTGAGACCCGCGCCCAGACCGAGAAATGGTGGAATTGCATATCCGAAACATGCATGTGAGCCCGAAGATCCGTAAACAAGACCAGAGAGTCCCAAAAGGACCATGGTTCGCCCATCAAGACCCGTTCCCTATCCTTTGCAGATCAGAAGAAGAAAGCAACAAGGCCGCCCTCCAACGGTTTGGCCTCGACTTTTGATTCATTGTTGAAGTAATATTTTATTTGTTTTTTCATTCCTCAAATTGACATTAACGCTATTTTTTTATATTAATGCAAATTTCTCGAACGGCGGGTCAAAGAATCCTCGACCTTAAGCATGGCGAGAACAAGACGAGATGAGATCGGAGTAAGGTCGGGATGGAGTACGGGTCTACGGACAGGAACGAGGACATGTCCCATTACCATCCCTACTTTGTTCAAATCATTAATAAAGTTTCCTACTTCGATCAAATCATTAATAAATTTTCCTCTATTCCTTCTAAGTAAAATTGTATGATTTTTGATTTATGTGAAAAAACATATAGTTGTAGGATGAACCAATAAAAAAAAAGGGTAAACTTTACCTCACTATCTTAAAAATACTTGCGTTTCGTCTCATTATCCTAATCAAACTTTGTTGCACCTCACTACCCTAATCAAACTTTTTGTTGCACTTTCATACCCGCCGTCAATTTAACATCCATTTTTGGATGGAAAATGGTAAAAAGTCCAAAATACCCCTCACTAACACTCAAATTTTCAAAACATGCCATTTGGTTTTCAAAAATTCTTTTTATTTATTTATTTTATGTAAATAAATTTTTTTATTTTTAAAATATCGGTTTATTCTTTAAAAAATCACATTTTTTTTAAAATTAGTCTTATTTTAAAAATTAATATTTTATTTTAAAAAATAAGATTTTATTTTTAAAAATCAATTTTTAAAAATAGATTTTATTTTTAAAAATATTTTTTTAAAATAATCATTTTTTAAAAGATTTTATTTTAAAAAAATCAGTTTGTTTTAAAGAAGGGACGTATTTGAAAAATGTTTTTTTAGAAAAAAAACTGATTTTTTGAAAATAAAATACGATTTTTTAAAATAAAAATTGTTTTTTTAAAAAATTAAATCTTATTTAAAAATAAAAATAATTTTTAAAAATAAAAGCTAATTTTTTTTAGAAATAAAATCTGATTTTTTTAAATAAAATATTAATTTTTAAAATAAAAAGTAATTTTTAAAAATAAAATATGATTTTTTAAGAGTAAACTGATTTTTTTAAAATAAAAAATTGATTTATATAAAATAAATAAATAAAAAGAATTTTTGAAAACCAATGACATGCTTTTGAAAATTTGAGTGTTAGTGAGGGGTATTTTGGACTTTTTACCATGTTTCATCCAAAAATGGATGTCAAGTTGACGGCGGGTATGAAAGTGCAACTAAAAGTTTCGTTACGGTAGTGAGGTGCAACAAAGTTTGGTTAGGGTAGTGAGACGAAACACAAGTATTTTCAGGATAGTGAGGTGAAGCTTACCCTAAAAAAACTAGGGAAATTTTCAATTTAATACCCTGGCAAACATTTATTTGCAATATAATACCCTAGCTTGTTTTTTTTTGCAATTTAATACCATGGCAAACATTTATTTTCACTTTCATACCCAACCATTAACTTTCCATCCAAAATGGACGGAAAGTAGTCATGTGCTTTGCACATGACCTTGTTTTTTCAAAAAATACCCAAAACACCCTTCAATCTTTGATTTTTTTAAATATATAAAAACCGATTTAAAAAAAAATATTTTTTGAAATAAAATATAATTTTTTTGAAATATATAAAAATCTGTTTTTTAATATATAAAAAACTGGTTTTTTTTTAAATAATTCGGTTTTTTTGAATTACATAAAAATATGATTTTTGAAATATATAAAAATTTATTTTTTTTAAATACATAAAAAGTGATTTTTAAAAATATTTTTTGAAATAAAATCTAATTTTTTAAAATATATAAAAATCTGATTCTTATAATATAAAAAAAACTGATTTTAATTATTTTTTTTGAAATAAATCTTCTTTTTTAATTATATAAAAATATTATTATGAAATATATAAAAATTTATTTTTTAAATATATAAAAACTGTTTTTAAAAAAAATTGAAATAAAAACTATTTTTAAAAACATATAAAAATCTTTTTTTAATATATAAAAACTGATTTTTTTAAATATTTTTTGAAATAAATCTGATTTTTTTAATTATATAAAATATGATTTTTGAAATATATAAAAACTGATTTTTTAAATATTTTTTTGAAATAAAATATAGTTTTTTGAAATATATAAAAAATCTGATTTTTTGAGGTAGGTTTTGAAAATATGATTGGTCTCAAGGGGTATTTTGGACTTTTCATCCATTTTGGATGGAAAGTTAACGGTTGGGTATGAAAGTGAAAATAAATGTTTGTCAGGGTATTAAATTGCAAAAAAAAAACAAGTTAGGATATTATATTGCAAATAAATGTTTGCCAGGGTATTAAATTGAAATTTTCCAAAAAAACTATTTGCTCAAAAAAAATACTATACAGAACTGTAGAAACAAATTATTTCAAGAGAATGGTAGAAACAAAGAAAAGAATATTAAAAAAAACACAAAAGACTTTCTCTACTCTCCCTTCCAATTTCTTTCCGTTCTCTTTCCCTCCGTCCTCTGTTGGTGCGTTTCTCTGTGCTCTCGCAGTCTCTTTGACCCATGGGAGAGAGAGCTCCCAACCCAGGGACCCAACTCAATTCCGCGATTCGGATTCAAGTCCAGCTTTGAGTTTTAACAAAATCCAATTGGCGCAACCCCAATGCGGCATCTGAGAAGACCCGAGAAGAGCAGAGATTTGAAGAGGACGAGGCGTGGCCAGAGAAGAAACAGCGGCAGCTCTCTGTTTGGGTACGGACGGCTGGTTGTGGCGAGCTTCTGCGGATCTGATGGTGGGTATTGCGAGACGAGTGGGCTCGCAGATTGGTGTAGCGAGACGGGACGGTCATTGTGCTAGGGTTGCTGTTTGGGGCTGCGAAATCGACGATGCAGCTTCATTTTTCGCCTAGCATGAGAAGCATCACGATATCAAGCAGCAATGGGTTTGTTGACTTGATGAGGATCCAGGTCGCATCTCGCCACATCTCTTACCGAACTCTTTTCCATACCATTCTCATCCTCGCTTTCTTGCTGCCCTTTATCTTCATTCTCACCGCTGTCGTTACCCTTGAAGGTGTCAACAAGTGCTCCTCATTCGGTACTCCATACTCAAACCTTTCTCCTTTTGTTAGCCTTGTTTCATGATTTGAATTGGATGCATCTTGGTTTCATGTGAATCGTTTTGTATCGTACTTATACATTGTTTACCGATCTTTGCAGACGAATGAAATGAATCAGATTGATTAGTTTAACTTGGTTTCTATTGATTTCTGGGTATTGGGTTCCCAGATATTAGTTGAAATTCGAAAATTGTGTTGTTTGCAAACTTGTGCCAATGAGGGATCCATATGAAACTAATTTGTCTGTGAGTTGATTTGGTTGATCTGATACAATAGTTTCCATTGGCAACAAAATGAGAGGTCACATGTTTCCAGTTTTTATACTACTCTTTTACAACCATTCATTGCGATGTTAATTTGAAATGTCATTCCTTGTTTTTGTATTAAGATTGATTATCATAACCTTCCTTTTCAGTTTACTGGTTATAGTTGTATTATGTATATGATTATCATGGTTTTGCAACCCTTAATTTATTCAACCATGAAATCATGTTAAATAATTTTTTTATATTGAGCTCTGCTAAATCTTAATTAGATTTTCATTGTTAGGCTTCTGTCTCTTCTACCCTTTTAGCCTTTGGATATACATGATTTAAATGTAACCATTACTGACTATTATTTTTCTTATCTAGATTGGTTGTGGTTAAGCTCTATCACAGTATGATTTGCCAAATTTAGAATGAGTAGAATTGGTTCCAAAATGTTAAGCCAGTCATGGATCCTTAAACTGTTTCTGATACTCGGAACCTAATATATGTTCCCAAAATTTTAAGCCAGTCATAAATTAGCATGTATATAATATATGATGGAATGTCTTTATTTCAGATTGTTTAGGTAGGCGGTTAGGACCACGTCTTCTTGGCAGGGGCAATGATTCAGGGGTAAGCGAAGTACTTTTCTTCAGTTTTCCCTATGGCTAAGTGTGCTAGTTCATTTATAGGCAGTATGTGTGTGTCCCAAGACTTGAGCCTGAAAACTTGCTTAAAAGGAACCAGACTCTTTAAGCCACCAATGCGCTTAATCTGCTATTCCTAGATTTTTTTTCTTTCATCATTAAGCCATTGACGTGCTTATCCTGTTAACCTAAGAACTATTTTTTTGTGGTGGTGATGATGAAGCAGAGACTGGTTAGAGACTTTCATAAAATTCTAAATCAAGTCAACACTGAAGAGATCCCAGATGGTCTAAAGCTGCCAGATTCTTTTACTCACCTGGTTTCTGAAATGAAGAAGAACCAATACGATGCAAGAACATTTGCTTTCATGTTAAGAGCAATGGTATGTTGTATTCCTGATTGTTTTATTGCATATTTGTTTTAGATGTAGTAATTAATTCGGGAATGAGGTGGGATTTGCTTCTGATTTGAGGTCCTTATGATGTTTATCATGTAATTATTGTTATCTCACTGTCCTTTCCCTTATGGCATTGCACCTTTCAAATAATTGAATACATGGTGTCAATGCGGTTTTAATCCTTTGCGTGTACAGATTTAAATTACAACCATGAACTAGATCCTCTCGGTTCCTGTCACTAGTTCTTTGTGCTCAGCAATATTATGCTGGAAGAATGCACATTGGTAGGCAACAGGCTACTTATTGAGTTGGAAAACAATTAAGGTTTTTAGGGGAAGAACGGAGAAAACTAGCCCTCTATACCGCACCTAACTTTTCTGTTTTACTTTTTTTGTGGGATTGTGAATCGTTACTTAACTTGATATCATATTTGCTTGAGACAAATCTGTTTTGTTTTTGTCTGATGCTTTCTAAAATACACTCAGCTGTCTTGCAAACTGGTTGACAACATTCATTTTACTGGGGAAGATCAAGTTGAGGGAACTACTGAACCATAAATATAGGTGAAGAAAGTCGTTCATACCAAACAATATAAAAATAAATCACAATACAACTGTAACCGGCTACATTTTTTAGCTGTACTAAGCATCAAAGTGGGAACAATAGATTTTGTCTTAGCAAGCACTGTCTAGGTTGGAATATTATTGAAATTTTAGGTCCACTACCTGTATTTTACATTTCAGTCACATTATGTATAGTGGCTGTTGAAGTGTGTCCCACATCGGAGTATGTGGATGAACTGACCATCTGATAAACATATTGATGCCTCCAACCATCAGCTTGAGCTTTTGGGTTGGATCGGGCTTTAACATGTATCAGAGCTGGTTTGGGCCTATGAGTCTGCCCTAGTGTGCACAACAATTGCGAGGCCCGCACGTGAGGGAGAGTGTTGAAGTGTGTCCCACATCAAAAGTACGTGGATGAATTGACCACTTGATAAACATATTGATGCCTCCGCCCATCAGCTTGTGCTTTTGGGTTGGATCAGGCTTTAACAGTGGCCAAGCTGAAGCATGTATTTTTTTCGTTTATGTTTGTATGCTTTGTAAGCCCATATAAGGTGGCCAAGCTTGCCTAGCTTTATTATGGTTATAGATCTATCATCCACTCTTTTTTCAGCAATTGATGTTCTTACCCCCAATTGGGTACATATGCACATTTCAACTGCTTAATAACAACTACAATTTCTTTGGAAACAGATGGAAAAGTTTGAAAGGGAAATTAGGGAGTCTAAATTTGCAGAACTGACAAACAAACACTTTGCTGCAAGCTCCATTCCAAAAGGCATACACTGCCTTGCTCTACGATTGACTGATGAGTATTCCTCTAATGCTCATGCACGTAAACAGCTACCTTCTCCAGAGTTGCTTCCTGTGCTCTCAGACAACTCCTACCACCATTTTATCCTGTCAACTGATAACATTTTGGCTGCTTCAGTTGTTGTCAATTCTGCTGTCCAGTCATCTTTGAACCCAGAAAAGATAGTTTTCCACATCATTACTGACAAGAAAACTTATGCGGGTATGCACTCATGGTTTGCTTTAAACCATGTTTCCCCTGCTATTATTGAAGTGAAAGGAATTCACCAATTTGACTGGTTAACGAGAGAGAATGTTCCTGTGCTTGAAGCTGTTGAAAATCATTATGGTATCAGGAATTACTATCACGGGAACCACATTGCTGGGGCAAATCTCAGTGATACATCTCCCAGAAAATTTGCTTCAAAATTACAGTCCAGAAGTCCGAAGTATATTTCCTTGCTCAACCATCTTCGTATATATATACCAGAGGTAATTAAAGTGAGAAGTTCCCATTTATAAAGAAAAAAAATTCTATATCTGAAATTTTATAATATTTTGTTCTGGAAAAGTAAATGAAGAGCAGAAAACAATAATATAAAGTAAATGCAAGGGGAAGAAAGAAAAAATTGGGATTTTCTATTCAAATATGGACTTCATCTCCTTGGGTTTGTGTAGTTCAGACAAAGAAAACATTCGTACAGGAACTTGATAGTTCTGTTTAATTTTTTTGGTTTTAGCTGATGATATAAGCGCATTTTAGTTTATCTTTTGCCAGCCCAAAAAGAAGATAATATTCAACATTGTGTATTTATTAGTATGGGATTACTGTAGGAGTTATTGAATTTGTTTGGGCAGGGACAATATGGGAGGGATTAACCTTCTGAACTTTCTAAAGTAGACATATACTAGTGGCTTACGTCAAATCAAAGGGAGGCATTTAAAGGAAGAACTCCTAGTCCTCATGGGTATCAACTGTTTTGCATGAGCTATCTTATTTAGAGAAGGAAAGTTTGGATATCCATATTTCTTATAGCTGATTAAGACCTCTATATTTTTTGTCTGGGTTGGTTTACCATATTGTTAACATTTGAGTAAGTTTGAAGTTCCTGCTCAGTAGTACTTCTGTACTATATTGTGCTTTGTTTGCATGACTTTTCTTTTTGCTGTTCAATCTGAAAATTGTTATGCTGACTGAGTATGTGTCTTAAACAGCTCTTTCCGAGCCTTGACAAGGTAGTCTTCTTAGACGATGACATTGTGATTCAGAAAGACCTTTCTCCACTTTTTGAGATTGACCTTGGCGGAAAAGTAAATGGAGCTGTAGAAACTTGTAGAGGTGATGATGAGTGGGTAATGTCTAAGCGATTTAGGAACTACTTCAATTTCTCTCATCCTCTCATCTCAAATAATTTGGATCCCGACGAGTGTGCATGGGCTTATGGAATGAATATATTTGATCTTCGTGCATGGAGGAACACAGATATAAGAGAAACTTATCACTACTGGCTGAAACGGGTTAGATCTAAATACTAAATAATTCTTGAACATCTTTATTGCATTGCTAATATTTACTGAGTTAATTGTTAACTCTTGTTAAATAAGACATTATGATTTGTTCTCTTGCAGAATCTAAAATTAAATCTAACAATGTGGAAGCTCGGGACGCTACCTCCTGCTTTGATTGCCTTTAGAGGTCATGTTCATCCCATTGACCAGTCATGGCACATGCTTGGCTTAGGCTATCAAAACAATACCAAAATTGAGAATGTGAAGAAGGCTGCAGTTATCCACTACAATGGTCAGTCAAAACCATGGCTGCAGATTGGCTTTGAGCATCTCCGACCTTTCTGGACCAAGTATGTCAACTATTCCAATGATTTTATAAGGAACTGCCACATCTTGGAGTCATAGTTGTTCAACTAGTGGAGCTAAGAACAAAGAGATGGGAAGTGATTAAGGGTCCATATTAAGGCCTGGGTGATGAGAAAATTGGCCACCAAACCTCTTTATGGAAAGAACTGGCATGACTAGCCAACGCATGGGACTCATTCTTTCAAACTGTTACATTCAATCCGTCAGTTCTATTTTTGGTTGGAAAAAGAGACTATTATCGGTACACAAGATGAGGTCTCATGTCTATGACATCCATACTGATCCATGGAGTGAAGGTGAAGGTGAAGGTCAGGATAGAACTTACGTGGGGCTCCCCATTAAGCCCAGAAATTGTTTTTTTTTTTTAAATCTTCATTTGTTATTTCACGGTGTTTCCATTTTTGTTAGTCCCTATTTTTACCTCAAATAGGCAGCATTACATTAATTTATAGACATAGGATATGAAGAATGCTATGTTATAGATCCCTTTGAACAACAGGGTAGCTGTTTGTAGGTGATATAGAGGTATTTGATATGTATGATTGATTCAAGAGAAACATTTGAAAAGTGCAGAAAATTCTTTTGATATATTGTTGTTCTTACAATAATAATGGCTTGGTGGTTGAAGCAAGTTGTATATTCTTGTTGAAGCAAGTTGGGTTCCTTTTGCTTGGACAACTACAAGCACTTGACTACTTGATCAAGGAAAGATTCAATACTATATTCATTATTGATCCAACATGAGATTAGTGACTTTTGCAAGTTGATGAGAGCATCTTCCTTCCAATGGTCTGGCGGTTAGTCCACGTGAATAGTGATTTTATTGAATGATTCGTCGTGTATTTTATATAGATATTACACAATTCGTCCAAACGAAAGATCGGGTAGTCCAGGTGAATAATGATCTTATTGAATGATTCGCCCCATATTCTACACTGATATTACACAATTCGTCCAGACGAAAAATCGTTAGCCCAACCAAACCCCCAAACTATTTTTATAGGTGATTTACTTGTTCAATTTACGCCTGTTGAAGATGTTCAGACAGGCTGAAAGTAAAGACCAGCCCACATACTTTTACTTCAATAACGGTCAACTAACATGCATAAAACAAGGACATTTCTTCCCCGTGGTCAACAAAGAGTCTCGAATTCAGTTCCTGATCAAGAAACATTTAGCCCCTTAAATCTAGAAGGCCTCTTGATTATATTTCGGCTTTGTAACATTTTTCTAGAACTAATTAAAGTTTTGTGTCCTTTCAAAAAAAAAAAGTTTTGTGAGTATAAAAAAAATCAATGGATAATAAATTTTAAGGGTAATTCTTTTTTAGTACCCTAAAACTTTCAGATTTCGTTTTTAGTACCTAAATGTTTTTTTGTGCTACCTCAGTACCTTAAATCTTTATTTATTTCATTATAATACCCGCGTTAACTTTCCATCTGATTTTTCATCAAAGACAGGTAAAATGATCATAATGTCCCTCATTAACAATCAAATTTTCATACTATTACCATTGATGTTCAAAAATTATTTTTATTTTATAAAAATCAAATTTTAATAAAAATCATAATTTAATTTAAAAAAATCAGTTTATTTTATTTTTCAAAAATTTATTTAAAAAAAGTCAATTTTTACTTAAAAATCAGTTTTGTTTATAAAAAAGCAATTTTGATTTAAAATCAGTTTTATCTTAATTTCTTATATTTTATTTTTATTTAAAAATCAATTTATTAATTATTTTTTATAATATTTATTATTTTATTTTCATATTTTATTATAAACTTTTATTTATGTTTTTAAAAGTTTCCTTGTTTATAATAATCATTTTAGTAATTAAATTTATTCAAAAAACAAAAAAAGAATTGCAGGGTTTAAATTTGATAAGGGTATTTTTGGAATTTTTTTTTGTTGAAGACATGTGTCATGCACATGCTATTTTTCATTAAAAATAGATGAAAAGTTAACGGCGGGTACAAAAATGAAATAAATGAAAATTTAAGGTACTGAGCTTGCACAAAAAACATTTAGGGTATTAAAAATGAAATCCGAAAATTTTAGGGTACTAAAAACAAATTACCCCTAAATTTTAAAAATCCAAATTAATGAGAAATTTAAACTTCTAATTTTTTCAAGGTTAATTATTTTTTATATCCTTTTAAATTGATAACACATATTTAGTATGTTAAAATTTAATAATGTTTAATAAGAACCTTTATATTTTAATAACAATTACATATCTTATGAATTGATTATACATCATCTAAAAGATGTAAACTTACTAAAATTTTGTCCAATAAATTCCAGAAGATAAAAAAGGTCAATTTTTTATTTATAGTTCTTTCATGGTGTTAATGAAAGCTGCTAAAAGAGAGTTACAAATGTGAAAAACCAAGCCAAAAAGAAGAAGAAAAAAAGTATCTTCATTTCCATAGCATAGGAAGAACGGAAGAAAAGGCAAGAAATGGAAGCATTGACCAAAGATTCAGTTGACTTTGAAAACACCGAAAAAGCCTCCGTCTATTGGATTTATTTGATCTCTTCTTCTTCCACTCCCACTTTAATATTTGTATTAACCACTCTACTATTGTTGTTATTAGAAACGCATCGACTCCTCCTTCCTCTTCTACTGCTTGGATTTCTGAACCACAAAGTCTCAAAATTGACGACGACCCTCATAATTTCCAGACCCAAGTAAGATAACCATCAACTGTTCTTTTCTTTCCCTTCATACTTTCTGAAAAATTTCTTTTTGGGTTGATTTCGAGGTGCCGTCAACTGTGAGATTGAGCTGATTTTTAGTGATTTGGTGGATGGGTTTAATTTGAAGTCTTGTTGGATTGGTGTATGAAAAATCACATCTGTGTGGAAATGGTTGTGCATGTTGCTCACTCTTCATGTTCTCTCCTTCTTAAGATATTGGATTTGATTGTGTTTTGTTGTATTTGAAATAGAGCTGCTGATTTCATTGCTCAACATTCAAATTAGTTGTATGTATGTGTATATGTTGTTCTTAGTGTTTGAAATTTGCTTTCATTTGCACTGTGCTACATGTGGTTCTTGTCAATCTGATTCAAGTGACTTCTCTTTTGTTTGGCTATTGCAATTCACAGAAGGACCCAAGAGTTTTGAACAATCGGTGCTCTTTCAAAGTCAGCTCTTTAGGTTTCCATAGTCCAGAAGAGATAAGATTTTGTTTGTTGGGATTCTGAGAACCCCAACGATGGCTGCTGTGCAAAATCAGGTAGAGATCAAGTTTCGTTTGAGTGATGGATCAGACATCGGTCCTAAAGCCTTTCCTGCCGCTACAACTGTTGCAACTCTCAAGGAGAGCATCCTTGCTCAATGGCCTAGAGGTTCGTTTCTTAGCTGATTTTATTCCATACATTTTTCTCACTAAAATGGGTTTTATCTTTATCTTTGGCTTTGGCTTTGGCTTTGTCATGGTTTAGGGTCTAACACTACCTTGCTGCTTGACTAGCATATTCATTTGGGTTAATTGGATATTGCTATTGCCTACTGATACATCTTTTCATATAACCATCCTCAACTTGCTACCAAAACTGTCAAAAAAAGTGCATATAGCTCTTTTTCACCAAAGATTAACAAAAATGTCGTTGACCTTAATCTCAAAAAGTACCTTTTTTTTTGCATTTAAATAGTTTTATCTTTCAAGGAGAGTCTTTCTACATCTAATCAAAATATTTTGGGTAGTCTTGGAGTCTTGAGATCAGGGTTTAGGGCATTTTCATCACTTTCAGGCAAAAAAAAGCTATCTGCGGTTCTTTGAAAGTTTAAGTAGCTGTAAATACCGTGTTAAAGTTGGGGATGATTATGTGCGAAAGGTGTATAGTATGCAATAACAATCTGCAACTAACCGTATTTATCCTGTAACTATATATGTCAATTGACTTCGTTGCAAAATGATATTTAAAGCATCATCTATTTTACCAGAGAAGGAGAACGGACCAAGGACAATGAAAGATGTCAAGTTAATAAGCGCTGGCAAAATATTGGAGGACAACAAAACAATAGGGGAGTGCCAAAGCCCCTTATGTGATATCCCCGGTGGGGTTACAACTATGCATGTTGTCATCCAACCACCATCTTTGGAGAAAGGTATAGTACCATCTGAAATACGTATATTAGAATAATACATCTGATTATTGTGCTCACGCTTATGTATTGGAACAGAAAAGAAAGTAACGAGCAAATCAAAGCCGAACAAGTGTGTTTGTGTGATATTATAGTTGGGATCCACAAGAATGAAGATTCGTAGTAATTTTCAGGTGTGAAGTTTGTTACTTGACCGTTCTTTTCATTCCTTGTATTGTACCTTTGGATTAATTCGAACTAATAATTTTGTTGGCATTGTGTCTTCCTCTGCAGAGTATAGTGTTGGGATTGGTATAGAAGATGAAGTCATTGAAGGGAGGAATTGTAAGGGGTGGTTTGGCATGTTACACATTTACTTACTATAGGGTCGTGTTTTGGGGGATTCTTCACATAGTGTTACATTTTGATCGGATAATTTGATCGTTGCAAAGTTTATATCTTAGGCGCTTAAGTTTATATTTCGATCCGATTATTATTGCTTCTGCTTGGTAGCAATTCCTTGTTTCAAACATCATTGTACTAGCTATAATTCCAATTTTGGAGTAGTTATAAACTTTTGCCAATTGTATATTATTGTGCAATGCCTGTTTCTCTAGGTTGGTTACAATCCTGAACGTGAAATGAAATAAGGGATAGTCTCAAGCAACTACACCATCTTGTCCCATTTCTCATTTAATTACATTGCTTTTCTTAAAAAATCTCATTCAATTATATCGAACTTTGTGAATTTTGCCAAGATTCCCTAAATTGTTGTTAGGTTTTGTCATTTTAAGTGAGAAGATTTGAAAGTTTAGTATAATTTATAAATTCTAAAAATCAATGTAATTAATTAACAAATGTGACAAAATTAATGTAGTTTCGTGATACTATCCCATTTAATGTTATCCTTAAAATTAAGGAGAATAAAAAAAAAGATTATGATCAACTAAATCCATGATCTTGAAAATGTTACGATTAAGATTAAGTATACTTGTAAATGAAACAACCACGTACAAAAACATATCCTTATAATTCCTAGTTAATAGTGGGGGGTTAATTGTCAAAAACTACTTAGTGTACACGACTAAAAAATATATTTTTGTTTACACTTTGAAATGCATTAAGAATTGTTCATTCTCATCTGTTAGGAAAATATAATTATCCACAAAATATTGAATGCATTATGAATTGCACACAAAACAATTAAATACATTATGAATTGTCCATAAATATACTGCAAAATGATATTATAAGAAATAATAAACTAAAGTTGCAATATGCCGTATTCCACAAAACGACGGTCGATGATTTTAAAAACATGATCGAAAAAATGTATTTTTTTTTATTATAAACAATACTTACGGATAATTTTTTTACTATTAACCCTTAATAGTATTTAGACAAAATTTTAATATTTAACATGAAAAAAAATGTAAAAGCAATGGACACATAAACAAGTACTCCGCGAATGCGCTTGTACAACACCAGTGCCGCTTCGTTCTGTATTTGCGCTTCTATGGCGATTTTCCCCCAAACAAAGGAGAGCACAGAGATAGCATAATTGCACAATACTCAGCGCCACCATCTGCAAAGCCTACAAGTAAAAGAACAAGGGTTTAGCTGTTGATGGGTATGTGAGATTGTTCACTATTTTGTTTTCAGCTAACCATGGAAGACGAAGAAGAAGAAGATATTCAACTTCTATGATCGATTAAATTACATAATTGCAGAAGAAGAAGGAGAAAGAGTTGCAGAATCAAAGAATGGGAAGGAGGATTTGAAGGAAGGAGTAGCATCAATAGCGCTGTTACCATGTGGCTCCATATCTGGACATTTCATCAAACTTCCCGACTCCATCTGCTATGGCCTCCATGGCACTGGTATTTTACTTCCTTTTCTACATCTGTTTCTATCTGATTCTCTTGGTTTTTATATTTTTTCCATTCCTTTTGGGTTCATTGTTTCAAGTTTTTAGTTTGAAACAATTGATTGATTCAGTATCCACATGATTTTCTGTAGAACTTGTAAAAGGGGGTAATTGGAACTAAAAACCCTTTTCTCAGCAACCCATTTGGATTTCCAACTCTGATGTGGTATTGCTTGGTTATATGATGCATTTTGATTTTGTGGGGATATTGGTTAATTAGGAGTAACTATTGGAGAAGCATACCTGGTGGGCATGGGATTATGTTTGCATATTTGAAAATGTAATGATGCTTCAAGAAATTTTGTTTGATTGGAACTTATGGCTACTTTCATTTTGGATTTCATTTGAAAAAAATCATGACTTGTGTATTGAAGTAACTGTTTGTTTCAGTGTTTGGGTTGCTGCATGGTGTTGTGAAGAAGATTTATGAAAGAAATGTTATTTTTTCTTGCTCAGGGTTTCAAAATCTTGGTCCTCAAATATGTAAATGAATACCGCCTTCTAGAACTTTGGCTTATTTTTAATGCTATTAAATGTCAATTAGCAAGCCTTAGGTAAGATAAGTATTATTTTCAATTTAATATTCAGTCCTACTGGAAAGTGTTATGTTTCGGTATTTACTGAAATCAAGATATAGTTGAGTACCTACTAAGATATGCTTGTTTACTCTAGCTCGTTCCTTGAGGATTCCAAGCCGATTTTATAGCCATTTGATGCATTTGTTACATGAACTACTCATTAGCACTTTAATTTGCTTTTTTAGTCAAACATTTCATCATCACAAGTATATTCAGTAATGAATAGAGTTTGTCAGTCTCATAGTTCCACTGATATATTTTGATTCTCATGGCCCAGAGTTAGCATGTGAAAGAGAGTGCAGTAGAGGAGAGGATTATCGCCTGATCAAACTCACAATCATAGACTACAAAGTACATACTGATTCCTCCATTTTTGTTAGTTACTATTTACTTTTCTCTCCATTTATTATTCAATAAGATTACACTTTTTTAGCATGATATTCTTCTTTATCTGTTCTGTCTTTCCTTTCTACTTCTTGTATCTAATGAGTTTCAATATATAACAGAAGAAGAAAGAACATAGTATGGTTGTTGAGTGCAAGGGCCATGATCTTGCTCGGTTCAATAACATTGATCACGCTCATGGGCAAGTTACCTCCTAACTGAGTGTGCTATGAATTAATTGTGTGGACACATACCTAATTTCCATATATTATCACGCTTATGCGTAAACAGTTGGGAGAAGAATGTTGTTGGCATGGTCGAAGAAAAGCATGGCAAGAAGAATATTGTGGTATCTTTTGAGTGTGAGACACTGAAAGCTGATGAAGCTGCAGAAGAACATATCAGGCAGTTCATGCCAAAATTAACAGGGCTTGATGCTGTTGGTATGTTATGTCTTCTTCATCATCCCCTCATTTTTAGTCTTTGATGTGCATTATGCATTGCCATAGCCAAGTAGCATCCTTTGCACATTGAGCTTGTGGTTTTAATTAATGTCTGTTGCTGTGACATGTTTGCAATTTAAGCCTTCTTGAAAATATTGCAGTTAACATTGGCCGGATGAGCATTGAAGGATTGGATTCTGAACCTAATGAAGATGGTGCCTTGGAGACTGGAGTAGAGTAGAGTAGAGTAGAGTTTGCAAGTTAATGTAAATGGAACTTGTGTCATTCTAAGCTGTTGAAGACTGAAACTAGGGGAAATTCATGTCAAGGGGTATTTTCGGTATTTTAAAAAAAGATGAGATTTTTTCGACATTTTTGGTAGATGTCAGGTATAGTGGTAAAAACCCAACGTATTACCAGGTAAAAACTCAACGTATAATTGGGTGAAAACCCAACGTATCATCGGGTGAAAACCCAACATATTACCGGGTGAAAACCCAACATATTACCTTATTGCTATCATATCACCAAAGAAGAATGGAAGTCCAACATGGAAACATTCAAGACTAATAAGAAGGCATTCGAACCCAACGTGGAATCATACAAGCCCAACAAGAAAGCATATAAGCCCAAGGGAAGAAAAAGAGCCCAAGATGAAAGTTTACTAAAAGAACAAGACAAAATTTCAGCAAAACATGGAAAATGAAAATACATATAAGAGAAGAAAGTAGGAGACAAGTAGAATCTTTATAAGACCATTATTGTGATAAGTTGCCAAAATAATAAAATGCATTATTCTGCTAGTTGCCAAAATAGTAAAGAGCATTATTGTAAGAACAGTAATGAGCATGATTATAATAGTTGATGAGGAGGCCTATATGAGGAGCCTCATCCCCATGTAAAAACAAAGTTGTAAATTCCAAGAAGTTTATCTTTGAAGTTTCTTTATGTGACTAGCTAAGCTCTCTTTCTACATCTATAATCTCTTACCACCCTTATCATATCCTTAGTAATCCATCTCCATAACACATAAGTAGTATCATTCTACCCATATCCAAGATATAAACTCGAAGGGTCTCGTTGAACAATCACCTAGTATTGGTATCATCCTGAATGGACAAGGAGTCGAAGGAGGGAGACTAGACCAGTTGAGTGTGTACTCCAAAACTTTGAAGTTATTAAGGTATGTTGGTATGAGTTTTGCTATTTATGTTTTATGAAGATTTGAACTATGGCTATGATACTAGGACGGTAAAGGTTATAGATGTTCAATTTAAACAATGAATTTTAGGTATTGTGCTTATGTTCTTGATATCTTTTGTACTATGTTATATTATCACCATATCATTACAATCGGTATACAAATTGCACTCGAAACTAGTAAGAACCTCATTTTCCTTTCCTCTTTAGGGTTATGAACAATGAGATCTAGAGTTTACAATAATACCTTAGCATCCCAAGGTAATATGGATAATGGGATCTAGAGTTAGCATCACAGGGTAACATGGATAATGGGATCTAGAGTTTACAATAGTACCTTAATATTACAAAGTAAAATGGTTTAATCTCTTACCAATAAATCAAGTATTACCGTTCATACATGTTTAACATCACTCTTTTTTTTTTCTTTCTTTTTTTGGAGGCTCTATACCATTTTACTTTATTACTACTATATCATCAAGGAAAAATGGAAGTCCAACATGGAAGCACTCAAATCCAACATGGAACCATTCAAGACCAACAAGAAAGCATTCAAGCCCAACATGGAATCATACAAGCCCAACAAGAAAGCATGCAAGCCTAAGGGAAAAATAAGAATCCAAGATGAAAGTTTACTAAAAGAATAAGACAAAATTTCAGCAAAGCATGGAAAATGAAGATACGTACAAGAGAAGAAAGTGAAAGTTTCTCTTGTTTTAAAATAATCGAGGAAATTATTTCCCAATAGTACTGATTGCTTTATTTTTTTCTTCTTGATATATTAAAAGTAGGGCAAATTCCACCTCAATACCCTAACTATCGGTTTATTTCACCTCAATACCCTAACTATTTTTCGTGGCACCTCAATACCCTAGAATGGCATTTTCCGTCACTTTAGTACCCGCCGTCAACTTTCCATCCATTTTGGATGGAAAATACTTGAAAAGTCCAAAATACCCCTCACTACCAGTCAAATTTTCAAAATATGTCATTGGTTTTCTATTTTTTTATTTATTTCTTTTATAAAAAACATTTTTTATTTTTTAAAAATTAGAATTTCTTTAAAAATAAAATAAATTCAGTTTATATTTTATAAATTTATTTTTTATTTATTAAAATTATTTTTATTTTCAAAAATTCTGAATTTAAATTAAAAATACATAAAAATCAGATTATTTTTTTAAAAATTCAGTTTTATTTATAAAAAAATCATTTTTTGTATAAAAACCAATAAAAAAATCATTTTTTTATTTTTTTATTTCACTCATTTTTATAAATTATTATTTTTTAACTTTTTTTTATTAATTCATTTTTTATTAAATTCGTTTTTTTTCAATTTGCTGCCCAAAACAATTTCTTCAACCTCATAACCCATCCATTTCATCAAAACTTTTACCAGCAACAAAAAATACACAAAACCATGTTCGTCCCCAAATTTGAATCTGTATTGCACATAAGAGAAGAAGACCAAAATCAAAATGACTATACTCATCATTCTCTCCAAATCACCACAACCCAACAAGAACAGGCATGCTTCTAAGTTAACATTTGGGAGTGTGTCCAGATCTGTGAGCACGAGCAGATCTGACCGGCGACATCATCAAATTTTCTGGCTTCTTCTCCGGACGAACACAGATCTGAACAGCAAGGGTTTCTTTTTCACCTTCCTCGGGGAGTCCCACATCGGCGCCACAACGACCGCCGCGAACCAGTTCTTCACGTCGACAAAGATTGCCAAGAGCTTCGATCCTCGCCTCGCCCGAGCTCCCCGACTTCGTCCTCCACCACATCCTCTCCCCATCCCTATCAAACCAGATCCGGAAGCTCGCCGGCAGGAAACTCGTGCGGCGGCGGAGCGACATCGCCGGACCTCGACCACGACATCGCCGGAAACTCGTGCGAGTTGTGGTTTGAGAGAGGAACAATGGAGGGGTGTGCTGAATTTGTGAGCTGAGAGGGTATTATTAGGGTTTTTAGGAGGTAAAGTGAATTAAAAAGTGAATTTTTTAAAAAATACATAAATAAAAAATATAAAAAAATTAAAAAAAAACTAATTTTATGTATTTAAAAAAACTGATTTTTATGTATTTTTAAAATTGAAAACAGAATTTTTGAAAATAAAAATAATTTTTATAAATAAAAACTGAATTTATAAAAAATGTTTTTGAAGAAATTCTAATTTTTATAAAATAAAAAATGTTTTTTATAAAAGAAATAAATAAAAAAATAGAAAACCAATGACATATTTTGAAAATTTGACTGGTAGTGAGGGGTATTTTGGACTTTTCAAGCATTTTCCATCCAAAATGGATGGAAAGTTGACGGCGGGTACTAAAGTGACGGAAAATGTCATTCTAGGGTATTGAGGTGCCAAGAAAAATAGTTAGGGTATTGAGGTGAAATAAACCGATAGTTAGGATATTGAGGTGGAATTTGCCCTTAAAAGTATTCTGATCATTGTCTTGTTTAATAATATTCTTACGTTGGTTGCTATTTCATCTAAATCTTTTCTCCTTTCATCAAATCCTATTACTTTAGTTCTATATATATTAGATTTCTTCCATCGATGTGGTTCAAGTATTTCTTTCTTTACTAGGCATAAGTCTGCTCCATCATCTATAAATATTACTTGTTTCACTAACTTGTTAACTTGTTAGGTTTATATTCTATATAGGCTTCTACATAGACAGTTACCATTATTCTATATCACTATCAGTTGAATTGCTATCAGTCGATTGAGTTTCTGATTTTAATTCATCTTCTACTTCTGTTTCGCTAACATAAAATTGTTCATCAAATTCTTCATCTTCATACCATTTTCTATTATCTTCACTTATTTGTTCTAGGCTCATAAAATAAATAACACCAAGCAAAAGACTGAATCCAAGCTCAATATTGAAGACAACTGAAAAAAATACATATATTATGTAACATAGATCAATACAAACAATGTATCTTGTTCACAAGTAGTCCAACAAGTGCATCTCAAGTGACGATTTCTCTGACAAGCCAATCCAAGCTGGGATAAGCAAAGTACAAAATGAGAAACGATGGCAAAGCGAACAAAATAGTGATCAGTACATACAGGGCCAAGATGGCTGCACTGGCAGGTATCGCGTATAAGATGATGAGAAGAAAGATGAGAACCAACGGGAACTTGGCTGTCAAGTGAACAAAGAAAACCAGAGACTTGCGCAGAGAAGACTGTAGCCTCTCTACACTGAGGTAATTAGCAACATGATTATGACCATTACTCGACCCAACTTGCTCAGGCTGATGAACACGCTGTCCCCTCCTAAAATGGTTGAGGCTCACTTGACTTTGAACCGGTACACTACCATTTGATGACAGAGCAGGCCCTGGATGATGATCTTCACAGAAAGTGGAGTGAGACTTGGATCTATCACCGTTCATGCTCTCAACCATCCAGAGTAAGAAGTAATTTTTCCTGGGAAATCTGAGGTTGCCCTTGTAGATGAGACGGAATGATAAGAGATTGCACCAAGGGCAGGAGATGAAGAGTGGGAGCTGAATTGGGAGGGAGGGAAATTTCACAACAGCCCATTGAAGTCCCAAGATGCAATTCTTACAAAGTGTATGGCCACACCATAAAACATAAGGTATGTTTTCCACAATGTTGAAGGATTCCCAGCAAATTGGACACTCCAGACCTTCTTCTCTGCTGGTCATCGAGGATACTTCGTCATCTGAACATTCTGAAGAGGCATGGGTATGCTTTAGACTATCATTTTTTAACCCAACACTCCCAGAAACACAATTGGATGCAAAGTTCCACATCTCGGTCAATAGAGTAACTGTAGACAAAACCTCAAGGCGTGCACTAACAAGTCTTCAAAATGTCAACCTAAAAGAGAAGACATAACAGGGTAAGGGACCAGATAATCTAACAAATTTGTAATTTAGTAAACCAATTGGAATAAGGTATGAATTTTCAGACTGTAGAGTAACATGCACTATTTGCAAATATATTATCATTATATCGTTTCTACAAACAAGAGAAATCTAAGTAAAAAAAAAAGAGCTACAGTCACCATCTAAAAAGAAGATTCAGCCCAAGCCATAATTATAAAGCATAGATGAATTCAGATACAGTTTCTCCTATTACACTGTTGAGTGCATAAATGAGGTTCAAGTGGTTTATTCGCTCAAAAACCAAAGTTATCTATCATCTTTGTTCACAAGTAGTCCAACAAGTGCATCTCAAGTGACGATTTCTCTGACAAGCCAATCCAAGCTGGGATAAGCAAAGTACAAAATGAGAAACGATGGCAAAGCGAACAAAATAGTGATCAGTACATACAGGGCCAAGATGGCTGCACTGGCAGGTATCGCGTATAAGATGATGAGAAGAAAGATGAGAACCAACGGGAACTTGGCTGTCAAGTGAATAACAGTGTCAGATAAAACTGATGTACTAAGTCCAACATTTTTCACTTTTCTTCACATCCAATAGCAACAGAAGATTCAAAGAAAACCTTTTGAACATCGGTGACCAAACCATTCAAAACCTATACTAGAGTAGACGCCAATAGAACTTATTCTCACTTGTCTCCATCAAATGGTTCATGCACACATTCAAGGCCTGATGGTTGGAACAGCCCTACTTATCAACCTTCACTACCTAATCATTGCCACCAAACCGATGACCCCCTCATTCCAAAACCCGTCTCAGTCTAAACATGTTTAGATGTCATATCCGCTTCAGGAAGTTTGTCATGCTAAAGTAAAATAATCAGTGAGGCCCAGAAAAAAAAATGTAGGCTAGCTAAGGCGATATCATAATCCACTTAGTCTCATTTCAAAAAACAATCAGCCTTGAAATCCATAATTGCTCAATTTATAAATATTTGTGTTATATTCCCTTCATGACATACACATTAAAACTGATCCGTAAATAGTGTGTTATAGAAAGTGAGGCAGCTAGGTCACACCTACCCCCATAAGGATCATTTCCACCTCAAACTAATTCTCCTCTAAGAGAATCCACAACGCTAAACGTTTACTCACATTGTGGCTTGACGATTTCCATTTATCGAATCACTACTTCTTCTCTCTCCTCGTTTGGCGACAAAACCTGCGACAATGGTAAGCATCAACGATGAAGAATTAACGCTGAGACGCCGTTATAATTGTCGCCAGCACTGCAACTGACTCAACGATTTGATTTGTGTTTTAAGGGGTTATTGCCGAGGATCGACCTTTAGCCTTTTGGATGCTCTAAGTACTGTCAGCTCATTTCAAACACCCTAAATGTTGTGTTTCTCTTCAAATACTCCATTCTCAAAAACAAAACAAGGGACCAACAAAAGAACTGAATCAAACAACAATATCCATTCATAAAAATCAGTGAAAAGGTACTTGCTTTACGTATTTGAGCAGTGCCCAATTCACTGTGTAACGCACTTTCCACAGGGTTTGATAAAAAGTATATCAACATCCCATTCATCCAAAATTACAAATTGATTAGCAAATCGGCAAGCGCCAGCAAAAGTCAACCTTTCGTTCAAACACACACTCACATCGAGGACAACCCAGTATTCAAACAACAACAACAAAAATAACTTGGATGAAAATTGGGGCAAAATCGGAGCAGGAAACGGATCCGAGCATTACAGAAGATAACGGAAACAGAAATTGCGTCGATTAATTTATTAGTTGAAGAGAGAGCTGAGAACCGATCGTACCTTGGAAAGCGAAAAAATAGGTTAACGAGAAGGATCTGATTCTTCACTGTCGCATTCTGTCTTCAGCTCCGAGAGAGAGCGAGTGATGGTCATTCCTTTTGTTGAGAGGCTTTGTGTTCAGCTTCAGCTCCAAGTGGCAGCAACCAGATTCAATCGAAGATGGTGACCATACGGTGCGTTTTGCTTTATTCCTTTTAACTCTTCGATTGAAAAACTTTCAATATTTTGGAAAAGGTAACAAAAGCCAAGTGAGATTTGCTTGCTTTCTTTGGTTTTTATGAAATGTCAGGTCATGTATCTGATGTTAAGAGCATCTCCAATGAGTCGTGTCAGGGTGTCGTTGGAGGCGCTGACAGGACCGGCCTCGAGAATTTGAGCCCCAAGCCATGTTTATATAAAATTAATATTAATATTTTATTATTAATAAAAAATTACATATATACCCTAAATTTTAGCCCCAAGCCCATGCATGGGCTGTTTGGCCTCAGGGTCGGCTCTGGGCGCTGACACGACTCGCTGACACAGCTCATCATGTCAAATTGTCGTGTCAAGGAGGGCGTGTCAGTCGGTCGTTGCTGAATCCTGCAACGACCCGACGCTGTGTCAAGAGGTAATTTAGAGGAGAGAGAAATGCTAATTTGCTTGAAAACAACTACAAACCATGCTTCCTTGACATTAGTAGTGTCAAACCATTGGAGAAGTCATATCATAAAGATAAAAAAACACCTCCTAACATGACTTCTTGACAATAATAATGTTAAATCATTGAAGATGCTCTTAACTTTTTGTTTAGGACTTAAAGACAAATATTTTTAATAAACCTCATTTGTTAAATGACATGCATACACGATCTTTTGGGAGGCAATCGGTGTTGGCCGGTTGGAAGGTCCCGACTTCGGACCTTTGGGTGGTGGTGTCGGATGAGGTTGGGGGTTCGACTTTTGCGTTCTGTTGGTTTGCTTAGTCAAGATCGGTGTTGGTGGCCGTTTACTTCTGCTCTTCTTGGTGGTTTCTGAGTGTCCAGACTCTGTTATTAGACCCTCGTTGGTATATTGTTAGTTGAGCTTAAAGGTTGTATTTTTAGAGTTTCAGACTCGTTGTACTTTTGTTCTGTGTTCCTTGAGTTAAGGTTGTGCTTATTAGAGGTTATTCTGGTTGTTAGAACTTTGTTGTTAGCTTGGTACTGGTTTGGTTCCCCTCGTTGGGTTCCGTTTGTTTGTAACACCGTTGTATTGTTGTTGTTTGTTACTGTTTTGAGGTGCTAGATGCATGCTCTGGTTTGTAACTTGAGGGGTCTCCCCTTGCCCATGTTTTCGAGTTGAAAACATGGTTTTATAAAACAAAAAACTTGTTGATAAAAAAAACGAAAAAATAATATATATTAAATGAGTTGACCACTGGTTAGGGAAATTATATGTTAGATAAGACTTGTAAAAGTGCCAAAAAAATAATAATATGGTCTTTCAATATAATATTGTAATACCTGTTGGAAAAATATACGCACTACCGAAACGATTTATAGAATAGAACCGAATAAACTAAACAAAACATAAAGTAGAAATGACTAACTGATGTGCAGAAAACGAAAACTGAAGATGTGGCGTGGCAGCAAATACATTAACTTGAAAGCAAAATTTCAGCGTGACCGTGGTGGTGATTAGCAACGGTTTCTCCCAAGGATAACACAACACTACCCAACAGCGCGCATACTCGTTATACTGGATGTGGATTCACTAGCCGACTACTCTCGCTGCCTCCACTCTGTCCCCCGCCCTTGTTAACGTCGTTGTCTTGCCCGTCTAAGATCTCCCACACACAGCCACAACCAACGACGTCCCGATGTTCTGTAACACTCGTCACCATCGATGACCGGCCATCCAAATACCTCCTCACCCCAACAAACGTTGAGTCTGGAACTGTCTTGACAAAACTCGCCAGAGAAGTCTCACATCGACCCTTGCCGCTGCCTTGCCCCTCCATCATCAGCCCCTTAACCCTCGGTTGTGTCGTAGGAACGAACCTCACCTCCGACGCCATCACTAATCCGATCGGATGTGCGTCGGGGCAAAAATGTTGCCCGCCTGAGATCTCCCACGCGTAGTCACGACCAACGACGTCCCGATGTTCTGTAACACCCGTCACCATCGATGACCGTCCACCCGAATGCCTCTTCATCCCAATATACGTCGAGTCTGGAGCCGTCCTGACAAAACTCACCGGAGAAGTCTCGCATCGACCCCGCCGCCGTCTTGTCCCTCCATCATCATCATCATCATCTCCTTAACCTTCGGTTGCGTCATCGGAACAAACCTCACCTCCGACGCCATCACTAATCCGATCGGATGCGCGTCCGGGCCAAACCGTTGGCCGTCCCCATGGACATGGGTTTGTAGCGATCTCACACCTTGACAAAGAAACGGACCTCCAACTCTCCCTGTATTTATCACTTTGCCAAGGAACACCTGCAGAATTACCGGAACCCAACGATCCCATGACCAAGTAAATAGATCAAAAAGGAAAAACAGATATCAAGGCCTACGGTGGAAAAGAACCCTTTAACCCTATAACAACCAAAACTCCTTCTCCCACGAACCCATCTGCTTTCTGATGAACACACCTAGCTAGATCACAAGAAAGCCACATGAAACCACTCACTAGGTCCATAAAGAGAACAAGGGATGTACCAAACCGTCAGCGGCGGCGAAAAAGCCCTCGCCGCTGCTCCTTTTCTCTATAGTAATATTTACTTTTGTATTATATACTGTCAATGGCAATGCCTAATATGACAAGGGATTATCAATGTCTAACAATTACGGATCAATCATAATAGTAACATACAAGTAAACAAGTTGACTAGCACAAATTATTCATTGCAAGAAAGTTAACCAAAAACTAGACACTAACACAAAATCATTAACACAAAATCAGTCAATTAAAAATTAGTCTTCCCATCGAAGGAAGATCCAAACTGCCAATCCGCCGGCGCAACATTATCGAACTCCAACGCCCTGCCGTCGCTAGTCGTCACCTGAAAACTCAACGCTTCTCCGACCAACCGACTATTACTCACTTGCCACTGCTGCCCCCAATTCCGGGACATTTGTATCCAATCCGTACCCGACCCTCTAATCTTCACATTTGTGACGTCACCGGCCCCACCAACTCCGTACACCAAAACGAGGATCCAATACGGATTGCCCTTGATCTCGAACTTAACACCTCCTTGAGGGCTGCACGATATCCTACGGTAGCGAACAGGGACGATCCCAGCTTTGTATTGCGCGATCTTAAGGAACATCGGCATGGACAAATCGAAGTGCTTTTGCGGAGGGTTGCACCAATTCCCGTCAGGTTTCGAATAATTCGGCGGACAAAAGTTGGTCGCGGTCACTTTGACGTACGAGTTTGGTATGCACCATTGTGGATCGTTCTGACATTGGATCTCAAAGCATGCACCGCAAGTGAGACCGTTGTTGAACAAGGCCGTGCTCAACGCCGTCGTTTTGAGTCCGTATCCTTGTTGGAAGAGATCTCCATACCCGCAAGCTCCGTCTAAAATAATAACAATAATAGTCTTAATCATTAGCGGAGCTAGTTTTTTCAGTGAAAAACACTGAAATTTTACAGAGATAATACGTGATTGTAAAAAAATTTAAGAGAGAGAGCACAACTACACAATTAGAAAGAACTAAAAGTATTTTTGATAAAAAAAAATCGAACAAGCTATAAGAATTTTCAAAAATAAAGTTGGAGGGGCAAGTGCCCCCTGGGTCTATGTGACTCCACCACTGGTCTTAATACAATTTTATTCCAACACGTGACTTCAAAGTGAAGTGAACATTTCACCGTCAGGCTAACACAAGTGAACGTAATTCAACGTATAAAAAGAAAGGGTCGTGAGGAATTCTTACACATGGTTTCGTCGCCGTGCATGTCACCGTAAAATGTTGCGGAAGCGTCGTACCAATTACCATCAATGGCAGCGGTGGCTGTGGCTAGGACTATGAAGGGGACGAGCCATGAAGCTATGAGATATGGAGGAGCGGCCATGGAATTGTGGAGAGCTTTGGTTTTGTGGATTGAAGAAGATGAGTTTTATAAGGGGGGTTATAGGGTTTAAGGATTGTAAATAATTGATTTGTGAAATGTAGCAAAATTATGGAAACGGAGATGGAATCATGGAAAAGGTGCAGAATTTTGGTGGCAGAGATGGGAAATGTCATAATTATTGATTATTATACCATTATTACATAAAATGTTTCCATGTAAATTATATTATATTAATGTGATAGAATCAATGGATATTGAATTTGATTTTCCTTTTTTCTGATACTGGGAGAGACAGATAACCTTTAAGTTATAACCGTTTTGAATTATATTGTGAAAAGCTCAATAATTTTCCAGCTATTGAATGCAAGTTTTATTCTGAGCTGTCTGTTTGCAGTTAAATACACTGTGTTATTTGTTTTTCTACGTATCCAACAAATTCTTCTAATTTAAACTAAAGAAAATGCATGAAGAACGTGTAGAGTAAACTTTCTTTAGATAAGTTTCTGAATATTTGAGATCCATTACGGGGAGATTAACCATTGACTTTCGACTTATATGTCTTGAGAAACCGTAAAACCATTGATAATGTAAATAATAAATGAGTTTTTTTTTTTGAAACGAAATAATAAATGAGTTATTGTTTTAAACATAACTGTTTTATAAAAAGAGGCGAAAAACCCTAACAGCCATGGTTGTCTGATTTTTAACCTTATGCTTGCTCTTTGTTCTCATCACATCCTATCCTACTCACCTCGTCTCCGTTATATCGTACTCTTTAAGGTGTGGGTCCCTCAATGAGTTGCAGAAACTCGAAGGTTGGATCAAGCGGTCATGAGGAACGGAGAAGAGAGTAGGGCGGGATAGGCGGCGGGTTGTATCCACCAGCGGTTCATGCCTTGGGTCGCCGGCAGTCACATACATGGAGGACTATCTCCTTGATGAAGTACAAGTGAGTTGCCCGACGGCAGCAACACAAACGAATAATTAAAGAAGTGATGTAAAAAAAATATGATAATAAAATAGATTATGTGTAATTTTTCTTAAAATTATAAATAAATATTATAATTTAATGACTGCTTGACCGCAAAATCCTTCTATCGAACTACAAGGAAAAAAAAACCTAAACAACAACAAAAAAACATAATGTTTCTCTCTGCTAGGGTTTCTACACCCATAGCACAGGCGTTGTGTCGTCGTCACTCCCGGTCAAGGTTTGGTCCCTCTCCGTCGATCTGGCGCACATCCTTACCCGTCGACCTCATCCCTCTTTATCCTAGGGGCCTTCACTCCTCTCCCACTTACGGAAATCCCTCATGGTGGTTATTGCCTGTTTCTCCAACTCAGATCTTTTTTTCTAGGCAACCCCTGCCGCCTCTACAGCTGCTAGTGAAGCCGTCATCATTGTATCCGGCTCTTTGGCCTCCATCGAGGCCTTTTTCTCGATCTCTACCCCAGTTCTGGGGTAAGATGATCATCTGGTTTTATTTTATATTTCTTGTTTTGTTCCTTGTTACAAGGATGCTGATTAGTTAGCGAAGATTCAGGGCTTCTACCCAAGGATTCAGGGACTTACTGGGAGGGATTCTTGAATCACATCTACCATCGTCGCTCTCCTCCCGTTGAACTGATGAAGTCAGGGATTATTGCTGGAAGGGGTCCTTGATACAAGTCAGTCCTTCCTTCACTACTGATGATCACAGGTTCGGTTTTACATCAGAAGAAAAGTGTTGCCCTCTTGGACCCAGCGGTATACGGGCCCTACCTTGAGTAGTGTTCGTCAATCTTTCTTAGTTTTTAGTTGGTTTTTAAATATTGTTTTAGTTAGCCCTAATGTCTTTTTCTTTGAACGTCCTCGACGTTTAATTGTTATCAGAGTTAGATTGTTGTCTCGTCAGAACCCTCAAGCATGTACTAGCTCATTCTGAACGTAATGAAAATCTCTTTTTATTAAAAAAAAACTACAAGAAAAATGAACTTTCTACTAATACATTTTTGGAAAAACGTTTTTTCCTACCCTTCTTCAACCTTCAGTTATCACGTCCTAACTTATGTGACCTTAAGTTATCACTTCCTAACTCAAAAAATTTCGTTTTTACAATTCCTAACCCAAATGTGGTATTTTTTTTTACAAAAAGTAGCTGTTTTTTCGCAGTTAAGAATCGTAAAAAACTACCACATCTGGGTTAAAAATTGTAAAAAAAATATTTGAACTATGAAGTGATAGCTGAAGGTTACCTAAGTTAGGATGTGATAAACAAAGCTTCAAAAAAGTTAGGAATCGGTGTTATCCCTAAATTTTTCCCTTAGTTGAGAAGGTGTGTAGCCTTTTAAATATACCCATGGATTTTTCTATTCAATCTAAAAAGTCGATCTCCTTCGTAACAAATTTTTGTTTCAACATCAGTTTACACATGCCTCAAAATATTTCTCAAGAATTCGGGGCTAAAAATTCTCAGATTGCCTCCAAATATAGCTGACATTTAGTTTTCAATTTTCTCTCTAAACAAACCCAAATTTCAAACAAAAGATGTGGAACATCATCACCACGTTTTGGCCTCCTTGATACTGCCAATCCCAATTTTAATTCCAAGGGCATTCTAGGGTTCCTGAATCTCTCATTCTGGTGCCCTAGAATTAGCTTCAACCCCTATGGATCTCCTATTGCAGCTTCTTCATGTTCGGTCAAGGTACAAATTGCAACCCACTCACGATTTTGATTTAATAATTAATTTGGTTTCTGAACATGAAAATTGATTTTTAGAAATGTTTGACAATGTTCAATTTAAACATGATAAGTAACCTCGTATGTTACATATTGGTATTGTTGGTGAAATGACATGAAAGATCACAATAACATACAACTAAAAGTCAAACACTAATTATATTAATCTCTATTAAAAGTGAATGAAAACTTCGTAATCTCTATGGAGTACTCAAATCTGAAAAGTTGTGTGTGAGTTTAGTTTATCTCCTATTCCTAATTTAATTAGAATTTCTTTTCTCCATATATATATATATATATTGTAGCAAATTATTTATGATACCTGAGTAGCCTGTGGAATCTGCACCATGGGTACGAAGATGTCAAAGCAGCAAGGGGAAGAAAAAAGTGATGAAGTGGCAACCCTAGTTAGCGCCCAAAATCACGTGATTAATTATATGGCCCAAAGTCTTTATATTCGTAACATGGTCTCGAGATCTCGAAGGCGAATGCTTGTTGATGGTTATGATCTCGACATGTCGTTTATCACAAACCGCATATTGGCAATGTCATTCCCCGCCGAACGTATGCGAGCCATGTTCCGCAACCCCTTGTGGCAGGTCAAATCCGTGCTCGACACGCGACATCCTCAACACTACAAGGTCGGTCTTTTCAATTGTTCGATGTGGATCTGTTCATCACTTGATAAACATATTAAAATTTTCATTACCCGTCAACTTGAGTTGATGTAGATGAGTCAGGCTTAATATGATATCAGAGTTTGATCTTAGTTTTGAAGTTCTTTTTCTTACTTATTCATGTGACAGATATACAATTTGTGCATAGAAGAAAGCTACGAAGCATCTCATTTCCATGGTCGTGTTGAGAGATATCCTTTCGATGATAACCATGTCCCGTCTCTCGAACTCATGAAGCTCTTCTGTGAAAGTGTTGATTCATGGCTCGCACGTGATCCCAACAATATTGTAGTTGTGCATTGCATGGTATGCTTTGATTTCAAGTTTCTTTCATGTTTATAATAAGTATTAAAATACCAACTCAACTAAAAGTTCAATTATAAATATATTTTGACTATTAATTTTGTAGGCAGGTAAGGGTAGAACCGGCACAATGGTAAGTACCTACCTTGTATACTGTGGCATGGCAGCAGAGGAAGCTCTTCAGTTGTATGCAGATAGACGAACCATAAATAACGAAGGAGTAAGTGACATTAGGTATAATAATACCGCTCGATCCAAGACTGATCTGATTGGTCAAGACGAACACTATCTCATAATTGTTTTTGGTTGAACAGGTCTCGATACCAAGCCAACGCCGTTACGTAGGGTATTGGGAAAGCTTACTCTCGTTTCCTAAGGGCATTGGCAATGGACCTCCGGTTGTGAACTTGCCTCCTCCATGTACAAGAGAGCTGAGGCGAATCCGACTTTACGACACGACCAACATTGATTCCATCTTCTGTGTAGTATCTGAGTCACAAGAGGTACGTACCCTACAATTGTATTGAGTTTCTTTTCTTTGTGGACCTTAACTAATCTGCAATTATATATATGTATATTAATGGTTCAGATTCCCGGTGAGGTGTATCGTCCATCTGTGGAGGTGTCCAGGAGCTGGTGCAGAAAGGTTAAAGAAGGGTCGGAGAGAGGTGAAGGTGACAGCCCTAGGTATTATCTCTCTTTTGTTGAATTTGACGATGATGAACAAGGGACGGAGTCGGAGAGCGAAGAGCCTCGTGTCGTGGTTCAAATGGATACGGAGAGCCCTGTACTTTACCAGAAAACTTGCCTTGATTATCAGTTTGAGAAACCTTTGCGGGTAAGTTTTTGTCCTTGTAAACACAATATTGTATACATCTTCCATATCTATAATAATCACCGTAATGAAAAACACTCGGTCGGGAGTGTATAAGGCGATGGACGAGCAACGGTGAGTGTACGGGGATACACACCTCGTTTCACAACAGTGGGAATTTGACCGATATTCTGATTCCACTATCCCTAGAGTTCTCTCTAGATGCCTGCTACCCTTCAACCGATCCATATCAATCGGAGCAAGCAATTTCAGGTCGAGTCACGGAATGAGACCTTCGAGGCGTGTGTGGGGACGCACATTTCGGCCTGTCAACGTCGGTACAAACTTGACATCTTAGGTCCTCCGTTTTCTGGTTGCCCGTTATATCACAGACAGTTTCAGGTCAGTCAAGAAATGATTACTGTGAGCTACAGCTGAATAGCCATCCGCGTGAAAATTGTCCACCATTAGTTATCTCTGGCATAGCCGGGTATCTAGTTATACGATTAGCGTTTGTACCTACGTGTCAGAACTTCAGTCTCACCCTTTTACTTTTTATTTTATTTTTGATATTATTTTCGGCCTTATGATCACGTTTACATCTGTCTGAATTTTTATTAATAAAAGTTCTCTTATATACTAAAAAAAAAATGAGTAAGGTAGCATTATTTAACATACAATAAATTGGCTTAACTCAAAATTTCCGAATTTATGTCCAATTTTAAAGGCGGCCAGTATTAGGTTAATTTTTGTCGGTTTTTCTGTTAGAAAAAAACGACAATTTTCAATATTAGGTTTTTGATTAATAGATTTTCGGTTTAATGGTTTTTCTTGCTCGCCTCTAATAATAATTGTGTTTGTCTGGCCAGGTAACGGGAGATGTTCGAGTCATATTCTACCAAAAAATGTCGGGTGGACGCCTATTCTACACGTGCTTCAATACAGCTTTCATTAGGAATTGCATGCTGCAGGTACTTTCTTTACACCCTTTATATATCAAGAACAATAAGAAGATTGGTGCAATCAAGTGAAGAGCATATTTTTGAATCATTAAGCAGTAAATGAGTTATGATCTTATACTGTTATTTTGATGTAACATTGCAGCTATCTGTGGGGGATTTGGACAAAATTAGTGGTAAGGGAAGATCAATATGTGGCCCTGCGTTCTGCTTGGAGTTGCTGTTCGGTCCAACCAATGTAAAGTTAACTCTTGAGGGATCTGTGGACAGTTGTACTGATGATTCCATGTCAAAATCAGATGTAAGCTCAATGTAAAGAGGTTTGATTCAATCACTAATTGTCAGGTTTTGTATTACATATACTACAGAAGATGATGAGATCGTTTTGTTTCTGTATTGTGTGCCTTGGATTAAGACTCGAAGACATTACCATGTATGTTTAAAGTAGCCACACTTGATCACCTTGTAATATGCCAAAGATTTGCTCTCAAACAAATGATCTACTAAAATTGGAACACTAATACTAACAATTATCCATCTGTTGTGCAAAATGGCAAATGTATGTATGTGTGGCCACCACTACTTGCATGTTAATGATCATGTGGCATTTGCTCATGTGTTCTTAGTTACTATAAATAGAGGTGTCAACCCATTGTAATAGACACAACTCAACACAATACAACACCAACACTTTTTGTAATACTCTCAAGTTATGAATAGAAATATTCTCTACTCTCCAACTCTCAATCTCAAGTGTTATTTCTTGTTTGTTCGGTGACCAACCCGTAGACAACAACCTTTGTATTGTTCTTGGGTCATCGGTGTCTCGGCGTTGGTCCCATCCAAACTCGATCTTATAAACACGAGTTTCACGACACGTTATCAGCACGATCTTGTGCAAGTGGCTCAACTTGCAGCTCGTGTATCTCTAAAACGAACCGTCAAAATCCAAATTCCACCGGTCACTTTGAAAAACCATATGTGTAGAACATTCACTCCAACAATCAGTCTCATCGGACATTGGATGAATCTCCGATCGGGCTCTTGAAAGTGACTGGTCGGACCAAAATTGTGCAGAAAATTCAGCACCTTCTTGTCCCAAATTGGTTGAAGAACACCAAAGGAGGATGTATGACTTAAGTCTTCAACACGCCTACGTATTCGGTATCAAAGTTTCACATTCTCGTGAATTTATTTATACTTGAGTCATGCTTATTTGTGCATGTTTAGTTATGACGTTCATATAAGTATGCTCTGTGATCGCCAATTTATATTGGATCTTTCACATCAGAAATTTGATGATTATTGTATATACTTGTGTTTCATTGTTGATACTTGAAACTTTGTTATTTGTTGAAACCGAAGCATTTGGACCTGAAGTTCCAAAATACAAACTGCATGCATGTAACATACAACTTCACTTAGAGTCTGAAGTTTGCAAACTTTCTATGCAGGTTATATGGGTAATTTGGCTACTCCATGAGTTCACTCGTCGCATGGTCATTTTATGAATTAATTTTTGAGTTCGCATATTGGTAGCCTGAAGTTTACAAATATGATGGTATATTGGACCAAAAGTTCCAAATACATAATACCAGCGGACTGATATATATTGGACCAGAAGTTCCAGATACATAATACCAGCGGACTGACATATATTGAACCAGAAGTTCCAAATACATAGTACCAACGACCTGATATATGTTGGACCAGAAGTTTCAAATACATGATACTAGGGACTTGTCGTACTTTGGGCCAAAAGTTCCAAATAATTCATACCAACGACTTGAGGTCGTGTATGATGAATGTCGATATGTCCAGATTGAAATTTCTTAACATATAATGGTTTTGATTCATATTAAGGATGGCGAATCTGGTAAAATGCCAATGTGCAGCTCTCAGGGTGGTATAAGAAAAATGCAAAGAAGAACCTTAGTCTTACTTCCTTACTTCTTGTTCCTTTTGTAGTTTGGACTACTTCATGTATCAATGAAGTGAAACGGTCTTCTATCGAAACTAAATCATTTGGGACCAGAAGCTCCAAATGAAAAATCACATAGCCAAAGCCTGATATTTGATGTTACGGCCAAATGATAAATCATAGGCCCGAAGCCTGATGCTTGCCTATACGGTCAAACGATGAATCACAAGCCTGAAGCTTGATACTTGTATTTATGACCGATTAATAAGCCACGGGCTCGAAGCCCGTAAGATGGCATTAAAGGCAGAATACAGACTACAAGCCTGAAGCCTGTAACTTGTATTAAAAGTCACAAGACAAAACCACATGCCCGAAGCCTATAACTTGTGTGTGAGGCCTGAAGCCTAAAATTTATATGCAATTACTTATATTTATTCTATCTACCCTGCAAGCTTGCTCGTTGTGCGGTTATACATATATTTAATTTCAGCATTTTGATTACCCCGCGAGTTCGCTTCGTGTGTGGTTATACTTATATTTATATATTGTTGTTACTTTAAGGCCAAAGATAAAAACCCTCCAAATACAAACAAGAGCAAAATCGACACCTCAAACTAATGAACTACTCAACGATGGATAAAAATAAAGTTGCTTCTTCTTCGCCGACATAGCCTACATAACAAAAGCACATCATTCAAGAATACGAATACGACTATCAGAGGAGAGAGCCATGCTTTCGTTTCCCCTCTTCTGTTCCTCATTGATTTCGTTATACGGTGAATAAGTGTCCTTGGTTACTACCTTTAAGGGTTATCAAGAGGACTGTCCGGCTAAGAAGGGTGTCACGAAGCGGACTCGATGTTCGGCCATGGGCAAGGTTCCTCTCACTTCCGACTCAGTAAAGGGTGGGATAGGAGCAGCTGCAGCTGATATTGGGGCTTCTTCAGAGGTTCGCGGTAAGAGAATCAGGAAGCGCATACGTCCAGTCAAGGTGAGGGCCTCCGTTCCTGCCACTGGTAAGAATGTTGTCTCTGACCATGTTTCATCTGTTGCTTCCGTCGGTGTGAATAAGCTCCAAGAGACCGCGGAGATGAACATCAACAAGGAGGAGGTTCTCACCTTAAAATCAAAAGGTTCTGATTCAGTTCCTGCGAAGGTGGCGTCGAGCCACTATACAGGTTCAAAAATCTTCGTATACAATTTGCCTTTTGGTACTCCTGATGAATGGTTGATCTCTACTTTCGGATGTTTTGGATCCATTGTGTCTGCTATTTCACTGAAACGACCCAATAGAAAAGGTTGTTGTTTCGGTTTTGTGGTGTTTCAATCATCTGTTGCAGCTTTGAAGGCCATTGAAGTATTTAACGGATTTAAATACAATGGTTTCAAGTTGTTTGTGACTCTTGCTCGACCTCAACAGGAGCCATTCCCGGAAAAAGGGATTGTCGCTCCAAAACAGAGTCTTCCGTCTTTTGATAGTGGAGTATCAAAACACCTGGGTTTTAAGTTGCAGAAGGAGAGAATGAAGATGTCAGATTGGTTGGCGGCAAGTTTGCTGCAGAATGTCGATCGGAAGTCGGTGGTAGAGTGGCTGGCGGAATTGTTTCGTGCGGAGGCTTCTCGCCGGCAGCCTCGCGATTCTAATTCGAATTTTGGAATTGTTGCGTCCGTTTCGGAAGTTTCTGAGCTTGAGGGCGTTATTGATGTCCGGACTTGTCGGGATTCTGCTGCTATGTCGCCGTTCGAAATTCAAGCTTCGTCAACGCTGGCCCCTGTAATCGCGCCGGAGATTGCTATCGATTTGAATGATGCCCAGTACTTGGATTGTGCTATACCTGGCCCAACATCTGAAGCCCAAAGGTCTTTGGGTTATGATTCAGGTCCGGTTTTGATTGTTGACCCATGTGAGTTGTGGGGTGTGGTGGATGGGAACGTAGATTCTGCGATAGATTTGCAGAGTATGGATTCTCAGTTGGACTTGGCGGTTTTGAGCCCAAGTTCCAGCCCAAAGATTAATTCTCTGATTCCATCGACAGGCTCGGTTGACCCAATACAGGCTTTGGCTCACAGTGATCCAAGTCTTGTTATGGGTAGCTCGACGAATAGTGAACCTGCGGAGGGTAGTCCTTGGAAGGAAGTCCTACTTAAATCGTCGAAACGAGTAAGCCGGCCTCCCAAACACTTGTCCGATTTTTATACCGTGAAGTGTAAATCGAGGAATCGATCTTTGGATCGGGAAAAAGTAGCTCGTCCCGTTGACATTGGGAATCAGGTTGAGCTTGGCAGAAGTTCTTTAGTTTCAGCTTCGTCCCATGGAACTGATGTTTGGACTACAATCCGTGAATTGGCTTCCAAAAAGAAAGATGCGATTAATCGTATCTGAGGTCGGGAGGCGAGGTTTAATAGGGTTCTCTTTTCGTTTTTTTGTTTCCTTGTTTTGTTTTAAGGAAAAGGTTTGTCCTTTTAACTCCCCTTTATGGAGTTCCTATGTAAGCGTTATCTTTTACCTTGATTATCCTTTAATCAAAGCATTCCGGTTCCTTTTTAGGAATCGGTCTTATTAATAAAATTTTCGAGCTTATCAAAAAAAAAATATTGTTGTTACTTTCTTTTATAATGTTCACCCCATGAGTTCTCCCATTTTGCGGTTATATATCTAATTGTGATGACTCAAATGTCATATATTTGTAACCCGAAGTTTACAAATATTGAGGTATTTTGGACATGAAGTTCCAAAATTGTTAAAGATATGTTCATTAGGACAATCGTTCAAATGGAATAGATATGTGCACATCATTGTTATATGTCGTATGGACAGAAGCTCATACATACTTAACATTCACAGAATTTGTGATAAGTTCATTGCACCATTCGTTCAAGTGAAAATTTATATGTGCATAGTTGCTAAAATGTCGGATGGTCAGAAACAAAAATTTATCATGTTCCTCTCTCTCGGGATAAAAATCTAAGGTTTGTATTTGTTTTAGGTGTCATCACTCTATGGAAGCACCGAACTAGCCATAACCTCATTGGTTGCGGATAGACATAGGCCACATCCTTTGAACTGGACTAGACTGGAGAGAGGAGGCTCACTGCCACCCCCGGGGGTGACAAGCTCGAGTAAATAGAGATCTAGACGCTACAGGATGCCTTATTACCAGGTAAGGTCTGTCATGCACTAGCCAAAACGCTATTACCGACCAAGCTAGTGAACAAGTCCATCATCAACGATGTTACGACGTCAGCCTAAAGAGTCAAAGGATTGGTTGTTAAGCCGATGGGGGATGAGGTCTTGTTTTTTTTTCTTCTTCTTCACGAATAAGGGCAAGGAGATGGTTATGAATAAGGAGTCGTGGTCCTTTCAGCAACACATTTTTCTCCTTTGAGAGCTTGCTCCGCATGCAAAGTCGTCAGACCTGGTATTCCACCACACCAACATATGGTACGGGTCCATGACCTTACTATGACTATAATGACCAAAGGGGTGGGATAGAAAATCGGTAGCGCTTTGAGCACTTTCCGTCTCGGTGGACTACAAATAAATTGATAGGTGTTGAGGAGATTACTGATTCCATCCTAACAAGAACCCAACTACTGCGTGAAATCAGTTCTAAACCTGTCAGAGTCTAAGGTACAACAGGTTTCCTAGTGAATCTTATCCCTAAAAATTATGTGTACCATCATGGTTGGGGGGAGTACGAGGAACACGTGCATGCAACAAAAGACAAGACAACAAGACTCAAGGCCTAATAAGGCTAATGCCTCAATTCACTGCAAGGCACGAGCACATGTCAAAGCATCGACCAATGACTCCACCCCATAAAAGAGATCACAGGAGGACCAGAACGGAACCATTGGGACCCGATATCAGAGAGGCCTTATACCAACAACCACACCGTTTAAGGTAGCCATCAACCGAGCGAGATGAACAAGATCCTCGCGTAGTCCAAATCCATGAGGTACTCGGATCATTGTATACGTGTCTCGGGGAAGACTCATATAGTTAGAATACCTTCCGACTTACTCTTTTAAATTGGGTTTTACTATTAAAGTAGAGATAATTATCTCCATTTGATCATGAAGGAGAGGACGCCAGACAAGAGGCACCCCTTGCATGAATGTTTATGAGAAAAAAGCTACAAGAAAGCTTCAATCTAGACTTTAAGATATATGATCAACGAGATTAACGGCAACTTAATTCGAACATGGAGGGATCGAACCCAACCTCCAATGATAGTCAGAAAGACAACCTTTCCACAAATTAGAAGCACCTCAAAGATCTGAGGCCTATGACATGTAGTTAGAGATGAAGGTTCTTGTTTTTATTTCATTTTGTTAGTAAATTTGTTTCCCTAATTTTTGTGCTTTCGCATTAACGATTGGGTTTCAATAAAATATAATGCAATATTTACTTTCTAAAAAATTCATGACGAAGGAGTTAACCAATTACCTAACAAAAAAGGAAATTAAAGACACTTCTTACGGGAAAAATCTGTTATTAAAAAATGGAAAATTTATTAGATATTATATGAGTATTACTTTTTTTGAAGTGTAACGTAACTATATGTCAAAAGAGAAATATAACTCTACCTAAAATGGGAAAACCAAGTACAAAAAAGAAAAGTACTCAGACTAGAGTCCTAATATTTTAGGACAAAGAAAACAGAATGTAAATGCTCAAAGGCCGAAATATTTCACTGAGATGTTCATAAGTCAATGCCACGATAACGTCCGAAGAAACCGGTACATCGAATCTAAACGGGAAGCTAGGACATAGTAGGCCCCTTTCTGGAGTGGTGCCGAGGCGGACTTTATACTTTCCCAAGGGACCAACGTGCGCCGTCCTCCCTGAAATGATAAAGTAGTCTCCAAGAACACGAGAGTTCTGGCCCCCGAGATGGTAGAAGAGTACCGTGCCAAAATTGGTGAAACCACTGCCACCTTACGTCTAGTGAGGCGGTGTTACTGGCCAACCCCCTACTGGACCACAGACTCATCTTCAATCGAGGCGAGGGAACTTGCTACCCATGTCGCTGTTCATTACACCCCCTCAGAACGTGTAGAGCCTTCCAACTCCAAGTCCTGATCTCCCTTGTCCGACGCTTCTGACCCGTCGGAGAGAAGAAGTAGCAAAATCCTGGGGAACACCCGGTTTCTCTTCCGCTCGACTCTGTGGGAGGGATTGGGACATGCCCCTTGTTTGCCTCGGCCCACCCCCATGCAAGCCACCATGACCTAGCCCATTGAAAACCCGACATTCCATTCGAGGCAATGGATCCCTACGACCCATCAGGTCTATTTTCCGTTGCCGTCGTCCATCCCCACCAGAACAAGATGGCAGCCATGTTCCTCCTTAACAAAAACTCATCATGTGTTCTGAGGATATTCTTCAGTCAGTTGGCTCGTCACTGATCTCGGTGTCGTCCTCCTCTACAATCGAGCCCCACCGACATCCATGCATGCCTATCCGAGGCCCTCGACGTCCTGCACCTCCAGACCCGGACTTACCAGAGACACCTTCGCTGCACCTGGGCGAGGGACCGATCGAGGCTCAGGGATCTGGGGAACCACTACCCTGGATTTTCTTGGACGAGGGCCCCTCGTCGGGGCCCTCCAAACAATCCCCTTAGGTGGGCCTAGGAACCCGCCTTGCCGAGAAATGCGTCCCCTGCCATCATTGCTGCAGGAGAGCCACCCGCCTTCGCTTTCTCGGAGGACACGAGCCTCGCCACCATCGCCAACGTGAGCCCAAAAGGACCCGCCATTAAAGAGAAGGCAAGGGACTCATCATACGAGTCGGAGGAGGAGCCGTTGGACCCGCCATCGCTAGAAGCCGCCTCCGCCGCTTTGCTGATAATCATCGCTACGAACTCGAGAGAGACTGAGCAAGCACTAGGGTTTTTTTTGTATGAGTATTACTTGATTAATGTAGATTAGTGTGAGAGATGTTTTTTTTTCATTTGTACTCTTTTCACTTTTTCTTAAACAATTTCATCTTGACAATATACTTGTATTTTGCTCTCTCATGTATCTTTTTTTAAGTTCTTATCCACCTAAGAGTTTTTGGATTTCATGCAAGTTAATCGAACCAATCTACAAGCTTCAGAAATGGTTTCGAAGTGTTTAATAGATCAAATTCAACTATAAACAAAATAAGAATCATATAAAACTAGTTCCTACTCGTAGTCGAAATAACGTCGAAATACCTCCTTGTTCCTACTCGTAGTCGTAGTCCGTAGATATAAACGACACTAAACAATATAAAACGACATTGAACCATCTTCTATACCACCAGATCGATCGTTTCGGTTCGATACAGAGTGCTTCCTTCCTAAAAATTTCTGAAAGGGAAGAAAATCTCATCACCGTTTCGCCTCAATCCACCTCTGTAAAACCCCAACTTTTCAACAAATCTTCCATACCCATCTGTTTGTTTCCCGAGAAAATTATAATAGGAAAGTTCAGTCTTCAAATCTCTAAAGTCAGGACGGCTTTGCAAAGGCAACCTCAGCCATGGCGACCCAGAAGCCTCAGAGGACCCCTGCAGAAATCGAGGACATCATTCTCAGGAAAATTTTCCTCGTCTCTCTCGCCGATTCGATGGACACCGATTCCCGAATTGTCTACTTGGAAATGACGGCAGCTGAGATTCTCAGCGAGGGCATGGAATTGAGGCTCTCGCGCGATTTGATGGAGCGGGTCCTGATTGATCGGCTCTCCGGGAGCTTCCCCTCCGCCGAGCCGCCGTTTCAGTACTTGGTTGGATGTTATCGCCGCGCGTACGATGAGGGTAAGAAGATTGCTTCCATGAAGGACAAGAATCTTAGGTCGGAGATGGAATCTGTTACCAAGCAAGCTAGGAAATTGTCTGTGTCCTATTGTAGGATCCATTTGGGTAACCCTGAACTCTTTTCTGGTGGGAATATTAGTAAATCGAACGTTTCTCCATTGCTATCGTTGATTTTCTCTGAGGTCTCTAGTACGGTTACCGGATTTGGAACTAGTATCAGTGGGGGTGCGTCGTGCCCACCTGGCTTCCTGGATGATTTCTTCAAGGACTCTGATTATGATAGTTTGGACCCAATATTGAAGCAATTGTTTGAGGACTTGAGAGGCAGTGTGCTCAAGGTCTCAGCTCTCGGGAACTTCCAGCAGCCATTGAGGGCTTTGTTGTTTTTGCTCAATTTTCCCGTTGGAGCCAAGTCTTTGGTGAATCATCTTTGGTGGATTCCTAAAGGTGTGTACTTGAATGGACGTGTTATAGAGATGACCAGCATTTTGGGGCCCTTTTTTCATGTTAGTGCTCTGCCTGATCACACTATCTTCAAGAGCGAGCCAGATGTTGGGTGAGTGAAAGTTCTTATCTCTGGCTTGCAATTATGTATCTATATTATGCATATGTGCCATCAGATATTGATTTGGCTCATAAAATGTTAATTCATGAGCGTAATTTGTCATTGTTTTGCTTGGGTGGGTTCTCATATACGTTTCATGTTTGTTTTAGGGAGTAAAAAACAATAGAGGTTGTTTTGTTTTTGCACAAGTTTTGTTTTTTTTTACTGGTGCACTACTTTAAACCTGGCGTTTTGTTGTTCTTGTTGTTTGAAAGCTTAAAAAATAACTATATGGGTAAGTATAAGTTGAGTTGTTTTGGTGCGTTTATGAAATGGGAATTGCCCCTTTTCTTTGTTGTTCCTCTCTATTAATACCTGAAAAATCTAGAGTTAGGTAACTATTCTGCATGCATTGGTTGACAAAGGAAATCAAACAGGTTACATAATACATTCTTGAAAATTTAAAACTATTCAATTATAAGGTAAAATCTTTTGGATCGAAGGAATGTAACATCCTTTTTCAACAAGTTGGGGGTGAATATTTGTACCAAGAAAGGTCGAGTTAATGCCCTGCAATATAATACTTTTAAACAAAAGATTGTCCATTTCTAGATCTATGGCTTCAAGAGCAAATGATTGAAGCATTACATTATGTGGTAGATGTTATCTGAATGGGTTTTGTTAATCTTGTATTTTCACCAGATGAGTGAGAATCGTATTTCTTTCAAAGGACATCTTTAAGATATGGTGTTTGACTACTGTTTTTGGATTAAATATTTTCTATGCATGTTTTCATAATTCTGTTCGGGTAGTCATAATATAATTTTCATCATTGAAAGGCTAGGCAGGAAGCATGTTGATAGATTTGGGATTTGCTGATATGATTTTGACTGTGTATTGTAGATTACCTTGCTTGTCCTTTAATGTAATTTTCTTATAAAAAACTTCATGTATACTAGAAAAACATCCTTGTCTTTGTACTGTCAATCCCTTTACTTGTTTTTTTGTTTCTTTGTTGAAAACACCAGACAGCAATGTTTCTCAGATGCATCAACTCGTCGACCGGCTGATTTGTTATCGTCATTTAGTACGATAAAATCAGTAATGAATAACTTATATGATGGCTTAGCGGAAGTTCTTCTCACCCTTCTTAAAAGTACTGACACCCGCGTGAATGTGCTCGAGTATCTCGCAGAGCTGATCAATAGGAACGCCTCAAGGGCTCATATACAAGTAAGGATTTATTAAATTGCTATCACAATGTATATCATGTAGCAATAATCCAAGACTGTATTGTTTAATATCAAGTAACTTCTGTGTGGTTGTGCTTTGTTCTGTCATGCAAAGTTGTTTTCTAGCAGTAGTTGAAAGCTTGGATGAGAATATCACTATCTGAATTCTTTTTTTCTTTTTTCTTTCTAAAGTTGAGTTCTATTGGATATGTTTATTTCAGGTTGATCCTATATCATGTGCCAGTTCAGGCATGTTTGTCAATCTTAGTGCAGTCATGCTTCGACTCAGTGAGCCATTTCTAGATGCTAAGTTAAATAAAAGGGATAAAATTGATCCAAAATATGTATTTCACAGTAAGCGTTTGGAATTTAGGTGAGCGCAATTACCGCATATGGTCACTGTTTTTGCTATCTCTCTATTGATATCTTTCCCTTCTGTTCCTAATTGTTGATTGTGAATGTATGCCAGAGGTTTGACTGCACTAAATGCATCATCAGAAGAAGTTACTGAATGGGTAAATAAAGAGGCCAGTAAATCCAACAACTCCATTGATGGTGGAGATCACTTGCTACCATCTCTACAAGCCTCCGGTTCTGGAAGCAATACATCTGGAGCTTCTGTCCATACTACAAACTTGGCATCAAGTAGCAGTGAATTGTCTAAGTACCCTTTCATTTGTGAATGCTTCTTTATGACTGCACGGGTGCTTAACTTGGGCTTGTTAAAAGCATTTTCAGATTTCAAACATCTAGTACAGGTAATATCTGCATGCTTTGTGGTCTTGTCTCTGGTTTTAATTGTTATGTGTATGTGTATAAAGTTAGTACTTAAGTACTTAGGTTAATGTGTATCACTTTCCATGAACTATTACTTCTTATTAGCTCCCTATTATTTCTTTGATTGGTTGTTAGAAAATATTAATGTTTTCTTTGTAATTCCTGTACAGGACATTTCAAGGGCTGAAGAGACTCTTGCAACTTTTAAAGCAATGCAAGGACAGTCTCCAGCACCACAACTAGAACTGGATATAACTCGTCTTGAAAAAGAAATAGAGTTGTATTCACAGGAAAAGCTTTGTTATGAAGCTCAGATATTAAGGGTATATAAGTTCTCTCTCTCCCTGCCCATCACTCTTTCTCTCCCCTCTCAATATGTACATGCATTTATATGAAGAGAGTTGCTAAATATAGGATTTAGTTTCTGTTTAATGGTGGTAGGGTGCAGAAGATTTATTGTTCATGATTGTGGTTTTCATTTGATTGGTGGTTGTTTAAGTATAAACTCCCAAATGGGATGAAATGTAAATTAATGGTTACATATAAAGAGGAAGAAGAAATCCAACTATGAGGTTGATCTTATAAGTTTTGGAGCCTGACTCATTATATGTAGCCCGGTTTTAAAATTCTTGATTATAAGTGCCCACCTGATCTCTGTTTGGATCATTTTTTCGAAGGATGGGGATCTTATTCAGCGGGCACTGTCTTTCTACCGGTTAATGATAGTCTGGTTAGTTGGCCTGGTTGGTGGATTCAAAATGCCGTTGCCAGAAACTTGCCCAATGGAATTCGCTTGTATGCCTGAGCATTTTGTAGAGGATGCTTTGGAATTGCTTATATTTGCTTCTCGTATCCCAAAAGCTTTGGATGGGGTCTTGCTGGTAGGCCACGAAAGATGAATCTTGGGTATCTATTTACCGTCTCTATATTTCTGCATCAGAAATATTTATTGATTCTTTCTTGGCAGGATGATTTCATGAACTTCATCATTATGTTTATGGGAAGTCCCAACTTCATCAAAAATCCCTATCTAAGATCCAAGATGGTTGAAGTTCTGAACTGCTGGATGCCTCGTAGAAGGTGACTTAATCTCCTTCATTCAGCCAATGAGATTGTTCTAATAATTAGGTTTTATTAACTATTCTGTATATTCTGAATGCAGTGGTTCATCAGCTACAGCCTCTTTATTTGAAGGGCACCAACTGTCTCTTGAATATCTTGTTAGGAATCTCTTGAAGCTTTATGTGGACATAGAGTTCACGGGTTCTCACACCCAGGTAATTCTCATTGTCATTCTGCTTCACATGGTTTTAGGTACAAGCCTATTCAGTCACAGTCTTGATCTTGTAATCCCAAAATTGTGGATGGTTCTTTATCTGGGCTACTCTAATAATTGGCCGGATTAAGGTTAGTAGAACAACTACTACAACATGGCTTTGGCAATTTAAATCACTGGATTAGCGTTGTAGCAAATATTCTGTTGAAATTATCAAAGGTGTTCAATTGTATGAGAAGCTTGAATTGGCAAAGAGATTTGGTAGAGAAATTACAACTGCAAAAACTGATTAGGAAAAGTTTACTATGTAATTAACATTGTCTATTTCATTAACTGCCCGTACAAAATGGGGAGAATAATAGTTTATTGTAAGAGCCGATTATGTTGTCAATATATCATATGTTATATAAGTAATTACACAGTACTACGTTAAAAGTAGGTTTACTGAATAAGTAGATGTCTTTCATAACTCATTCCTGGCAAGTAGCTTAGCAATACATATGCCTGAGAAAGTTTGTGTAATTATCCACCCATTTCTTCAAAGTTTATTTGCTTTTCTTAGATAAGAAACATTCCTCGGAGAAAACCTACCTATCTTGATTATGGAGACCTAACATAACAACTCTTCATTGATGTGGCAAATCTTAACATTACCGTGTTGGACTGAAATTATGTTTGTTATGATACCATATTACTTTGAAGGAGATGTAGCTAACTGGCCAGTTTTGTTTGCTTTCATTGTACAGTTCTATGACAAGTTCAATATCCGGCATAATATTGCAGAGCTTCTTGAATACCTATGGCAAGTTCCTAGTCACCGTAATGCATGGAGACAGGTCAATTCACCATATGAACAAATATACTGAAATCTTGTTTGTTATATCATGTCATTCGTTTTTTTGATAAAACTAAATTTCATATGCTGACTCAGATTGCTAAAGAAGAGGAGAAGGGTGTCTATCTGAATTTCTTAAACTTCCTGATCAATGATAGCATATATCTTCTTGATGAGAGCTTAAACAAGATTCTTGAACACAAAGAACTGGAGGCTGAGATGTCAAACACTGCTGAATGGGAACAAAGACCTGCACAAGAGAGACAAGAAAGAACTAGACTCTTCCAATCTCAAGAAAATGTCAGTCTTTCACCCACTCAATTATGCTTGATGATGATGATGATATTTAATCAAATGAATTTCATTGCTATTTCCAGATTATCCGGATAGATATGAAGTTGGCTAATGAAGATGTGACCATGTTAGCTTTTACTTCAGAGCAGATCACAGCTCCTTTTCTGCTCCCTGAGATGGTAATATCATATTTTTGGGTTATGATCATTACATTATGGTCTCTTCTGCTTTTTTTTTTTATTTGGGATCTGTATGGTTTTTCTCTTAACAGGTTGATAGAATGGCTAGCATGCTGAACTACTTCTTATTACAACTTGTGGGCCCCCAAAGAAAATCTCTTACTCTGAAAGACCCGGAAAAATACGAGTTCCGTCCTAAACAGTTGCTTAAGGAGGTTGGTTTCATCTCCCCCCTCCATCGTCTTGAAGTGTTCATAGTTCATTTAGTCAATTGTACTGAACTCCATTAATTTCTTTGAAGATTGTCCACATTTACGTTCATATAGCACGAGGCGATTCAGAAAATATCTTCCCTGCTGCCATCTCAAAGGATGGCCGGTCATACAATGAGCAGGTAATTCAGAATATGTTGATTCTATTGGCTCTTGTATACTATGGTTGACAAGACACTGACAAAATATTATATATGCTTCAGCTATTCAGCTCTGCAGCAGATGTGCTAAGAAGAATTGGAGAAGACGGAAGGGTTATACAGGAGTTCATTGAGCTTGGTGCAAAAGCTAAAGTTGCTGCCTCAGAGGCCATGGACACTGAAGAAGCTCTTGGAGAGATACCAGACGAGTTCCTTGACCCAATCCAAGTATGTCTCTCAGAATCTTCTTATCATACTAGTATTTAATATTCAAATTCAAATAAATATGAAACACATTCAAAACCAGAAAGTTAAGGTTCTTATCTTTGCTGCAGTACACATTGATGAAGGATCCTGTCATCTTACCTTCTTCAAGGATCATAGTAGACCGACCAGTCATTCAGAGACATCTTCTTAGTGATGCTGTAAGTTTTTCCTCAGACATCTCAGTTAATTTGTGCTTGAATCTTAGGGATAATTGTAAAAAAGTACCTTGAGGTATTCACTTTTTGCAAACCATAGTCGTCATCTTTGATAATTGTGAAATAGTGTCATGAACTTGCCTTTTTTGTTGTACCGTGTAACAAAAATCAAAATGCCTGTTCTATCTTTTAAATTTTTAATTAAAAAAATAATAGGTAAAAAATTAGAATTTTCACCTCTTTTAATTTTATTCTTCCTTGGATGTACAAAGAGGAAGGAAATCAAGGGAACTAAAAATTCAGGATTTTTTACTTATTATTTTTTAATGAGTAAAATTGTCATTTCGAAACAAATTTACTAAGAATGCAACAAAAAGGTAAATTCCTGACTTTTTTTGATACTATCAAAGGGAGGGTAGGGAGGGTTATGATTTATGAATATCTCAGGGTACTTTTTTTGCAGTTATCTCTTCTCATCGCTCGTAACTGTAACTGATGTACTGTTAACTGCAGACGGACCCGTTTAACCGTTCCCATCTGACGGCGGACATGCTGATACCCGACACAGAATTGAAGGCAAGAATCAATGAGTTTGTGAGGTCCCAAGAATCGAAGAGACGTGAAAGTCTCAGTGTGCAGAACTCCAAGGCGACCATACAAACTACAACCGGGGAAATGTTGATTGATTAAAGACGTAGGATTGCTATTTTGGGGCGTGGAGTTTTAACGGATTATAGCTATTTTAGTGCTTTGATTATATATTTTTATTTGGGTCGTGGAGAAATATTTCAAATGATGGTTAAATTGTTATTGAAACTTGTAAATTATTATGGCAGTTTAACGTATGCAAGAACAGCTTTGCCTTCCCTCGAAACTTAAGCAAATTTAGGGTTAATTACCTTTTGTACCTTTTTCTTATTGGTAACATATATTTTGTATCCATGCGTTTTGTAACGTTCAATAACGGTCCTTCCGTTTTGGTACCTGTCATTTAGTACTCTTTACAAATTGGTCACTGATCATTTAATACCCTTATGAATTGGTTACCGAACATTTAATACTCCTTATGAATTGGTTACAAATTATCACAATGACGTAAACTTGACCAAAATTTTGCCCAGAACGTTATCAATACATCGGGGTACTAAAGAAGTGTTACCAGTAGATTATGAGTACTAAAGGTAACTAACCCACAAATTTAACGAATTAACATTGATTATAGTCGTGTGGTATACCTCATAATCTTAAGAGCGTCTCCGATGCAAGCATGTTGGTGAAGACTGTTCATACTGATTTTTCGATTAAAAAAATAATATTTCAGCTATTTTTCAACCAATAGTCAGCACGGACAGTCAGTAACCTCCAACGCTAACTTGTTTATACTGGTTGTACGTGTCATTTTCTTTACAATTTTCCAACCGCCGACGGTTCGTGCCGATAGTGAACTTACCACTAGCTCTCACCGCCAGGGGCGGAACCAGGAATTTGTTTTAGGGGTAGCCACCGACATTTGTAAAATTGATTACCAACTACTTGTGAATGTCATTGAAACACGATTTGACCGCAAAACATTACAACTATGCTGACATACCGAGAAGATTACTCATGATTGGGCAAGATTTCAAGTGAGGGAAATTTTTTAGATTGATAAATAACTAATCGCAGGAGTTGAAGTTCTAAAAAATTTGAAAGAAGAAAAAAAAGCTAAAATTGAAGACAATATGTGGGAGTTTTAAAATTAGAAGTAGAAAACAAGGATGGGGTCTTGCAGAACCAGGAATTTATTTTAGAGGTAGCCATTGACAATTAATAAATATAAAAAATATCAACTATTCCAAAATATATGACTATTTATAATAAAATATACTAACATTTGGAATTACAATTGAAATTTAAATACAAGTAGGAAATTGTCTCACTTGAAGAAGGAAGCTCATGAGCTGTTTGAATTGTTGAAACTAAATCGAGAATAAAAGTATTTGGCTCCATGAATCTCGGTATGGATGGATAAAACTTTCGCATCCTACAATTTGTATAAACTTAATTAAATTTAAGAAGTTCATATTAATGATATATTTACTTTAAACTTGATAAACAAATAATAGAACTTTACACATTGAGTCATATAAACATACCTTGACATACTGAAAACAACGAACATCAAAAGACACACCTTAATTTGCCCATCTTTACTTTTATGGCCTTAATTTGATTTCAATTGAATAATTAGTGGAAGTTGAATATTGGCCATGTTAGTCTAGTAGATCTTGTAAAATTATAAGGTTGGTAGTTAAAGAAATTCTGTGTCATGTTTCTACTGATTGACAAATGATTATGGTCTTGGGTATTTATTCCATATCTACACATTTTATACTCAAATCCGAAGCAAATCTCTGAAGTTGTTTTTAAACATATTCAACCACTCTTGCTTTTGATCTACAGTGGCTCTGTTTTGATGTTTCTATGAATTGATTATTTTAATTAATTAATCGTCTTACCTTTCAACTCCCAGAACCACAATTCTCACACAACACATATACTGAAAAGCTTACACCAAACAAAAAAAAAAAACCCATTCACAATCAACATCTCAATTCAGTTTTTAACACATCGAAACTAATTTAGTTCTGTAAAATTTAGGCCTGCATTTCAATTCACAAAAAATAAAAAAATAATCGTGGAGCTTACCTTGATTAATTTAGTCGTTGATGTTGCCGCCTTTGCTTGCTGCCGGCGATGGGAGGGCGAAGGGAATTGGTGGCGGCCGTGTCGCGCAGAGAAAAAAGAGGGGCAATTGGTTTGGTGTTTCGCGCAGAAAAAAAAAAAAAAAGAGGCAAATGGATTTGGTGTTTCGCGCAAAAAAAAAAGGCAATGATTTGGTGCGTGTGGACCGGTGATGCAAAAGGACAAAACATATCGGGCCTTTACAGAAAGCCCAAACAGAAGCCCAAGGGTTGAGACAAACCAGAAGCAAAAATAAATAAATTCTAGGGTGTTCCAATGAGGACTCGAACACAAGTTCGAGTGTATATATGTACACAACTTATACCATCAGGCCAAATCCTCACACGTTCAGGGTGTTCCATGGAACACCCTCTTCCCTCTTGGTTCCGCCCCTGCTCACCGTCAACACCCAAACGTTAGATTAACGTCGATAAAACGTCAGCTCAACACTAGCGTTTTCTCCACGCCAATAACTAACCGTCGGTTTTACCACCAACGTGGGAGATACTCTAATAACATAAGTGAAGGAGGTATGTCGTAACGGCAACAAGGTAGTGCCCTGGCAAAACAGCTAAGGGCATAAACGTAAATTCATATCACTGTCAGCTTCAAATCATCTCGACGTATTCTCACACGTGTCAGCATTAAGACCCAAAGTGCCTGCCACAACCGTGCCTAACCAGGTGGCGTTATCATTCGACCACACCCCCGCGTTATTACCCGTACTCCCGGCCCGGACATACTCTCCTCGTTCGATCCTTTCCCGGAAAAATCCAGAACCTTACGCCACCGTACTCCGGCGACACCTAGGATCCCTCTCCGTCTTCTCAATTTATACGCATTCATATACATGTATGTATACAATCAGTGTATTGAAATTTCACTGATTTGTACGGATCCTTGCAAGCGATCTTACATTTTATAGGTTTAATCACGACAATTCGGATTTGATTAGGGCTCTAATGGTTCGTTTTGGTTGAGTTTTTCTGATGCGATCGATACCTTGAATTGAGCAGCGTGTGTCAGGAATTTCTGAAGACGATGAGTGGAGTATTTGAAGGATACGAGCGGCAATACTGCGAGCTCTCGGCCGACCTGTCGCGCAAATGCACCTCAGCTGGTGTCCTTGACGAAGGTAAAGAAAAAATAAAACACGATTGCTTCCTGAAAATTTTCCATTGCATGTTTGTTAATGTTAATGTCTTTGTGTTAAGCTTTGCTGTAATTAGTTTTTGGATGCTAATTTTCATTTTCTTGTTGAAACTGATGCAATGAAAACGCAAAGCAGGTTTCAAACTTTTCAGTTCTTATTCCTTTATATAATTTTCTGGAAACTGAGGGATGGAATACTTGCAGTAAATTTAAGGGGTTATTATAGAAATGCTTAATCTTTATCTTCAATTGAAACTATTTGGATTGAATCCAATTTTGAACCCTGTGTCATTAATGTGAAGATTTTTTGTTGAATGGGATATTGAACTAGGAAACTTATTTCGCTGGCCCTATAGATTATGTCAAGCAGCGGTCCTGATCAATATAGGTTGGTAGGGCTTTAAGATATAGAGTAAAGGAAGAGCAATTTGTTAAAAATTTAGGCTGAGATAGTTTCGAAACTGTGATTGTAACTTGTACTGGTCAAATTGGTCCTAGAGCAGTGGCAGTTCCCGTGTTTCTTAAGTTTGGAGGACACTTGATTGCTAAGGGATTGGAGTTGTTTTGAAGGATGTAAAATTAAGTTTGTTTTGCAAGGCTTGGTGGATGTACAAGTCAAGTACACAACGAGATAACAACAAACGTGTTAAAATTAAGCTTATTCGGTTTACAGTATTGATTGAGATTAGTGTTTCACTTGTCTTTTGACCAACCGAGAGTTTGCTTGCTCACGTGGTGTTTTTCTGTTGAAATGGTTTTTATTACAGTTGTGACGTAACATGTATTTTTTTCTTAACCTTGCAGAGCTCAAAAAGCAAAAAATAGATGAAGTTAAAGCTGGAATTGATGAAGCAGAATCGTGGGTATTGAATAATTATTTTTCAAGTTTATATATCTGTGTTTCTATATCTCATTATCCATGGTCTCAATCAGTTCTCACCATTATATTTTCAGATTCGGAAGATGGATCTTGAGGCAAGAACTTTGCAGCCAAATGTTAAGTCCGCGCTTCTTGCTAAGTTAAGGGAATATAAATCTGATCTGAACAATCTTAAAAGTGAAGTAAAGAAAATCACATCCAGTAATACACAAGCTGCCCGGGATGATTTGTTGGAGTCGGGGATGGATGACTCATTGGCGGTATGTCTGGATCTATTATGTTTCTTCTAGATGCTTAGTTTGTCAGGACTTTGCTCTTTATAATCTACTCATATGTACAAAGAGGCATCACACTTAATATCGAACATTATTATATAGAATATATTTGACTGGTTGAGTTCATTGGTTAATCATAAAGATGGTTTTCTTTCTGTAGATTTTTTTTTTTGACTGCTTGTACTTACGAAAATTTTGGGTCTGCAAGGGGTCCAGTTGCTAACTATTGCCTTCCATTGTGGAAAATGACATAATTCAGATTGGTTTGCTTGAGAATTTTTTGATCTAGTAGCTTTTGCATATATGTTGACAATGATTTTTTGATCTTTTTATTTAATGATTGATGTAAATATTAATGACAAACTGAATATCTTGGATAAAAACTTTCGAGCATAACTTATCAGCTACCAGCTAAAGGGCGCAAACGCAGTGAATACTCCAATAAATATATTAAATTAGATATAATTATTTGTTACACCCAGTTGTGTTTACATGTGTTTTGATTTGTTCCCTCTGTAAAATGGGATAGGCATCAGCTGATCAAAGAGCAAGGCTAATGATGTCAACCGACAGAATAAACAAGTCTAGTGGCAGAATCAAGGAAAGTAGAAAAAGCATGTTGGAAACAGAAGAGCTGGGAGTCTCAATTCTTCAAGATCTGCACCAACAGAGGCAATCTCTATTACATGCTAATAACACGGTATGCTTCTCAATAATGTCATCAGAAATTTGCCTGACAATAAAAGAGCATGTGTTACTTTTAGCTTGCTAATTCTTGAACCTCCCTTGCTACATAGACATTACATTTGATTTTTTTCATGAACCTTCGTGTTTTTTGTTATCAGCTACGTGTACCAAGGTTTGGGCTTACTTGCTTATGTAGAAGCTAGGAGCACCAAACTTTGATTCTTAAGACTTTTAAGATAGATGTATCATAGGCTCAATGTATTGTCACAAGACATCCCACCCTGAGAAAGAGGCCCAACGAGAGTTAGTGAAGTAGATGATAAAGGTGGAAGAGGGTACCACTGCCAGGACTTAAACCCTGGTCCCAAGGACTCAAGTTCAATTGCTTGACCAGTTGGACAAGCAAGCTTTGGTTCACGAACCTTCGTGTTACCAGTAGCAATGGGCCTTTTCTCCATTTCGTTGTATATATGATCATAGAATCCCCAAGCTTCAATCCCTTTCCCTGTTGCAATAATTGACTGGGGATGTGTGTATTTGGGCCTCTATGTGGGAACAAAGACAGCTGAAGTAGAGGCAACAAAAATAGGTGAACTGAAATAACATGATGATTTTCCTTTGCAGCTTCATGGTGTGGATGACAACATAGGGAAAAGTAAGAGAGTTCTGAGTGTCATGTCAAGGAGAATGAACAGGAACAAATGGATTGTCGGTTCCCTAGTTGCTGCACTGGTTGTTGCTATCCTCCTGGTATTGTTCTTTAAACTTAAGTAGTGATGCATTGTATGTTGTGTGATTCTACGGTGAAAAATGGTATCGAAGTTATCATTTGATCTAATCTTGATTGGTTTTTTGAGTTTGGCGGAAGTGTTGATGTGAAGAAACTTTAATGTTGATATTGTGATTGGATTTTGACCGATTGTGTATAAAAAAGAGAAAATAATATATCATAATCAGACTAACAGATGAATAATACAATGGCAAGCAATAATCTATAGAGCAGGGGATGTAGTTCAAAATTCAAATGATAAGGTGTTGGCTTTGAACGCGAGAGGCACTAGTTCGATTCTCCGCATCCGCAAGTTCTTTTTGTTTAGTCTCATTATCAACGTGTTTTCTGACAATGGAAGCATAGAAACCCAACCGCGATCGATGCGTAGAAGGTTTGACCAAATACACCTTTGGAAATTATCAAATAGCTCCATTGTCTGTAGACTAAAGAATATGATCAAATGTTGTCCATGTCTCATAAGCCATCAACGCTCAAGAGATCAAAAAACAGATTTTATATATTTCCAAAAATCAGATTTTATTTCAATTTTTTTTAAAAAAATCAGTTTTTATATATTTCAAAAAATCAGATTGACATATATTTTAAAAAACCAGAATAGTGAAATATATAAAAAAAAATCAATTTATTTTTAAATATATATATACAAATAATAAATTCTGATTTTTTGAAATATATATATATATATATCAAAACTCATTTTTTAAATATTTTGTGAAGTAAAATCTGATTTTTTGAAATATATAAAAATATGATTTTTTAAAATATTTTTTAGAAATAAAATGTTTTTTTATGGTAGATTTTGAAATTTTGAAAATGAATGGAGGGTAATTTTGACATTTTAATGTTTGAAAACGGGCAACAGGGAATTGTATTATTAGTACCAATCAAACAATACAAGAGGGCGAAAAACCCTGGGAACCAGAATAAAACTGAGCCTCCCGTAGGAAATCAGGCGGTCTTAGAACCGTAAGAGTAGTCTAATTTTTATCTTAGACAAAGATAAAAATTCATACGTGCTACCATGAACTGAAAATGGAAAATACTGAAAACAAACGGCATAATGAAAGTTCAACTAAAACAAGCTAAACAATAAGAGAAAGAACATAAACAACATAAACACTTTAGTGTAGACACGCTCCCCCAAGTCTCGCTAAGAAGCACCGGTCTCGAGTTGTGAGGGGTAGGCCAGCAACCTTCTACCCCCCAAGCCCCATGTAGACTCATGGCTCCTAACAAGGTTGTTTTGTAGCTCGCGCCTAATCAGACTCGTCCTTCGGTTCATCGAGGGGTCGGTACTGTGTGAGTGGGAGTTCCGACTATAGACCTAGGTCGTCTTGTTCCCCCTGGTCTTCAGCATGAACGACACAACGTCCTTGGAGAGGACTTCCACATCCATAGCGTTCACCTGACAACGCTTAAGCATGACGCCACATAAGATCGTTGGGTTGCAACTAACACCGGCAACGGCCCTTCCAGCCAGTGACAGTCGGTATCGGCCATCGAGGACGACAGAGATAGCCTCGTGCGGGACTACAACCATGACACCATCCTCCTAATTTTCCTTCACCGAGAGCCCCCCTAAGGCGGTTCGATATGACGTGCAAGGATCCCCTCGCCAGATTAGCAGACAGGAGCGGCTGCCCTGGTTTGATGTTCGTAGTCAGAGATGTTGGTGGGAGACGGGGTGGTGGTCACGCCGCCGCCTGCTTCTCGAGGGTTTGGTGCTGGTGTTGCAAGTGGTGGTTGTGGTTGCGGGCTGCATGACTCACAATCGGTGCGACGTCGTCCACCGAGAAGCCACAAGTAGAGAAGACCCTATGCGCGGAGGGGGAAACTGGGGAGACGGGGATCCAATACGCGGCGGCGAGACCAAGGGGGTTATGTGGCTGATAGGAGCAGTCTGACACAGCGAGGAGTGACAGGGATGCGAGGAGGCCGAGTCCCTGGTGGCATCGACCAGATGGGCTGAGGAAGTTGAGGAGACGCCAAAGCTAGCCATGAAGGTTGGGGATGACGGTAGAGGAAAAAATAGGAACCATAGGGCTGGAGTCTCTTATACTTGTTTCTCTCTGTTAAGAAGAAGTTGTATTGTTTGAAGAACTAATGACATAGTTTTGAAATTTTGATTGTTAGTGAGAGGTATTTTGTAATTTTTACGTTCTTTGATGAAAAAATAATATAAAAATAACAAAAAGATGCTAAACTGAAAATAAATGTTTATCAAGGTATTGAAAACGAAAATAAATAATATAGGATATTATAACAAAAATAAATGTCCTACATATTATTATACTAAAATTTAATATATCTTTTGTAAGTCTTTTAAGGCAGTGGCCTTCTGAAAAGTTTAATTTTATACTTCATTAAAAAGTATATATTCATATTGAGTGGCCGTTTATTTTGTACTATTTTAAATGAAATACAACTTTCAATTACTTTTTTGAAAGTTTGGATAAATTGAAGCATTGAACGAGTTCTTTTTTTTTTTGAAAGAGAAAGATAATCATATAGAGAGGTCTCTAGAGACCAAGTTTGAGATAAAAGTAGGTCCAACATCTTTCCAAGATAAAGATAATTTATCAACAGGGCCGTTTCTACGTACTTGGTGGCCTTAGGCAAAAATTTAAATACGAGCCTTTTAAAAATTCAAATTTCATCAATAATATTTTCATCGAATCGTTTATTTCTACAAACATAACGTTTCTAACTAATTAGTAAAAAAATTGTACATCAATTAACTATTAACATTACTAACTTTGTATTGCAGATCGTTTCAAAAAAAACTTTGTATTGCAGATTGTTCTTCGTGTCTGTTTTTGTTCTCCACAACCAAGAAAAGAAATATAAGATACAGATAAAAGACGATTTTTTAGAAAAATACGAGCTAGAATTAGAGAAGAAAATTTCAATGAAACAATAGAGAACTTGTAGAAAAAAGAAAAAAAGTGTTTGGGGATGGATCCAAACCGAAAACATCCTCATATTTATTCGTGATTTGGAAAAATGAAAAATACAAAACTAATGAAATTAGGAAGAAAAAATAGTGTTTTGAGAACAAAATCCTACTATATCTTAGAAACACAGTTCTACCTGTTTTGGAAACAAAATTTGTTTTAATAATGTTAGAATATAAATATAATTGGGCCTTCAACTATCAGCTTAAGCTTTTGGTTGAGTTGGTTCTCTTACATGGTATCAGAGCCTGTGTTCCTCACAGACCCGGGTTCAAACCCCACTCTTTACAAAAACACTAATTTCTTCTCAATTTCTTAAATATGCCCAAAATGGGTCAGCCCTTATATCTCTTATCAATGGGTTTATCCTCTCTTCTAAATAATTCACCTCCAAACCCGTAAAACGGGCTTGTCTGTGAGGGCGTGTGTTAGAATATAAATATAATTGGGCCTTCAACTATCAGCTTAAGCTTTTAGTTGAGTTGGTTCTCTTACAAATAATATTAAAAAAAATAACTTGGGGGGTGTGCAAAATTGTTGCCGGGTTCTATTGTAACTAAAGTTTTGTTTGGGTTTTAATACTAGTGAGCCCATTTTTCTTCAAAATGTGGCCTTTGTTCATGTTGTGGCCTTAGGCGGCCGCCTAAATAGCCAAAGGGTGGGGCCGGCCCTATTTATCAATAACTGCTTTCTGCGCCATACCATGAGCAACCTGGTTTGAAGATCTCCTAATCCATTTGAGCTTTGCTAAAGGAAGTTCAGCAAGATCGTGTATGATTTCTTCAACTATCTCACCATACTTTCCCGCGATCAGTCTATTTTTACAAGTCAGAACCGCATGCATTGAGTCCGTTTCAATTTCTTCAATTTGAAGGGTATGTTCTAAACAAAGCTTTATCCCAAGATTCAATCTTCTTGCTCCTCAACATGAGAAGTGAGCTCGTCCACCTATAGAGAGGGTTGAAGGATGCATTGTTGGATGGACCCCCAACATCTTTGACCCGCGGGACCTTGACTTTATTCCTGACTCTCACCTAGAGTCGTCCCTTAGAAACACCGACCACCATGATGATCACGTGAATCTGATGAGGATCCTTTTCTACGGGAAAGGGAGACATGTCATCCACACTAGACTCTTGCGTGGCTAGGGTCGCAGTGTACTCCTTCCGGACATTTAGAAACTATCACTAAGATAGACGGAAAAATGAAAACAAACAATTATTCTACATATTTGAAACTTATAATTTAATGAAAGAGCAGGATATTATAAATCATACCCCATGTATCCTGGTCGGCGAATGTTCATCGTTAATCGTAGGGGTGTAACTGGACCAGATATTTGGTCCCCATTTTAATATCTAGTCCGGATCATCCAGACTTTCAATATCAATGTCCATATCCAGTCCGGATGACTGGTTATTATCCATATTTTTGGTCATCAGGATCCAAATCGGTTACGAATTTTACCTTGTCCAGACCAAACCTTAAAGGGCTCAATTTTATAAGCCCAAAATATATATTACATCAGATTTTTCAATATAGAAATGAAAGCAATACAAACTAATTTAAACCATGTGAGTGAAAAACCATTAAGCAAGGTTCATTGAATTCATATCAATAAGTTGAGATCAATTAATGGTGAAAAAACACTCCTAATCAGTTTCGGTAGCCACCATTCATCGAGTAACGCTGGGGTGGGAGCAAGGTCGCTCAGGGTTACATCTCCGACATCCCCAGTCTTGCTGTCTCGAGCAACAAGTCAATCTTCCGATCAACTATCACCGATCTCTGATGGGGCATCGTTGCAGGAGCGACAAGATACAATGTTCTCCGTCACCACGACGGTGGAACAAAGTACTCTGGCACTCTCCATATGGAAAGGGGCCCGGAAGAATCATGCAAGTATTGTTTGTCGAAATCTAGCGGTGGGTACTAAACCTCGACAGTAGAGGGTCGACAACACCCGGTGATGAGAATCCCGGTGGAGGTTGATGACTCAGGTCCGATCTCACCGGGACGACTCCGGGGGGCTCGGAGTTGCAGGAGAGTTTCAGTGGCGAAGATGCTCAACGGAGGAACCAGACTTGGGGAGAGACGACACAAAAATACTGGTGGCTTTCGAGGGTAGTCTTCTGGTAGTGGTCTTAACGCCGATGAAGGAGCTTCACGGTGGCTTGGATAGAGCATCGGTTGGACACAGGGGTGGCCAAAAATGGCAACGGCGTGAGGGACAAGAGGTGACTAGAGTTCCGAGTCAATTGGGCCCTCAATTTCCATCGTTGGGGCGAGGCCTGATGAAACTCGGTATCCCGGAATAAGAACTTCAGCGCCCGGGCCGTAGCGAGGTGGGGAGTCCCTAGGGCTCTTCGAGTCGGGCGGGTGATTTGGCTCGGGGCATGCTGGGTATGGGGGGTATCCAAGATCAAAACCGGGTCGGGTTGGACCGACCCGTATTTGGAAATCGTGTCCGTTCAGATGGGAACTCAAAGGCAACAGTAGGGGGCTATAAACACCCTTGCCTCACAGAATGAGTACGAAGGGGTCCAATGGAGGGTTGACCAGTATCACCGCCCCACTGGACGTAAGGTGGTAGAGGTTCCACCAAGATCTGGTATGGTACTCCCTTACCTTCTCGGAGACCAGCAATTCCGTGTTTTGGAGCCCTATATATATCATTCCAGAGAGGACGACGCATGCTAACAACCTGGGGGAGTATTCAGTCCACTACTGTACATTCCATAAATGGTTCCGGTCTATCCTAGTTTCCAGTCCAGATTCGTTGTATCGGTATCGACGGACGTTATCGTACTATCTCCTTCTGAACATCTCAGTGAAACGATTTAATGCCTTAAACTATTTTACTTTGTATTACCATTCAGTACTGTTAAGATTTTGCTTTCACTACTTTTATTTTAGTGAGGAGTAATTTTTCTATATGTCATATTTTATCAATAATATTCAATAGATTTCCCGTAAAAAACAATGTCGGCAGTGTTTTTTTATATTTAATTTAACATCACACTGATCCATTCAGTGTTCCTATATCAGCGACTATATCTAGCTCATCAACACAACGTGTGGCCCATAACCTACTGAGATATGGGCCCAACACATTCACTACCTACCTTTCGCCTTTACAACACAACGCGTAAGAGTCGCAACCCGCAGAAACGGTGTCGTGTAGGAGCTATGACCATCGTTCTGTCGCCTATAAAGTCAAAATCTAGTCATGACGTCTCGTCACTTACCGATCCGATCCGATCAGATTCACACACATCTCAACCACAACTATGCCGTACTACTCCAGGGACGAGGACCAAGTCGATGACTTCGACGAGTATGATTCCACCCCGTACGGCGGTGGCTACGACATCGCCGCCACTTACGGCCGTCCCCTCCCCCCTTGCGAGGAGACCTGCTACCCGAGCTCCTCCAGGTCCGGCGACTTTGACTACGAGCGCCCTGAGTACACCTCCTACGCCGAGCCCTCCGCATATGGTGAAGAGGCGCTAGCCACCGAGTACAGCAGCTATGCCCGTCCATCCCATGGCGGTTCTGGCTACGGGGCTAAGCCTCAGCCAGCCTATGGCTTTCAGCCTGGGATGAACCGTCCTGGTGGATCTGACTATGGATCCGGGGGCGGCCAATCGGATGAATATGGATCTGGCCGGAAACCCGACTCGGAGGAGTACGGATCTGGCTACAGCCGGAAGCCAGAAGCGGAGGGATACGGATCTGGATACGGCCGGAATCCCGAAACGGAGGGATACGGATCTGGATACGGCCGGAAGCCTGAAGCGGAGGAGTATGGATCTGGCTATGGCCGGCACGGCCAGAGGCCGGAATCGGAGGAACATGTACCTGAATATGGGCGGGAAAATGAGTTCGAGCAGCCCAGCACCGAAAGTGGATATGGATATGGGCGGAAGCCGAGCTTTGGCGAGGAACAGGGATCAGATTATGTATCTGGATATGGTAGGAAGCCGAGCTTCGGCGAGGAGCATGGATCAGGATATGATAGGAAGCCTAGCTTCGGCGAGGAAGGAGAACCAGAGTATGGCAGGAAGAAGCCTAGCTATGGGGAGGAAGGAGAACCAGAGTATGGCAGGAAGCCTCGCTACGGGGAGGAAGGAGAATCAGCAGAGTACGGCAGGAAACCTCGCTACGGGGAGGAAGGAGAATCAGAGTATGTCAGGAAGCCTAGCTATGGAGAGGAAGGAGAATCAGAGTATGTCAGGAAGCCTAGCTATGGGGAGGAAGGATATGGAGAGAGAACTGAGTATGAGAAGCCTAGCCATGGCTATGAGAGGCGTAGTGATGATGATGAAGACAATGACAATCGTCGCAAGAAATATGTAAGCATATTCCTTCTCTCATCTACTATTCAGTATGATTGCTGTCTTTGCTTCTAAAGCTTTCAGTTATGAACATATTTGATGTGTTCTTGTTTGATAGAGCAAAATATTAGTTTCTGCTCCTTGGAACTGAAAATGGTGTTGAATTCAGTGTTATACCAAGTCAACTGACTATTCATATGGTATCTACAGTCTATGTACTTTGAATGTTCATTTTGTTTTATGATTCATTGCAAGTAGCTGTAGTTTTGAATATATAAAAAAATAACTTATATATCAGCCGGAACTTAAGTTGGAAGAATGGGTTTTGAGATTGTTTGTATGGGTAGCTTCTAGAGAGCAATTCATATGACCCCTTTGAAATGGACCGTAGCCTTGTTGAAGGGCATTAAGCTCTAGCATGGACTTCTCTCTTTGACTACATTGAAATTATGTTTAGGTTTTTATTCTTCGAGAACTTTTTAAGATTGATGTATCAAGCTTGAACTCCCTTGTGTAGAAGAGACTCTAATTTTTTTGTGCCTCCCACCTTGAGAGAAGCTCAAGGTGTGATTTAACAAATAAGGTACTGCCGCTAGGACTTGATCTCTGGTCCCAAGACCTAAGTTCATGTGCTTAACCAGTTGGACAAGCAAGCTTTGGTTAGGTTTGGTACTTTGGAAACTTCATATCTCTACTATTACTAGGTTGCACTTGAGGGCAAACTGATTTTAAATCCTTCAAGGAAACACTTTTGAACTTCCCATATTCTTGAAGGTTGTATTTTGCATAATCTGTGTCGCACCTCTCTCACACATTCTTTCAAAAGAAAAGTGCAAATCTAATTGTAAATGATTTGAAGGGCCAGAATGATAACTTTCTTAAATTCTACCAAGATAGCCAGTAAATCCTAAACTTCATAAGTTGACATTGCACATAGGCTGTATTGTTATTTCACGTGTTGAGTCCTTCATTTATGAATATAGCGTGTCACCGTGACTGTGTTTATGTCGTGACTTGTGTCCCTGATCTATCTATGCAACATTGGTTGGGAGTAGGTCTGTATTGGTCTAGGATAAAGAAGCCAAGCTAGCTCATTTTGCTGTATATAGAATTTTGTGGTACTTGGATGAATGTAATCGTTGTCATACATTTGTAAATTACTAGTATTTCTAATAGGAAGAATTTGTGAACTAGTTTGTGTATTGTATTTGTAGTACTCGTGTTCCTTGGTATTGATCCTATGCATGAAATTGGCAGGGAGATGATGACTCTGATGACGATGAGAAGAAGAAGCATCGTCACCATCACCACCACCACCGCAAGAGCTATGATGATGAATGAGCTCAGTGCAGTCTGGGGTTTGAGCAAGCAAATACATGCCTCGTTAGCTACTAAATAAAGGAAGGCATGTTCTCTTTCTGTTCTAGTTTCAAAAATATGTTTGATGTTTCGCTCTGGAGGCCAGTGTGCCCTGCCTCTGCTTTTAATAAATACCAGACTTCTTGGTTATATTGTGTTTTACCAAGCATAAAGATGATTGTAAGTTCTTACATAACATTAATATGGTATTGGTTGTTCTCGATTGCACTATGTCCATCTCTTAATTTGTTGCTCCATTGTTGGTTTCCAGAGAAGAAAACTACCAATTCATGTCAAATGGTTTCCAGTTGACTACATATGTAAGACTGGAGTCCATTGGGTGTCTAATCTGTGGGTTGAATCGGCAATAAAAGCCCAAAATGAGAGTCTAGCCTGACTTTGGACGTCGATTTTGCGTATAAAAGGAAAGAGAGAGAAGACGGTTTAGAGATTTGTCGACCACTCATACATGTCCAATATTCACGATTCTCTTGTGGAGAATCGTCATGTGGCATATGAATCTTTATTAAGATTATCTATTTATTTAATACATAACTGTTTAAAATTTTCGTTAATAGATATTTAATAATTTCTTAAATAAATTATATAATGTTATTAATGTTTCTTTAATAATATTTTGTAATTTAAGGCATATTAATTTATGATTCGTAATTTCATATTTTGTAATTCAATAATAGGTAATTTCGTATTTATTAATTTAAGAATAAGATTACTTAATTAATAATATAATGATTTAAAATTTATGAATTTAGTACTAAAATTTAATATCTTAATCTAAGATTATATTAACTTAATATTTTTCCCTTGCTCGTTTCTGGAAATAAATAAATAAAATCCTTTGTTTTGTTTAAATTTATATTGTTTTAAATAATAATAAAAATTGTTTTTTATTAATATTAGGCGCTCTGAGGTGACGTTCTTGGAGTGTTTCTCATGCGATAGGGTTTGGTCGATGGTGTGTTTTGTTGGTTCTCGGGTTTTGTTGTTTTTCAGGTTTGTGTTGTACTTTCCATTGCTCTACCTCTCCGGCCAAGGTTCGGTCCCTCTCCGCTGTTCTAGCGCGCAATCTCACACGTTGGCCTCATCCCTCCTCATCCTAGGGGCCTTCACTACTCTCCCGATTGGTTGTCGTCTGTTTCCCTTGACCTTGCTCTGGGTTTCCTACCAAGCGGCGCGTCTCGGGGTTCGACATCAATCCACGACGACGTTTCGGTCGACCCATGACCTTGCTCTGGGTTTCCTGCCGGGCGGCGCGATTGCAAGTCATCAGCGTCAATCTCGGGTCTTGGCTCTGCCTATACAACTGCCGGTGAAGTCGCCAGCACTGGATCCGCCTCCTTGGCCTCTTCTGCGGCTTCCTCCTCGGTCTCTGGTCGATTGGCTCTGGTTTATTTGCTTTGTTCTATTTTGCCAGGTTATTGAATACTAGGCATCGATTCACTCCCTCTGTTAATGATGAAGTTAGGTTCGGTTTTCAACTTGACGAAACGAATCCTCTCCATGGGATTCAGCGGCGCTTAGGCCACACCTTGAATAGTCTTCATCAATTTTGCCACTAGTTTAACCTTGACGACCACAGGTTCGGTTTTACATCAGAAGAAACGTGTCGCCTTCGGGGGACCCAGCGGTCTACAGGTCATACCTTGAGCGGTGCTCGTTAGTGTTATTTAATTCAGTACCCTTTTATTTTTGTTTGCCCTAGTGGCCCACTCCAAAATCGTCTTAGACGACCTAATGTTAACAAAATAGCGCACCATTGTGTTCCTACTCTATTCTGTGTGGTCAGAGGTTTCATCCTGATGCACTCGTTTTGTAATTGAAAGTTACATTACATCATTACTCAAAAACAAAACAAGTTTTTAGAATTAAATATAAAAACACGACCTTATGTGTTAGTCACGAACAATAAGCTATCAAATATTTAAAAATATTAAATAAAAGATTTTAGGTTTTAACCACGTGTCATTTATATGTTTATTATAAATTAATCACATATCATTTATATATTAAGTGATCACATAACTTTTACATGTCTTATAAATATGTTGTCCTTAATAATGATCAATATTTTAAAATAACTTATTATTCTTAATCCATACTGTAAAAATAGGTTTACCTTGGAAAAAATTGTAAAAACCTAAAATGTTAATTTGTTATGTAATATATATTCATTAATAACAATAATTAAAAAATATATGTTCTAATAATTTTTAAGGGTCCTTGCTGTTCAACACTTCAAGTAGCACCTTTTAGAACCTTCCTCTCAATTGCATGCTAAAATAATAAACTAATCCTCCAAAGTATTTTTTTGGAACATAAAAATACAAGACCTCTTTCAACGAAACCTATTATACATCTACCCTTCTCCAGTTCTCCCTTTATCCATATGCACCAGATCTATTTTTTTGTTCAATGAAACCAATCTCAACCCATTCATGACTTAACCCTAATACTGCCTTCTTTACGGAGAGAGCAAAAACATCCATTTCATAAGGTAAATACTACTCCAGTCTACATCCATCTCAGAAAGTCTTATGGTTTGTTATTAAAATCAACCAAAGCAACTATTGCCTCAATTGGACTCAACAGAACAGTCCTCACAGATAAAAATCCAACCTAGTCCCAAAGCATTGAAATGAGAGACAACAAAATGCATGTAAGTGCACAAGCCTATATGGCCTCCAGAGCCTGCAGCACATCTGCTTTCACATCTTCAAAATCTTCAACACCAAAGCTGAAGCGAACCAAGTTGTCCCTAATACCATACTTTTCCCGCTCAGATTGAGGAAGATCCCTGTTTGCAAATCATGAATGGTCTTATTATCAGCTCAGCAAAGAAACATAAACCACACAAAAGAAATCATGTTATGCCCTATTGAAGGCATGGCAAGGTCATGGACATCATGGTCCACTATGTCAAAGAATTAATTAACCTTGTATAGATGGGAAGTATATTTCAAAGTTTTTTTTTTCTTTTCTGGTTAAAAAATGTAAGGCCCAAATCATGGAACCGAATAACAGGGGAACATAAACATACCAGTAAGACATAATGGCAGGCTGGTCCACAATACTTTCACAACCACCGAAAGATGGGGCTATATATGGGATTTTTAAGGCGTCAATAAATCGTATGGTGGTTGCCAAGTCTCCATCAATCTACACAATCAGATAGCAACAAGCTTTAAACAATTAGACAACGCAAGGGCACCATCTACGAAATCATAGATAAGCCATAATCACATTTAATGAGCCAGCATCAGTGATGCCCACCTCGAAACTGACAACACCACCAAAGCCAGTCATTTGGCGCTTAGCAATGAGATAGTCAGGATGACTTGGCAAGCCTGGATAGTAGACATGCTTCACCTACAGTTTATGCGCAACTTCAGTCCTCATGGATTACAAAATGTATGTAGATCACAAACATATTAAATATCTCTTTCAATCGTAATATCTCTTTCAATCGTTCTCATAGCAAAGAAAAAAAATCAATTTAAATGTGACGACAGTTAATAGCTGGGTTAAACATGACACAAAGCAGCATTGGAGTAGACAGCACTTAGTACAATCACATAATGATTTAGTAGCCCAGACTTTAAAAAAAAGTGTTTGTACTTCTAGATAGTATGAATCAACAGCAAACTAAATCACCCAAATCAAGACTTGTACCCCAAAGAGTTCTTTCACCAAAGAAAAATAGCATATATCGAAAGCTGCATAGCACTAGTTTACCCCAAAACTTATGACCTTGCATAAGGGCTATTCAATCAAGAGCCTGGCTGAAAAAAGAAAACAAGGTGCAAGTACAAGAGGCACAAAGCACTGAGTGATGATTATCCTATTCAGGCCTTCCCCTCTGAAGAAAGGCAAATGATGTTTTATGTGTATATTACTAATTATGAAGTCCATAAGATGAAGGCAATATGGCTTGCAGAATGGTACATTTCTCAGTTGGGAGGTCTAGTTAGTAGAGAAGTGAAGCCCAATTGAGTTGTCTTACTCTGAGAAAGTGTTCTACTCAGGAAGGTTGTCCAACAGTGACCACACACACATGGGTTATAAGTGGCAATGCAGAGATGAGGGAAACCAGCTTGGTAATTTGTCATATTGAGACAAAGGGAGAATGTGCTGACTTCGTCTAGCTAACATGTCTACTGTTTTCAAAGTGGCGGCAACAACAATATTGGAGGTAACAAAAAGGTGACTGAATGTAGGTCAAACCCCCCGAGAACTCCCCCGAGTTCTCAGTGGAGTATAACCACTGAGTTCGATTAGTGAAAATCGATTTTCCCTTATATCTCTCTGGTAAGCCAAAAACTTCTTATTCCTCACATTGCCGAGTTTTTGCTGATCCGTAGTTTTAGAACATTGTAGGGTGGAAAAACAGAACAGATGTCATGGAAACGAAGCAACAATGGGTAATGCTAATATTCATGATATGGCAATGGAAGTTGTTGTGCCAGCAGACCATGATGGTAGAATGGCAGTTGTGACAGAACACCTGATCAAATACTAGACCATTATACTGGATAATTAATTAACTATAACTATGCCACTAGTACTGGTGGTGATCAACACCCATAATTGCAATTTACTATATAACTTCAAATTTGAGGGCAATGGTGCCTAAGTAGTTATAGGCAGAACCGCAGAGGACTATGTATATAGAACTAACCTAAATTTTTTAATGGTTCTTCGTAAGAGATAGGGATGCAGGTTTTAAATAGAACACTAGCAATTTATGTTAGTACAAGCTAGTGATTCAAGTTCTGTGACTTCTTTCCAATAAATCATGGAAAAGAAATGTGTACAAAATATATCTATGGTCTTTGTACCTTAGGATGTGCCTCTAAAATTTCGGCCATCCTCATTGCTGTTGAATTTTGTTGCTGTACACGAAGATGCAGGGTCTTCATGCCTCGGATTATCAAGTATGCGGCATTCTGTTCAAATAAATAAAACAAAGGAACAAAGTGTTATGATATTAGCTCAAATTATACTGAATCTGCAAGATACAACACGAACAGCTGCAATCCCAAATAACTTAAAAGGTAATATCCAAGCATCATGTTCAGCACACTACCCACTATTTCAAGAGGCAACTAATTGAGACTATGCGAATAAACAGTATCATAAACTACAGAACTGAAAAAAAAAACTTTGAACATATATCTAGGGATCCCATAAGAACGCTTAATCAAAGAGAACGCACCGGGTTAAGAGCACCACCCAATACATGATGCAAAGTACGAATTGTAGAAATCAACTCGCCACGACCACTAATGCAACCAGCAAGGACCTGTATCAGTAATCATGATTCTCAAATGGTTGCCTTCATGGAAATAAGCTTAAAGTAACAAGGGTGGCGATCATAAGCTGACATACATCATTGTGACCTCCTATGTATTTGGTTGCAGAGTGTAGAATAAGATCTGCCCCAAGGGCAAGTGCCCTCTGGTTGAGAGGAGTTGCAAATGTGCCATCTATGCAGACCAATGCTCCTTTCTGGTGGCAAAGCTTAGAAACCAATTCAATATCAACACATCTGAGAAATGGATTGGTTGGAGACTCTGTGAAGAAAAGAGAAACCTGCATGGTATGATAATGAAACTCAGTTTAGGATGACCTGACATTTCCTAAATACTTTTCCATAAAGAAGCTAGCAAAAACCACTTACATTGTTCTCATTGAGGGCAGTTTCAAGAGATTTAATATCTGCAGGGTCAATTACAGTGGCCTGCATAGTTTTTGATGATTTGAATCAAGAACACATAAATACATTACATAATGAATGAGTGCAAACATGATATAAGGGCAACAAGATGAGTCAAATGTTAGAACCCCGTAGTTTTAATAGATGTTCCACATGCCCAAGACATAAGACAACTGGATCCAGTGACTCAAGAGGTGAACTTGTACCTTGATGCCCATTTTGGGGAGAAAATTCTCAATAAAGATCCTAGTTTTTCTATAGCAATCTGTCGTTGTCACAAGATGCCCACCAGCAGGGACCAAGGCCATCAACATGACAGTACTAGCACACATGCCAGACGCCATTATCAGAGTCGATTCAGCTCCCTCAAGCGCACTGGTGGAAAGATAATGGCAATACTAGCCTCGTTAAAAGTTCAATCACATGGGAGACCAAGTAGACTTGGAAACAGAAGGGGATAACAGCATACCTAATCTTCTCCTCTAAAACCTCTGATGTAGGATTTCCATAGCGCCCATATTCAAAACTTACACTGCGTTTCTCCTACAGAAAGATCAGAAAGTGGCAATCCAAAGTTAGCATCCATACTGTAATAGAATAAATTACCTTTATAATCATTCCATTATCTTAATAATAGATACAATATACCAACAACCCACTCAGTCTAATGCCTCCTGGAAATATTTGAAATAATAAGCCTTGAATCCATTGATTAAATTTCTTAAAAGGGTAAATCAACTAATGTCATTTATGTAAGATATCCTGCACCTTGAAATCAATGAGGTCTGCAGTTTTCTTAAAGAAGTATGCAGAAGTATTCACAACAGGAGTGGTAATTGCATCAGTCACTATGCCACGGCCTAATCGCTCACCTGCACAACACCAAACAACCAAATCCAAAATGACTCAACTCCCAAATCACAATACCACAAATTACAAGAGATTTGATAAGCACTTCAAATGCAAAATAAGCTCTTGACTTCAACTCTTTGATTAGCTGAAAATCCCCATTAATGTAGAGATCAGTGTATTCATATATCAGCCAAGCTATTGGTAATGAAAACATAAATAAGCAAAAGAAGAAAAAGTCTTGAAAACGAAACCATACCAGCATGAATCGCGAGACTTCCTTGGGAGCTCAAAAATGGTGCATACTGTACACTTCCGTTACCCTCACAACCATCGACCGCCGCATCGGCGGCCTCAACGTTGCCGGTCATCAGCTCCAGCGGAGCTTCCGGCAAGGTGGCGGCGGCATCGACGGCCGCCGCAGGGAGACAAGAGGCGGAGAGGTTGTTCGCCCACGAAGCCGCCACGATTTGGGCGACGCCAATGTTGCTGCAGTTCCGGCGGGCCTTGATGCTGAGCTGGCGGACGAAGTTGGGAGGAAAGCGGAAGATGAGAGAGGACATGCCGTGAAACGACGGCGTTCCCTTGGCGGATTTGACCTTGACCCGGGCGGAGAACCTGCCGGAGCCGGATGCGCCGTGGGTGGAAGCGCCGGAGGAGAAACCATTCTCGGAGCGGCTCTGGCAGGAGGAGGAGAATGAGGTGGCGGGCAAAACCCTAGGAGACGTGAACGCATACACGGCCATCGGAAACGGAGACGGAGGCGTTAACTTTAACGGAGGGCTGTTAAGGGCGTCTTCTCTGAATTGGGAAGAGACGTTTTAGGAGAAAATGAGCAAATGGCTCCTCGCGAGATTTGGCTTGTGGAATATATAGGAGGCCAGATACGCGGGTCGGGGTTGTCGTTTTGTTGGGGGCAGTTTCGGAATCTCGACACTGTGGTTAGGTGAGCTGCACTTGTTGTATTTATTTATTTAATTTTTAATGTTTATATTTTTATTGTGCCCACTTCTGGTCACTGTTGTCCTACGTGTACAATTGACGTCTTGTTCCTTAATTGACGCGAATCTCCGTATAAACTACAAAATATATTATTATTCATTTTCATTTCATTGCTCTCTTCCGTAAATTACTAAAAATTAATTATTAGTCTTTTTTAATGAAGTACATTGATGAGAACAAAGTTAGAGAGACACTTATGAATTATTTAAACTTTAAAAAATCTTGTTTGACATGATTTCTTATAAATTTTAATACCTGGGACAAATTTTGATCCAATTATAAAACTCTATCCTTATCTTTAATTAGATGCATATCATATCACAAAGGGTATACTATATCAACCAATGTCGTCCCGCACTTAAAATCATGACTGGAACTAGACATGATGTGTTGAAATTTAAAACCGGTGATTAAAGTTTGAAGATCTAACGGTGTAAAATATTCTTATCTTTGGACACAAGTAATGAGTGGTCAGATATTAGTCCCAACAAAAATGCGATTTTGCCATTACCACCACAACTTTATGCAACATCCACTCCCAAAAATACACAAGGTCACTAGCATTCAGAATCCTCGCATTTTCCACTGAGAAAAGATATGAGATTGAAATTTAGGACTCTTTTGCAATTTTTTGGGACGAAATGTGCAATTTCCTTAATTCATACTTCAAGTACATTTGAGTATATCAAGGATAAACTTTTGATTACGAAGAACAGATAAAACACAAAATATTTATTATTCTTTTTATATTATAATCGTCCCTGACGGTATTGGATGGGACGTCATATATGCAAGTTAACACTAAACTATGACGAAACCAATGATCGTTACTCAAGGTGTAGCCTTTATGCTCAATTCGTTGAATTGAACCGAACCTGCGAGCATTGATTTCAAGAGAAGACAAAAAAACTCATTCAATTAGTCAGATCCATAATCGAGAGAGGGGTCGAGGAGGGTGTAGAGGTGGATGCCAGGGGAGAGGCGGTGTCCGACAACGACGACTTCAGCGACGGCGGAGGCAGCTTCAGAGGGTGCGGTGGTGGAGGTCAGGGAGGAGGACGCACCAATGGCGGCTTTAGCGACAGCGGTGGTTGATCAGGATCGATGACCCAATACAGGGAGGCCGCGAGACTCCGAGGCGATGAGGTTGATCGATGTCGAGGTGAGCCAGATGAAAACCATGATCGGGATTGGTGGTGGGAGGGAGCCAACGTCGCGGTGGCTAGAGGCGGCTCGAATAGAGCCCTAACAGAAAAAACCCTAGCCGAACTCACAGGAAGAAGCACAGAAAAGTAGCAGTTTGTGACCTTCATCCAAGCAAAGATGTTATTGAAAGCAAAACCATAAGGTACGATTCTGAGGAGATGAGTCATGGCAATAGCCATGACTCATATGGTCTTAGACGATGATTAGGTTAGAAAGAAAAGTTGGAGAGCTAAGAAGAGAAGCATGTACTCTTACCCTTCAAATAGGGGTGAGAATCTAATTAATGATTTTTGATGTGTTTGCGAATTAAATCAATAAGCTCATCAAATGATTTATCTATTCCAAAAAAACTTGTGCAAGAAACATCCTACAAATCTTAATTATAATTGTTATCGGCGACGATTTTATCTTTATATGTACACTCTTCTTTTCTTGTTCTCTTTTGTCACTCTTCAATCATTATGGAGTTTATTTGTTCTGCCTCTTTATTTAGGACCAGAAGAATCGATATTTAGCGATTGTTGTGGATCAAGGTGTTTAAGGTTTGCTCTGATGTACTGCGGATGCAAGAGGTGGATTTGGGTGGAGACATGATGACTCGAATACAATATAGAGTGACTAGTTGCATTTGTGAGACATAATCTGACAGAGCATGTATGTCTTTCTCCTCATATCTAAATCAAGTAGCATCATAGGGAAGGGTATCCCAAATGGACCGACAACTTAAGACAACCGATCAACAATATCATAGCGCCCCACTACGCCAGTCACAAGTTCCTGAAAAGGGACCAATGTGTTCTATAGACAATGTAGTATCACAAGTCTTCTTTTTTCTTGTGTTCGTTATTGTGTTGATTTGTTTTTTTTTTCAAATTTGTGATGCAAAGCAAATTAAGTGATCGTGATCTCGAGTGTGGTGCACCTGCTTTTGATGAGGTCCCAAACAATATTATGGATTTTAAGAATCATTTTTAAATTATGTACTCAAGTACTTATATGTGTTATTAATAATATAACAATATCATTTAAAAAATCAATCTTCTTCTTATTTTTTTCAAGATATTAAAAAAGCATATCATTTATAATTTCAATACATTTATTCGTGTCATTCTCTAAATGAAATAATTTTTTGAAAATATCATTTGTTTTTTTTAAAACACGTATCAATCAAAAGTTTAAACTTGAGAGTATAGCCGTCGTCTCCTCCTCCAGGGCTATGGCTATGGCAATTTCCATAGCTTATGTCATAATTTTTCTTCTCTCTCCTTCCTAATCTCTCATTTGCACTTTCTCCTTGGATCCTGCGAATTTTTTCTCTGCTAGGGCTTCTTTCAACTCATCCCTAGCAATCGCGACGTTGCCCACCTCCCGCCATCAACGGAGCATCTCCCGATCTGTTTCGGTCTCTCCTCTGCCCCAGGGGTTACCGTCTCTACAACCGTCGTCCCTGATGTTGTCGTTGCCATCTTTGAAGCTGTTGTCGCCCCTGCTCCTGCCGCCGCCTCGGATGCCGCCACCGTCCCTAGATGCGTCTCTGAAGTTGCAGCAGCTGGTGCTTCCTCCTCCCTGGCCTTCACCGTCGCAACCGCCTTGCCCCCTTTCACGATTATGGCACTGGCTAATCGAAAGGGTTTCAGGTATTCTTGAGTTTGTCTTTGTAGGATCAATGACTATCAAACAGAAAATCAAGGACTTCTCCATCGCCAATACTGTTGAGGTCCCACATGATCTCCGGTACCCCGTCCCTCCTCACCGTCTTCTCTTTTTTTCCCAAGAGGCATCACCTGCCCGTAGGGCACCAAAATACCGTCTGTGACGGGTCTGATATGAAAAGACTCAGTGAACAATGTTCATTCACACTGACTTTGTTGTGGTCGAGGAACATGTTCCTCGATGCACAACAATGTACTCTATAATTTAATTAATAAAATCTACATCTTTCGCTCAAAAAAATCAAAAGTTTAAACCTTAATTTAGTGGGAGTATCAAACTTCATAGTAGAATAAGAATGAGAATAGGTAACCAACCACTCGACTTAACGATCATATCAAACAAACAATAATTAAGCATTATCAATAACCATACAAATGGACACAACAAATACGCACAAGGATAATATTGTACATAACTATTATATACAATTAAAGATATAATTCTCACAAGGCACTGTAAAACTATGCCTAAAATACAAACTACAAATTAATTTGCCTTGTAGTTTTTTCTTAAACGGAGAAGGGAAAGCTCTATTCATTAACCAACGTTATTATAGTCCTCATAGTACCTATAGTGTGGGTCAAAAGAATCGTCGAAAATGGAGGAAAAGTGACGATTCGCTGATGTTTTTTTTTCTCTCTTGATGATTCTCTCTCTTTTGAGTATATAATTTCATTGACATCGATTTCTTTTCTTTTTTTTCTCATCGATTCTCTATGTCTTTCCTCCCTCAGTCTCTTTCTTCTTTTTTCTTTCTTCTCTCCCCTCAACCATTCTTTCTTTGTCACGTATTGATTTTGGTCAGATTCAACTTACTGAATCTAACCTCCATTGTAAAAAATTTCGAATCTAATCTTAATTTAACCAACTAATTCGACTGGAAAAATTTGCATCCATTGTGGATGTTCTTACACAAATTAAGGGTCATAGACCCTGGGTTCCATATTATAGTCCTGGAAACTGACACTATAAGCTTGAAGATATTGTTTACTTTACATCGCAGACAAAAAAGAATACAAATAAGCATAAAAAATACTATAATTTTTTTTTTTGAAATTATGCCACACCAGTTCTTTTGAAACCCAAACTTGTGTAGTGGGTCATTCTGGTAGTGCCGAACCATCGTCTTGAGTCGACGAAATTATTTGAAATTTCCCTCCATGTGATCGAGCTTGATGCAGATGTAATATGCACACAAACAACGGAGCATGCTCCGCAAGATCTTATGTCGCTGATGTTTCTAATCGAACCAAATTGCTCTAACCTCCGAATATCGACGAGCCAATCCCCAACAACACCACTCAAAGTAACCACCTAATACACTCAATAGAAGAGGATAAAAGTAAGAAAGGACGAGATAAGTTGTACACGAAAGAGAGTCGTCGCCACCAACGTCCACAACTACATATTCCTTGTTGTTCTCTTATTTGAAAGAGTAATTCATATTTTATTTTATTTGTAGTTAAAGTAAGAGTGTCATAACAAAGTAGAGATGCTTTTTATTCTAAAGAAGATCGTTGAACAGAAAGCATAGAATCGGTCGGTTTCTGCATACCGTCGGTCCAGTCCCTCTAGAACTGGTCTCCGACCAGGAGCATCCCGGTTTGATGATTTTCGCACTGGAACCTCACTGGATTCCGGCGGTTCCGATTTTTTCCGGTCCCATCCCCGGTCGGTTTGATCGAAATTCAGCGGATTGGATATTTTTGCCCATCACTAGTGACAAGGCCCACATGTGACGCCCATGTTTCAAATCGTCATGGTCCTTAAAACAAAAGTCATATTGGATCTTAAGTTTAAGATCTGACTAAAATGTCATTTTGCTTTGAGGCTCAATTGCAAGGCCCAAGTCATATTTTGTACAATTAATTGAGAACAGATTTGAGCCTTGCAACTTTATCATTAGACTATTTGGGCATCTGTAATGGTTAAATTGGACTACAAATGGACTTGGGCTTCAACAACAGAGTTCGGGTTTTTATATTAAAAAAAAAAGAATATGAATCAAAATCCGTGTGAATACACAAAACCATTTTCCTTTTCTCTTTTCACACTACAAATTTTCCCCAGAAATGTGTGAGCTCATATACAAATATGCATGGGAACAAAACATGAAAAGCTACTTTAATTTCATGAATGATTGAGACTTGCTTCCCTTTTTTTCAGATATTCCACACAAAGATCAAGCCTATACGTTTCACATCTAAGTTGAAACATACATGAAAACATATTAAGATGCTTTTCATTACGAGTTCAAGACAAAGTAGCACAAACTGATCCACGCGATGCACACTATTCGATTAAAGAGTCTCTTTGATACTCCATGTGTTGCACGCACTCTTGCTAGTTAGCTATAATTAAGGAATCATAACCCTACCTTAAAAGGTTAATGTTTTGTAATGAAATTGATATCACATGAATCTTGATGACCATTTTTTTTACCGTAAACTATATTGAAAATCACTATAAAAAATATTAATTGAGCTGAAAATTTATATGCATCCTGCAAATTACCTAGCTATATAATATGTGAAAATTAATTAATTTATTTTTTGAAATAGATCATACATATAACACGTGCATAACCAAATTTCAAATCATTATAGTTGACAAGTTTTGTCCTCCTTAACTATGTATGAATGGAGCTGCCATTTTCATACCCAAAAATCATTAATACAATTTGAGAAATCTTCAAGATAAGTTACCTTTGAGTATATAGCTAATATTAAGCGATATAATAACACACATAAATCATTTGAAACTGAAAAAAGACAATAAAAAAATAAGTAGTAAAGAGCATAAGTTGTTCAACCTACAATTAAAAAAAAGTAAGAAATATGATATATGTTTTAATCAATCAAATATCATATAATCGTATGCGAATGTAAAGTTGATCACACGCATCTGCATACGGAATTAAAGAGCATCGATTGTTTAACTATGACATTTCGCTTTTAAACATCCGTCATTTTCGGATACTATTAACAACCAAGTGACCAACATTTTATTATAAATAGTACAATAGTCTTCCTAGAGAGAACACACCAATCACATACAAGTGTATATTACTCATGGAGAAGAACACGCACACTAGGGCTAGCTCCTCCTCCTCAACGGCCGACAGGAAAACGGTTGAGAAAAACAGAAGAAACCACATGAAGGGGCTTTACTCGGAGCTCAACTCTCTGGTGCCCCGTCAGCAAGTCTCGGAGACATCCTTGCCGGAGCAGCTCGACGAAGCCGCGACGTACGTGAAGAAGCTGCAGATGAAAGTGGAGAAGATGCGGGAGAAGAAAGACAACCTCGTAGCCCAAGACAAGCCCAACATAAGCATCGAGGTTCACGAAGCCGGTTCGGCTTTACAGGTGATTCTCGTCACCGGAACGGAGTATCATCAGCTGGTTTTCAATGAAGCCGTTCGTGTGCTTCACGAGGAAGGAACCGAGGTTGTTAATGCTAACTTCACTGTCTCCGACCACACCGTGTTTCACACCATACACTGTCAGGTACGTTACGTATAGGTTTTGGCAATTTCCATGCACACACATATATCATATATGTATGCATGGAGATTAAACGAACAACTTAAAATAATTATGAGTTTTTTTTTGAAGATATACATAATTTCTTTCCAGATATTTTTTTTTTGAGGATAAAAAATAGTTTTCATTAATTATGAGAGAAAGGCATTACAACGGTCAGTACCCTTAAAAAAGATAATGATCAAATAACTCTCAGAAACGAACCGTTCCAACAGGACTTAGTTATACCACTCGTAACTAGTACAGAAAAATAACTAAAACAGAAAAATAATCCAAAACTAGAACAAAAAGTATAGCTAAAGGATGTCAACTGCCAGAAACAGCTCAAGGTAGGGCTTAAACGCTGCTTGATTCCTGTTTTCTAAGGACTCTTTTCAAATGAGCTGCTGACCTTGAAACTGACAGTCTGCCTGGAAGTGACAGTGTGATTCAAGGATCCATCTCGATAAAAATTCCTAATATACTTAACAAATGTGAACAGACTATCCTAAAATATATTTTTGGTTTCGCCCTTGTAAACATGTAAGAGTTTTTCGTTTTTGAAACGATTTATTCTAAAATATAGATGGGAGGATCGACGTCCAAGAATGGAGCTTCAAGGATTACCAAGAGGCTGAATAAGTTGGTCCGTGATACTAATGCAAATTGAGGTGCAATTTGCGAATAATATTATCAACCGTGCAAGTTATATATATGTAATAGAGAATAAAAGACGATCATATATATTTGATGGAGAAATATTGTTCGTCACTTATAGATTGCAATCATTGCATGTTGGAGACTATCCATGTAGTTAAATCTACGTTAAGTATGTATTTCTATTTCCTGCATACGTGTTCTTGAAACACCGTATATGTGTATCATCAAATAACAAAACAATCGAGTTATTGTAACTATTTTGCTTTCTGCAAGTGGGTTGCTGCTAATTAATTATATATCATTTTCGTTACTTACTTATATATCACTATAATATTGAGTATGTCTTTGTGTTGATTATAATCGAAGTTCTTAACTACTCATTTTCTATGGTAGTGTTGCAGAGAGAAGTTCTCTCTAGGGTTTTGTTAATTCATCTTAGTATTTGTATGATTAATACGGTTAGAATATAAATATAATTGGGTCTTTAATTATCAACTTCAGTTTTGAGTTGAGTTGGTCCTCTAATATAGTATAAGAGTTTGGCACCTCATGGACCCGGGTTTAAACCTCACTTTTTACAAAAATTATATTTCTTCTCTATTTATCAAATTTGTTCAAAATGGGTCAGCCCTTATCATCTAAATAATTCAACTCCGAACCCGTAAACGGACTTGTCCGTGAGAGCACGTGTTAGAATATAACTATAATTGAGTCTTCAACTATCAACTTGAGCTTTTAGTTGAGTTTGTCTCTAATAAATACTTCAACAACACCAATCAAGATTTATATGGAATGTACGAGTGCCTGTTATGGTTCTGATAAGGATATGGGCCAAGAGTTTGGGATCACCAAAAGCGATTGGGCTCAACTCAACAGGCCTCTTCATTTTCCCATTAGAATTAAAATTGTTAGCTATATTTTTTTGACCTAAACTAGAGATAGCATACGTCAAATGAAAGGTATAGTATACTTTTTGCACTTGTATATGAATGGGGATTCAGTACAAGCAGTAGCGGAGCTAGCTTTTTTAGTGAGGGGAGGCACCGAAATTTTTCGGTGTCAATACGTGACTGTATAAAAAACTGAGGGGGGGAGGGGCACAACTACGAAATTAGAAAAAATTAAGGGGTATTTTTGAAAAAAAAATTCGAAAAGCATAGAAGAATTTTTCAAAAAAAAGAATTTGATGGGGGGCACGTGCCCCCCCGGGCACCATGTAGCTCCGCCCCTGAGTACAAGATAGCGAGATACTCTACTTTTAAACCTTGCAACAAGTTTTACTATTACGTGTCTAAGTTGCAACATAAGTGTATTGCTATTGACGAATGTTAATTAAACTGAAACATGATATATTATTGTTGAACAATCCACATTATCAATATATATACAATCTCGAGTCATACCTCTCGTCATTATTTGGTTTTAATTTAATGAGAAATTTTCAGCTCTACATTGTGGAGGAGTTTTACATTTAAATAAATACTCTAAGCTGTTTTTATTTTTACTGTCCTGAAAATATTTTATTTTCAATTTAGTGTTTATTTTGAACACATTCCATTTGGAGAAACAGAGAAGGTTGAACAAAATGACTAAAAGGAGGCTTGTTAGTTTTGTCTGGGTGTAAAGATTTTCTTCTTCAAAATATTGATTATGGGTTTTGTTTGGTTATGGCACTTTTGAGCAACAATCAAAGAGGTAGATTGCTCAATTCATGAATGATGGAAATGGAGGGCTGATGTGAAGAAAAAAAAGACCAATTAAATAATAATGAAAATCATCAAAAAAATAATTTTTGGAAAGATAGTTTTAAAAAGAATTATTAAATTTTTTAAAATAGAAATAACTAAAATTATTAAAAACTAAAGAAAAATTGATATAATTTATAAAAAAAAATTATTTTAATTATATAATAAAAATATTTTAAAGGTTAATTAAGGTGTTTTTTAAATATTAATAATATTATTAAAGAACAAGTAATATTAGAATAATAATAATAATAATAATAATTAAGATTAATGAATTAATAAATACTAGTATTAATATAAATAAATTATTTAATGGTATATTTTGAAAATTTGAAAGCTAATGAAGGGTATTATTGGCATTTCACTATTTTTTAGTTATTAAAATTTGATGACATGATTTTGAAAATTTAACTTTAAGTGAAGAGTATTATGAAGTTTTTGGAAGGGAAAATAACAAAATAAACTAGATTGAAAATAAAACTATTACAAGGTAGCGAATAAAAAAACAATAATGGGTATTCATTTTGAAAATAATTTTTTTCAAGATAACGAGCTGAAAACTTCCACAATTTAATTTAGGAGTGATTTTATCTCACTACCCTAAAATTATCAGATTTTATGTAAACTATCCTAGCACTTTTTTTGTTTCTTCTCGCTACCCTGGAGTTTCGATTGTCTCAATTTAGTACCCGACATTAACTGGTCCATCGAAAACACATAAAAAGTGTATAATACTTCTCACTAACAATCAAATTTTCAAAAACAAAGTACCAAAAGTCTACTTTTGTCACCAAATACTCTTCTAACGCTTTCTGTCTATCGACTTTTAAGATCCTCTCATAGCCCTAGCCGCTCGAAAGCTATGGTGCTCTCCTCTACTCTCTCTGCCGACATGCCCTCTATTGTGGTTCCGCCTGTGGCTGGTGCCGCTGCTCCTGTTGGTGATGCTCCCCTTGCGTTGCCTTGTCCCTTACAGACCGTCCACGGTGCTGGGGATAAGAGCTGTCGTTGGAGAAAGCCCAAACCGATTCTGTCTTCCTCTGCCTCTCCACCCGTGCGGCTGACCCCAACTGTCCCTACTCTGGGAGCAATCTCGGAAGGGGTCTCATTCTCTTTGGGACCAGCCTCCCCGACCCCGGTCGCTAAGACGAGACGTGGGAGGACCTCACGCCACCCATGGTTGCTTCCTCTGCAAGTAACGACTTTCTAGCCCTCCCCTCTCCAAACGCTAGTTCGCCGCCCCCCAAATTAGCCACGACCTCGCTCTGGATCTTCCCCTCTAGGATGGCGCAGTTCCTAGGGTTACGCCATCATCAAGCCCTCCTCCAACTCTAGCCCTGGCTCATCCTCTCCCTGGCGGTGCGACCTCTAAGGTTACCTCACCCTCGCGACACGAGTATATGACAGATTGGGGGGAGGCTGAACGTTCGCCTATTCCCACGGGCTTCGTCCCTAAGGGCCCCTTGGCTCTGGATAGCCCCCCCCCCCCCCCCCCCCCCCCCCCGGGTTTCCACAGGCTTCATGCCACCTGGTCTGGGGACTCGGGGTACTACCCAACTTGTAACCGGTCAGTCCCCTACTATCTCGGTTTGTGGTGGCCCCATCATCGTTCTTTGGTGAGTTTGGTGGTGGAGCACGCGAGGGCCCGTGAACAAAAGATGATGAAGCTCCAGCACTTACTGGAGTATCTGGAGAGGGCACTGGAGCATTCAAGAGGTCAGCATCTAAAGCACCTCGGGAGGATTAGGTCAGGGCGGGGAAGCAGCCCCGCCAAGAGGAATGAGAGGCCGAATGAGCATCGGGTACTGGCCCTGGGAGGGGGTCCCATGAAGATGTTTTGCCTCCCACCATCACCACTGTTGAGATCCTTCGGGATTTCCGGTACCCCCTTCCCCCATTACGTATTCTGTCCTTGCCCATGAGGCGTCAAAATACCGCGTGTGACGGTTATGGTACATTGGTACTACAAGAATCAGAAAACCATTGTTCATTCAATTTGTCCTTTTTGTGGTCGAGGAGCCTGTTCCTCGACGCACAATAATGTAATTGCTTTTTCGAAAAATAATATTACAACTTTCGCTAAAGAAACAATCAAATTTTCAAAACCATGCCGTTGACTTTTTAAAACAAATAAAATGTTAACAATGACCTTTATTAACTTTCAAAATATGTAATTATAAATATTTATTAATTTCCATTAAATAAATTTCAGATATTTATATATATTTTTTTATTTTAATTTAAAATATATAAAAACCAGATTTCTTTTTTTAAAATATATAAAAAATCACATCTTATTTTAAAAAATATATAAAATCATAATTTATTTTGGAAAATTGTATACAAATATTTTTTCTATTTTTAATTCACTTTTATTTTTGAACTTTTTATTAATTTAATTCATATCTTGAATTTTTTTTCATTTTTTCATTTTGCTACTCATCTCTATAAACTTATAACCTAATCTAATCTAAACTATTTTTTCATTTTGCTTTTGGGTTTTGAAATCATCATTTGATTTCAAATACATCGAGTGCTACTTTTCAGAGCATAAAGAAACCATCGCGAATAGTAAATTAGAAATTTGATTGCGTTTTAAGTTAGCGTTCTTTCCTTTGCCTTTTGAGTTGAATTGGGTTTTGGAAAGCGATCTCAAGTTTCAGAGAATAGATATGAAAACCGTTTTTTGGGTTTTTTTTATTGCTCGGTTCTCGAGCAAATGTGTAGGAAAAGAAGAAACCAGAGAAACAATTTGTTCTCTGCTTCTTTTAAGTGTCGGGTTCTGATCTGTGGAGAAAGAAAATAGAGGCTCTGTACATATTCTCTACGATTCTGTTTGGGGGTTCCTCTATAAAGCCATTTGAGGACAAGCAAGCGGAGGATATTAAGAAAAGAGGGAATGAGGGTATAAAAAAAAGTATTATCTGTATCGACCTACGGGCCTGCCACGCGCGGCGATTTTTCTCGCTAGGGTTGTTGTGGCGGTGCCGTCGCCACAGGCAAGCAGATCTCGTTTCGACAGCCGTCGTCGGGAACCACTGAACCCTCGGCGGTGTGGAGTGTCGCCGCCGTCGCCTGAGGTCAGACGCGATATCCTGTCGCCGTCGGTGTGGATTCTCCGCTGATCAATACACGTCCGTTTTTTGGACGGTGGTTCATTGTCTGCGATCGTCGACCAGGCACAGCAGAGTGCTATCGTCGTCGTCACAGTCGCGGCGAGATCGGCGTGACAGTTCCGAGCTCGAAGGTGCGATCGCTCGGTTCATCGTCGTCTATCGATGGCTGCACCTACCGTCCGTTTTTTGGACGGTGGTTCATCGTCGGCGACCGTCGACCAGGCACAACAGAGTGCTATCGTCGTCGTCACAGTCGCGACGAGAACGGCGTGACAGTTCCGAGCTCGGAGTGAGGTTCGCTGTGCTTATACAGGTTGTTCCAGGATTGGTTCATGTTGGTTGAAGATCGAGATACAAGTTCACTTTGCTTCTGCAAGTTTTCATGCCTTCTCTCTCGGCACCACGTTTTCGCCGGAGAACCAATGTTTCCACCCATGGGTTGATGGCGGAGGTGACTGTGGTTTTAGGATCGGTCATGACATCGCTGAATCACGTGTTAACAATTTCGGAGGGTTCGCGGTGTGCTCCCAAGGATGAGACCCGGAAATTTTCGACATAGGAGAACGTAGTTCTTGGTCGAAATACCAAACGGAGGAGGAGGCGATCGTCCGGTGTGGGTTCTATTCGGGTTGCAGCATCTGATCCTATTGTCACTGCTTCTAATCTTGTTGCCAATGCTTCTGTTCGGGTTGCAACATCTGTTGCAGCACTTGTTGCTTCACGTTCAGATAAGACGGAGTTAGGAAGAACTCGTACCGAGACACAGGCGGTCGTTCCTCCACAGGTTCGTCGCAGGCCTCGGAGGAACGGTAAATTCGCAGAACAAAAGGATGAGGTTTTTGTTAATGGTTTACCTTTCGAAGCGTCGTAAGAATGGACTCGTAATGTCTTCAGTTCATTCGGTAAGATTGTTTTCGTTAAAGTTCTCAAGCGTCCGAGCCGAAGTCGTCGATACTTTGGTTTTGTTCGCTTTGATTCAGAAGGTGCAGCAGCTAAGGCAGTTGAGGTTTTGAACGGGTTTAAAGTGGACGGGTACGTGTTATTTGTTGCCACGGCTCGGCATCGTCGGACAATAGCTTCGACGACGGATTTGGTATGCCAAGGGGGTGCTCTGTCCAAGGTTTGCCTTTAGAGGATGTTCTGGGCTCTCTGAAGACGCAAGTGTTTGGTGGGGCGGTGTTGGGTGTACGAGACTCACCGGAGAAGCTCGTTCACATTGTGGATCGCCGGCCAGATATGGAGCTGCACCCAAACCAGAATATCGAGCTCGTTTCGGAGGAAGAGAAAGTTACTAAGGAGGACGAAGGGGTAGGTCAGTCCGGGGACTCACCGGAATTGGACGCTGTTGTCGAGATTGCAGCTGATGTCACCGTTTCAACTCCTCTGGTTGCCGATGTTCAAGCAGATTCAACTCCTCTAGGATTCGATCCTGTTCAGCGTGATGATCATGATGCGATTTCGCCCATGGAAATCGCAATGGTTGACTCCGACGATGGCGGGGTATTGAGTAGGGATCGTGTTGAAGTTATCAGCGATGATGCTGAAGCTGCTGGGCCTGAACATAATGCAGGTGCAACTGGGCCGGTTGTGGTGTCAGGTGGGCTTGTGTCTGGGCTCACTCAAGTCCAGCCCGTTTTTGGTGCGATTGGAGGACAACCTCCACAGCAGGAACATTCCCCGTGGAAGGACGCTCTAGTCAAGAAGCGAGTGAGTCCTCCTCCTAAGCATCTAACGGATTTTTACACTTTGACGTGTAAACCAAATGTATCTGATCGGGAAAGATATGTTCGACCCGTTGATATTGGGAAGCAGGTTGAGCAAATCGGCAAAGGTACAATTCAAGTCACAGCTTCGTCTCAGGGTACTGATGCATGGACTGCAATTCGTGATTTGGCTGCCAAGAAGAAGAATATGTCGACTCTTCGTTGATGGGGTTTCTTTTCTTTTTCTGTTTGCTCCTTGTTTCTTGTTTTTCTTTTAGACAAGGCTTAGCCTTTGGCTCCCTTTGCTGGAGCTCCTTTATTATCGTTGGTTGCTACTCTGTTTCTTCTTAATTCAGGGCTCTCTGATTCTTTCTTGGAATCAGTTTAATAAAATTTTCGAGCTTATAAAAAAAAATTGATATTTAAAAAAAATTGAGTTCATGTAGCCAGAAGAAACAAAAAAAAGTGTTTGGGTAGTTTAAATGGAATCTAAACCCCTTTAATTTATGATCCTGTTCATCTCGATAATTTATACGAACCTACTAGTTGTCAGATTCATGTTAAGACCAAACAGGTAAAGTAAAACCAAACCAGTCGATCATCGTGACCCAGAATCGGGATAGAGATCGAAAAGGAGGTCTCGGTAGAGGCCAAAGAGGTGGATACACCGATGACGGCTTCAATGGAGGTTGCAGAGGTGGAGGGGGCGGCTCAGAAGAGGGGATCCGAGACGGTGGTAGGTTATTTGACGGTAGCGATACATGGGACAGAGGCAGAGCAGGGGAGGCAACCACTGAAAAAAAAGGTTGTTGTCGGGAGAGGAGGTAGGTGAGATCGACGCTATTGAGACGGAATAGAGCGGCTAGACTGGGACCGAAAGAAACGATAACGATTCTAAAGGGGGTCAGCCACCTACACAAAAAACACAGGAAAAACCCTAACAGAATTGGAGAGGGGCAACATGTTGGCTAATAGCATTATTTGTACGGTATCATTCATAATATCGGACGAATCATTTAGTTCTAAAACCTTTCCGTGTATCATAAAGAAGTAAAAAAAAAAAAGAACAGTTCGATTTGTGACAAAAATCAGTTGTTTCCATGGTCATTGTCAGCCTCTCGTGACTCTCTTTCACCGACAATGATTTCTATCGCCTTAATGCTATTATAGTTCTTCATCATACCTTTTCATTGATTTTACATGGAATATAATATTAATTAGTCAATCATCTCAATCATTACTTCTACCAAGTATGAAGTTTACAAGTTGAAAGACGGATCGTGGATCCCAAGTGTGATATTGAAAAGCTATATATTACATAAGATCTATTTTTAAGAATGACTGTAATAATGGTAAGTCATACGTGTATCATGATAGCAAATATTGCATCCCTTCTCACTAAAAATGGAGATGTGTGGGAGATAATATTCAAATCAAATAAACACGATTGATTTGTTTTGATTTAATTATGATAATTAATTATAATATTGTATTACATATTTTGTTTGGAGCATAATGAAACTTTATTATGGAAATCATACATTATATAACATGAAAATGATAAAAAAGAAAAAATTTAGACAAAGTTCTAATAAGTATCGACCGTTAACCTTATTGTGAAATACCTTACTATATTAGAGGAAAATATTGGGAGACAATCTCCAGACCGTTGGTTATGTAAAAGTAGTAGACGATGAACATTTCCTGACTCGACCTGAAAATGCATGTGATAAAAGAACAGGGGCGTTTGATGGGATAACGAGTATCTAGGGAGAACACCGGGAAATAGGGGAATCATGCTGTCGGATTTCCACCGAACTTGGCAGAGCGAGATGTGCGTCCCCACACACACCCCATTGCTTGAAAGGTCGCTCATTGACCTCGGCGAGGATGCTTGGCAGACCCCGCCTCTAATTGTTCTGAAGCGACTGTTTCCTTTCCTGGGATGGGGGCATCCTGGCTCCTCTTCTTTTGGCCCAAAAGGGAGGCTGTCACACGGTTAGAGCCCTAATCCAGTGGATGAGGATGAGGCGGCCCTGCACGGAAGCCCCAAGTGATCAGGTGTGACATACTCATGAAGTCGGACCCCGGATCAAGACTTCGATTAGCTCGAATGATCAGAGGGTGGCGTCGTTGGTTGTGACGAATGAGGCATAGGCGGTGGTGGTGGCAGTGAGGGAGGCGGAAGCGGTGGCTCTGGTGGCTTCCCCTTGGTACCTCAGTAAATTCACACACTCGTGGCGAAGGCAACGAGGGAAGCAGAGGCGGCAACGATGTCAGAGAAGGAGCTATCAACGAAAGAGTTGGGGGTGACTTCAAGTCGGGGAGCAACGAGAGGGTCACTGGCGACGGAGCCGGTGATAGGGGGATAACCATAGGAATTATTTTTGTTTTCTCCCTCGCACATGTTTGGAAGGAGTTCTCCCCTTCGACGAGTCCATCGGGCATTGGGTACTTATCCCCGAGCATTATATCTAAGGGTTCCTCGTTTCATGGGAGGAACTCGTGTGTTTCCCCGAGCACTGTATTTACTGATACAAGACCTCGGGTGGGTACCAGGCCGGGAAGGTGGATCCCGACTGGAAAGTTTTTGTGACCGGCCAACTCTTTGGTGGCAGGGTCACTGAAGTTCCAGCGCCCATTCCGCTTGGGCACAGAGATAATGGAGAAGCTGCTACCAGAGGAGTGAAGAGGACTGCTGTTGGTGATCCCCGGGATGATCTGACGATGGCTGGTAAACAGCCTCACTATGAGAAATGTTAGCCTCCTCAGTCTTCAGGGACTGGCTCTAGGAGGGGTCCTTGGTAAAAGTCTTGCCTCCTAGCTCCTACTACTGACGTTGTCCACGCTCGGACCTTTAAGCAAGACTTCCAGTTCCATGTTCTTTTCCCCATATTTCCTTCCCGCCCATGTGACGTTTCAATACCGTTTGTGATGGTTCTAGTATTACAAAAACTGCGAACGTTTCTGTTTTGTGTTTGTTCTTTTTTAGTGGTCAGAGAGGATGCTCTGTGACGCACAATGATGTATTTGAATTCTGATTTTGTATAAAATTGCACCTTTTAGTCAAAAACAATCGGTTCAAAAGAGTGCGGGATGTGGAATATCCTTAAGCACGTTACTTCGTTTGCTGACAAGAGACCAATTTGTTAAGATATATCTCTATTTCTAACAGAAAAATAATATCAAACACAACTATAGAATATAGTTGGGTTTCACGTAAATCCTGATAATAGTGACACAGCAACTAGTACTGAATTATATTTATCATCATTCCCTCTCTATTTAATCAAAAGAAAAAGTTTGTTGATTTTTTTTCTTCCAAAAGAAACAGAATGATTTTGGCAGGAATATTAAAAAAAGTACCTAAAAAAACCCACCAAAAATCGTTTCAAAAGGGTATACCTTGTGGTGTTGGGTTTCTTCCATCCTTAAATTACATGCTAACAAATGAATCATTTGTTGTGTTGTTGATGCAGTTTCTGGTTTCACTGTCACGACCTTAATGCCATGGCCAAATCTACTTTGTTTTCTTCTCTCCCACGTCACTTTCAACACCACATTCTTAGTTTCCAGCGAATTGCACCTTAATTTTTTTTCTGGTTCCTTTCCTTGTCACTGCTCAATTCATACCCATGAACCCATGATGCGCTACGGTCCATTTCATTACATCAACAGAGTGGAATTTTCAATTATGTTCCGCTTCCCATTTCAACGGTTTTGTACGCTTTCGGAGTGAACAGGTGAGGATGGACCGACGCTTTAGATGAGAGTAAGTTTACGTTTCGGACAGGGATATATGGCACGTGTTCGTCACCTCCTGTATGATTGGGATTTGAAGGTATTTTTCTCCATCGTGCATGTCGTCACGTTGGGCTGAATCGTTTGTTGATTGTTCTTGATGATTGTGGTTCTTATCGGAAGCGTTACGGATGAACTACGGTTTGACACGTTTTGTGGTGATGATTTGGTGGGACTTGAGTTCTTAGTCCTGGTTTCTGGTAAAATATGACCCGTATTAGCTGCCCCGTTAAGCACAAACCACACTTCAGTACGTGCTTTTGAAGTGAATGTGATTAGTGGTTTGGATCTTTACAAGTTTACCGGGATAAGTAATCTTGCATTTTGTCGATAAATGTTGTGTACATTAGTGTAATTCGTTGTGCTGTTCAAACCCCTCGTGTCCGGTAGAGTGTAACAATTAATAATGAACATAAGTTGCTCATTGACATTTAAATCTCCAATCTCAGAAGTGTGACAGAGTTGACTTAACCGCTACCCTAAATGCGTGAATACTAGTGTGAAACGCCTTCTGCTGACGCTATTTCGCCGAAGTGTTGTCGTCCCAATGACGTGTTTAAGTACATGCGGATGCAACGATGAATGTTGCATCCCTATAGTGACATTACGACTGACATAGTTTTGACGCGATGTGTCATTACGTTAATTATTGTTTTGGAGTAGGTTCCTACGACCATTCAATTAATTTTTAATCACGTCAAAGTGCAGACGCCATTTCGACTGATCTTTGAGAATCTCCTACATAGACTGTTTAGTCTATGCATTGTGTTTGTTCTCGTAATCGGACACGCTCGCAACATAGATTTCCTCCTCGGTTGCTCCTTTTGTAGCAGCGTTGAGATGATCCCGGTATATCTTATCAAAGGCTTTGTACTTTTGGTTCGTCTTGCCAAAATGATTATTCTTCTGCTTCTGCGTCTGTACAGGCCAATCTTTGTGTACGCTGCCAAGGAAAGTGAGGTAGAGTTTATTCCATCACTTTCCTCCGACATCAAAAACGGTTAGCCACATTATCACCAAATGCATTTCCTCATCAGCCGACCATGCTAGACCAATTGTCCTACAAGACGAAGCCATGGGAAAGAAGACAATAAGGAGGAGGAGAGAATTTGAAAAACATAGGTGTGAGGATGAATGAAAAGGGAGAGGGAATTTATCGGGAGGGTAGGGCTCGGAGTCGGCGTGACAGCGACAATGCAACATCACACTATTCCCGAATAGTGTGCTTGCACGAAAATCAAGGCACTGAGAAACCGATAAAAAAATCGGAAAATTCTTTCATTTATTAATGAAAAGGCGTTGAAAATGCGTACAAGTCGAGAAAATAACGACAAAGGCATCTAATTTTATGTAAATCATTGTTGATCAAAGTTGTCCCAAGCGTTGGCCGATGTTCTCCGTAATCACACAACGAGTCTTTCATTCCTCTGCGGTCATAGTGGAGGTGTCTTGCTTGTTCATTTATGCTAATATAGCAAGCAACTCTCCTTGCATTTGCACTCTTGTCTCAGTAATTTGGCAAAACTTGTCGCCATAAGTAACAAGAAACTTAGTTGCTTCGGCGTGATTCTCCACTTCATTGTCAGCCTCCACTTGTTTCCCTTTGTCTCTAGCTTTAGCCTTTGCTTTTTTCTGTCCGGTCGGACGCTGCTCCCTTACAAGTGAGCTCAACTCGTTCTCGGTTCCGTCGGTCGATGTGTAATTGTAGTTGTCGTCCAACCTTGTACGCTTGCTTGCTTCACTTTCTGCGTCGGGTTCCGGCTCCTCGATGTTGACTTGACATTGCAGGAATATCTTTACATCCCACTTGGGTTCCACCTTCACGATGTCCCAAACATGCTTCCAAATGAACTCGTGATTCTCCTCATCCATGTAAACCTTTTCTGTTGTCGTCATGATACAACATCATTCCACCCACTTTGATACATGTTCGCAAAGTTCGAATATTTCTCTTGAAATTTGCTTAATTTTTTGTTCAACTGATGCCAATGGTTCTTGCATTGCTTCCACCCTCGTTCTGGGTCGCCTGGAGACCTCGCCCCGACTTTAGTCTTGCACTCATCCTTCCTCTAAGACTTCCCTCTGATTCTATCGGTCGAATTATTGACCCACACCTTTTTCAACCGCATCTCTTCCTCAACGGTCCATCTCAACCTTGGAGATGCAGTTGATGTTGCTTTCTTCGCCCGGATCCTCGATGGCTTGTTCGGGGCAGATTGAGAAGGTTACTCGTTATGGACTTGCGACGACGACCATTGGGAATTGTGGAGTGTGTTGAAGTGCGAATGCGACTCTGATTTGGTGGGTTGAAGGAGGGAGGTGTAGGATTCGATGTGCGAGGTCAACTCGTCTTTGGTGGCTGCAGACTCTTGCTCGTTCAACTCTATATGTTTGAGGAACAATATGAATTGCCTCGGGTTGTCCATAGAATAGAGGTTGGAAAAATATAGAGTAGAAGAGAACATGTGTGATTTTTGTGTAGGGGTCATAATGTATTTATAGATTTTTTTTAAATCTGTTGGCACCACGCGTCGCGTCGCCATTGGGCTAGCGATTAGACGTTGGGCCTGAGACGACGCTTCTTGTCGTTGTAGTATACTACGGCGACCAACTGTAATATTCGGTGCTGCAATGCATCATGTGTCGAGGAATCGTTGTAAGAACCGTTGCAGGCGCTGTGCGACACCCAACCAACGTCCAAAAGACGACCATTGGAGATGCTCTTAATGCTATCAAGAACATTTAATGTATTTTCCTGATGTGTTTCTAGTGTAGGTGAAACATATGTTTACATTAAGATTATTCTTTTAAACGCCAATAGATGTGTATTTTTTTTGAACTTTAGAATTGGAATATAATTAAATATAACCGTACGAAGGCATCGACTACCAGAAAGATTACCGAGAAAAAACAAAATCAAAAGGGAACACATGAAGTAAAAAAAAAAAGTTTTAACATCGTAGGACTAACAACACGGTAAAAATGATCTCTCACTCATAGAGTTGGAACTCACTTTCCGAAATGCTTGAAAGGTGTCACTAGACTGATGTTACAATAGCGGTCAATAACACCGGTACAAATGTTGATGACGAGGAGTTAGGGCGGAACATGCCCATTGCGGATAAGGTATGGTGCCTCTGTTGGACCGAGTACTCCCTTGAATGTCTAATGGATGTCGTCCTCCCACAGATGATAAATGAGGGCCCTAAAAATGTGGAGATGATCGCTCCCGAGATGGTAGGGGAGAAACTTGTTGGTACTTAGTGGAACCCCTGCCACCCTATGACTAGTGAGGTGGTGGTACCCGGAGACCCCTTACTGGTCATACCGACCCTCATTGGGCGAGGCGAGGGTGCTTGCCGACCCCCACCAGAGTCCTGGTTTGGACGCTCCATCAGAGTCCGATGATCTTTCTGATTCCGCTCCAAGGAAATCCTTGGTCGTACGTGAGATCACCCCGCTCATTCCATCGGTATCGTGAGATCACTTCAAGGCGAACTCCCTTTGTTGAAGGCCATTGCGCTGAATCACTGGTCGTCGATCTTCGGTTCAACTAACCCACCAAACAACTCCAAGATGCCCTAAAACAGACCCCAAGGGGTTTTCGTCCTACGTTAGTTCGACCGAATTGTCCACACACACAGTCAGGCTCACCGTCGTGGTTCCTTGTTGCACAACCCTCTCACCATCTCTTCCACATATATTTTGTTCCACCAGCCATGTCCACGAGATCCAATCACCATCCAATTTTTTGCTCAGCCTCACGTCCGGTTGTGGCCACCTCTTTTACGACAACCCTAGGTTGAGGAAAAGTACCTCCCTCACCATCACCCGCACCAAACCTCTAGGGTTCTCCTTTTTTTAACGCAATACGTAGGGGTACAGATCCTCGTCCTTCCGGCCAAGGCTGTTGTTGGAGTCCAATTCCCCCCTCCCTAATGAATCTGTCTTCGGTAACTCTGACCCTACTTCGCATGCAAAGTGTAGAAGCCTCGAGATCGTCTTCCTCAATAACAAAAAATTCATTCGTCTTGTCGTGGAATACACCGCGAGAATGCCGAAGAGAACACTTTCAACAAGAACCGTATTCAAGAGTACTAGAAAACCTAAAATAGCGTGACACATCATGCCCTACTCCAATAGACGTGTATGAATAAAATTACAAATTAAGATAATATTTGTTTTTGAGCATACGATAAGAATTTATTGATAGTGAAAATGAAGGATCATGAGGATCGTACAATGTGGAAATAGAGAAATAGGACGAGATACGGTTTCAGTGATAGTCGAAACACTGATCCTACGATAATATGCCTAGTAGTACCGGGGAGAAAACTAGGGGTAGTTCCCTATTCATATAGTGGGAGGCGCAAGAAATCCAATAAACTATCCCTATCTCGACTTGAACTGGCATGTTGTTTCGTAACAATCGTCCAAGGAGTATGCCATGGAACGGAGGAGGCCGAGGAACAGAGGATGTCAGTTCCTTGAGGGTCGGGGTGTGGCTCGTCTACTGCACCCCGTGATACCACATGGTCCTCATGATGACCAGTTAGGTTGGTCACCGATCCTCTCTATCGCCCCACTAGGGCCATTTTCCTTGTCAAAGGGGTTGGTATATTGTTCATTCTACATACCAGTGCCCGGTCATGCGTTTTGAGTAGTTGATGAGGAGCCAGTCTGATCTATCTCCCGGTCAACCCGAGCTCTATCACCTACGTGATCCCAGTTACGGTCTGTGGGGTGATGGGAGTCTTACCCCTGATGACGGTTTCCTCTTGTTCGTTGCAAGCTAGGGCGTGTATCCGCTAGGACGCGGATCTTGAGTAGCATCGCCCTCACCCTTTGTACTGTTCGGGTAGCCCGTGGGCCACGTCAGAGGCTGATTGGTTCCTTCGTCAGTCTTTCCCGTTGGAAGAGTGTTCTCCAACGGGGTAGGGGGAATTCTTGTTGGCTTAGAGCCTTGCCATTTTCGAGGAGGTCGTTGAGGTGGCTTCCCCTGTCTGAGTCCAAATGCGCCTCGCTGAATCCCTCTATCGACAGGGGAAACTTTGATACCTGATTCCCCTCCGAGGAGAGATCGTCAGTGGAAGGGCCATGATTCAGGTACGCCCGATATTTCGGGCCCTAGACGATATTTCAGATTTCTTGGGCATCCATTGTTGATGGGGATCAGTGTCATTCTCCCACTCGTATCTCTGGGCCGACGATAGAGCACGAGGAACTGTCATAGACAGAATGTTCCATACCAGGATGGTGGCTCTCCCAACGGAAGAGGGGCGGTGTTGCAAAGTGAGGGCACTGGCGACTGGCCTGGATGGGATATGTTATTCCCCATGGTATCATGCAGATCATAGGAAGACGATGACGGGAAGGACGATGATCGCCAAGGGACAGTGGTTATGATGCTGGTGGGGGATGGTGAGTGAATGATGGTGGGTATCAATAGCGGAGGTGGTTGTTCGTGGCACGAATAAACAAAGGATGGCAAGTCGAGTGATCAAAGATCTTTCCGACAATAATGGTGATGGGTGGATGGCTGGAGTGTAAGGAAGCGGATACAGAAATGAGGAAGAAGGGAGGCTTGAAATCCCTAACAGCTGAAAGAAAATTATGATAATATTCATTTTCTGATTCATTAAATAACAATATATATTTAATTAGAAAACAATAATTGATTGTATGATTTTGAGTAATGACGATTGATCTAGAATTAGTCATTGCAACTATATTTTCCTATTAAAAAAAAGAAAGGAAAACTCAATTATGATGGAATATAAAATTCGGTTGATAATTAGTTATGTGTTTGAATTTGATATCGTCATCAAATTTAATATAACATTTTTGTTTTGAATAACTAAATTCAGTTGGTTGTTATGTCAGTTCCAGTTCATCTTCCAATTAACTTAACTTAACTTAACTTAATACGACATCGTCTCGTAGGGAAAATGAATCCAGTTAGTACTGAGATCATCATCTAATTAAAGAATTCGGCTTACAATGCAAAAATAGAAAAGACAACTTTAACGTGGGAGCTGCCTGCACTTTGGTGGAACCCATGTTAACGAAACTATGTCAAGGTGTATACTTTCGTCATATTAATTTTTCGATATATGATTGATTTATAGTAAATTTAAATTCAATTAATAAGTTATACCTCATGTTTAATTTAAATTGCGAGTGGAGAGTACTATTAATAAAATCCATGTCTTCTCTGGGTTCGATTGCTTCAGATGTTCCGACCGGCTTCAGCTCTTGACCATCGGCGTTGGAGCTTCAAGCTTCTCTGTGGGTCTCCGGAGTGGCTGGAGGAATCGATTCACTACCAGTGTGTTTTGGGTGGCTCGGTCTCCTCTTAGTTCGCCGTGCATGGCGACCTTCGTGGTCGGGTGCCATTTGGCCAGGGGGATTCGGATTTGGACGATACTTGTTAGATCTGAAGCATCAGGTATCAGATCTGCTCGTTGTTGTGCTCGGAGCCTTAACAGTCACTGGTTTCAGACTCGCGTACCCCTGTAGCGCGTCGGACTTGCCACTTGGGTGTCTCGTCCTCATATATGTGGTTTTCCCATGTTTCCTTGCTCAGCCTTCGACGAGTTGCTTCTGATCCACCGTGGAAAGGGTTTTCTGTCAAGGATTCGCTGTGGATGGACCAGCTCGGTGTGGGTTTAGGTGAAGGGAGCATCATCTAGAACTGCTCTCGAATTCCTCGTCCCCGACTGCCTTACGGAAGAGTGGTGTTGATCCGAGTTTGGTAAATCCTTCTCTCCTATAATTTCTCCTTATTCTACTAATCAACACTTCGTTTCTATGACCATTTAGTCTTCAGTTTCCTAGTCCTTGGTGCGAGGACGAGGCCTCACGGTAGGTGCTGACCACTGTGGGGTGTTTAACCCCTTGGTTGATTGAAGAATTTCTTGGTTTAGATCGATAGTGCTTTGATGGTAGATACTTGGGTGGGGTGACCCCCTTAATTCGGTTGCTACCAGATGTTGGTTGGTAGCTAGGTACCATTTTCGGTACCTGTGGTTGGTGAGGTAGTTGGTGGAGTGTTTGGAGTTTGTTAGCTGGTGGGGAATTTTCCACTATACTGTTGCGGAGTTACTGGTGGTTTTTCTTGGATTAGTGGACGTCTCCTATCTCCCTCTGTTTTTTACTAGGGCTTATAGGTTGTTTTATCAGGATTTTAGATATGTTCAGTTTAATTTGTGGTTTTTTTATCTGGTTCTGAGACTTGTAGGTTTCATCCCTTTAGTTGCTTCAAGGTAAATTTTAGGTTCTTAGACTTGTGGTTAGTTTGGTTGGAGGTGCCATTCTTCGCATGCTTCTTGTTTGTTTGTGATTATAGTTTGCTTCTCGGTAGATAAATCTAGGTTGTTAGACCTTCGTTCACCCGTTATCGGGTTTGGTTTGAGGTGCCCTTATTGGCATGCTCGTGTTATGTACTGCGGGTTCTTCCCGTGTCCTTTGTTTTTGTCCCCAAAAAATTGGATTATTATTAATATATTTTTCTTTCCAAAAAAAAAGAATCCTCATATAAATTAAAATTCTATAGAAATCTTGGCTGCTCCCCTTTATTGTTTTAATGGTGAATACATTATCCCCTATTATCAATCTATGTTTACCGCAGCCTTCAATTAGTCTGGTGTGTCTGTGGTATTCTTCTTACTCATTGGCTTTTCCTCCTATACCGTCCCACAGAATTCGTAAAACCGACATGCGTAAGGAAGGCTATAAAACGGCTTCCCACACCCGTTCCCTCCTCACCACTATGTTTCTAGCAATGGAGTCTATGAATGATTATCTAGTGTCGATCACGTACCTCCCCCACCCCAACCCTCATCTCTCTGCCACAACCTTTCACACAAGATTACTCAGCCCAAAAAAGCGACTCCTACCACCAAGAAGTTAGCGACAACGCCCGCCCAAGCCACTACACTACCACCCCTCTGTTGCTCCTCTCTTATCGGATTTTGTTCAGATTCCATTCCAGGCAGACGTCTCTTCTCAGGTTTCTCTCCCAAGAGTACGTGGTAGACAACCTCGGAAACTTGCTCCTCCAAGGATTCCACACCAGCCACCGCGGAATCCTCATCAATCGCCACTAGTTCTACAGGTGACCGTTGAGTCAATGGCTAGGGGTCCCCACTCGCCTCCCCTCTCATGGATTGGTATGCGCCAAAAGGATGACAGGCCCTGTTATCGAGCCCATCTGAGCCCTATCCTGGTAGAAACTCAAGATGCATTTGTAGGGATGTCGGTGCTGGTCGTTGCCTCCTTCCCATCTCTAGACGACATTGGGGAATCCCTAATGGCATGTTCTGTAAGAACCGCCCCCGGTCGATCCCGGTCAAACCGGTGATTTCTGGACAAGTTTGACTTTCGCCCGAAAAAGTCAACCGAAGACTCCGAAAGTCACTCGGGGCTTTTTCGGGGCCCAAAAATCTTAGCCGTCATCACGATTGGCTTAATTGGGCCATTTCCTTTCGTTTGAGTATAATATTGGAAAAAGTCAACTTTGGTCAAACTTGGACTTTTTATCGACTAAAGCCTAATTAATTAAAGTGCTGGAATTTCATTTGGAGACTAATGGACCCTACTTGGACACATATCCATAAAAGATTGGAACAGAGGAAAGGGTTGGTCTTGGACCATTATACCCTCCTAAGGGCCTTTAAGTGGGAAAATATCTAAATGGGCTTTTGGTCCTTTTCCAATTAGGTCTATTAAAGAATTTGGAGCATCAAATTTCAGCCATTTCCTTGTTGTAGCCGAAACCTAGAGGAAAAAGGAGAGAAGAGAGCTCCCATGGAGTCATGAAGAAGAAGCAAGAGCAAAAGAGGCAAATTGGATTCATTTTCTACCCTTTTCTTCTCCAAAACCTCACCATCTTCTCCATCTCATTCTCCTAAAGGTAAGAACACTATCTAAATCTCTTTTCCATCAATTTCATTTCATGGGTTTTTCTTGGGTTTTTGCTAGAAGTTGTTGGGTTTGATTCTCTTTGTGTTAGATGTTGTTGTAGAGAAGTAATGGTTGTTTAGTGGTTGAAATCCTTGAGTTTTATTGGATTTTTTGTTTGATTTTGATTTGGAAAATCCTTGGATATTTGTTGGTTTGTTGATTCATACCATGGGTAGAGGAGTTTTGGAGGTATTTAACTGTTTTGGGAGTTTTGGATGACTGAAAATGGAGTTTGGTTGTTGTTTTTCATGAAAAAGGAGCTGGAGGTTGAAGAAGGGCGAGTCTGCCCAGATCTTCCACGGATCCGTGACTGATACCGTGACGGGAGGCGTCACGGATCCGTGATGGAGTCCGTGACGGCACACGTCACGGTCCCGTGACGTCATCCGTGATGGGTGGTGTTACGGTTCCGTGACCCATTCCGTGGCAGACCAGTTTGGGGTTCTTTTTGGGGGTTTTTCATCAAATTCGATCTTTGTTGTGAACTGGAATTTTGGGGATGTTTTTGGGACTTTTCTTGCTCTTTGGTTAGCCTTTAATTGTTTAATTGTGTTCCAAGACCTTGGAATCAAGCTTGAGAGACGAAGACTACTTGGGGACCCATGTGAAGAACGGGGAGGAAGCTAGCCGGATTTCGCCACTTGAAGTATTATTAGAGGAAGACCACAAGGTAGGGAAAATAATAACTCCTCGTGCATTTCAATACTTAGTATGCCTATTAGGGTAATAAAATTGGAAAGGTCCTAGAATTGCATATAGGATGCGAATAACTAGAATAAATGTCTTTCAATTACTAATAATTGGACGTGTCTAGTAAGCATGCTTAGGATGTGAATCACTAGTGTAACTCGCTTTCAATACTTGGGAATTGATTTACTGGTAGAAAGGCCGAGATGAGCCCTAGGATTGATTGTGTTTGCCTCACATGCCTTGGTTGCCTAGTTTGGATAAGATAAGAGTCTAATACAACTAGATGATTTGAATGTCGAACTTGGATGCTTGAATGCTTATTTGATCGGATGCTTGTATGAATGATTGTATGAATATTGAGTGTAATTTGATTGTGCTAAATGGTACATGCTCGGGTGAGTGATAGACCGATGAGGTGCGATTGGTAAGTATATCGGTAAGTGTAAGGTTATGTTAGTTCTTGTGGTACGTGGTGATAGAATTGTGATTTGCTAAGTTTGGTTGATCCATGATTGTGTAGTATGTTATCATCTTGTGAGTCTTTAAGTTGGGTTTTATATCGGTATGACACCCACGCTGCGGGTGGGGTAGTGCATGTAAGGTACCTACACCAAAGGGAATATTGGTGTGGTGTAGTACCTAAGTCGATGACTTGGTATCCGGTATGTTACCTACACCGAAGGGAATGCCGGTGTGGGGGTAGTATCATAGCCGGCGGATTGGACCCTGCGGGGCATTGATTATTGGACCCTGCAGGGTAATTTGATGGTTTACCATGCGGGGAATGGTTACTGGTTGATTCACCCGAGTGTATGCGTCCTGCGGGAGCATTACCTCGGTTCCCGATGATTTATGGTCTTTTGGAGACATTTTCGAGGGTTCCGACGAATGCGTCCTCATATGGATGTTTCCGGTATTCTCGACGTTATACGTCTTTGTGATGTCATGCGTCTCCTCTGGGCCGAGGGAAAATCCGATATGACACAAGGAGTATTGTGTATCGGAGGGTGGTGACTTCATGTCCCACGGCATTACTTGAACGCTCTATCTTCTATTGATTATTAAGAAACGTATTGTTTCCCTAAAATTCTATGATTATAGTTAGCTTTTTGAAAGCGTTAAATACCTGCTTTATTCCCGTATTTCAACACCTTCTGATTTCCTCGTACTATTGAGACTCAAACGAAATTGTGGATTTCTGTTGATTAAACTTAAAGGGAGGCCCTTGTTATTTATTTTCCCTACTGAGCGTAAGCTCACCCCTATTTGTTTTATTGATTGTTTTACAGGCTTGCGTGATGAGTAGTGGACTCGAGGCTCGGGAGCTTCTGTGGGTCCGGGTGCCTATTCTCTAGAGACGTTTTGGTCGTATTTCTTTTGATCATGAACCTTTGTTTAAAGGATTTACTATGAGTTTATTCGAGATGTTTTGGATTGAACTTAACTTGGCGAATTTATTGAAATTGTTGCACTTTTATTGTTAAACCTTAAATTATCTTCGAGTCACGTCTCGCGTCCGGTCAAAACTGGATTTGGGGCGTGACATGTTCTCTACTGTCGGATGAAGACTCGATCATCAAGGTCTCTATGTCCCAGACTCCCCGCCCTTCACCGGTGTGTACATAATATGGTATGGCGGGTCGTTTTCTCTCCCCTCGACCGATCAAGGGTGACTTGATGCTCCAGGTGATCATCAAGGCATGGGGAACCTCAACCGAGGGGTTGCTCGTAAAGGACCTTTCTTTAGGGGTGTATGGCTTCTACTTTTCATCGTGTACGATGATAGAACGAGTCCGTCAATTTGATCTCTGGTGCTTTTGGAATCACCTACTCATTTTGACGAACATCCCGGTCAACAACCTATCCTTCTTGACCATGATAAGGTTCAGCTTTGGGTGTAGATCTGGGCTTACGGTATATGGTATCCACGACCACTGACACAACTATGGGCAACTCTCTCGGGGGATGTGTCACGGTGAAGGCTAACAAGTGGGGCTTCTACTGGGGGGGGGGGGGGGGGGGGGTTCTAGCACCATATCAGTCTCCCCCTCCGCTACTCAATGGTTTCGTAGCTCCCTCTACCTATCCAGGTCACGCTTAAATATGAACATCTCCCGATGTTCTATACTTCAATTGTAGGTGCATGGGACATGATGTTCACGACCGCAACACTCCTCTACCGGGCACCCATGATCTGTCACTAACCGAGCCTGAAACCCTTTTGGTCGAGAAACTCATCCTGAGAGAGTGGTCTTCCCTACCACCGAGGGCATCCCATGAGGTTCCCCTAGATTTCGTTGTCAAGGAACGCCTTGGGTTCCACCACACCGCCTAAGTCACCAGAACCAATCGGGTCTTCTAGTCCAAACTGGTTCGCCTGCACCTCGTTAGAGACCAAGGAGGGTTCGGTGATGCCCACCAACCTACCTAACCTCACGATAGGTAGGACTCCTGCAACTGGTTCTCCAAGAGGGTATATAAGAAGGTTCCAAGAGACATTGGTCCAAATAAGACACTCTCGCGGAAGAGAACTAGGGATGATCCTTTTGAAGTAGTACATGCGAGGGATGAGAAGCAACCCTACTAGGGTCCATGACCCCGGGCTGTTTTGGAGGATGAGAAGTTCGTCCCACTTAAAGGTCCCTCCACTAGACCATGTGCTCCCTCCCCGAACCAGACACGTCACTTAGCAAGTTAAAAGTCCATGTTGGTGGATCCACGAGCATCTAGGCTATAAAGGTTGGCCTCAGGTCGAGTTGGATTTGGTTTTCCTTTCTGTTTAAGTAGTTCTTTATATTTTAGATTAGTTTCAAATACCTGCCTATACCTCATGTATTCTTAAAGGATTAGTTGTAGTCTGTCTCGAGATGGGCTACTCCCCCATTATTCTTCTCCCTCTTATCATTCAATTAAAGTAATAATATATGTTGTTTTCGCTAAAAAATATTGCAAACTAACATTTGAGGTGAAATACATTAAAAACATGTCTTCATCTAAAAAGCATGAGAACCAATCATAATCACACACCTAATATTCAACATTCAACATAATGTTACATCATTACCCAAAAACATAGTCAAACATCACACCTCTCATTTTCCCTCACGCAGGTGATGGCATGATTCTAACGTACATTAGAGTCAAACATCAAACATGCTATGTTTTTCACCTTCAAATTGTATACTTGTAAAATCAACGAGTTTCTCAACTAATCAAGATGAAAAGGATGTAGATTATTTCTCCCTCCTCCTTCGATCACTATAGATTCAATTCTGGGATCAAAAATCAAGTTTATGTGTTCTTCAGTTCTGAATATCTATGTTTTTTATGATTTTATCAACTTATTTCGTGATTTAATGTGTTTCTTGTCAAATCGTTTTTAATGAGCTTGTTTTGATATTGACTTATCCATATTTAGATGCGAATCACATCAATTTATGATTCTATGTGTTCTTCGAATTCTGAATCTTCATGTTTTATTTACATTTTTATCAACTATTCATCATAATTTATCACATGACATTTATCATCATGATACACTAAAGTTATCACCTAAATGCAAAACATTTATCAACTCAGAACAATATGTTTTTTCACATGTAAGCAATACATACATCAACTAAAAAACATTTATCAACTGTCAAACATCAATATATGAAAAATTATAACTTGGTTGTCAAACACGCATAATATTTATCACGTACGATGAACGTTTTGAATAGAGTTCATATAGATAGTGTTATGAACTGATAAATTTATTGCATTCAACTAACGTGTGTGATGATAAATGTTTTGAACACTAGATAATAAAAGTAGTGTTCTGAATTGATGAATTTTTTTAAGTCTGGTAATAACACTTATGTTGCCTCCACGATGGTTTTACCAAAATACCTCATCCACTTACCAAAATATGCAATGTTCTATTTATAAAGCCAATATGTTAGTACTTGTCAACTTTACGTCTCATATGTTTACTTATCAAATTATTGACTCTAATTCATGGATTTCTTCTCTTGACCTTTGAGGTAAGTATCTGAGTTTAGTGCTCTTTAACTGCAACATCCTATGAGTTAAGAGCTCATTTAAGATTTTATGTGTATAATTGTACATGATATTGATTTTGTTTGATCGGACACAAGCATAGAAATATGCTAACGTTTCATATGAAAAGGTATTGATTTGTTTGTCACTTCAAATGTATTGGAATTTGGAATCTTAATACCATTTCTTTTTTAAACATAAAGAGCTCCAACATCTGTTGAAAGTCTTTTTTATATGTGTTTCATGTTGATTAAATCAGGATGTTTTAGATATTTATCATTTTCAAAATTTAATGGTTGTTAAATTTAATTATTAGACCTTGTTTTAGTAGTGACTTCCTGTGTGAAGTATTTGTTTTGTGGCGGCTTCTTGCGTAAAACAGTATTGGTATTGGTTGTTGTTTTTTTTTTCCTGATCATTCTGTAATCCTCCCCGTGTAGCTCTTTTTTTCTTCAAAAGAGATTTAATTTAAATTTGTTTTGTTGATTAAAAAAAAGATCAGACCAACATTATTCCATTTATGTTTATTTCTTATTGTTATGATCAACAGGCATGTCACATGTGTGCCTGATTTGCAGATTTTGGGTTCATAAAAAAACTAATTTAAAAGCTAGCCAGATAAAATACAGTAAGATACTTGTTTTTAGAAATCAGCCGTACTTTGAAGATAATAATTAATAATCGGTGATAAAATAAAATAGAATCGAGTTATTTAGTTGATGACATGTTAGATTGGAGTTGGACTATGGATAGATAGCTATCCCTTAGTATGTCAGTGTGTGATGATCTGTTGGAGACTTGGAGGCACAAATACTAATTTTCTATCGTATGATTGATCAATGATCATCAGTAGTTTTAGTTTATATAATTTAATTTAATTATACAATATGTATTGAGAACTAATTTTTAAAATATAGGTTGTGATCAACAGTCTTTTGACTTGACCATTGTAACATATATGTTTTTTTTTTATCGGCAATACATATTCACAGTATTTGATACATGTCTTTATAGCATAGCAACGCTTTGTTAGGATTTCAAACCGTCTAGTCTAGAGGCAGTTTCTCTCTAAGGCCGTTGTCACATTTTTTGGCCTCAGTCTAGTAATACTTTTTCGTTGATATGGCGTTCATACCCTTCATCCTCTCATGTTCGTCTACTGCCCACGAGAGTCACCACTAACCAATCCCCTATATTCCCAATCTCACCCCAACTCCCATCTCATGATCACGCCGTCGCCGACATCACCCGCTCCTTTCCCAACAGTTTTTGGGAGTTCTCGCATGTTACTGTCTCTTCCCCGGTTGATCTCGGCGACAATTCTCTGAAGTCTCTGCCGCCGCCTTTGAATCCGTCGTTGGCACGACCCTCTCCCTAGCCTCCACCATCGCACCCTCCTCGACCCCTCTCTCGATTCTGGATCTGGCTAATCGAGTGGGTCTTTTTTATTTTATCTAATTTCGTTTTTGCATGGTCAAAAACTAGTACACATATATTCAAGGACTTGTGCTCTAGGGATTGGCCTTGGGAGGGGTCCCTGAAAAGAGCTATGCCTCCTTTTATAATCAATGATCGTATGTTCGGTTTAATACAATGAATAGAGCATGAAGGCTACACCTTGAGCAGCAATCACTAGTTTCGTCATAGTTTAGTTTTATTTTCAGTACGCCTTTATGACACCTCCAACACCGGTTGTACCGAATCATTTGTCTCAGAGTTTTTTGCAAAGAGACCTATTGGAGCTCTATAACATATAATGACTATTTTCTATTTTGTGGCCAGGGACTTCCTTCTGATGCACTCATTTGTAGTTGAAACTTAAGTTAATAAAATTACACCTGTCGTCCCAAAACATTAAAACTTCTCTTAAAGTAAAAGAGAAAATACGAAGAAAGGTTTAACTACAGATTACAAAAGGAAATAAAAAATCAACCTAATACAAATTTGAGCGCTGACATGACAACTCAGCCTCATAACTATCCCACCAAAGGGAGCAAACAATAAAGAGGGTCTGAAATCCCAAATTTTACAACCATTAAGAACATATGAATAGACTAGGTCTAAAACACTGATTTTTCTACCATGAAGCACACACTAATAAACACGGTCAATACCCGGAATTTCCACCTTTAAGCACAAACAACACTGACACCACCATGTCTCATCAGGACTATCGACATCACACAAAGTCCGGAAGACGGTCATTGAAAAGTCGGCGGCCAACACCGCAAACGGTAGAGGCAGATCGGAGGGCAAAACCCAGCCGAACACGCTAAACTCCATAATCTAATATGAAGGTAAGCAGGTAAAAGGCAGAAAGGCCAAACCACTCGCTGGCGGCCAACACCTTGAACCAACGAGCCCTAATCACTAAGTGGAAGGAAGCATCTAAATACCTAGAAAATTACGATAATGAGACAATGCAGGGACATAATATTAGCACCACAACAAACCGCTCGAACCACGACGATCAACACCCTGGTGGGAGAAGAAGCGCATCCCACGACCAGTTCTGAAGGGATTCGCCAGGCAAAGAATTGAAACACAGACTTGAGAAGTCCAGTTCCATAACGATCATCTTATGAGAGGATGAAGAAGCGCGTCCCACGACTAGAACTGGAACCGGCCACCTCCGACAAAGCAAGAGAGCTCCGCTGTCACCCCTAATAGAGCAAATCTACAATAGGGTCGGGAATTCCATAGCTAACACAGGCGGACGGAACTCCTTAAGATCGATATCACCACAACCACCACTCTATACGAAAAGCGATGACCAGAACAACTGCCACAAAGGCCTAATCTGCAGATGACTCGGGAGAAACAAAGAGCAAGGAACAAAAACTTAAACTTCATCGAATTCCTAAGCAGAGCACAAGCCATAAAAGGGGATACCACAATCGCCGAGTCAAACTCGGCTGACCAAAACAACCAACCTTCCAAAGATCATACTCCAGTAATGGGGTATGAACTACTGGCCCCCAAAACGACCCTTCCAGTCACAAAGAAGAAAAATCAACTTGGGGAGGAGAGTTGCTGGAGCTCCGGTGAGACACTAACAACACCAACATATTAGAGAATCGGAGAAAGGGAGTGACAAGGCTTCAGGTCGAAGCTTGAATGGCCAACACGAACCCCGAGCTCCGAGATGAGATCGAGACTAGAAGATATGGGCGAACAACTTCCAAATCTACGCCCAAGAGTAGGGAACTCGAACCCATGACAAGAATCCGACTATCTGGTGAGGTCTCTAATATCACCCGGTCACCGGAACCTCTGAAGGGGACGAAGGGGAATCCTGACACACGATTTGCATGCACTAGAGAGGACGGAGGACGAGGGGGAGGGGAAAATGGTAGGGGTTGAAGGATAAGGTCTCTTTCGGCAACAACCTCAGCCAAGGTCGGGGCCGTTACCGACGGTGGTGCACAGGATAAAGACGGTAGAACATTTTTTAGGGTAGGAGAAGACAAAGTTATAGAGAAATAGAGAACCCTTTTGTGACATATATGTTGTCGGAGCCATGATGCTCAAAACCTCAATTAATATGCCAGATGAAGATAAGTGGCCGCTCAAGTTGATAATTTGGTTGATTCACTTGGCTGACGATGTGATCGTAGGTTAGGTTTTATTGGCTAAGTCTGGCGGCCAAGCATTACACTTGATCGACGAAACAAAAACATCATCTAAGTTGTATCTTGGAGCAGAGAAATAATATTATTGTTAGATCTTCTGACATAAAAACGACCAGGAAGTCGATGTCGCTTAAAAACCACACCGTTCGATTGAATGGGTCAACAAAAACGACAATTGAGATAAGAGAAATTGATCAACCTTATCAGTTAGCACGCATGGGTCATCTGATACTATCGACTTTCTATCAAATGTCTGATATCATCTAAGTTTTTTTTATCAGAGAATGCAAATTTAAAGTAACATCTTCGGAGAGGGAAAAGGAGTACATGATGATGGTCTAGCTACAGACTAGTGAATGAATCGAGCGCTGGCATGACTGCCCAGCCTCATGACAATCGCAGCTAGGGGAATAACCTGATACAACTGATACATGAAAGAGCATTCCTATACAAGGAACCTCGACATCCCAACATGGGAGCAAACCCGACAATGATGGTCTAAAAAACCAAATATTACAACCATGAAGCGCAAAGAAAATAAAGATAAAAAGTCTAACACCCGGATTTTACAACCATGAAGTGCACAAAAAAATGAGAAGATCTTTAACCATGACTAGGCCTTTACAATCTTTTCTATCGTATAAATAGTTATCGGTCGATAGTGTATGCTCTGACACAACATAAAAACGACCAAATCTTATGAAATGTTTGCATCTTTGTAGCTATTTAATAATTTTTATGACACGAGTCCTCAAAACATCCATCCTTCCTATTTTATCATTAGAGTATCTGTTGTGGTTGACCACCACCCCACCCCATCCGAAGAGTCTTTTCTTTAGTAAAAATGACATGGTAAAATTCTGATTTGGGTCTGTAGACCCTAAAACATATCAAAATTATTAAAATATCATCATCGGGAAATCATTTATTTATTTTGAAAAAAATTAAATGAAGGGAAAACATTCAATTTCGAGAGTTTCTCCTTAACCGATTTTATAATTTCTTGATTGTGTGCGGAAACGGACGATGTTTCTACTATAGTCTGGAAAAACAAAAAAATAGAAAAAACCATGTATGAAACGAAAAAACTTCACTAATTCAAGACCAATTAAATAAATACACCACACTCATTTGAAGAATCAGAATACAATACATCACACGAACCCATTAATATTTTTCGTCATGCCACTCATGAACATTTTGTGGAAGACCTACTCCTCTTCGCTTATCTCGGAGGTGTTTACGTTCATGAATTGCTGATACTCGCGCAAGATTTTTTGAATTTTGTTTACCTTTTCAACTACATCGCCATTTGTCACTTGCTGATTTGATGATCAACAACAAACAAAATCGTGTCGACTTTGTCTTCTGTCAGCGTCGAAAATTCTGTCAACCTTTTCCTCAAGGCTTGTAGATTCGACCATTTGATCAGCGATTTTTCAAAGATTTTGTCCGTTTTTATTGTTTTTCCGACCAAATCAACAATAATCATAAAAACATTATCCACCCACAACAAATGTCCTTACTGTTCAAAATCTGAGGATATGAACAAGGTTATACCATTATACGAGTTAGATTAACCAGACAATGGAGAAACAACCCACAACTTAGCCAACTGTCTTGTCTACCATGGAAAGCTGCTAAATAAAGACTGGATTTTTGTCATGGCATGCACTAAAAGACAAAGCATATTTCTAAAAAAGACATGTTCCATTTAGTTTTATTGCCAAGCATGTTCTATTTATTTTTAGAGTTATGGATCACATTAGTGTTTTTTCATTATATATTGTACCATGTCTTCCTATTACATTGTTATTATTTGTTAGAATTGAAAATGTTGTTTGTATTTTAAATTAAGTTAATTTTAAAAATATCTAATATGATAGAGCATTTATTTTAGAACATTAGAGGGAAAAAAGAACTAATTGTTACTTGAATAGAAGATATGTGTGTATAGGTCATAGGCATAATATATAATACATTACTCGTTTAATAAAAACTAAAACTTGTTTGAGTCATTAGGACAAATAGATCTAATTGGTCGTAGTTTTCTTTATCGGTTTTAATGATAAAAATAAATTTATAAGAATTCTGGATATTTACAACTCATATTATTAATGATCTATCTAACTCCTTATCATTTATTTTAATTTTTTTAGTATGGATGAAATTTTTATTGATATAAAATAAAAATAAAAATGTTATAGAGACCATATAATAGTGGAAATAATCTAATAAGATAAGATACAGTTTCGACGACGACCGAAACATTGATCCTATAATTAAATGCCCGGGAAAATGCCGGAAGAGACTAGGGGTTCCTTATTCGAGTTGTGCTTGAGCTGTGGATCCATGAAGTTTTCTCGTCTCGACCTCGTTCAAGGAGTATGTCAGGGAAAAGAGGAGGCTGGAGGACATATAGTATCCGTCCCCTAGGGGCTTAGGTGTGACTCTTCTACAACACCCCGTGGTGTCGTACCAAACTCGTGGAGACCAGCGAGGTAGTTGTGCGAGCCTCGCGTCTGCCCAATCGAGGACCGCTCCCCTCCGGGGGGGGGGGGGGGGTGAATCCAGTGTCCTTCTTCCCTGTTCAGAGAGGCAACAATGGGCACCCAATAGAAGACCGGCCAGGCTTCCTTGTAGCGGCGATACACGGGGCGATCATTGGGGTTGGAGGCAAGAGATCGTCTGCTTTCGGGATCGGCCCGCATGAGCAAGGGTGGCGACAGATTCGACCTAAGAGGAGGGCGACGTCTGATTGAAGAAACCATAATCCCCGTTGCCTTGGGCTGACCGTGGTTGGACGACGCTCGTTGTACCAGGGAGGGAAAAGGGTCGGATGAGGAGGAGGTGGTTTCTCTATGGGCGAGCTGATCGATGGTGTTGTCGACAAGGACGACCTGTATGAGACAGGTGGGAGCAGCAGAGAGGATGGAAGAAACTGTTACACTGGTGGAGGTGGTGGACAGGACGAGGCACGAAAAAAAAAGACCGCGCACAACGATGAAATGGAACTCTATAAGACGAAAGAAAAAAGGGCGACAGTTTACTACAAAACCTAACAAAGCCATCCCCGCGATTTCTTAATACTTTTTTATTCATTTATTTTATTTTCTGTAATAGATGTAAATAATTCATAGTTCTTATTGGTATACATATTGTGTAAATGGGTAGTGTAGCTTATTGGTACTCCAACACTGAGTCATATTTTACATCACGACCATATTTGAGTCAATTTGATAAAGTTTTAAATGGCATAATATCATTCTCTTAAAGTCTAGTTGATTTACAACGATCAAGACTAACACACCAAAAAAATCATTGTATTATGTTTTGTCTATTTGTATAACAATTTAGAAACTAAAATAGAAAGCATAATTCAACATGTCACTAAAACCAAAAATGAATATGTTTGATAATGTAAAAAAAAGTGATAAATTACTCAATTACCACCTTGCATTGTTTTAAACTTTCACATAACTGTATTATTTATTGGATTAGATTTATTTGTTGACTTGCTAACATCACCATAAATTGCTGGTTTTATAAGTAGGTCATCATGAATTAAAGCAAGGAGGTCTTAGTTAGGTTGACACTATTGTGTTATTGCACTTTAGCGACATTTACTTATTAGTTCCTTGTCACGGAATAGATTGGAGAAAATAAAATTGGTAATGAGCTCAATTTAATTAACTCTTAATTCAACTCTCTCATTGCCATTATTGGATTGTGATTGGAGTTTGGTTAAAGCTATTTAGTTGCTAGTTCTTTTTTTTCATTCATTTTCTTGTTAAATCGTCATCTAATCACCCATTAAGCAAAGGTGGGGCTTACTTAAACTGCAAACGAAAAAAGGATAGAAGAAAAACAATCTTATGTCCCTAACTAATCTATAAAATAACAACCAGTTTAGATGTTCATGATCACCATGATACTTTCTCCCATCTAATAGTAAACATTCATCAATCAACAATTTTCAAAAAATAAAATAAAATAAAATAAAACCCTTCTGTCATCGACGCATCAACTCTAGGTTTATTCAACATCGCCAAGGTTCAGTGTCATGTTGTATTGTCGTTTTTGACTATATTCTAGTATTTTGACACGACAACTCGATGATGTCGGTTTCTGTCACTAGGGTTTGGCGGCAAGGAAGTCTTCAAACATGATAAGTCCAAATCCCGATCGTTGGATTTAACACGGTTCTAACAGTTAATGTATCCGCATAAAAAAAAACCAATAATTAATCAATAATTAGTTGTGAATATTTTTGTACACAAAAGAGAGTGAAAACAATTATGAGAAGTACATGCATTCGTTTCTTCACTGCCTATATGATTATTTTTGGGTTTTCAACAGAATTTATGCACACACAAATCATTTTTTTGGTGAAAATTACATTAATGCTTCATCAATTTATCTAATTTTTATCTTCTCCTTTTGTTTCTGTTTATGCGTGAGTTCAATAATTCCAGAGACAATCGAGGTCTACTGGTCCAACAGACGTTGACGGCTCGTCCTGATCGTCCAAGCACCTCTGCACCATGCCATGACTCGCCGCCGCCGAGGACACGCCCGTACTCAACTCTTCCTTCGATCTCATCATCGTCCTCATGCTCGAGTTCTGTCCGTTAACGTTGTTGCTGTGGCTGTTCTCGTACAACAACCTTAATATGGACTGTTCCTGCATCAGGATCGCATCTGGGTACTGAAAATTCGGGGCGTAGATCGTGCTGTGAACAGACGGCGCCGGTTTGGAGAAGAACGGCGAGGCTCGAGGGTCGTTGTTGTTGTTGTTACTGTCGCCGTTGTTGAAGGTGTCGTTGACTATGTGTTCCGTGGACTTCTCCTCCTCCTCCCCCGGCGGCGGATCGGAGAAGCAGGTCACGTGTGACGCCTCCCCGGCGCCACTGTACGGCGAGGAGTCCGTCAACGGAGGCAACATCGACGGCGAGTTACCGTACGAGCCCAATCGGACGAGTCCGGAGATGTGGGTCTTCTTCCCCCCGGAGGTTTTCTGGAAGACTCTGCAGATCACCCATTCGTTCTGTTTGAAAAACAAAAAAACAGAGGATTGAGATTGAAGAAGAAGAAGAAGAGTTACAGACAGAGTCCAGAAACAGAGGACGAGAAACAGAGGAGGGGTACGAGGAAGGAACAAAGGTGAGACCTTGGCTGTCTTGGGGAGGTTGTAGATGGAGTATTTGCCTTCTAATCTGTACTCGTGCATGACCCAATTGGTCTTTTCACCTTTGGGAGCCCTCCCTTTGTAGAAAACCAGAGTCTTCTTCATCCCCACCAGAGCTTTGCCTCTGTAGATCTCCTTGTCCTTGCCGGTGGCCTTCCAGTAGCCGGCGTCGGTGGCCCGGTTCGTCCTCAGCCCGGTCGGGTACTTCCGGTCCCTCACGCAGAAGAAGTACCATTCCTTCTCACCCATCTTCGCCTTCCCTTGATCCCCAAACAAAACACAAATCGACATAAAGGTCAGATTTTTAAACCAAAACAGAGCATCATAGACAAAACAGAGCATGAACTTACAAGGCAAATCCCAAGGCTCGCACTTGTTGAGATCGACCTCGCCGATGGCCTTGGCGAAGAAGGAGCTGTCGAGAACCTTCTGTGAGAGGTAGTGAGTTATGAGCTCCTCGTCGGTCGGGTGGAATCGGAATCCCGGCGGCAACTCCATCTTCTCGTCTTCCTTTCCAATGCTTGAAATATCCTCCATAGCCCACAATTTCAAATCCTCTCTAGATCTCCGAATCCAAACATTCCCAATTCAAGGAAAGAGATGGAAAGGTTTGATTTTTCTTCTTTCTCCTCCTTTTTGTGGATGGATTGTGAGCTAACTTTGAGATATAAAGATTGTTAAGAGAAAAGGAGGTGGGCTCAGGAACAGAGCAGCTTAAATACTGGTTTCTGGAGGAGGAGGAGGAGAAGCGTAGATTGTAAGGCAACTTGGTTTGTGTAACCATTTTTATCTTCTCACTTTGACCATATACATCCAAATCACTGTGTACTTGCAATGTACATGTGAAACGGGTTTTGTGTACATTGTAATGTGAACATGTCTTCATGGTTTGGTTTGGTAATTATTTGTTACACCAAGCTTTAGGTTTGATGGACTACACAAAACGGTTTTGTTCGTCCATTAGTGTCGGTCTTGTTGGTCAAGACAAACATTTCTTTTTCTTAGGTTTGATACTCAAACTTTAATGAGACATTTACTTGGGAGTAAATGCATGAAAGGAAATTTACTAGTTAGTAAACAGATTCACATTTGTATACATACAGATCAAAGCAGAATTATTCAAACTCTAATATCATATTAAAGTCTGATCAAAGATTACAATATCCGACTGAGATACGTCCACAAACACGGCACGATAAGTAATGTATTCATGCATGAGAAACCTGGTGTGATAAATGTTACTTAAGTTACAAATAAATGGGTAAATTTTCAAATCAGCCCACATATGAAACGTTCTTACAACATTTACCTTCATGTTTTTTTTGAAATTATATTTTTACCCTTAATGAACATATCCGACCTAGTGGGTATGTCCATCCAATTGGGTAACCTTTGTTACAGATAAAGTTGAAAATTCATTATAAGACATATTAGTTTGCAATGAATTTCAACTTAAACGTGAGTTCATCATTTTAAGGATATATTTTTACAAATTACCCCCAACTAAATGTGTGAACCAATGAGTAGAGGGCAATGATGAATTTAATTTAATCAGACAAGAAAGTCAAGGATTGGAGTACCCTTATCCCTAAGGGAGCCTCTCATGACACAGTAGCAATAGTCAATGTTATAGTACTTTCTATACATGCAATCACTTCACTTATTGGGTTCCTAGGGTACAAGTGGGTTGAGTACAGAGCAAGTAACTCAACAAGTAATTCTAACATATTTTGACATTGTATCATTGGTTAATTATCTCTACTACCCCATTTCTAATGGTAACAATCTTTAGTATCATGATGTATTGGTAACGCTCTAGACAAATTTTTGGTCAAGTTTACGCCATTTTGATGATCTGTGACTAGTTCATAAGAGGTATTAAATGTTTTGTTATCAATACATAAGGGGTATTAAATGATCTGTGACCAATTTATAAAGGGTACTAAATGATAGTTACCAAAACAGAAGTACTGTTATTAAACGTTATAAAACATAAAAATACAAAAGATATGTTACCAATAGAAAAATGGTACAAAAGATAATTAACGCTTTATCATAATCATCAAAACTAAAAACTTATGCGAATGGTTGAAACGTTGTAAAAATATGGAAGTAATTAGAGAAATGATGTTATAGTTAGTATGAAATAAATGGTGGGTGTATAATGTTGATTAAGGAAGAGGGTATAGAGTTGTTATTAGTAGATAAGAAGGGTAGGTTAAGATTTGTTGTGGAAGTCATCATCAGGGAGAGGGAGGATGGTCTGAACTGTGAGCATGATATAGCTGATTGCTGCACTGTCACTAACCTCTTTCAACCAAACACTTCCATGTTCTAATCCTTTCTTTGCCTTTTTTGGCCGTTCATGCATCTACCACACTTCATGTTTCATCCTTACCTTAACCACCCATTATATTGATTTTTAGATGTTATTAGAGCTTCGGTCCCCCGCCTAACCTCGTCTAGGTAGGTCGATTGTACAATCAGAATCGATATTGATCAGATCGATGGATTCGTCGACCCACACCAACGTCAAGAGGTTGCACCCCTTCAGGAGCCGCCAATAGAACACGGTTCTTTGAGGATTTGGGGGTATTCATTTGTAAATGAGGGCCCTCGATATTGTTTAGATAAAACCTTGCAAATGGGTTCACCTATTAACTTGGAATGCTTACGAAGGTTTTGTATAAGCATGATCACAGCGTATGGACATGAGTATCTTCAAAACCTTATTGTTCTTGACATAGACATTTGTTGTGTATCAGACATGGACATAACTTTTTGGATATGATTAGAAGTTTTGACTACATGCATTTGTAAGAGAGAGAATACTTTCGTAACATGAAAAGGAAAAATTATCAGAGATCATAACGTTTTGACCGTTATACTCGAAATAATTGTCTCACGCGTGATAAGGCATTAGCAATCTTCATGCTTCTATTTAATATGACATCGATATCAAATATATCTATTAGGTTGGATGTTCAGTTTTGATGTCCAAATTATACAATTTTGCACACATTATTTTCATGTTAACCGGACATCATAGACAAGTATTGACACATTTGTGCTATGACAAGAATTAACAATATTGTAACTGACTGAAGTTATCAACACTAGAGGTTTTAAAAAGTTATCAATAACAAATGTTTATTGTCATATGGCGAGCGTCAGTTGACTTTGTTGATGTCTTCTCACTTAATTCGGAACGACAAATATTTTCATTATAGTATTGTAGTATTTGGAACGACCAATATTCGGAGCGTTAGTTGCACTATACCAACTCAGAGGGGTCTTTTCGTTCCAAGAGAGTGATAGAAAAACCAGCAAGGGATGGTGCACATCTTCGCCTCTCATAATGACTGACAGAAAGATCAGTGAGGGATATGTAGGTCCTACTTTATCGCTGATCTTCGGGTGGCAAATGTATCACCAAGTATCGACATGATTCTTCCCTACTATCTCAAGAACTAGCACCTTTGTGTTATTAGGGCCCTCACTGATCATTTGAGGGAGGACGACGTCAGTTAGACCCTCAGGGGGTTATTCAGTCCAACAATGCATTGTCCCTTTTCCATAAATGGGAACGCTTCGTCCTAGCTCGTCGTCCTCAACAGTTGTACCGGTGGTCTTGACCTTTATCACAACATCTCTCTGACAACACATTTTGAGCACTTCGACAAATGAGTTCTAACTCCCAGAGTTAAGAAAACGTTTTTCTTTCATGTTACTCCCACGATATTTGGACTTTATATATTTATTTCTACAAGTGTTTTCTTGGGATTCTATTTTACTTTGGTGACCCTCTTGTAATCTGTAATTTCGGATGTTAATTATTTTTCTTGAAACGTGAAGACATAAGTACTTTATTAATGGTGTTAACCGATAGTAAAAGAAACTAGGTCAAAGACCATGAGCTCCAGAAACTAGGTCAAAAATTATCTGAAGAACGAAATTGCCTAATAAACCTTGAGAAGATTTGCATGGGTGACTGTTCGACCGCTTCCTGGTAGATCCTGATTTTTGGAACCAACTGGAATGCTTTGTTCGAATGGGACCGACCGACCCGCCGTCTCAATTTGTCGGGGTAACCTAACTTGGGGTGTCGTGGAACGATACACTATCTTACCGTCTCAACCCTTGGATCCCAGATCCATGGTCGGATAGCTCCTGTGCCCTTTGCAGCCGTTGCCATCTGGTGGTTGTCGCGTGGAAGGTGACGTAGAAAGGGAAAGACGAGACTCGTACTTAATGTTCACCAGAGAGGTGGCACTCAATCTAGTCCCCGAACGATGTCCATGACTCTTCCTACTCCTAGACGGATGTCCTTAGCTCTCATCATGGAGAATGCGTTCTTGACAACATCGGAAGTTGGAAGATCACCCATAAAATAAAAAACTAAGGTCGACTAGTCTCTTAAACTTTCCCCAGTCTCTTGCACTCACTCAATATTGATATATTCCCCTAGTCTCTTACACTCACTCAATATTGATATATTACTCGGACATTTATTTTTAACATATGCATATTAAAGTTAAAAGGGTGTAAATGATTCTATACATAATTTTTCTTGTTCTTCTTTAGTGGTCTAATCTTTACCTATCAGTTATAAATACTATTTTACATATACAATGACTAAAATGTTGGGTCATAGGCTCATAGCTACGAAATTCAGCGTATCTACAGACTACAAGCATCAATAATACATTGGGTAGATTATACATAATTTATTACAAATTTCATTTTTCTTTCAAAATATTGAAAAGTTTGTCATATGTTATCATTAATTCATCAGGTTAGACTATTTGATATCTCAAATCGTTAATAAATAATGCAATAAGACCTAAAATTTTATGATCAGATAAATTAATATCAAACCTGTATATAAAGTTATATAAATAAAAAGAGTTTGAATTTGTATAAACGACATGACATAAATTTAATTCTTCAAATGAATTACGGTTTTTTTATTGAACTAAATATATAGTTGATTACCATCCACCATTTTTTTTCCGGAATGGTGCTCCACGTTAATGGATTATGTATTAGTCGTGTTGTATCTAAAATTGGGTCATCGGTTTGTTCGAGTGTTCGGTTTTGTTAGCGTTGTCGATAAATTGTGTCAAATTTCTTGACCTTATTGTAGTTTTCAACTAATAATCTTACACTTGTTTGCGGCTTTGAACGAGAACACATGGTTTGAGTGTGTCTAGTAAAACGTTTATGTATAGATTATTCCAATGTTAGCTCCTAACCTCGACATAAAAGGGTTGTGTCACACAACCGCAATTTGATATTGAATATGTGAAATGGAAGAAATGAGTGAAGACTATTCTAAAAGGGTTAATTACATTCACCTACTCCGAATTATACACGTTTAACGGATACCTACCCCAAATAACGTATACATACCCCGAACTAACAATTGTGACAACATACCCCATTCCATCCATTTTTTCGTCCAATTTTTGTTCATTTTTTCAGAAATTTTGAAACTACCCGTAGTGTTATAATCCTAAAACCAACTCCAACCCTAAATCTCTCTCCAAACCTAAATCTAACCGTAAAATGGATGAAAAATTGGATGGAAGGGGGATGTTGTTACAAACTGTTAGTTCCGGGTATGTATTCGTTACAAATAACTTTGGGGTATTTATCCGTTAAACGTGTATAATACGGGGTAGGCAAGTGTAATTAACCCATTCTAAAATGAGTGAAAAAATAGAAAATGAACTACCTAGTTTTACAATGGAGAAGACTGAGTTGTTGGACACTAGTTGGTGGGTCTCCAACTACCGTTTTTTGAAACTGTGAGCATATGTGACGCTTATTGATCAGGAGACGTAGTTCAAATTAGTGAAGGCGGGGTAATTTGATCTCGGGGAATTTCTCAATCCCAATTTTGACGACGATTTTAGTTAGCTTGAATTCATCGCATGATCGCAACATCAAACATCTCTATATTGTCAACATACTGTTTCTCAGGTTCACACAATTGCATTAAACGGTTACATATAGTCAAATGTAAATATTTATAAGCTCATTATGAACATCATTGTTGATCACCACTTAAAAAAAGATTAAACAATAGTCTTTAATACATCATTTACTTGACGGCAGCTATGGGTTTAGGTAAAAGGAAGACTAACCCCTACAGATTGACATCAAGTATTTAAACTTTTTGACTTAATACTCCAAGTTTAACTAAACAAGATTACAATAAGTTTAGGCCGATAAGCTTTTGATGAAAATACCATTTTCTCCTCCAGATATTTTGTTCCCGCAAGTACGATTATGCCCGTTTGCCCTACTCTACTAATGACGCGCTTTCAATGGCATTTAAGTCATTTCCATCTTAAACTTCGATTCTTCAATTAAAGCTCCCATGATTAACCTCCTTTCCTTTTCAGGAAGGTAGCGAATCACACAGTAGCAAGACGCGTGGCCGAATTTAGCCGCATTTAGGCCTATAGGAGAGTTTCGATCTCTTCGGCAACCTCCGCAGATCGGACGGTCCGGATTAGGTGTCGGGGTCAAAACAATATGTGCCACGTCGGAGGTCAAGAGGAAACTGAAACTGACAGTGCCGCCATTGCCGACGGAGAAGCAACCAAACTCACGTACTTGGCGTGATCTGATTGGCTGGATTGGTTAAAGAGGCACGCCCAACTCAAACACTTGGGACTGTGGGGCCTGCTTCCTCTGTGGAGACACGAGGCGGAGACAGGAAGCAGACACGTGTCGGGTTCTTGTTGGTGGTGTGTCTGACAATCTATGATTAGAGTTAGGCTACCCAATTACACACACTAATGATCAATCATTAATTGAAAAACAAACATATATACATATATAAAATATATGTGTTCATATCTCTGGTTTACACAGATTTAGAAGCCTTCAAAGTCAATGAAGACAGTCTATATAACATTACAATATATCTACTAAAGGATAATATATAATTTACGTATAATTTATTATATGTTTCTCTTACTGTACCTAAGTTTATTTATAAATTAGTTTTTATATTCTTTGACGATTATTAAACAGTACAAGGGAGGAGAGGTGTGACCAATAATGTTTAGCTTTTATTTTGTATATTGGTAATGTGCTCAGCATGGATATCTCATACTTTGACCCGCCGTAAAATCTCCTTACTTGATTTATTAATTCATAATCATATCCTAAGAAGTTCAGATGTCACCTTTGGAATTGATTTGATTTCTTCAGTATTTTACATGAATTAAGTTGTTTTAATTTTCTGAGTTAGATGCGTATGTTATTGCTGAATAAATGTTTTTTATTAGCCAATGAATGAAGGTTTTTTTATTACTATCATATCTTTTAATTTTCTGAGTTAGATGTATCTGTTATTGTTGAATAAATATTAGTTCTGCTATATTACATCAATCAATAACATTTTTTGGAGTTATTATTGAAAACAAATGTATCACTTCACAATCATTGGTTGTGGAGTTACTATTGTAAAAAAATGTATCACTTCATAATCATTGGAAAGCAACTTATGGAATCCATAACTTTTGGGGTTAATTACGATTGGTTACACATTGGAAAGCAAGTTATGGAATCCATAACTTTTGGGGTTAATGACGATTGGTTACACCGAAATAGAGGTCTATTTTCACATAATAGTCTCCAAATTTGAAATCAATTTGGTGACTTCAGAGATCTAGTGTTCAAGCTTCAAGGGTTAGAAGTTTGGGGTTTGAACTTAGAAGCAATTTCATCATTTCAGAAAAAAATGAACTGATAAAATGTTTCAAAATTTTAATGACTAAGTGAAATTAACCCTCAACTCTTGCTCTTAATTATCCCTAACCTTTTGTTTACCATCGGTTTGGAGCTCATTTAATAATCAATAATGTTAATTGGCTGTTTATTTAGTTGATCTTAACAAATATAGTTCAAAGTTAGCTCAATCTATTGATAGCTGAGTAGATGATTATGACCTAGCAGCAAACTAGTGAACCAAACTCGATAATGGGTTGACCAAGTACTGCAAATACAAATATATAATCATAAAACTGATTATGATCCATCATGGATTCTTTTTTGTTCAAAGTGAATGCACCCTGTATTGTAGGGCAAGGAAATATAGTATCATCAAATAAAATAGTCGTTAAGCCTATTTTGATCACAGTTTATTTGTTATAATGTACTAGCTCAAGCATTCAAATAGAAAGAACAAAGTTTCATACTACAAAAACCATAGTCAAGAAGGAATTGGAATTGATAGGGCTGGGACTATACAATACCAGTTGAAAGTTGAAACATCATCAAAGAACTAGAAACAATATTTTATTTTCAATCACAATACATCTTCAAGTACACCCTACTTACCATCAAAAGCTTATTCACAACTACATATTTCCACCTCTAAAAGTCTTGCTTATCCCCACTAGCTTCAGCTTTAAGGGCCAATGACTCAAAAACCTTAGTACATGAGAACATTAAGAAAGAACCAATCACTGAATTCAAGACTTATCATCGACAAATACCAATCACACCAATTACCGAACATAAATTCTTGAAAGAAACCTCACGATGAAAACTACGAAAGGAGAAAACAAAACAAGGTTCAACTTCAACCAAAATATGTTACTATACTGCAGTTTATATCACAACACCTATATGGTTAGATTATTCCTCAACCTAGTACTATTTTCTTCCTAGTCAACTAAACAAATTTAAAGCCAGGAACTAACAAAAGGAAGCCACAAACAAATTTTACCACAATTTAAAAGATTAGTTGATTCCAGCGACAACCAATGTGATAGGTGGTCACGAGGATCTAGTAATAAAATAACCATAAAACATCAAATGAGTGTTAAAACAAATAACCAACAGTGAATGCTCTAATACAACTGCAAGCAGAGGGAAGAAAAAGGTGTTGTAGTTCTGAGGAAGGAAACAAACAAAGCAGAAACAAAGGTAAGCCAGCTATAGAGGCTCTCTTGGAAACATGAAAGATGGAGCTTGGTAGATTTGGTGTCACGGGCATGGCATATTTCAGGAGTGACTTAAGATTGCAGATTAATATGGTCCTTCTAAAGCATCAAGGTAGGGCATAAGTATGTGAAATGCTGGTTGTTCAGTTCATCTGGTCTTCTACTTTAGGCAGAAGGCTTCATCAAAAGAGGCAGTGGCTTCAGGCTTCGTGGATCTCAGCTGTTATAATGGGAAGGGAAAGGCAATGAAAGGGAAAATAAGTGCATCAGAATTCCATTTACAGGGAGATTGGATAGGTTATAACTTACAAGATCAGACTGGCATATATGTCTAGCTCAGAGGAAGGCTCAGTAGAGTTAAACACATGAAAATAATAAAATATAAGAGTGAATGAAAGGGAAAGGATATTTGTACCTACCCCTGCCTCAATGTCAAGGCCTAGTAACCATAACTTCTCCGCCTAGGAGCAGAGCTCTGTCCAGATAACCTGGTAAGGAGCAGAACAGAAGAAAAAAAATTAACTTTTTGGCAACAAAATGACCAAGTAGAACATTAATTTCAGAATGGAGGGAGTAATATTACTAACACTCTAACAGGGCATGGGATATTAAACACGAAAATTCATCAACACTGAAACGTGAGGTTCGGGTCCAATCTAACTCTGCCTATGCTATAACTCAAATTTTCTAGCACATTTAGATATCTGGCAGCAAAGTAAAATAGACTATGGCTTGATTCATGATAAGAACAATGGATATTTATATATGCCTTACCCAGAACTACCAGTTCGCCCTGACGAATAACCACCATAAGCTGCTCCATAAGCACTGCCGCTGCTACTGATCTATAAAGAAAACAAAGACACAAAATAAGGAAAACTAGGGGGAACGTCTGGATGTATATAGACATAACTGCAAGGAAAGGCATACATAACTTATTGGTTAAGTAAACATATCAAAGAAATAGTTTTGTTCAATACTACCAAAAGTAAAATGTCCACAAGTTTTATCACAATGTTTCAAGAAACTTATGTACACTAAAGTAAAAAATTGTATTATATTATTCTGATTAAAGTACTCCAAGAATTCCAAAATAGATTTGTTATTCAATCATTGGCACAGATAAAGGATTAGGAGAGCTAGAGCTCAACTGTACTGTGTCCTCATGTGCCCCATCTTGCCAAGACACTCATATGTTAATAACTAACTAATACAAGAATTATTGTTAATCAATACATACAAAAGTTTACTCCCACAAAAGGAAAGTGGACACTTATTTTGGAACAAAGAGGTGATAGATAATTTATACCTGTGAACTACCATAACCTCCATGACCATCATAAGCACTAGAATATGAATGTCCACGCCCATGCCTTTTGCTGTCCCTACTTTCATAATCCAACCCATCCCCACTATCTGCTGAAGCGGGAAAATATGGAAGCACTGGCAGATATGTAGAGATTGGTCCCTCTCTGTCAAAGAGATTTCCTCTTAATCGTCTGGCTACTTGTACAAGAGCATCCTTGGCAACATCAAGGTCTCCAGAAATCTAACATTGTAAGATATTAGCAGTCTCCCATTTTCATAGTTTTAACATCTCTTATGACCTTAGAACCACTAAACCAATTGAATAATATGTAAACAAAAACCAAAAAGTTTGTTACCTGCACCATCTCATCACCATCAGATGCAACTTTAGGAAGGTTTTCCTTTGAAAGTATTCGAATATTAGCCTTGGTTATTCTCCTTAGCTCACTTATGATAGCTCCTCCCTTACCAATAAGGCAACCAATCCGTGAGGTCGGTACAAGCAGGCGGGTTGTAAATGAGATAATGCCAGAATCTCTTTCTACTTTCTCACTGCAACGAGGTTGCAAGCGCACAGCAGCCTCAATAGTTGGAGAGAATGCATCTTCGAAGAACTGAAATAAAATGTAGGAAAATTTATATAGTGTATTACTATAAATTATTCCACCAACAAGTCCAAAATAACATGCAGAACTATATAAATATTTACCTCCTTTGCTGATACCGTTATTAAGCAATCAACCGCTTCAGTTGCTGAACTATCAACTTTAATGGTTGCCCCAGAATCCTGTCTAATCTGATTAATAATAGTACCACTCTTGCCAATGACACCTCCAATATTTGCAGTAGGGCAAACTATACAAAGAGAAAATTCCTTCGAAGATCCTTCATCTCGAGGAACTGGGTAAAAGGGGCGTGACCAGTCTCCAGAGTCACCTCGGTACCCACCAGAAGGCGCCATCATCGGTGCTATTCCTACAATTGGAGCACCATTAGGACCCATGAGTGAACCATCTGAAGGATACATACTGGGCACATTTGAGGTAAGCAGATGCTGAGACTTGGAAGGATTATCGCGTAAACGAGAGGCAATTTGTTGCAATGCCTTCTTCACAACTGGGGGTTCCCCAGAAATCTGAAAGAACAGAGAAAATGCGATAAATGCACGGAACTATCCGCCTAAGAATTTGCGTCAAAAGCATTTGGCAGAAGTGTATAAGAGATTTACAGCATAAACTATTTTGTTAAAAAAGACTATCAACATTAACAATGAGGTAACATACAGTGTTTTGGTTTCAGATCAAAGTTCCATTCAAGAACACATTATAGCCAAAATTATCAATGATCGTGCAAATACAACCTGACCCAATCCATGACTTTGGATATCCGAAATTAAGAAGAAATTATAATGTCCATGCCGAAGATAAGCAAACACATAAGAAAACTGAGAGATTAAACAAAGTTACCTGTACAAGTTCATCAGAGCTCAATGCACAACGAGGCAAATGTCTATCCTTCAGGATACGAATCTGGGCACCAGTTTCACTGCGTATGTTTTGTACTATCTGCCCACCTTTCCCAATAACACATCCAATCTGATCAGATGGTACAAGAAGACGAGCAGTAACCTCACGGCCTTCATTATCCTCATCACCCTGCAAATCTTCAGCCACAATTCTGTCATGCACCCTAAACAGAGCATCCTGAGCTGGAGAAACATAATCACCACTATCTCCAAAACCATTGGTCTCATCACTAGGGCTGTAGATGGTAACAACCCGCTCGTCACAGCCTGATACAGTCTCACCAATCCTAATCTTTGCTTTGGTATCAGCCCTTAACTGCTTCACAATCTCCCCTCCTCTTCCTATAATGCTTCCAATCTTACGTCCAGGGCACAAGTATCGGTATACATTATCTTCAGAGTCAATAGTAAAGTCCCTATCGTCACCAGGATTCCTCCTTTTACTCCCTCCATTGTCATAGTCAGAATGTGAATGCGGTCGTTTCCCATAGCTATTTCTCTGGCCAGCCATGGACAAACACTCAACTCTGCTTCAGAAACACAGCATAAAGATACAACAAACAATATTAGCACCCAAGTTCCCAACATTATTAGCATCCGAAGTGCTTTAAATATCATTTCACAAATGTAATAATTTATACTCTTAAATTATCAAATTTAAAGATTAAGAAAAAGACTTTAGGGTCAATGAATACAATTAAAGATGAAAACATAAGAGTTTGAATACATAAAAACTTTAACTGTCACAAACAAGCTCTACAAACCACTCAGGTAATGTTAATCGAATAGCTTAAAAATAAAAAGTCCATACAGGTTTCAAGAGAAAAATTCATTGAAATTTCGCAGGAAATATTTTCCTAAATCGCGAATACAACACAATGAATGTTGAGCCTTAAGCATTGAAATCATCAACACTCATACAAAATAAACGCTATAAATTATATTTAACTGTGTATGAACAGATCTGATGAATACACCCAGATCCCAGCAAATCAACAAACTGGGAACGAATTGCAGAAACAGAATTGAAGGACGATAGTTAAAAAGAATATAAACAACAGCTAAAAAGTGAGGTACCTTGAGTGATCAGGTCAAGGTTCACTGAATCGGAAGATGACGAGGAGAGCAGAGAGATAGATTTGGGGTAAAACAAGGTACGAAATTGGATTCGTTTTGGTTTCTAGGGTTTTGACCGGACAAGCTTTAGCTATATTTATTTATTTATTTATTCATATTGGGATTTCGGAATATTCAAAATATATTTGAAGTCCCCTGATTTCTTCATAATTGCGAAAACTCCTCGTTTTTGTACATAAATTCCTTTTAGTGTTTCAATTATTTTTAAAATATTGTAGTGTTTAATAATTAAAAACGCCTAATTTCAATCTCTATATTATAAATATCATTTTTTAGAGGAAACGACAATATTATTAAGATAATAAAGTAAATAGGTGTTCGTCTGACGACAAACCCCTTACAAACCAATAAACTAAAGATAAATAAACTGAGACATAAATGCTGAGAAATAAATTGTGTTCATATGCATAGTGACGGTCGGGGGGTTGACTGTGGTAGCATCCATGGATACCGATACAGTATGCTCCAACCATAAAACACTGATCGAGCAGACTAGGTGAAAACTGAACAGTGGTGGACCGATAACTCCTCAGTAAGTCAGTGTGCATCGTCCTCCCTTAAATGATAGGTGTAGGGCTCCTGAACGCTGGATTGCTGACTCTGAAGTGGTAGGGGATCATCTTGTCGACTGTTGGCAGAACCATTGCCACCAAACTGTCAGGGAGATGGTACAGTCGACCAACCCCTCCTTAGGCCCCCAGGCACTCATTCTTGGAGGCGGGGGTGCTTAAAGCCCCCCGCCGCTATCTGTGACGCCCCGGCAGGTGTCGACGACCCTTCCTCAGGTTCCTCGTCCCTCTCTTGGCAAGCCCGGACCGACCCGTAACCAGAGCCCAGCTCGGCCCAAGACCACCGAACTCTAGACTCCCTTGCCTGCAGCGTCGTCAACCCTTCTCCCGGAACCCTAGACAAGGTCGATGTCTTCACGGCCTCTGTTTCCAACCGCCGCTTCCAAGTCCTCGTATTCCGCTGCTCCGTTCGAACCTTCCCCGTCAACGATGAGACGAACTCTCTGAGCCAGGCACGATCCTGACACCGACATCCGCCTCCGTCAGCCTTGACGTCGAAGGAGTCCATCCCGCTGGATCCGTCCAAAGTGAACTCGGCAAGCGTGGCCGGAGAGAAGGCGTCATTTTCGTCACCCTCTACCTTCCCGGAGGCGCAGTCGCCGGTGATGTCGTGATGGGGATGAACAGAAACCACTCCACTACTCCGCGGCGACGCAGTTCGTGGAGTAAACCGATCCGATGGAAGGCTTGGGAACGCGCGGGCGGCCTCCGTCCTCACCCTACCACTCTCTCCATCACTCGCCCATACGATGGTGGTGGAACTTCCCCACGCCGCCGTCTGAAATCGCAAAGCCCTATTTTCCGAGATAAAATAAGAATGCGCTCCCCCATGTATGTTTGTTGCTTAAAAAGTACATGGCATCACCATGGTTGGGATCATGGCCATGATCAAGGCCATGATCTCCCTCTGCATCTTCGTGCACTGCTGCGGCGCTTTATAAATATCATAATTTAGTGATAAATAAGCAGAAACGTTTTAGTTGTACACAACCCTCTCTCTCTCTGCTAGGGTTAGAGTTTGTGTTTTCTTAGGGCATCCATGGCGTATTCGACGGCTAGATTGTCAAGTATCTCCAGCAAACCAACCGTGTGGCTCGTGGAGCCGGCGGAGGAAGGCGTAGGGGGTGGAGACGACGTGCTCGCCGTGGGGGAGGAGGACCCGTGTGTGCAGGGTGGCGTGGAGCTCGACACTCCGGACGAGTTCGGGGGTCCGGGGATCGTGCTGAGTGAGGACGGTGGCGAGGGGCTCGGGCAGGAGTAGATGGCGTCGGAGTCGGTGGAAGGGGCGGCGGGGGAAGAGACCTCCCTCACAGACCCGGAGTCCTTGACGCCTAGAGGGGATGCTTTGTCTCCGATGCGATTATCGGCCCTGAGGGGCAGCGAGGAACCCTTGTTGGGTGAGGTCTGGCACCACAAGGCGGCAAACAGGATTCGAAGGACGCTGGCGAGAGGCCCGAGGCCGCGAGTGGCGTGGGGGTCGAGGATGGTGCCGACGCAGTAGGAGACGGGGCATATTGTGGCGGTGACGACAGGGGGCGGAGCCGGTGGTGGTGTCCTCGGACACGGACGACACACATGTGGAGTTGCCGGCGACGATGGCTTGGAGGAGACGTAAGGGCAAGGGTGTGGCGCGGGAGAGCCCTAGTGCTTCTGATCTGGGTCTGGGCTGGCAAGCGGATGGGCCGGGCCGGGACACTGGCTCCTGCTGGATGCGCGCAGGGCGTATCGAGGTGGTTCGGGTCGTGGGGGATGGGCCCCTCGGGCCGGTCGAGGTTGGTCGGAGCGTGGGCCAACGGATGGGCCGGGTGATATTGCTGTCTGGGCGGCCCGATATGGCGCGGGTGGAGGCAGGTCGCGGGCTGGTCCGCAAACCCGGGTGGGTTTTGATGGGTCGGAGGTTCGGTTCGGGGTGACTGGTTGTACCCGCGGGATGATCCGGTAGAGCTGGACTGGGTGTCGGACGGTCAGCTCGGGTCGAACACCCCGGAAGACCCGGGTCGGGCGAGGCGGATGGTATGGGGAACCTTGGGTCCCGCCTTTTGTCGCTCTGTATCAAGGAAGTGGTGGTTCCAACAGAGGCTATTGCCAAAGCTGGAGGACAGTTTCAGTTTGCACTGGCTGCAAAGGTGCTAACTTCTAAGCGGTTTTTCTAGAAGTCTTTGGTGGATAGAATGGAGGATTTGTGGGGGGATGAAAGTGGAAGAAAAGCCGTTGGAAGGGGGCCTAGTGGCTTTCTTTTTTCGATCTGCTCGGGAAAGGGCGAGAGTTATGGCTTGAGAGCCGTGGGAGTTCTGGGAATCTCTGGTGCTGTTCACGGATCTTAGGGCTCACATGCAGGTGGGTGACCTTAGTTTTCACCATTTTTTAGTGTGGGCTAGGGTCCCTAATCTTCCGGTGGGTGCATGGAACAAGGAGGTGGGCTTTCGGGTGGGGAATGCCCTAGGGGTATGTCATGCGGTAGATGTAGAAAACTCAGGGTGTTGTTGGGGAGATTTTATGAAGATTCAGATCCGTGCTGATATACGCATCCTCATGCAGAGTCAGATATGGTTCCGGCTGTCGGAATCGCAGGTACGAACTCTTGTCCAAGTCTCGTATGAACATTTGTCATATCACTACTATGGTTGTAGCTATGCGGGCCACCTGTTCCCGTCATGACCTGTAGCCGGGGGGTGGGGGGGTTAAGGGCCGTTCCCTACGTGCCCCAGGAGACCCGGGATCCGCCCTTGAGAAGGCGAAACATGGGAAGGCGACGCCATGGACGAACTTGAGCTATCTGGGAGGTGGTAGCAAGAGGGGTTGTCACGCCCCAAATCCGGTTTCGACCGGACTCGAGACGTGAACTAAAACAATAAATAATTTAAGTAAAACAATTAAAATAAGCATTAAACGAAATTCTGAAAATAATAATCTGAAATTCGGAAACCGAGTAAAATCGGTGTTTGGTCTAAAATACACAGTACGTCTCTAGACCTAATAGCCTAGGACCCTCGCAAGCTCCTAAGCATCGAGCATCCAACTAGTACGCATCCTGCTCAAGACCTGAAAAACAACAAGATAAGGGGGTGAGCTTTCGCTCAGTAGGAAAAGTAGTTAAGGTTATAAGCAAACGCTCATCATCACGGGTAACCGTCCAATTAGGGCATACTAGTACAGCACACAACTAATTTCCAACGGAACTCGTAACCACAAACCTCAACCCAAGACCAAACCACACTCACAAACATACTCAAACGACCAAGCACAAACTGCAACCACAACACTTAACAGGTCATCAAGCATAAGGTAAACAACAAAACTTCATACACGTCCCGTACCGCAGTCCCCTACTCCGCCGGCTGTCCACATCCCGACTCTATCATATCACACCGGAACACACAGCATCGGCCTAGATATCTTCCCGGAAAACACTCGGGGTACAATCACAATACGTCACACCAGAATCTCCATCGTCCTAGACATCTTTCCGGAACTCCGTCGGGGCACGACTTCTAGAGCCAAAACACGACACCAAGTGTCAACACAAACCGTCGGCCTAGATATCCCACATCGGAATACCCCCTCAATGTAGGTATTGCACCGGAACCACTACCCGGGGGACCGCGCATACGTGGGACCACACCGTCGGCCTAGGTACTACCCTACACCGACATACACCCTCAGTCGTAGGTACCATACCGGAATACAACTCCTCTTGGAACAAACATCGAGATAATAATACGCATCGCAATGCCATAGTTCAAACACGGCTTACCAAGCCCAACAATCTTACCACAACCAGTCACGTCGGTCTATCAGCCACCCGACCATATCACAAGCAATGATTCAAATCATAACACGCATATCACACTTGCCCACAGATAACCACAACACACTACACCGAGTAATACTACGACATGCTACTCGATCTAACATACTTAAATCACACAGCGTGCATTTCAATAAAATCAAGGCACTTAAAACAACACACAACCTAAGGGCTCGTCATGGCCCGCATGCATTTCTACCAGCACAACAATCCCAAACTTACGGCTCGTAAGCTATCCCTCAATTCACTCGTTCCTCACATCCTAACCATGCAGTTCTAACAGTTCAAATTAAGTAAATACAACCTATAAGCATACTAGTAACTTTCCACAATTGAACCAATATCCGCTACGTTCCCTACCTCAAGAAGAACAAACAGCTACGTCTCCTAGCTGCTGACGTCCTGGCTCGCTACCTCTGGCCTTCTCTACGATCGAAGCCGGACTCTAAATTAACACGGAAAGCCATAATTAATAACGACTCCAAAGTTAAATTAAAAGTTACGAACAATCCACTATAAATTCAACAGTTGCCTTTTTAAACTCGAACGGGCCAAAGAGGGATTATACGACGAATCGGGTTCGAGCACCCGAGCCCTGAGTATAGAAGCCGGTACACGTTTCCCGAGGCACGGTTCCCGTGCACATATCCCGATGCATAGTTTCCGATGCATGAATCCCGAGGCACGCTTCCCACTGCACGGATCTAAGACACGGATTCCGAGGCACAAGTTTCGAGGCGTGGTTCCCGAGGTGTCCAGTTCGTCGTTCCCGCTTTTAATCCCGTCCTAAGTTCGGTGGTTCAACGTTCCTCGGTTTTGTTCAATAGTCCAATTAAAGTTCCTTTTGATTTAAATCTGATTTTGAATCCTTTTTAATTAAAATCAGTTTTGGTTTTAAAATCTTTTCTGTTAATTTCTTTAATTTCTGTTTCCAAATCGACCTGATCCAAACAGTACACGGGAAACAAAAAGAAGAAGGAAGGGGAGAAGTGGCTCGGTTTTGCAATCTGACCAACCAACGGCGAAGACGTCGCCGACCGAGGCCTCACCGTATGGAAAAAGGACGACGGTTGGCGGTGGTTGCAGCCATGGGAGCGGCGGAGCACGACGAGCTCGTCTCGCTTTAGATCTGGGTGAGACTGGCGAAGACTCGACGACCAACGGCTGCCGGAGTAACGTGAACCCTCTCTCGCTTCAGATATGGAACGAATGAGAAGTTCACCAGCTCGGCCTGCTCTTCCCGGTGGCGGGGCGATAACGGGAGCTCGGCTATGCGCGGGAGAAGAAGGCGCTGGAGAATGAGAAGAAGAAGAAGAAGAAGAAGAAGAAGAAGAAGAAGAAGAAGAAGAAGAAGAAGAAGAAGAAGAAGAAGAAGAAGAAGAAGAAGAAGAAGAAGAAGAAGAAGAAGAAGAAGAAGAAGAAGAAGAAGAAGAAGAAGAAGAAGGGTAAGGGAGAGAAAGAGCTCGAGGACGAGGACGTGGTACCGGCGAGCTTGAGCTGGACGGAAAGGAGGGAGAGGGAGACGATGGTGTGAGGAGAGAGGAGGAGAGGAGGGAGAGAGGGTCGTGAGAGAGAGAGAGGGAAGGACGGCGCTGCAAGAAGGGGAATTAGGGTTCTGACCCTAATTTGGGGTCTTTATAGCGCGGGTTTGGAAAATGGGCTTCTGGCGGATTTTGGGCCGCACGGCCCAAAGCTGAGGAGGAGATCGAGTCGGGTCGGGCCTGGCTCGGGCCGGGTGTGCTGATCGGGTCTGGTCCGCCCGGTCCAGCCCTTTACCTTTTTCTTTCCTTTTCTCTTTTTTTTTTTGCAAAAGTTCCCAAACTTCGATCCGTTTTCCAACCACAACGATCCAAACGATTAAATTTAATAATTTAAAACTTTTTACCGAGACGGTTTTCACAGGGGTAAATGGGGTCCACGCACACCATCTCCTCGGAAAATGCCACATCGTGGGAGAGAGCCGTCCTATGAGACGGGGACTGAGGACATTCCCTCGGAGTGGCTGGCTAAGGATGCTGGTCCGACGCTGTCTGGGAAGAAACGGATGGAAAGAGAGGAGGAGCTGGAAGAGTCAAAGGGTTTGACGGCGTCAGATGGAGGATCATATATAGCAGCGGCGGGGGGCCACAAGCACCCCCCGCCTCCAGGAATGAGTCCGAGGAAGCCCGGGGAGGGGTGGGTCGGCTTTGACCCCTTCCTGGCGGATAGATGGCGACGGTTCCATCTCCAACCGACAATCTTCTCCCATACCAGTCCGGAGTCAGCAATCCCGCGTCCAGGAGCCCTACAATTATCAGTTCAGGGAGGACGACGCAAGCTGACATACCAGGGGAGATGTAGGTCCACCAGTATTCCCTTTTCACTCGGTTGGCTCGCCCAGTGCCTTTTGGTAGAAGTATGTTGTATCGGTATCTCAGGATGCTACCGCAGATATCCCCTTCAACCGCCCCTATGTCTTGAGCACAATTTACTTTTCTGTTTCTGTTTTATGTTCGTTAGTTGGTTTCTGCCTTGTAAGATGAGTACAATTATGTGCTTATCTCCCTATTTTATATTTTAATAAAATTAGCACCTGTTCTTCTAAAAAAAACCAGAAACAATTCATATTATGTTGATGAAAAAATAGGAATAAACTTCTAGCTGTGCCGTGTTTAAAGTATTATATTAGATTTTAAAATTAATAGATAATAATTTGCATGGTATAAATCCTATACAACCGATTACATTTTTAGATGCTGCAACTTCCAGTAATAGAGCGAAAGCCCTTCTCTCTCTGTGCTCTGCTCTACTGTTATTATCTATAAGACTATAACTGATTTTTTTTTTCCAGAAATATACCCAACAAAGCTTTCCCGGAAAATCTACACACTTTCCACACAACCAAACACCAATCTTCTCTCCATATCTTCCTCCAAACCCTAACCCCGATCTCTTTCCGCCCTCGATATCAGGTCTGATTCGATTTCTTCGCTTTGGCCAGAGCACCGGATTTGATGTCATCCTCTAACCAGACCCAGTTCCGGTACACACAGACCCCATCTAAGGTCCTCCACCTCCGCAATCTCCCATGGGAGTGCTCTGAAGAAGAGCTCATCGAACTCTGCAAACCCTTCGGTAAGATCGTCAACACCAAGTGTAATGTCGGTGCCAATCGCAACCAGGCCTTCGTCGAATTCGTGAGTTGCTTTCGTTCCGATTTCCATTTCAATTTTCCGCTCTATTTCCGCATAGCAGTAGATTCATTGCTCCGGATTTATTTTGGAAATAGTGACCAATCTGAATTGTATACTAGATTTGGTTTCGGGAGTATGTGAACTATTAGATGTTTTCAGGGAAAATACGTATATGTTTTGTAGATATGTGGGAATTAGTTCGCACATCTTACAAATTGCATTTCAAATTTGACAAAATCAGTGATCTTACTTGCAGTCGGACCAAAATCAGGCCATCTCCATGGTTTCATATTATGCTTCCTCTTCAGAGCCTGCACAAGTTCGTGGTAAAACTGTGTACATTCAGTATTCGAATAGACATGAAATTGTCAACAACAAGAGTCCCGGAGACGTTCCTGGAAATGTTTTGCTGGTAACTATAGAGGGTGTGGAGGCTGGCGACGTGAGCATAGATGTAATCCACTTGGTATGTTTTTTCAGCTGCCTGTGATAAATATATTTACCTGTTTTGTAATATGTGACTTGCCTTTGCATTTTCTAGCAGTTCCATGTACGGAAAAATATTATATGTATGATTCATATACCTTTGCTCCTAAATAGGAAGTTGTAACCCTCTGAGACTGAATTTGTAGTTACATTTTCGTCATTCAAGAGTATAGAAGTTGGGAAAATTGGTGGGAGGAGGACGCAATAAGGAGGCTGAGATAAGTTAGAAATGACTTGGATGAACCTTAAAAATCTAGGTGATATAATTATAACCTAAAATATCTAGCTATGTATATCTGGCATTTATGACCCTGTACGTACCTTCCCCGAGATTTTCTAGCTGGTTCGTGGTAGGAGAATGATCAAATACACACTGCTTTCTTTTTTGTTTCTAAAATAACAAAGCTTATATGTTAATGTTATGCAATTCACATTTACTTTGTGTTCTTTTCTATTTAATAATTGGGTATAGCATCATATTGATATGCATTATCGTTTGTTTCTTGTACGAAATTGTTGTCATTCGTTTCAAAATTTGCTATACCTCCTAATTGCTTTCTCTTACACTGATTTCCTTTCTATTTTAAATCAGTCATCTTTATTTCATCTTCTCCTTGTAGTTTATCAGCACTAAGTCATGCGTTTGGCATTGGAACAAATTTATTTTTCTCTCCTCTTTTATTTAGAATAGCACCCTGATTCTTATGTGTCAATTTGATTGGAATCAGTTGAATCACAGATGGTGATGCCTCTTAATAATATCTTTTGTTGGAGGCAGTTTGGAAATATTATCATGTACGTCTAAGGTCTATCTTCACGAATATATGTACAGGTGTCATTCTGCGCTCATTTCCTATGTTTGAATATATTATTTATTAGTTACATTATATCCACATGTAGGGTGGTTTATATCTGTGCAATTTTTTCTCATTATATTTATTCAATTTAACTATATCCACCTGTATGTATTACAGGTGTTTTCTGCATTTGGCTTTGTGCACAAAATTGCTACTTTTGAAAAAGCAGCAGGTTTTCAGGTGAGACAGGAAAGGTGCACTTAAATTTTCTCAAGATTATTTCTGTTTTCCAATAAATTTCAAATTATTGTATGCATATTTTGCCAGGCCTTAATCCAATTTAGTGATGCTGAAACTGCTTCTGCTGCAAGGAATGCTTTGGATGGAAGAAGCATTCCGAGGTATGCATTCCTCCCTTTGACATTCCCTTGTAGTTATTTAGCTCTTACCGTTTGGGAAATGTCATTGATTTGATTTACTTGTGTTTGATACTTCTACTAGGTACCTGCTTCCTGAGCATGTTACTTCATGCAACTTGCGAATTTCTTATTCAGCACACACTGATTTGAATATCAAGTTTCAGTCTCACAGGAGCAGGTGTGGGCCTTTGTTTTAGTTATTTTGCTTATATTGTTTATGACAGTGCTCATTACTTGGATTTTGTCACAATTCTTTTATACTCTTGATTATATTGTTCGGACTCTTGCTAGGTGATGCATATCCTTTTTGTCATATAGGGTGAGGTAAGCTAACCAGAAAACAATGAGTTTGCTTGCCTCTTAGTAATTTCTTTCATATTTTCACGGTGTTCCTTCTCTAACTTATGCTGTTTACTGTTGAAATGAACTGAATGAAGTGCTAGCTTCTTCATGTCAACAATTCTCATATTGGATTCTTATATATGAGTATTTACTTTTCTTCTAGCTTTTTTCACAGTGTAATTGGATGGAGTGTTTTTTGTTGTGCAAATATATTACAATGTACGTCATTTTAAAGGTGTTTAGTCTTTTTTTATAGTCAATAGACTGCCATAAGCTGACTGCTCTACCAATTAAATTGCAGAGCAGCTTAATTGAGAACACACAATTCAATCTCCCTCTGCTTTGTAGTCTTGAACATTCTTGTGGTCATGTTTGTAATTTTACTTACGTGTTTAATGATAACATGAAACGAAGTTTGTGCCATTAATATTACAATCAGTGGTATGTAACTACTATTAAGCCGTGGTTTATTTCAAAATAAAATAAAATCTTGTGGTTTAAATTTTGTAGCCTCAACTGAACACCATTGCAGCTATGTCTTTGTCAAAAGTTCTATCCACGTTATAGAAGGCTTAACTCCTGATTATTTCCTTGTCAGTTATGATTTAAATTATATTATTATTATGCATATGTTGACCTTTTTACTAATATTTGGATTCTATTTCTGAAACTTCTGCATATTGATGGTCTAATGTGGGTATCACACTTAACCAAAATGTCTCCATATCTATGCAGGGACTACACAAATCCATATCTACCTGTGAACCCTACTGCAATCGATGGGCTTTTTCAGGTAACTTCTTTTGTTTTACCCTTTGCTTTATTGTAGATCTTGAGTATGCACTAACAAGCTGTCACCTCTAGCCTGTTGTTGGTCCTGATGGGAAGAAGAAAGAGGCTGAGAGTAATGTACTTCTTGCTTCAATTGAAAATATGCAGTATGCCGTCACGGTGGATGTTCTTCATACGGTAAGGAATCTATTTGTCCGTTCTTACATGAACTAATTGGTTAATTGATGCCTACTAGGGCTTGGCCTAGTGGTAAGGCAGAGCTTCACCTCTTATGAGGTCTAGACTTCTAGTGCTCAAGTCCTGGTCTGGTCACTTGCTTGGTGGATGAAGGGAATGTGGGAGTTATACTCCCTGTTGTGGAACTCATTAAGAACAAAAAGTATCATTTTTTTTTTCGGTGATACAACTCATTATAATGTTTGTTTATATATTATCTAGGTGTTCTCCTCATTTGGAACCGTCCAGAAAATTGCTATATTTGAGAAGAATGGAGGCACACAAGCATTAGTTCAATACCCTGGTATTCCTCATTACTTTCCAACTGTTAATTGTGTACAGTTCAGTGCTCTTGTAAACAGTTCCCTGTCATGTCCCCTGAAAGCTGCCATGTCATAAATCCTTTTTACTTCTGCCTTCTTTCTAATTCTAGCAATGTTGAGGTAGATGCATGATCCTAATACTGTTTTTGATCCGAGTACAAGCATTAGTTCAATACCCTGGTATTCCTCATTACTTGTCAACTGTTAATTGTGTACAGCTCAGTACTCTTGTAAACAGTTCCCTGTCATGTCCCCTTAAAGCTGCCATGTCATAAATCCTTTTTACTTCTGTCTTCTTTCTGTTTCTAGAAATGTTGAAGTAGATGCATGATCCGAGTACTGATTTTGAACTTATTATCTGTACAAATACACAATTATATCTCATGAACTCTGAATTTTGTAAAAAAAAAGTGCCTGTTCCCTGGCTGAAGATAATTGAAACACGAAAATTTTGATAGGAAAGTTGTAAGAATATTCCTATTTCGAATGAAAATACTACCAACTGGTTTGCTGGATATAAATATCTATTAATGTTGATAGAGGTTCAAGGATTTGTACTCTTCACACAAACAATGAATTTAAGAGATATTCCAGTGCAATAATCAGATTTGCATCTTTCATATCCTCACTTTGCTTCATCATTTTTGCCAAGGCCCATGGGAGAATTGGAGATATTTCTACTCTAATAATTCCTCTTTTAAAGTTAACGTTGTATGATTTACGGGGATCTGTTAAACTGCAGCGTTAAGATAGTCAATTAGATGTGGTTTAATACAATGTGGAGCAAGGAAAAGAAGCATGTATGCTTTCCCATGCTTGTGTGGATCTCTTGAAACTTACAAATCTTGTTTTGGAATATCAATGCTGCATCATGCCAGTGCTAACATGTAATGTCCAAATTTCACATGACAGTGAATTACTAATTAAAAGAAGTCCCCGAGGAGACCCCAAATGGTTCAACCATTACATCTCTATAGTTGTTTTTGGGGATGAGTTAGGGGAAGACCTACCCCTTGTTGTGTACCTCATTTGCTTGAAAGTATCTTAAAAATCTGATAAGCATATTTGGGTTATTGCAAGTTTGTATAATGGAGTCATAATTATTAGAGAGGTGTTTTCCACCTCACATTGTGTAAGTATCTATTCAGATTTAGAGGTTCATTATAAGCAAACTTTCTGGGGCTGTCATGCTGGAGTACTAATAATTTCATTTTATGTATTTTATGTTTGCCGTAGTCATGTATCTTGATATCATAATAGATGATTAGTGTGTAAGCAACTATAAAAAGGACATCTGTTATTGTGTCATTTGTTGAAATTTTTTTATTGGGGTTGTCTGGTTCGGTTGTTCTTGCTGGCTTGCTGCTGTGAACTGATGACTAATTTTTATTTACAGATGTTGCAACTGCAGCAGCTGCCAAAGAATCTTTAGAGGGACACTGCATATATGATGGTGGCTATTGTAAGCTTCATCTATCATACTCTCGTCATACTGATCTCAATGTAAAGGTATAAAATAAGTGCTTTTGAGTTAATGTTCATGAGAGAAAAATAAGAGGGAAAATGTATAAACATCATTAGAAGAAAAGTGGATCTCTTGATCTTGAATGTATGTTTCTTGACACTTAATTGCCATTTCTTTGCTATGCTGGATCTTTTTTATTATTTCCCCAATATCATCTATGTTCTGAATTTGCTTTATTTTTCCCATCTCATAGGCTTACAGTGACAAGAGCAGAGATTACACCGTCCAAGATCCAAGTTCAGCTGCAGCACAAGTTCCAGGACTCCATGGCGCTCCATCTTACCCCGGGAACAACTATCCTTCGAATATGCCTGGTCACATGCCTCCGTGGGACCCAAACATGCAGGCGAGCAGAACAACCTATGTATCGGGGCCCAGCACTTATCCCGGCCAAACCTATGCAACAGGATCCGCTCCTGCTTATGCAGGTGCAGCAATGCCTCCTGGTTCATCTCCCCTTTCTCAGCACACTAGAATGCCTCATCCAGGTGCTCAGCAAAATGCGGGACCCGGTGGTTCGTCATCTCCAGGTCAACCTCCTTACTATGGTCAGTAAGTTATATCCCCAGGTCCAAGAAATTGATTGGTTTATGGGTCATGTTAAGATGCTCTTTTTGGTTCGAATCTTGGTGGTTCATTAGTTTGTCTGAATCCGGTTTCATATGGTATCGAGTTTGAATGCATAACATTCATGTCCTGAATTGCTTTCCATTGTAAGAACCAAAATACTTTTTTCGTCGGTGAATTCAATGAAATGTTTGTTTGAAGTGCTGTGTGCACATGGTTGGTGTTACTTTTTTGCTTGGATTTTATGAATAGCAGTTGAGCACATAATCCAACAACTCCAAATCTAATAAAGGGACCTTATATATTGGTCTCTTGAGAACGTGGCTCTGCTGCTCGTGTGATAAGCTAGTCCAATAAGTAGTTCACTACAACAACAATTGAGACATTAAGCCCCCACATGATCTACCCCCAAGATTTTCCATGTAATTGATTGGTGATGTTCATGTTCACTTCTTTCCTTGTGATTTTGATTCATATGCTTTTGTTTGTTTGTAATTTAGGATTAAGTTTTGTATTGTGAGTCGAACCCTTGACCAACATCCTACCGGTTCAAGTACTTGATTATTTATATGAGTGAAATTGATTAGATTGAAGTTGTGACCATAAATATCAATCTTAGTAATGATATTTGATTTTTGTTTTTGTATCTTACTCATTTTTTTATCAGACGTGGTGGATGAAATACGGCAATGTGTCAATTATATCAGATTGGATAAACTTAAACCATAAACAAATACGAGTTCAAATTAAACTCAACTCACACGTGTAACCCTCTACAAACTTACAGATTTAGCTAATCCAATGGGGTGATTACATTTCTTGGCCAAATCCACTCAGATGTGTCGGAGAGTGACCCCAAAACCACACGGTTTGAGCCACAAAACCACTCTTATTAACCAAAAGGGATACAATTTCTACACCAAAAACCACTTTACCCTGTATGAGTAGCAAAAAAAAAATGGTCCCAACAGCTCATAGCCGGGTCGGATTGTCTTCCTCATTCAGGTATGTGATGTTGACACTCTCCCTATTTATTTCCCTCAACCCTCCCCTTCTCAACCATCCCAACACACTCACAAAATGGTTCCTCTTCTGCTCTTGTTTGTGTTCAAGTTCCTCTCTTTACCTTCATGTGCTCGTGGTTACTACGGTGGCTGGACCAAAGCCCACGCCACCTTCTACGGAGGCGGCGACGCCTCCGGGACCATGGGTGGTGCTTGTGGGTACGGCAACTTGTACAGCTCCGGTTACGGGACGAACACGGCTGCACTGAGCACGGCATTGTTCAACAATGGGCTGAGCTGTGGGTCTTGCTACCAGATCAGGTGCGTCAATGACCCTCGGTGGTGCCTCCCCGGCTCCATCCTCGTCACCGCCACCAATTTCTGCCCTCCCGGAGGCTGGTGCGACCCTCCCAACCATCACTTTGACCTCTCTCAGCCTATCTTCCAACACATTGCTCGTTACCGAGCTGGTATCGTCCCTGTCGCCTACAGAAGGTGGGTTTTCATTTTCCTTTCCCTTCCAATATTGTGTTCAACACTACAATAAATGAGTTTTGGTTTCGTATCGGACAATTATAATGTTAATATCACATGGTGATCAAGTGAACTATCTTACTTCTTCTTTGAGGTCAGAATTTCGAATCCGGTGAAAGTGAGGTTAAAGGTTAACCTATGTTTAACGTAAACCGAATCCAGTTAAGGTTTTCTGTTCTCTTTTTTTTTTTTTTATCTTTAGCGGAGTTTAGTCATGTGACAAACACATGATATTAACTTTTAAAAAATGACAATTTTACTTTTTGTAAAAAATAAATAATAACCCACTGGTGGATTTCTAGAAAAATGATAGTTTACCGTAAGTTTTTACAAAACGAATATAGTTCACTGCAAGTTTGTGTATCTTGATGACCCCATTTATGTTAATGAGCACGAATGTAATGAATGTGGTGTGGTTGTGTAGGGTTCGGTGCAGGAGGAGAGGGGGCATTAGGTTCACAATAAATGGCCACTCGTACTTCAACTTGGTGCTGATAACGAACGTGGGTGGAGCCGGCGATGTGCATGCCGTGTCCATCAAGGGGTCGAGGACCGGTTGGCAGCCGATGTCGAGGAATTGGGGGCAGAATTGGCAGAGCAACTCCTACCTCAACGGCCAGACCCTCTCCTTCATCGTCACCGCCAGCGACGGTCGCCGCGTTATCTCTTACAATGCTGTCCACGCCGGCTGGTCCTTCGGCCAGACTTACACCGGAGCTCAATTCCGTTACTAATTAACCCACCCACACCTCCACTCCACATAAGCATCATCATAATATTGTTCTTTCTTATTAAATAAACTCCTAGGTTATTACATTTATATATGTAGATCTAATATAAACATATATGTTCCTAAGTGTACAAAAACACGGGAACATGTTTTATTGGCCCTTCAAGTTTTAGATTAGTCGCGGATTAATTCTTGCAGTTAATGGAAGGTTAAAGGAGAAGTGGGAGATTTTGGATCGTTTAGATATGTATTTTACCAACTACATATCAAATAAAATAGACAACTTATTAGCTTGTCATGGCCATTTTTGTTGTTGGTTATTTTAATGATCTATAATCAATTCATAAGACATGTAAGTGTTTTGTTACCGATATATAAGAGTATTAAATGATCTGTGATCAATTTTTATTGAAACACTGTGTTACTAAAATATACGATTTTTTTATCAATGACTCGTGCTTGATTAATAAGATCAGTCTTAACAGACGGATAAAGATTAATGACAAAGATTAATACTCTATTGGAGGACTTTCAAGTGGAAGAGCTAACAATTTCTTCCATGAAGTAGGTCATTTCAGTTGTAGCAAGCACCAAAGACAAAGACAAGGATTTTGGTGCCACAATTAGCGGAGAAGTAGAAGAAAACAAAACCATGTGCATCACAAACTCTTGACTATGCCTTTTTATTTCCGTTGATATTGACAATACATAAGTTTTGGACTAAAGTCCCCGCGTGTACGGTGCGTACAACCAGCTCTTCTCCGTGCACTTACTTGTGCTTTGGAAATTGTCGGTGTCGGCAGATACTAGATTTTTATCCCCTTAATTGTAACACCCCGCCGTGCCTCACACAGAGCCCCACGCGCGACGATGTTAGGTCTGCAGCCCAATACACCCCAACCCCTCAAGTGTATTGTCCACAGACAAATACCAACATAGGTTGTTGGTGAGACTTGAACCTAAGACCTCACCCTTTATAGCATTTCCTTAAGTGATGCTATCACCAATTGAGCTGGGTTCAAGTCTCACCAACAACCTAGGTTGGTATTTGTCTGTGGACAATACACTTGAGGGGTTGGGGTGTATTGGGCTGCAGACCTAACATCGCCGCGCGTGGGGCTCTGTGTGAAGCACGGCGGGGTGTTACATTAATTAAGTGGATTGCATGTAACACTAACTATGCCTTCCTCAACAAAATGCATTTCAATCGACAATTTGAACGAAATCGGCCTCTAATAGTTACAGGTTGTGGCAATGTATTATTGAAGCTCAAATCCTCAAATACATACCCGAACACCGACAACAGTACTCGACCTCAAACCAAAGACTCCCGACCAACAGATCGGGGGTTGTGAGTGCTCTTAGTTGAAATTAATTTGGTGCGGTGGGTGGGCAAGTGTTATAGTGGAGCAAGCTGTATGCAATTTAGATATATGCATGTTACCAATCTGTGTATATGTCGATGTTGCGGGGTCGAGTACTGGATGGGACTATATACTTATGGCGCTCTACAATTTGAACTTTATATAGTAATCGTCTTGTCTTTTGAAGAGTGCAGTGCAGCTAAAATTTGAAATCATGTTTGGTACTTGATGCCGACAGTTTGAAGTAGCCAGTTATCGAGTTTGGAGTGTGAAGGTGACTTCGTTATACATATCATTTTTCTTTTTTATATTCAATGCTATCACCCATGATGAGTAGTTGTCATTTTCCTTTGTTGCGTATTTATTGGACAAATGTGACATTTCCACTATTCATGCTCCAAACTAAGGAGGACCAAAGAAAAGATATAATTGTGGCAATTTGACTTATCGGGGGTTTATGTATTTTTGTTGTGAGCCAAGTTTCATGATTTTCATTTTTATTGAATGTAGCAAGTCTTTCCGGCAATTGAATTCTTCTGAAGCGTCCACACTCTTGGAGCATCGGAAGTGTGGGGTGAGTAGCTAGCGATTTTATCGTCGGATTTATCTTAATTGTGGTTTCGGTTTAAGCTTTAATTAGCGAGTTAAACAACCGTTTAAGGCTTCAGATTGAAACTAGAAAAAAATATTCAATATTGAGTATAGATTTTTATGAAAAAATACTAAAAAAATGTGAAACAAACATATGAGAAATCCATTGAGTGTTGATTTGATATGTCATATTTTTTTGATACTTTATATATCAATTTCTTAAACATTCAAAAGTGACTATATAACTAAAGATGAGTCTTCAAGAATATCAGTATTGTTTTATTGGGAAAAAAACATGACATATATTAATAACTTGTTCTAGAATGTCTTGGTTTTGTACTAAAATGTTTAGTAAAAAATATGATCATTTATTGAAAATAATCTATAAAATTTATGGACTAGAAGTATGAGTCTCATTGGGTTTAATAATATTAAAATTCGGGGTACTAATATACACTACGAACTATAAAGGTTGTCCTTCCTCAGCTTCACCCGACGTCCTTCAAGTTCGGGCCGACGTCCTTCCCTAGATTTTCCGGTTTGTCCCGTCGGTGCCGCCTACCTCCACACGCTTCCTTTTCTCCCATTTGACTGGTCGTTGGCCTCTCCAACCTCCTTCTCTAGCGAGGATCTCTTCGATCGTGGCGCCCCCTTTCCCCGTCCTCAGTTGGCCCGTCACCGCCACATGTACTATTTCAACGCTTCAGCGTACTGTGTCGACAGATTTACAGCTACTTTTCGGATCTGCATCGTCAGACCTTCGTCCAGCTTGCGGTGGTGATTTATCTTGTTTTTTTCTTGTGGTTTTTGTTTGATTTTTTCTTAGGTTCCCCATGTCATATTTTAGTCGTCAAGAGATCGGTCGTCCTTTTCTAACGAATCTCCAACAAAGTTGATCACTACCTCTGATGACATGTTCGGTCAACTCCCTCTGTTGGTAGATCCCATTTGATCGTCTATAAATAAGTTCGACCGAATGGTACTCATATTCGAACATCCTGTGTTGTTATTTATTCGTGGCTCAAGCCCAAAGTTCATATACACACAAATTACCCCCAATTAAGGTCTCTTCTAAGACAATTTCTCATTACTCCGGATTTATTGGAGAGTTTGGTTCCATGTAGGAAATTTAGACTTTAATAGGATGTTTGTATGGAAATTTCGGGCGTTGTTTTTGTCATTTTTTTTTACTTGTGTCTGTTTTAATCGAGGATATCAAACCCAAGAGTTGAGAGAAATCATCGCGTTAATCATCTTTGGGATTGTCAGGGACGGTCGATAGATTCAACCCTCTTGTTTTATTGTGTAAGGTCCCATTTTTATTAACGAACCTTCTCTAAAAAAAAGTATGATACAGTAAGGTTCATATACATATAGAGTTCCATGAGTTATGAATTAGTAAGGAGAGGTGTGATCTAACAAACAAGTTGAATACACATATAGAACGTTTCCAATATATTGATGATAGTTAGGATATGTTCAGCAAAAGGAGTTCTCCATAAATTTAACAAACTCACTAAAATCTATTCTCTCATCTTTATTTCTGTCAAAAGCTCTGATCATCCTCTTGCAGTTTCCAAGCTCCGATCCTTCCCTCAACCCCAAAACACACATCACTCTCTGCAGCTCCATAGCATCGATAAACCCATCTCTGTTCTCATCAAACACATCGAAAGCCTCCTTCACCTCCTCAAGGCTCGGCTCCTTCTCATCGAACAGCTCAATGAACTCGTTCGAACCCAACCGGTCTTGGAGCTCCTCGCTCTCGAGGCTGCAAGGTAACCCCAATCTCCCCATCACCGTCTCTGCCTCTTCTCTGCATAGGCTCCCCTCTTCTTTAATGGGGATCGTATCGTCTTCAAAGTAAGTTCTGAAACCGAGCTTGGAGTGGATGGAGAAGCAGAGGGTTGAGAAGAACTTGTCCAAACTCATTTGAGAGAAGAACCCATCGAGGAATAGGAAAAAAAGATGGAAAGATAGGTTGATCAGAGATGATGCCTTCTCCATTGTGTTACGTCTACTTGTAATAAACCGAAAATGTTAGTATATATGTGCAGAGAGCGATGAATGAAGAAGGTGAAAGATGGTGGTTCTGTGGTTGTTTATATATATGACTGGTGGTGTTGGGGGGAAGGAGCAGAGTAGTTGCAGAGGTTTGATATTGAAATGAACATCGAGGAAGTTTCTATGTTGGTGCATGTCGGGAAGGATAGAGTTGGTTCGGGCTGTCCTAACCTAAGTTTCTCTGTCTTTTCTCTACGTGGATTTCTTTAATATTGTGGTCGGTTGCCTTGTGACTTCCTCCTCCTATATTCCAAGGATTAATTTCCCCGAATTTCAGCGGATTCGAACCCTTTTTAAGAGGCGCAATAGTTTTTCTTGGATCAACGTAGATTTTTATCGAAAAAAAAGACAGCTTTATAAGAGTAAAATGTCTGAGAGTCTAAATGATTACCTAAAAGCTCCCGAATCAGAGCTTAAAGGCGTAACTTCTGAAAAAAAAGACCAAAAAACCAGGATCAACCGTCCCCCCAAATCCTTTCCCCACCTAAGGTAAGATCGGCAGAGGGCTTCACCTTATCACCTGAATGATCACTATGATCAGCCACCTAGTTCCACATGTCCACAACCATAAGAGCAACTTGGACAGCACATTTCTGATTTATCGAACGAGTTTTAGGCTTGAAAAAGGCCATTGTAGCACCATGAACCAGATGTTTCTTAAACACTTTAATAACTCGACCATTCTCATATTTTCGTCATTTTAACTGACGACTTGGGCTATTTGTTATATAACTAAACATCTGAGTAGATATTAGTTAAAAAAAAAAATGAGTGTATATATCAGATAAACGTGACAAATTCAGGGTAGGTATTTGTAATTTATCCATCATTTAATACAATTAAATCATAATAAATAAATTACTTTTTATTTCAAATTATTTGCATTGAATTGAGTTTCTATACTTGTGAAAGTTACAACAGAGGGAATCCCGAATCTGATCCAATAGATCTTATGGGCCTATAGTCCTTCCGAGTTTGGGCCAATTTGGCCACCAATGGATGTAATTGTGTGATCGTAGTAAGCCCAGGTCTACATCCAGAGAATATTATCGATTAATCGGAAATAAATCAGAATATGATACAAGTATATATTTTATTAGTGTTGACCTTGAAGCTTTGTAAAATGATATGGGCCACAAACTACCCGCATAATAAAGGCCCATAGATGGATCTGGAGCCCACGTAAATCCAATATACACTAATGACTCTGTGCCTTGTCCTCTCTAGTTGCTGTCTGGTCTGGAGCCATTCAAGCCGGCCTCAACAACCGATTCCTTCCTTCTTCCTCTCTCCCAACCTCTCATCCTCGCTATTCTTCAATTCGATTCGATTCGATTCACTTCTCTCTCCGGTTTCAGATTCCAGATACAGAATCAATCTGTGCTAATTCGATTCTTCTGGGCTGCACCGCTAGTTTCTGATCTGTTCTGGGCTCGATCGGATCGTTTGTTTTCTGGGTGGCCGGTTCGATTCGAATTTGATTCAGGATTGGTGGGTTCGATTCATTTTATGGTGGGTTTCTTCTCAGAAATCAGGATTTGATTTCTGGGTTTCGTCTGAAATGGTCTATCTCCAAAACTCAATCTCGGTCTGCAAGCCCGTTGACCAATCTGCATTCATGGCGAGCTCTGTGAATTCATCTGATTCGTGCGTCAAAGCGAGGAACAACAACCATCATCTGCATCGGAACAACAGGAACAAGACACCCAATTCCCCGAACTGCCTGAAAATCCCCGACTGCGACGGCTTCCGGTCCGCCGCCGTGGATGTCGTCATCCTGATCGCCGTGATCGGCGCTTGCGGGTTCCTGCTGTTTCCTTACCTCAAGTTCGTATCCCTGAAGCTGATCGAGGTCACGGCGGTGTTTCTGTATCTGGTGAACGAGGAGGTCTCTCAGGCTCCATTGATATACGGATCTATGGTGCTCAGCATTTCCTGCGCCGGTCTAGCTGCCTGGGCTCTTCTCTTGTGCACCGGAAGGAAATGTGGGAACCCCAAGTGCAGGGGCCTCAGGAAGGCGGCCGAATTCGATATTCAGCTGGAGACAGAAGAATGTGTGAAGAACTCAAACTCAGCTGGGAAGGATGGCATTGGAAAAAGAGGCCTTTTCGAGTTGCCCCGAGACCACCATAGAGAATTGGAGGCCGAGCTTAAGAAGATGGCGCCTCCGAATGGAAGAGCAGTACTGGTTTTTCGAGCAAGGTGTGGGTGTTCTGTTGGCAGGTTGGAGGTCCCCGGGTTGAAGAAGCACAGAAAGATCAAGAAATAGAACACAAAGCTCCATAGTTGCAGTGTGGATAGGGATGATAAGATGAATCAACACAGGACTGGGTAGGCATAATGCAGAGGAGGAGGAGAAGAGGAGAGGCCCTTCTCTGTTCAATCTTCTGCTAAACTAAACATGTTTCTTCTTAAATAAGCTCATGGGAATAAGTTGTAAGGTTTATATACTATGGTAATGGGGAATATAATTAAGAACCCTTTCTTTCATAACTTTATATAGTAATTTTGATTTCTATACCTCTTCATTCTGATAATTTTCATTGGTTGCATCTTTTTTGAATTTCTTATAGGTTGATGATTGGTGTTAAATGGGAGGTTTCTTAGTGGGTTATGTGTTTGTATATTTACAGGAAGCATGAGGTATAGAATATACTGATAATTATTGATTATGCTTCTGGTTTGAATGATTGGCTTTTGACACAAACCATTACTTTGGACTTAATGCACATGAATGATGAGAAATAAAACATAATTAGATGAATCTTATGAAGGGTTGCACTTACCTTGTTTTTTTTAGCATAGTTAAGCTTACAACTGCCTCTGTGAATTTAACTTTTCTCATAGTAATTATGCCCTCCATAGATGTTTACTAATTCACTTTAGATAAAGTTTCTTCATTCTCTAGAAATGCATTTTTACCTCATCATTTTGGTTGTGCTGCTAGTAACTGGGTTTGCAGCAGAAAAGAGAGGTTACAACTTTTGCTTAGGTTTTATGCAGGTTGTGAAGAGATATGGAAAAGCTTGGTTTGGTTAACCTATACTCTTAATTTGCAGGTAATGAGTGTAAATGTTGCATTGCTAAGCTTTTGTTCTAACTTTCTGTCTTAAAGTAGCTAATCAAATACTTCCCATGGGAAATAACATTTCATGAGGCAAAACATCTGATTTATTATCCACATTCAGACAGAGTAAAGAACATTAACTCTTTCCATAGTATACATACATATAGAAAGAAGTTGGTATCTCAACTTTTTAAGAACTGGGCACATTCAACTACTTTCCCCAGTAATGTATATACATACATATCGAGAGAAGTTCCCGGTTTGGCTAATCTAAGAAGATGCCTCTGTCACAATATTTACGGATTTACCCAGAAACAACTTCAATGCATTGCCTTGTTTCACTGTCTATTCCTGGAAAGCTTATCAAAATGTAGAACAGACTCACCAGTGGTACTTGGCAGCAACAAGGACCTCTTCATAACTATGAGCCACATTGTCCCAACTGAGATCTTGCATCATCCCTCTCCTCTGGAGCCCTTCCCAACTCTTTTTGTACTCCCTATATGTCAACAAGCAGTTCCCCAGTGCATGTATCAACTTCCCTGTGTCAGCACTATCAAAAGTCCACCCAAGCCCTGACTCGCTGTAGGGGTCGAACTGCTGCACTGTATCTCTTAGCCCACCCACAGCATGAACCACTGGAACCGTCCCGTAGTTCATTGCATACAGTTGATTCAGTCCACAAGGTTCAAATCTTGATGGCATGAGCAAAATGTCTGCACCGGCTGTGATCCGGTGAGCCGTTTTCACAGAAAATCCAACCCATCCCCTGATCTTATCATTATATTGGTTCTCAAAGTGCCTAAGCATCTGTTCCAGATCAGCTCTACCGGTTCCCAACATCACCAGTTGCACTCCCTGTTCCATCATCCATGGGATTGCCTCACCTATCAGATCAACACCTTTCTGGTGATCAAGCCGTCCGATGAAACCAATCAAAGGGACATCATCGCGGACAGGCAAACCAAGCTCCTTTTGCAAGGCTGCTTTGCACTGAGGCTTGCCAGTCTGCAGAGTCTCCAGAGAGTAATTACAATAACCATCTGAGGTTAGGTGAGTATCAAACTGAGGGTTCCAATCTCGAGAATCAATTCCATTCACAATGCCTGTTAATTTCCAGTCATTTTCATTTATGATCCCATGCAGTCCCCAACCACCTTCAGATGTTTTTATTTCCCAGGCATATCCATGGCTGACTGTAACCACACGATCTGCTGTCTTCAGACCAGCTGCAAAGATGTTGAAGTGGTCCCCTCCCACAGGATCATACAATTTGAAGAGGTCCAAGTAGTGTGGTGGAAGATCCACACAGGAGAAATCTGACACTGGTCCTCGACCCTGAGTACAAGGTATAATTCTAATCAGACAATTTATCATTTGATATCATATGTATGCAATTAAACCTATGTGAGCTAGCCATGTGAAACATATAACAGTGAGTAGGAAACAGACCTGGTGAGCTATATTATGAATTACAAGAACAGATCTTGTAAACGACATCAATCCATTGTCGCGGTAATATGCCTTGAGATACACTGGCAACAGTGCAGTGTGCCAATCATTTGCAATGAAGACCAAATTTCCATCCCCATAGCGGACACCACCGCATGGGACATGCCAAGGAACCTGAGGATAATGGACCAATTTTAAGTACTGCTTAGAAATCTTCTTATGTGAATCTAAAAAAATGGTGCTAAGGTCTGTAATTGCAAGTGCTACAAGTCTTAGTTTACTTTGCAGTGATGATTGTCAATTTATCACATTTCTTAATTCTCAGAACAGATACATGTTTACACTGTACTGTACAAAAGGAATAGTTTTCATGTGTACAATGCAAGAGCCCATAATCATTGTAACAACAGATTTTGATTGGGCAAAACTAACATTTGGCTAATATTCTTGCCCATAGCACAATTTGATGTGTTCAATGGGTGTATGCACTGGAGTTTAAGGCCTGTCAGTTTTCAACACATGGATGGTAAAGTATTATGAGTTTACACACCATGGATGTTCAACAATTTGCAATAGGAAGGTATGTGGTTTTCGTATCTAAAGGATGTTCTATACTCTATACCGTTACTTGCTTCATGCAGAACATAGAATACTATAATACCTCAACAGCAGCCTTGCAAAACAACACCATGCGCTTTAAAATATCCTGCTCAAAAAGGAAAAGACATGTAAGAGGCCAAATGCTTTCAAATGATAGTCCATGGAAAGCCATTCACAGGTCAAAGAAAATTATGAATTTTTGTTTACTAAGAAACAATAGAAGTTAGCAATAGCCCTCAGTTTGGTAAGTACCCTTGTGAATCTACAAAATTTACATCTAAAATGCCACACATTCTTTCTGATTTAAGAGGGAAAGATAAAAGAAAGAAAGATACAAGAGGTAATTCTTCAACAACATTTTTTAACTACAGAGATTTCATAGGGTAATGTGTGTCCCATTGGAACAAATTGAATTGATGCTAATAACATTAAAGTCATGAATTTCTAACCACCCTTCAGAAAAAAAAATCAATAAATAAAAGCAAATTTGATGTTTCAGGATGCCTTACCATTCTGCTCCCTCCATATATATTATTATCTAGATGGCGAAACATTGGACCTTCAATGAAAACAAAATCAACACCGTCGATGAAGGTATGGTAGTAAACTACTTCCATATCCTGCAAATACAAATTACCACTTAAATACATTTGTTTTGTTAAATGGCTCCACTGGAAATAGATAAAATTAAACTACCTAACAACATACCTGCCCTTCAACCTTATACCTTTTCCTAACTCCTGTATTTTGTACTTCAGCATAATTTTCATATAGTGGCACAACAACCTAAGATAAATAATAAAGGGAAAAAAAGACCTTTCAGTTTTATGTATTTTTATAATAACAGTTCTGTTTGAAATAAGCCAGTCAATCACAAAATTAAGTAACAAGTAGGCCAAATAAAAAAAAGTAAAAAGTACGCTCTTTTGAAAACAAAAATAATGATTCGAGTCTAGGCCATCTAAAAGAATTAAATATTTATTTTGACATGTATTGTGTCAATTGTCAACAAGGTAAAGTGGATGTAGTCAGATACAACTTTAATCAGATATATAACAGGACTAGGAAGTAAACTCATCAGGCTACTAAGAAAAAAGTCGATAAACTATTTATCTTCGCTTAATCTCTGCACATAAAATTATCACTTCCTCTGCTGAATTCATCTTATATATCAAAAAGTTATATTGAGACAACAAAATCCGATTCATCTACTGATGCTCAGTTGATCTTGACAGAATAATAAATTACCATAACCCGATGCCCACGCCTAGCCAGTGCCTTTGGCAAAGCTCCAGCAACGTCTCCAAGCCCACCTGAGAAGACTCATAAAACTTCAGTCTATGCTCACTGACCGGCCCAGATTTGCATATTAATAACATATTAAAAAACTATAAATTTCACAAAGACTGAAAGGTATTTTGGAAGCATGTTATTCAAGTAACAAACTAGACGAATGGAATGATTCAACTTAACATTAAGAAGATCGGGTACATGAGCATGAATAGTTATTAGAGATGCATTTGAGAATACCAATCAACAAGTTTAAGAGGATGGGCCTCCAAAGCAAACCACTCAAACCACAAATGTTTAAAAAAGCATTAACATAAAATTGACAGAATGATTACGCCATCTTTATATACCACATTAGGACTACTCATAAATTATGCAATTAACCCGTACTGAGTTGAGCAATGGCAATGCACACCTCCATCAAATTGAGCTTTACTAAATTCCAAACAAAATACCTGTTTTCGACCATGGAGCACATTCTGCAGCCACCAAAATAACATTCATTACATTGGCCCCAGCCAAAGGAGGGGGTTTGTTGTCTTCAATAACAGGTTCATTTGTATCAACATCTTTCTCCGGTAAACCTGATCCTTTCAAAGTTCCATCTTTTATATCTTCTACACTGGGAGAAGCAGAGGAGAATGAAAGAAAAGACGGTATCTCTAAGTTTGGGGCTATTTTGGCGGAGCCCACACTCAATGAAGTTTGCTTCGACGGTAAGGATGTTCCAGGTTCCTTCTTATTTTGATTAAAACCTCTACTAACAGGTGCAAGCAGAAATTCAGGTACCTCGTCTGCAGTAGAGGCTTGTTTGGAAGAACTCACACCCAATGGATTTTGTTTAGGAGGTATGGATGTTTCAGGTTCCTTCTTCTCAGTGAAACCTTTACTAACAGGTGAAAGTAGAAATTCTGGCACTTCATCAATGGATGAATGAACATCATTTCTAGAAAGAGTGCCTTCACTACTATGGTCTTCAACAGAATCACTAGTTGAGGCAGAACCCTGAGTTGAAAATGTACCATTGTTTCCTTCACTAGAAACTTCAGTAGTTTCTCGGTTGATGGTACTACTACTACTACTACTATTTATAGATGAAATCAGTTTCCTTCTTTCAGAAATCTGTATGCAAGGGATAAAATTGAATAGAAACAGTCAATCATCACATATAAACACCTGATCATAGTATAGTTATGAAAAAAAATTGATATGTACACTGGAAGCACAATACTCAGGACTATGATAATATAACATGAAAGTATACATAAAGAAATCATCTTGAATGCCTATTGGACCTGTAAAGATTTTTGCTGGGTAGTCAATATTATGGTAGAGAAACTCAAAGAAAAGGATGCCTATGAATGAAAGAACCTAAAACTAGGATGCTGCAATGATAGCTTTCTATAAATTACAGGAAGCTAGAGGAAGTAGCAAACTAGCAACTAACCAAAGTACGAGAGAAAACCTGTGGTCATATCTCAAGTAAGAAAGAGCATTTCAAAATGGATTCGAGGCAACTTAGTATCTACAATATGACGATGACAGAGCAAATCATTTAGGAAATGTGGGTTAGCCACTGATCGAACTTTAATTTATAACATATCAACAACTATCAAGGAAACGTAATGAGAAATGAAAGGGGAATCTCTACTTCAGCAATCATTCATGTGTCAAGAATGTAGGAGCTTTTTTTGAAGTAAAAAAGTTGTATAATTTTCCATTCTAAACAAAACAATACAGTGCTTCTATTCATACAGTGTCATTGCATAAACATTTACAATGTCAATGGGTCTCAGTAATTAACATGCCCAATGGTAAATAAGATTCAAACTCAGTCCTAAGCAATCAATTAGCCACCTGTTTCCTGCAGATGATAAGAATTCAAGCATATGCAACAATGCCCAATAATTACAAGTAAAAGACAAAATTAGCACAGCATTAATCCATCATTGCCGACAATACCTGCTGAAGTAGGTCTCTTTGCTTGGCGAGAACCTGCTTGCTCTTCTCAATAGTAGCTTGAAGAGCGTCCTCAGATTCAGAATCACCACCGTCAGCCGACCCTTTGTTGATCACTCTCGGCCGCACACTATCCCCACGACGCCTTCTTCTTTCACAGCACAGAGAAGATCGTGCACAATCTTTTCCTACCACTCTCAGAAACCCAAATGCCGAATCACGCGAGCCAGTGAGCTCGAGGAAGTTTCTCCGGCGACACTCGAGGAACTTGAACCTGGGTCCGCGCAAATTCGTGGCGTGAAGCAGCAGAGACCCATCGGTCTTGGCGTCGATGACAGAAGGAAGAGACCCCGTAGACGCCATCTCAAAGGGTTGCCTCGGAGAAGTAGCCGGAGCTCTGGAGACAGACCCAGTTGAGAAAGAGATTGGGGGAAGAGGAGCTACCAGGGAGTGAGAAGGAGCACGAGGTGGGGGTGTTTGGGAGCTAAGAAAATGAAATAAAATGGTGAGAAAGAGAAAGAGAAACCCATGGACGGCTGGAAGGAGAAGTGAAAGGGAAATCGACGACCGGCGAAGAGGGACCCACCGGAGGAGAGGAGAGTGAGAGGATATAGGGATTGAGAAATGAGGCTCAAAATCGCTAAAACTTAGGGAAGAGAAAGGAAATGAAGAGAGAGAAATATAGAGACATGTGGATGGGAGCAGCAGCTTCCACACACTCACTTGTTTTCGTGGGCCTGTTGGGCTTTTCGCTTGTGATAATTGTATGTCCTTTTCCTTCATATTTTCTCCTTAATTTAAAACGTGTAATTTTGTTTTCAAAATAATAATAAAATAAAACGTGTACATTGTTTTTGTGTTAGTTTACACCGTCCATTGTTGGATCGAAATCTATAATTAGAAGATGTCACGCAAGAGAAAATAAAATAAACCGTGTACATTGTTTTTGTATAGTTTACACCGTCCATTGTTGGATCGAAATCTATAATTAGAAGATGTCACGCAAGCGAAAAGAATGACAATGGTGTAAGAACGACCATTCGGTTACTACAAAACACATACACAAAAAAAGTTTTCTGGTGTGATGTGCAGCAACATTGTGTTGCTGTATAATCTATAATACATGAAGAGTTACAATGATTCATAATCTAACTTAACATAACTACAAATAACTTATCATAACTATAAACGTAACTGATAATAATAACTGCTAATACAATTTATCCGCAATGACCTTGTTCATGATGATCCGAAGTCGTTGTTCACGAGTTGAGGTTAGAGCACCTCCAGTGAGACGTGGTTAGGAGTGCTGCAGGGCCTTCATCGTAGGTGAAACCACTCCGCCTACCACGAGTCCTGGTAACGACGCGCATCAGTGTGGCAGGAGCGATGTAGCCCCAACGGCTAATACGTGTCCCACCAAATTTGAAAAAAAAAAATCAATTTCCTAGAAATACACTAGACTTAAAATCACACATCTTCTCTTCATCAAACTCGTTCTATATCTCCACAAGCTTCTTTCCATGGTAGACGCCAACGACTACGAATTATTCCCTGAAGACATGGAGCTGAACAAGCCTGTGAATGAAGATGAGCTTCACTCTCAAATCCGATCCCTATACTCGCTCATCCAACCCACCCAATCGACGTCATCACAATTCAACCTGGCGCAACCTCTCCAATCGGTGACGTTCAAGCCCTCGAGGAGCCGAGCGGCGAAATCAACAACATCTACACCTCCGAGGATCAAATGGAGCATTGATAAGGAGTTACGGTTGACAAGGTCATGGCTCAATAATTCTCTTGATAGCATCAGAGGGAAGGGCAAAAAGATCGAAACATACTAGACTCAAGTCGGGGAGAAGGTCAAAGACAAGGAAACCATCTGACCCAACTTGCATTTGGAAGAATTGCAGAGACCACTGGCATCAGGTGAACAAAAAGGTCAACAAAATTCAAAACCTGTGGAAGCAAACTGCGGTCACGTACCAAAATGGGAGAATCGATGATCAAATCATGGCCAAAACTGAATTTGCTTATAAAAACGAAGAGAAACATGAGTTTGCTTTGAAGCATGTTTGGATGATAGTGAACGATAACCCCAAGTGGGATGTCAAGAAGCTCTCTCAATGTAAAGAAGTTCTCTCAATGTCAAGTAGACCTCAACCCGAAACCCGACGCAAAAAGTGAAACAAACAAGCGTACAAGGTTGGACGAAAATTACAACTACACATCGACCGAAAGAACCGAGCACGAGTTGACCTCACTGGTACGCGAGGAACGTCCAACAGGACAAAAAAACGAAAGCTAAAGCCAAAGGCAAACGGAAACGGATTGAGGAGGACACATGTCCTACTAAAACAGCTAAGTTTCTAAGGGTTCAAGCGACGGAGTTGCGCATCATTGCTGAGTGCAAACAAAAGACCATCAATAGTTTTCTTGATTCGTTCGCGGCAATCAGTAACCAAGACAACTTGACGATGAGGTTGTACGCCAAAAATTGCTCTAGACACATTGGAATGGACACCACTAGAGAAGACCAACCACAGTCACTCATGTTCGTTATGGTTCAAGTTATGAGCCACACTTGACATATGTGATATATGTTTGTTTGTTCATCTATGTATTCGGGTTGTTCGACTTTGTACTAGGGTTGTTCGATATATTTTGACGTTGCTTTTTATTTTGAAATGGAAATAATAATTACCACATATGCCCTTGCTTTGACTACCGTTTCAGCCCACCGAATCAGTCAAAGTTACCATTCAAAGAATCTATCGTACTGAGTTTGCCCTATTCATTTCACCCCCCTCCCCCCAAATCTGTATATTTAATAGAAACACAACGCTTACTCTCCACACGTTTCTTCTTCTCCATTCCGATTTTCACTTTCAGTTTAAGCATTGAATCTTATCCCTCCTACTCGAATGTCTGATGGCACCCACATGGACCGATAAAGAGGATATTTTCTTTTGTCTCACGTGGATGTTACAAGCGAAAATCACCCGGGAATACTGGCTAATCGTCCACCATGAATGGCATGCAACAACCTAACAATCGTATCCCCGCTTGGAGCAGCACCTCAAGGACCACTGGCAGAAGACGAACAAGCGGGTGACATCATTTGAGCTCGTGTTCTTGAAATCCCAAGCAACACTCAGTCCTGCTGTCAACGATTCAGAGGTCATCATGGATGTCCGGGAACAATACGAGCATAATGTCGGCTTCCCTTTCACGAAGCATGACTGATGGATGATGGTTCGAGAGTGTCCCAAATGGTGTCAGTATAACGATCTAGGTCCTCTGTAGGTCTTATGTTTTTTTTTATCGTTGGTGTTTTGTAGTTTCGATTTATTGGCTCTCATAATAAATATATTTTCCATTCATTCACATTTATAAATTTGAGTTTTTTTTTCTTTTCAAAAAATACCCTGATCAGACCGATTTAGTCTCTTCGCACAGCATCGTCAAAATAAAAGACATACAAATCAAGAAAACCTAAGATAATTGTAAGTGAATTGGACCATTCGGTCTATTCCCACCGCAGATGTCTAACAAATAAAAAACAATGAGTACCTCAAACGTTAGGATAACACCACCTCTTAACATATAAAAGGTGTACATTTCCCAATCTTTATCTTGCCCACGTTTTTGTCCCCAGAACCTTTACCAGAATCAACCTCAACAGCTAATACTTATTATTTTTACACTGATATCCCAGTCTAAATTAGTGATCAGCACATTTGCCATTTTGGTGTCTAATCAAAAACCAAGATCATGGTGGAAACATGGGGCCAGGCCAAGCCCTAAAGACGGTTCCTTCTTTGACCTCTATGAGTTGCAACTTCTCTTGGCACCACTTGAGGTTTGAGGAGGAAACCATAGACATTTGCAACACCCTCCCAACAAGCTTCAAATCTATCATTGCCCATAAAATCTCCACTCTTTGACACTCCTCCACAGGCCTCACTCCTCTCTTGAACCACCTCTTCCTCCCCCATACACTCTTCACCTGCTCTTCTTTCTTCAAGCAACACAACAAAACTTCATCAACTTATTGCATACATACACTTTGACTACACATATTTTTGTTTCCATGAAACTCACCTCTTTTAGGGTCTTGATGAGGTCTGCTAGTAGCTTCAAATCTCTTGGGTCTTCAACACATGGGTAAGTCCAAGGTGGAGTCTTGAAACTCCACCATGACTTCTTGTTGTCTGCTCTTACAAACTCCCAATATGCCTTCATGCATTGCTCAATAATCTTCAATACCTCTTTTGCACTTGTTACTTCTCCTCTCATCCCTGAAAACCCTTCAAATTGAAGTTCCACATGATCCAAGGCATGTATAATTTAGAAGCAAGTCATGCTCAAGTATGTACTTTTCTTTTTTACCAATTTGCATTATTTAAACATATAAATCTTGGATTTTTAGGAACATAGTTCAAGTCCCATCAATGGTACCGTCTCACTTTTATCTTATATTTCCTTTCAATTCAGGTTGGACCTCTCTTTCTTTCCGTTTTCTTAAGGCCAAGTTATTTATTAATTTTGTAAGTTTGTGCTCTCTTATTTCTACATAAATAAGTGAAGCCTAAATCTATTTTTTTATCAGCAAATAAAGAATTCAATCCATTTCAGGCAAGAACGAGGGATCAATCCCTCAGATACAAACAGATGCAAAGAAGGACGGGTCTAATACAATCTATACCCTGAAAAACCAAAAAAGAAGTACAACAAAAACAAAGAAAAGGCATTTCAACAAAAAAACCTCATAAACAGAAAAAACAAGAATTAAAAGCCGAAATAACTGAACAAGAAGTTCTAAACAACAAAAACTAAATCTTAATACACAAATAACGGATAAGAGAAGAAACAAACCATGAAATTGAGATGGCCTATACTAGGCCTATTCCATGCTTTCAAGTTAAGAAAATCTCGAAATAGACCAAGTTTCTGACTAACCTGAAATATTAGGGACTTGGAGAAAACTCTTGAGCGAAGATCTACCCTGGATATAGTTCCAAACCCGATCGCCCTGACACCTTTCCTCTTCCAAGAACCTTTCCAAGAGAATTTGAAAGTTGTGGAACTCACCCGCCAAGTTATTGTTGCCGTAGAACATGCCTTGCCTCGCAAGAAACTCAACCTTCATGAACCGATGATGAAGAGCTTCCCATGACAGGCAAGCTTGAGCCACATACACAAGCTCTATATCACTATCTAAGCTCTTCAACACCCTCTTCCTCGCCTTCTCTTCCCCATAAGAACTCGACCGATTGCTCAACATTGCACCTACATTTTAGAACCAACAAATCAATCACTTAGGCCTCAAAATTTTCATCTAATCATCTAACATTTCAACCCCATTTACACTCACTTATTTCACATCTTCTCTCGCGACTGAGCAAATCGAACCACTTCATCCTGTCTTCATAAATCTCATACAACGGGTCAAATTCTTGCTCTTGTTCTCGACCTGTCACTGCTTCGCGGGGAGCTGATTCAAGTAGCAAAGGCTCGTCGGTTTCGAGATCATTCACAGATGAAGAAGAACTAGAACTAGACAAGAATGAAGGTTCCTCTACAGTCTTTTTTTCTCCTACACTACAGTTACTGTCCTCTTCAAATTTGAGGAATTGAACTTTATACACAATCTGTCTCTGCCCCAAACCAACACAAGAATCAACTAATCCATTTCTATTACAGTTTTGTACACTCTTAACTTCTTCTACTACTACAACTTCAGCATAATTGGTCACTTCAGTGTGCACAAAAAGATTGACGACACGACTTCTGAAGAATCTACACACACATAAACCTGGAAAAGATGTGACTTGAAGAACATAACTTAGAGTGACTAAAACAACTCTCTTGAGCAGCACGAGCCAGAGGAAGATCTGGCAACAGAGAAGAAAGATGGGGTTGATATAGAAGCTGAGATAAAACCACTTCCATAACCCACCTGGGATGATCACAGACTCTATGATAAACCAACAAGACAGAAGCAGAGCCATCTTTGCTTTTCAAGTTCACTACTCAAGCTTGAGTTTTGGGTACTTTTTTGCAATATAAACTTGCAATGAAGCATCCGAGAAGGAGGGTTGTTGGGAGATTCGTCATGTGTTGGGATAAACAAATATTAACCGGCTCGTTTGCTTATGTTTTTGGCAATATATTAGTCTTGTGCTTGCTTGGATCCTATCTATAACAGCAACTCTTTGTGGGTTTTAAAAATGGTGATAAACTTATCCAAGCATTGTACATTTCGTGCTAACTATCAATTTTGTTCCTTCCCATTTGAACACATAGAGCATCCGTAGTGGGGTCGGATTCGATAGGGTCGATTAGGTCAGAAAATAGGGTTGATTCGTGTAGTGACGGAGCTAGTTTCTTTAGTGAGGGAGGACACCGAAATTTTTCAGTGATAATACGTGACTGTAAAAGAAATTGAGGAGGGGCACAACTACGAAATTAGAAGGAATTAAGGGGTATTTTTGAAAAAAATTTGAACAATATATAAGATTTTTTCCAAAAAAAAAATTGAGGGGGCGCGTGCCCCCTGGGCCCATGTGGCTCCGCCACTGAATTCGTGGTTGTCTTGCAATGGAGGTGCGGGTCGATGCTGCCCAAAATCGACCGGTGGCTGGAGAATAAAGACAGAGGGGGAGAGAGACAAAGAAATTGAGGGTCAATTTTGTGCGTTGACAATTTCATCGATGATAGGAGAGAAAAAAAGGCGCCACCGAACGTCACATATTTCCATTTTTTTGCCGATTCGACCAACTTTTAGACCCCACTACGGATGTTCTCATTAAACAATTACCAATTCAACAAGCATACACAACTTAAATTCAACCTTCAAGACAAGCAAGTCCTTGCCCTCCCATGTAGCAAACTAGGATAAAATGAAACTGCTGGTTCAGGTTACTACCAGAGCTTGGTTTGTCTGATAGTACTATTAATCAACATTTGACTTTGATGAAGCTCAGAACCAAATGGCTGCCTAGTAGGGTTAGATTATGACATTATGTTTATATTTATTTCTGGTTTTGTAACATGCCAAGAAAGTGTCTGTGCACAACACTACAAGACTTCCCTTACATTTTAGAAGTCAACTGTGCACTATTTTTCTCACATTTTAATCATCTTTAACTTATACATGTTATTTTAAAGGCAACATGCACGAATATGACATAACGTGTAATTGTGTACTTGTACTACATCATGACATAAAGGTGCTACCTCGATATTTGACCATACATAGTAAAAGTAAATTTCAAACAATTAAAATATGATTCGTGTCGAGATTAGTAAAGTTGGTTTATTATCCATTATGCATATCATCTTCAACATTTACATGTGAAACTAGTTGAATAAATAAAGGTAAAAATCCTACAATCTGCTACCAAACTACTATCTATTGGAACAGCAAGTTGCTCCTTTTCCTTGCTGCTGCATGTGCCATAGGCACACCATCTGTCTTGGGGTTTGATAGTGAGCAACTATGTATCCATCCTTGCATTGCAGATTGCAAATCCTTGATTCGTTTACATACCGAACATCCAAACCCTCGTTCTTCAGCTCCGAAATCCAGATCCCCATTCCCACATCCTCCAGCTTGAACATCTGCATAAACACGACGACAACAATCATTTTTGGAAGAAAACAATACCACTTCGAGTACCCGAAACTTGATCATCTATCTTAACATACCTTTAGCTGACCTTTCTCGTGCTTCTTGTAAATCGCCATTGCTATGTCATTCGACACAACATAACCAGGGCCATGTGCCCATGGAGGAAACACATCCGAAGACCATTCCTTCAGTCAAAACATAGGACATTACAAATCATGGGATCCTTAGTCTATATTCTCAATTCTCATTATGGGAATATACTATCGCCCCAGAGTCAATAATGGTCATATAAGGTCAAACATAATAAGGGTCATTTATGAACAGTAAGAGTCACGTGTGAATAAAGGCAGACCTGTACTATAAATACCCGCAAAGCTAAGTAATAGTTTTTCAAGAAAATAACGATACAAAAGCATAGAGTGGAGATAATACCTCGTCACTTACAAACCATTTGCTATCGTTAAATCTTTGAGGTTGGGAAGAATTGCTGATGAGCCCGTAATACAACCCCTTGGACACCTTGATCCTTTCTAACGAATCCAAAAGCCCATTAACACGAACAAAAGCATCATCATCTGTCTTCATGACATATTTGGCTGAAGCAACCTTAGTCTGTCAAAAAAGACCAAACCAAACCAGATATGATCATGTTTAGTCTATCTTATGTCAGAAACAGATATACAGAGCCTACCCCGAATATGCAGATCGCCAGGGTCTTCCAAATCAAAAGACTATAATAGTCAACAGATAGCAGCAGCTGAATGTCTCCATATGTCTGCACCTCACCCCAGAGTCTCTCATTCACCGAATGGCTTTTATGCTGCAGCAAATTACAAAACATATTACAAATCAATACAATTCTCATACATAAACCATCAAGAACCGGTCGTTATGGTCTGATTCTCACCAAACTGACAAAGAATCGAACTGCAACAGACCCTCTTCTCACTTCAGGATATTGCATCCATGTCCTTCTAATAGCCATCCTACGTTTAAAATTGTTCACAGTAGAGAAGACACCGATGAAGAGATCCAATGATTTGTGGTACAGAAGTGGAGCAGACTTGAGCGCTTCTGAGTCAACAAAGTGCTGTGAATCCTCGGATGTGGGTAAGCCACTAGCCACCATAGATATCAAATTTAACTGTCCCGATATCCTTAACTCGTGGACAAGCCATGGCTCCATGTTCTGTGGAGTTCACATTTCAAAATGAAAAACATGTTAGAGGAGAGAATAAAGCACGGTCGGTACTAGAAAGAGGAGATGCGAGAGTTTACTTCACGATAAACAAAAGCTGTTATGTGATTGCCATCAACCGTCATTTGAAACCCTTCTTGTGCTATTCTAAGTGTCATTACCGATAGACAACCTTCCTTAAAAGGAAAATATGGCACTGTTGCTGATTCTCTTTGTGCCATTGATAACCACATATAGCGGTTCGTAGATCCTTTTGCTATGACGTTCTGGTTCTCAGTATTGCCAATCATTTCATTGCACTGAGACAAACCATCCACTGTTTAGCACGTCAAAGGAAGACTGTGAATATACTAACATAGAAAAGATTAAATAAAAATTCGCAATGTCAAGAACACGGTATTTGCAAGATTCTCAATGTTAAGAACATAATATTTGTAAGATTCTCAATGTTAAGAACATAATATTTGTAACATTCGCTATGTCAAGAACAGGGTATTTAAGATTCTCAATGTCAAGAGCGCACAGTATTTGTTATATTCTCAATGTTAAGGGCACAATATTTGTTAGATTCTCAATGTCAATAACACGGTATTTATAATATTCTCAATGGCAAGAACATAATATTCGTTAGATTCTCAATGTCAAGATCACAATCAAGTCAAGAGCACAGTACTTGTTAGATTCTTAATGTCAAAAACACAATATTTATAGGATTCTCAATGTCAAGAACACAGTATTTGTAAGACTCTCAAAGTCGAGAACAAAGTATTTACAAAATTCCCAATGCCAAGAACACGGTATTTGTAACATTCACACCGTCCAGAGCACACTTTTTGTTTTGTAGAAAAAATAAAATGGCCATTTCAAAACACTAATGAATCGAGAAAACTAAGAACATAGAAGATGATGAACAGGTACCTTTGTTATTGGTGCTGGAAGGCGAGAGGGGGCAGCGCTCCTCTTCACCCCAATGATCACCGTCATTCCACGTGTTTTGTATAATTACAGGACCCTTAGTTACATTATCACCATTAAGACGTATATTATAATCCAAAAGAATGTGCGATTTTGGCTTCCCATGAATAGGTTCCCCCATCAAACCAATCAAAAAATCACCAAGAGGGATGCCAACAATAGTGATCGAAGAACCCTTAATAAGGCCACAAGGAAAATGCAGCCTATAAGCGTCATGTCCAAGCTCAGTGCAATTCGTTCTTTGAATATCATAAGGACATTGTTCTTCCTTCGTCCTATCAACGAAACTTCCATTGTCATCACCACCGAGTTTCTTTTCAAAGGAAAGCATAAGGCCGTCCCACGCAATTTGCCCTTCTCTAATAGCCTCGACTGCATTGGGTATTCCCTTGGTGTAGTTACTTACATGCCTCAGGTGTGTCCATGTCTGAAGAACTTGGAGAATGGGGCGGGTGAGAGCTAAGTAAACTGAGACGGCGGGGTCATCTGTTTCTGAACTCATGAACGAAGGCGATACAGAATTATTCAAGGGTTTAATAGTAGGAAGTGAATCCATCAAAATTGGCTGGTTCATCAAACCAGACCTCAGGAGGAGTAAGGCACATAGAGACACTAGTAAAATGCCTCCATACCATTTGTGCATCATACTGTAACACTTACACATGAACAATTTCAGCCCGTTGGTAAGTGCTCCTGAAATCGATAAGTCGAATCTTAGTCACTCTCTGGTGTTGCCAATTAGCATATGAAAATACACAACAAAACAGACCAAAACTCAATGTTCCTTCCATTTGGGATTTAGGAAATGAAGGCCCATAAAAAGAGCTCCTTGATTACATCAAAACTCAAAATCAAAATCAAAATCACAAAGCAACCCTACAATAGATTTGAGCCCCAAAATTGTTATGAAACCCCAGAAAAAGATTCATGCAGCATTGAGATGATTCCAAAATGACAAGAAAACCCAATATCTAGAATCAGAATTTAGAATTAGATTATAAAAATGCATAAGCAAAATCGAAGGGAGGGACCAAATCAGATGAAATTAAATGAAACCCAGAATGGCATGCATGAATGTGAATAGGTACCTGGAGAGATTGATTGATGAAAAGGCGACAAGGTTTCATGAAGTTTTGATGCGTTCGTTTGGTTGTCCGAGGGGCAGTGTTACACAGTGCCTGAATCACATTTTGTTTTTACATTTCTACCGGTTTGTAGATGTCTTACACATGTGCCTCCCTCTCATTAGATCAACCATGTCCATTATTTTCATTTTATGTTTGCAAAATAGGATAAATATGTACTCTCCCTCCATATGACAATATGAATCTATTAATAACATTAGTTTTTTTAAGCATAGTGGTGGGAGTTTAATACATAGAGTTGCTAGAAAATAAAAGGATGAGACATGCTAATCCTATAACGAAATACTCGATTGTTTTAAGGACAAATATCGGAAAACAATCTTCAAAATGATGGATATGCGAATGCAGTTTACGGTAGTAATTTTCTGACTAGATTTGAAAATGCTCGTGGTAAATGATATGGGGCACTTGAGAGGATAACGGGCATCCAGAGAGAACATCAGGAAATAAGAGAACCATGATGCCAGACTTGTACCGCCCTTGGTAGGGCAAGGTGTGCGTCCCCACCCACACCCTGTTGCTCGTCCTTCTACTCATTGGACCTAACAAAGCTGTATAGCAGATCTCGCTTAATTCTTGGGGCCAACGATGGCTCATGTTCGTGCTCCACAAAAGCATTGTCTTGGCAGGAGTGTTCGTCGGACTGGTTAGACCCTATTTGTCCACGAGGCCTACTACCGGCTTCTAGATTGCCCTTTAGGTTTTACCCCTTGACTGTGATACAAGATCTTTCGACTAAGCAGGTAGTGTGCCCATGGAACAAGAAACACATGCCCCTATGTTATGCAAGCCAATCCTAGAGCAACCATTGGCTTGGTTAGGTGCGACCTGGGTAATACAAGATTTTTCTATTAAATCGGTTTGTGAGATGATAACACCTACTTTAGCGAAGGAGATGTTCCATTTCTCATCAAGGAGCTTGCATGTCCCTCAGGGGTAGAAGTGATGAAACTGAGTAAATTCAAACCCCCTCCCCCGACCAAGATTCCCCCATGGTATCCTTGTGATAGAAGAAGCAATCATTGAGCACTCTCCCACTGTTTGCTGATGTGGAACACGTCGATGGGAATGATGCAAGGATTGCAAAGCAGGTTCGCCAGATCCAATGATCCCCTAAGGATCCACACCCTGTCCTATTGGGATCTGGCATAACCCAATCTCACTCCTCCTCCCTATCTTACATACCTCTTTTGTTACCTACCATACTCTTTCTTCCGTCCAAAGGTTCCCTTAAGGGATCAATGTGTGTTTCAAGCAAAGTAGGTTAACCCGAATTGAACAAGAAAAAAATGTTAGTTGGGCCACCTCTTGAGAAAAGGGATAGATACCCTACATTGTCACTTGAAATATCCGAGCAGTTTTGTCATAAAGTCAGTGTCTCGGGCCTTTCCGAGAACATGTCTAAACATGTGTAATAATTTTATAATAAGTATTCCTTCCCTGCTAAAGAAAATTTTTGAAAAAATCTACGTTTGAGATTAAGTACGAAACAGTAAATAAAACAAAACAAAGAAAACAAAAACATTGAGACCCCCAAGCTATTGGGACTTCAAACGTCGTCCAATCCGCTCGCCAGCAACACAATCAACCCACAAGTATCATTGCAGCAACTCCATCACTTGTTGAGGCACTCTAAGCTCGATCCTCAGTTACCCGAAAAGTAACAAGTGCCCCGAACGGGTGAGAATCAGTATCCAAACGATACAAAGTAAGGAGAAGCCCCAGAACCAATGGATTTGGACTCAAAGAAACAAAGAATCTCACACCCCATAACCCCCAAACCCAACGAAAAGCCGCCAGCCAAATAGTCTTGTATATCGGCATGTACTCTACTACCTATCTTTCAGAGTTCAAAAGAATAACAAGAGCACATGAAGGTCCAAAAATATTAAGTTATTCCAAAACTACGTAAGTTTTACTCAAAATAAATTAGCACCTCAGATTGTAACTTCGAAGCCAATAGCCACCACAAAATAATTGTATTATATACGTTTCCAGAATATGCTATGGAAGCCAAGTGTATGGATCCGACAGAGTGTGGAACATATCCGCCTCTGTTTTTTCTTTCCCTCTGTCCGTTTCCGGCACAACACAACGCCTCTCTCGATCCTTCCCGAACAGGCGAACACCATCATCATCATCATCATCATCATCATCATCATCATCCTAGTACACTTACACAACTTCTAGTAACATCTCCTCAACCCTCTTCTCCCCAACTACTTAAACACCTCGTACGCAACGATACCACTTCAAACACCACTGACTCGAAACTCTACTCTACATTTCAAGTTCAAACCTTAAATTGAAAACCAAAGTTAGCCGATCAACCATCCACAAGATGTCACGTACCGTATCTTTACCCGTCTCTCGCCTTCCCATATGCAAATCTCAGGACATTCCAAAGGAGACCCACATCCCGAAACTCACCTCCGGTCGCAAAACACCCACTCTGCTGTCCCGGAGAGCCGCTCTGGGGCTCATCGGCGGCTCGGGGTTGTGCGCTTCGACTCGACCCGCCAGGGCCGAGCCGGAGAGCCCTGCAGAGTCCACTTCAAGCAGAATGTCCTACTCGAGGTTCCTGCACTACTTGGACGAAGGCGCCGTGAAGAAAGTGGACCTCTTCGACAACGGCACCGTGGCCATCGCCGAGATCCTTAACCCTGCACTTGACAAGGTCCAGAGAGTCAGGATTCAACTGCCTGGACTGCCACAGGAGCTTCTCCGGAAAATGAAAGAGAAGAACGTTGACTTTGCGGCTCATCCTCTGCAGGTCAACATGGGAGTTGCCATACTTGATTTCGTAAGCAACTTCGCTTTCCCACTGATTTTTCTGGGTTCTTTGCTGCTGAGGTCTTCTTCGAACGCTCCCGGAGGCCCCAACTTGCCCTTCGGACTCGGCAGGTATAGAATGAAACCATCCATCTCATACTTATCTTATCAGGTTTATGTCATTTTGTAAGGGGAATTATGGGTCTTAATTTGTTTTGAGTTTTGTTTTGGCGACCCTAAATTTGATCATTTTTTGTACTTCTTACTGATGTTAGTTTTGAATGGAAAACCCCTAAAATACCCTCAGCAAAAGTCAATAACCTGAAACTGAGGTTGACTTTTTTTTGTACATCCCAACTATGTTATTTCCAATTTTTGGACGGACTAACATTTTTTATTTAGTGCATTTTGGACTTTTTTTCATCCAAGACTAATGTCAACGTTTATTCAGACGGGAAATGTTAGTCCGTGCAAAATATGAAAAGGTCATAGTTGAAAAGTGCAAAAAAAGATCAATCCTGATTAAGATCGTCAAAACAAAACTCAAAATAGGTTTCTTCCATTTAGTATTGTTAAAACAGACAAAGTTATATAATTCGACTTTCAACCATCAGTTTGAATGATTATTTAAATTTATCATTTAACATGTTCTTAGAACCAAGTTTTTCATGTACAAGATTTGAATCCACCATCTATCTCTTTTTTATCTTTTCTAAATAATTCACATCAAAATCTGATTGAATTTGTTTGTTCATAGGAGCAAAGCTAAGTTTCAGATGGAACCGAACACCGGAATCACATTCAACGACGTAGCCGGTGTAGACGAGGCCAAGCAAGATTTTCAAGAGATAGTAGAGTTTCTGAGAACTCCGGAGAAGTTCACGACGGTGGGCGCGAGAATTCCCAAAGGGGTGCTACTGGTGGGGCCGCCGGGGACGGGGAAGACTCTGCTGGCGAAGGCCATAGCCGGAGAGGCAGGGGTTCCATTCTTCTCACTCTCCGGTTCAGAGTTCATCGAGATGTTCGTGGGCGTTGGGGCTTCAAGAGTGAGGGATCTATTCAACAAGGCCAAGGAGAATTCGCCTTGCTTGGTCTTCATCGACGAGATCGACGCCGTTGGGAGGATGAGAGGAACCGGCATTGGTGGAGGGAACGACGAAAGAGAGCAAACTCTGAACCAATTGCTCACCGAAATGGATGGATTTAGCGGCAACAGTGGAGTGATCGTCCTTGCTGCCACGAACCGGCCCGAGGTTCTAGATTCGGCCTTACTCAGGCCGGGGAGGTTTGACAGACGGGTACGTGTCATGTCAGAGTCTCACATCGAAAAGATATAAATTATAGATCGAGTTTTAGTTGTCAGAATCTCACATCGAAAAGATATAAATTATATTATTGATCGAGTTTTGGTTGGTTTTCGTGCAGGTTAGTGTTGGACTACCGGATGTGAGAGGAAGAGAGGAGATACTAAACGTGCATAGCAAAAACAAGACCCTTGACAAGGATGTCTCCCTAAGTGTCATTGCCATGAGAACTCCCGGATTCAGCGGGGCGGACCTTGCCAACCTGATGAACGAAGCTGCCATACTCGCTGGTCGGAGAGGCAAGGGGAAGATCACTATGAAAGAGATCGATGACTCGATCGACCGGATAGTTGCGGGAATGGAGGGGACGAAAATGACCGATGGGAAGAACAAGATTTTAGTGGCTTACCACGAAATAGGCCATGCTGTTTGTGCGTAAGTTCTACGGGCTAAGGAAAAAAGATGTGTATAGTGACCACAAGTGTCTCATGACCTAAACAATGTTACATATGTGGATGTGTTGTGTTAACAGGACATTAACTCCGGGACATGATCAAGTACAGAAAGTGACTCTTGTCCCTCGGGGCCAAGCTCGCGGCCTGACATGGTTCATGCCCGGCGAGGATCCTGCTCTCATCACTAAGCAGCAACTATTCGCCAGAATAGTTGGCGGTCTCGGTGGGAGGGCCGCAGAGGAGGTTATCTTCGGGCGATCGGAGATCACTACAGGTGCCGCTGGAGACTTGCAGCAGATCACACAAATAGCAAAACAGGTACATACTTCACATAGAAACAATGTGTATCATGTCACTACTTGATAAACTATTGTAAGACCTCTGGTCTACCTATCAGCTTAAACTTTTAAGTGAGTCAGAGATTTCAAGTACACGAAATACAAAGTTCCTAATTCATTATTGGTTTTGCAGATGGTGACAATGTTTGGCATGTCCGAAATCGGGCCATGGGCCTTGACAGATCCGGCGGTTCAGAGCGGTGATGTAGTCATGAGAATGCTAGCAAGAAACTCCATGTCGGAAAAACTCGCTGAGGATATCGATTCGTCCGTACGGGACATAATCGAGAACGCATACCAGGTTGCCAAAACCCATATAGAGAACAACAGAGAGGCCATTGATAAACTGGTGGATGTGTTGTTGGAGAAGGAAACACTCACCGGAGATGAATTCAGAGCAATCTTATCGGAGTTTACCGACATCCATGTAGACCGCAAGGACAACATGCTTATCCGTTCCTTGGCCAATGCCTAGGCATCACCAACATTGTACAGTTGTTGAGACATATTATAGTATACACTGTAATATCTAATTATATCATAGAATGAAATTAAAAATTACAAAAATAGAAGTATTACATGGTTGTAAAGAAATACAAGAATTAACATGTACAGAAACACTTACATCATGTTACCCTCTCTGAAAGTACACTGAAAAATGTACCTCGTAATTGGCTCGACCCTGAGACTCTAAAAGATGATGGGATCGCGACCAACCTCTCTTCATAAGAGCTAAGATTCGGAGTGTCGAATGTAATGTCCCGTGCATAGCTATCGAAACAGAGGACTAATTTCTTCAAACGGCGACTCGAAATGTTAATTTTTCGGGCAACAAGGCCGTAGTTTATAGACAAGGACTCGAGCATCGGGAACTTAACGAGGACTTGTTGGATCCGACGATTGGTCATGGGACAGCTTAAATCGAGCTCTCGTAGGTTGTCACAATTCGTTATGGCATCGAGTTTCAACGGTATATCAACCGAATGGATCGAAAGGACTCGAAGATCGACCCCTCCGTTGATCTCAATTCTATAGCTTCCGACGATTTTGACTTTCTTCACGTTCGGAAGGTTCTGAAGCCGAAGGAGCTGACCGTTTCCCTCGTGAGAACCTTCCAAGACAAGGACCTCGAGGACAGGACATCGGGACAAGATGTCGTGGACAAGGTTGACATCGTCGAAGTCAACGTCCACGAGCTGGAGATCCTTGAGATTCGCGAAGCTCGAAACGTCGTTCTCGAGAAACAGAGGAGGGTGCATCTGCAACGACATGTTGCATAGTTTCAGACAAGTTAAGGACTTGAATCTGAAAATTGTGTTGGCCGCCGGCAAGTCAAAGAAATGGAGGTCGTGAGGTACGAGGATGAGTTCTTCGACGAGGATCTTTGATCGGTCGATGAGTTGAACGAAGTCGAGGACGCGAGAATGGTAATGGTCGATGATGGAGTCGTAGTCTTCTTCTTCGTCGGGGTCGGGACGGGGAATGTGTAGCCGGAGGCTGACGATTCTGATGGAGCTGGCGGGTCCGGCGGCGAGGGCTCGTTGGAGGAGGCGCGTTGAGTCGTCGAGGAAATCGATGAAGTTAGTGTCGCCGTGGAAGTCGAAGGTTAGGGGGAGGATCGGAACAGAGTGCCAGATGCAACGCCAGGTGTGGGACAGGGTGATTGTTCGGACAGCGTCTTTGGTCGGGAGGAGGAGGAGGATACGATGAAGGACACCGTGCGGCAACTCGGATATTCGATCCATCGTAGGTTGTTTGTGTGGACATAGTTAGGAGGATTAATATGTATGATCTTTGTGCGAACGAAGCGAGTCAATTTTTAGAGTGTTTTGTGCGAGATATGGGGATCCTATATTATCTATAGTAACGAACGCCTGAATTAGGCATAGCTCCCGATGTTTATGAGATGCGATAGATTAATTAATTCAATAAGAAGAAAGGAGTAGTCATTTCAACTGCTTTGGATATTTATTTAAGGGATAATTATATCGTTTTAGTTTAGAAAGAGAATTATGGATCAAGTCGGAATCTAAAATTTAGATTTGGATTTTTTTTGGATGAGTAGAATCAATAAACCAACCAAAATTAGGTGTTTTATTTTAAGATAAGCTTGTATTTTATTACGAACAATCAAATAGTAACAGACCAATTAAAGATTCTGGCACATAATTACAGTTTATACTCAATTCCAACCACTCGTTCGCATTGATTTCTCACAATATCTATACCTAATAGTTTCAAACATTTAACTAATCAAATACACGAATTCCCCTTCTATCATAAAATTTTTTTCACGAAATCATTTTCAGCCTCCCTACTTATCTCCCTCATTTTGGCGACGCCACATTCTCTTCCGATGCCTCTCCTCTTTGTTCGGTCTTTGTTTCGCTCGCCTGTCACTCCTCGACCGATGCAATGGTGTCCCCTAGAAGCCCAATATGGTGGCAGCTCTTTCTTCCCCCTTGATCCACCAGATTTCCTCAATGTGTTGGTCGGACATGCAACTGGAGGCACATGATCTCATGTCTATCATCCTAACGACATTCCTCCGGGCACCGAGGAAGATGAGAATCCGAAGACTTGGATCTGAAACCTTGCCTGAACTAGGTTGGGCGGGACTAGAGGGGCATCCCAGGATGCTTGGATACTCTTTCCAACGCGGTACAAGACCTCTGGGCGTTGGACGGAGATTCAGCCCCCTTTCCCCGACAAGGTGGGCCTTAATCATGGACGTCTTTTGGGTCCAATCCTTGGGCGAGGTATGGGCGAACAAATGTCGGAGAGGAGTGTGGTCCCTATTGTGCACCAGGAGGACTCTCGCATCCGCAGCGATCCTCCGACTGGCCAAGGGTAGTGGCGCCCATTTCGCCGATAGGCATATCTGACGGGAGCGATCGTTAAGTTTTTCCCAGCTTTTCCCAAACATAAGTTAGACCCCCAAGACTGTGGACATCCGTCCGGCCCCTTCGTATCTACCCAGCCTAAGCTATCGAACGATGCATGCTCATCATCATGGCTCCCTACCCGAGCAACATATGGTTCACGGGCCGAGCTGGGTACTAGTTGAGGGTATCTAGGCCACCCGCCCTATTAGGATCGGATTTCGTTTAATCCTCAGTCTTTTCCTTCTCTGAAGGATCTCCTCGGCAACCTGGGACCATCATCACCTCCCCAAAGGTCTCAACTGAAGGATTAACTTATTATTACATGTCAGCCCGAAGCAAATTAAGGGAAGACGTCCCGACTTTATGCACACATCCCTTAGAAAATAAGGAACTTCACCCTAAACAGTGATCTGGAATAGCCTGGCATAATAGTGACAAAGTCAACGTTTCAAATATATCCGAAATTATGTCTCACTCTTCTCTAATTTCCATTGTGGTTCAGTCTCTTTCTGTTATGTAAGCCTATTTTTTTAATAAAACTATCACTTCAATGCTTAGAGAAAAGAGTTCCAAACCTTTATAGTCCCCGGTTACACATCTCTACGTGTAGCCTTAAGAACATATAATATAAGGTAGAAAAGGACATATATGTTTTTGTTGATAAAAAAAAACATATAATATGAGATTGATAAAAGTGGTGTATATGTCACCAAAGCTTGTTTGTTTGTAGTCTATGGCTGTAGTTGGTTCATACTGGATCACCTATATATTATGTACCATAAGTATTCCATGGCCTCAAAGAATACAAATAAATGTGGATAAGCCAAGCGGGCATATTTTCTAGGTGAGGAAAAAAAGTAGTGACATACAAGAAGTAAGTATATCCACTGTCTTGTTCAATGAAAATAAAAATATATATTTAAGACAAAAAACTTGCTGTCATTTCAAAGATTATGCCATCTTTTAACTTGCTCTTTGTGTGTACACAAGTTCTCTTGTTACATTACACGTAACACACAAGATCTTGATGACCCATATGAACCAAAGATGATACTATAAACCCCATGGACTATACAAGGAGAAGATCTATAATAACTTATATGTTTGGAACTTGAAAGCTTGGTTTACACACTACTGGTTAGGGCATCTACAGTGGTAGACCACTAGGCAGGGGCTATTTGTCAGGCATGTCGCATGTGGATACTTCGCCCCAAATCCACTTTGGATAGAAAATGGCACACATGGGCAATTTGTCAGACGAATAATCTTGTCGCTTATATTTTACCGATTCGTTTCACCAATTCGCCTAGATTTTACTCCATTGCGGATGCTCTTATGACTATGGCTCTATGGAATTGTTGCTATCCAAAACATGGTTCCTTCATTTTGTAACATGGTATCACGAACAAAGACCATGCTACGAAATGCAGCTGACCATATTTTGGTCAAGTAACTTTCATCACACATCAATGTGATACCAAATTATAGAAATCAAACAGAATGTAGGACACACAAATAATTGAGAATATTCAATATCATCGGTATTTCCTATATAATACTTGTTGCGCAATGTGACAAATTCGGATCCACCTTCATCACTCCAAGCTTTTCCCCAACTAGTCTTGAGCCTCTTCCTCCGACTAAAATGGCACCTGCGGATCCAAAACTCAACAACTTAGCAACCGACACAAACCAGATCGTCCCAAAATCACAAACCCAAGCATCACCAGTAACAAGACATGTTCAGAAATACTTTCAAGAACACTACCCACCTAATTTCCACAAAAAGGTAAAACCCATTCCTCATACACATGTTATATCTACTATGTACTATGTATCTTATATAGGACTTGTCATATGTAACAGGTCATTGCAGAGATCATAGCAACATACCTGTTGGTGTTTGTGACATGTGGTTCTGCTTCCCTCAGTGCAAAGGATCAAACCACAGTCTCCAAATTAGGAGCTTCGATTTGTGGAGGACTCATAGTGACTGTAATGATCTATGCAGTAGGACACATCTCTGGCGCTCACATGAACCCTGCCGTCACTCTGGCTTTCGCCTCCATCAAAAGTTTCCCATGGAACCAGGTACTCAACATTAATACTCTTTGACATAACCCAATCTGCATATAAAACCAATGATCCTGAGTTTCATAGCATTGTGAGATCAAACCTTGGATTCATCGATGAGCACATGACAGTATGGACTCACAAAGACGTGGGGACACAAGACACATGTCCATGACCTCACTTGTTCAATGTCATCCATGCAATGAATCAATCCTAGTTTCTGGATAATCATAGCAAAAAAAGAACATAACCATTTTTAGGGTTAATTATTTATAGTACCTTTTTTTATCGGTAACAATCTTTCAGTACTCTGATGTATTGGCAATGTTTTGGACAAAATTTTGATCAAGCTTACGCCATTTTGATTATTTGTGACCAACTCATTAGGGGTATAAAATGTTCTGTTATCAATACATAAGGGGTATTAAACGATCTGTGACCAATTCATAAAGGGTACTAAATGACAGTTACCAAAAACGGATGGACTGTTATTAAACGTTATAAAATACAGAAATACAGAAACATGTTACCAATAGAAAAGGGGTACAAAAGGTAATTACCATTTTTTAAGATAAAGTGAAATAAAAATCTACAGACAACAAATATTCACCTGAAAAATGGAGGGGTGCTTGTGTTTTTTCTTTCTTGCAGGTTCCGTTTTATGCAGGAGCTCAACTAATGGGAGCTACAAGTGCTGCATTTACTCTGCGCATCCTGCTTCACCCAATGCGACATATTGGGACGACATCACCTTCAGGAACAAACATTCAAGCTCTGATCATGGAGATTGTAGTGACCTTTACTATGATGTTTGTCACCTCGGCTGTGGCAACCGATACCAAAGCTGTAATTTTCAGACAAATATTCAGTTACCGTTACAACAATGTCTAGAATCCCATATCATTACAAGATTTGGTGTTTTTGCAGATTGGAGAGCTAGCAGGTGTAGCAGTGGGTTCAGCTGTATGCATAACATCAATCTTAGCAGGGTAAGCTAAATGATCTCTAGCTGTATTTCATTACTAAATAGATAGCGGCTTGTTGGTGAAGAGCTCTTCGCAGTCTTATCTATCCTGAGGTCACATGTTCGAATCCTGATAGGTACACTTGTTTTTACAGGCCGGTTTCGGGTGGGTCTATGAACCCGGCGAGGACAATAGGGCCGGCGATTGCTAGTGCATACTACAAGAGCTTATGGGTGTACATTGTTGGGCCAGTGACAGGGACACTACTTGGGGCAGGGTCTTACAATTTGATAAGATTAACCGACAAGGCAGCTCATGAAGTTTCTCCGCCTTCACTTACCTTCAAACTTGGTAGCTTGAGGAATCACCATGAGGGCAAGGTCCCGGACAGAGATCCATTATACTCAGTCTAGGTTTTGATACTCATTGTTAAGTGTCACTCTTGCATATTGTGACATTACATGGAGGTCATAGAGCAAGGCACCAAGCAATGCAATTGCAATAAGAATAGAAATTCTAACTCTGTCCCCTAGGGCTTGCCGAGTTGGTCAAGGCGAGTATTTCTTTTGTAAAATCCAGTGTTCGAATCCCAGTGAGTCACCTGCTTGAGGATGGATGTGAGATGAAAATAAACATGTAATCTTCCAACCCAAAATGAGGGATAACCTGAAAACACACGACAACAACGTCAAGAACTTGGAGAGTTGTGTGTGGTTCTAATTTATTAAATTGTGAATGAGAGTCGCTAACCACGACTCGTGATTCACATATGTGAATCGCAAACCACGAGTCATAAGTCGCTGACAGTCAATCAGAAGGCGCAAGTCGTTGGCAGTTAATCAAAAGACGTCGCGTGGCGCTGCGTGACTAATTCGGTTTCAACAACGATTAAATTTTAAAATTCAGTTGCTATGAATCTAAATCCGACATCTAATCAGTATTCACTCAGAACTTGAATCCTTCGTTAAGTATTACTGTTATGAAATACAGTTTAAATTAACAAGTTCATACTTATTCTTTTGCATAATCAACATGTATATTAAATTAAGAAGTCCAGACTCATTCTTTTGCATAATCAACGTGTAAATCCCAAACTTCACAATTATACATTTCATTTTAACGAATTTGAACGCATTCATGCGAACCCAACAACGTACATACTTTTACGTATATTTGAGTGGACAGCTTGGTTTTATGAAGTATTGATCATTTTAGTATCTTATCGTGTAAGCAATTAAGACCAAGTGGCCAACCATGTGCTTGATTCATTGTGTTCATGTGTTGCCTCCTCCTTTCTTTAGTACTGAAGACAAGTTTGTTTACACTATGAATTGTTGTGTTGTGTGTAATGGCAAAATTGGCAAAATGACCAAGTGGAGTGGTCCAAGCCATAATCAACTTTGCATCCTTGGAGCAATTCTTATTTGTTTCATATCATTGTACCTCTTTTGTTATTTAAGATACGATAATTATTAACTATGTTTATAGGAATAGTAAGAAATGTGAATGAGAATCAAATGAAATTTATTGTTTATTAGCTACTTTATACTACACATAAACATATGTAACTCTCATTTTCCAACCACACTTCATATTGTTTGAAACCTCACTCTTAGCTAGGCACCGGGCGCTAGTTGTATAGCAATATATCCGACTAATCCAAGAAAGGTATTATGGTGGACAGATTCCACAGTGGTGTGCCTACACAGCTGGCAATTGCAGCCCATAAAATTCAACACCTGGATTGACCTGAAATCGCATGTGCCATTAGACAAAAGACATCGGTTATCTAAGGAGAACATTAGGGTATGAGGGGATGAGAGTGTCGGAGTTGCACCAACGTTGGTAGGGCAATGTGTGTATCCCCTTACACACCCCCTTGCTCATTCGTCGTCTCATTGGGTTGGGTGAGGTCCCTTAGTAGACCTCACCTGAGTAGTGGTGGAAACTGGTCGAACCTGGTCGCCCACTCTCGCACGGCCCGACGTTGCCTGACCCGGCATTGCCTCCATTCCCAATAAAGACCACCTAGTATATGGGGGTAGGTACTGCATGGGAATCCACATGACAGGTTCCAAGAGATTCCGACATAAGGTTCAGAGGGACCCCGCTTATTAACTAACACAACGGACCGTGGATCATGACGACTCAGCACTAGCGGAGGCCTATGCTAGTTGGAGGTGCGTTTGGTCGGGGGTTCCTCGTCGTCCTCTTGTGGTAGCCATAACTGCAAGACCGACCCTTTCTGCATGCAAGGAGATACAATTCGAGGGGTCGTTCTAATAGGGCTCAAGATTAGTTGTGGTTCAGGATCTAATCCACCTTGGTGTACTAACCACGTTGCCCCATGGGGGCTCGACAGATCTGAAATTCACAATATTTCCCATAGAGGCCGGTCCCGTAGGGTTGGCCTTTTGTCCTTTTGTCGTGGGTACTCGTTTCCCAGATGGAAGAACCTCCCACAAAGGTCCTTAGGGACTGGCTTCCAAATGAGATTAGGGTCTATCGATCCTTCGTTCACCCTATGAGGACGATGAATCACAGCATGCAGAAGGAGGCGTGGGCCATGACCTTATGGGGACGACGATGAGAAAGACGAGGCGTCGATATGGCTTGTGGCGGTGAGAGAGTTAGGAGCGAGAGTTCGGGTAGCGGTGATGAAATCGAACAGTTGTTGGGGATGGGTTCTCGGGGCATTTTCAAGTGCCTCCAGCTCTGATCATTCCAAGCCATAACAGATCGAGATCGATTAGATTTGGGGAAAAGACAGAGCCATATGAGATGTGCAGTGACGAAGACGCAACGACAACAAAATTTCAGTGGAGACAAAGACGAAGACACCTTCAGGTTCTACAATTTTTTTCTACTATTTTTTAAACATTAATTAATTATTTTATTTTTCTACATTTATTAATTATTAATTATTTTATTTATTTTCTATACTTTTTAAATATTCATTTTCTTTTTTTCTAATTTTCCAAAATTTTCTTATATGTTATTTTTAATTAATTTTGATTACGAGTAAATAATTTAATAAAAAAATGATTTTTTTATATACAAGTCATAAAATTAATATTTTAACTCTATAGGCATCTCGCCACTATCAATCCAGCTTCGAAACCTCATAAATATAATATTTAATATAGAGACTTCAAGTTCGGCATCTCAACGAACACTCCATGACTACACATGCTCTTACAGCCTCCATAATGCAAATGGTCTTGGTGAATTATAAGGGCTAATATAAGTCGAATCGATTTGACCTCATGATTAATTTATTTAATAAAATCAACATAATTTATAATAATAATTATTATTTATTGATTATTTAGAGACACAAAATAAATAAAGCAGTCAAAATCAAGCTAAAATATTTATTTTCAAGCCGACTGAAACCACTTACTGTAACTATTTAGAAAATATTTTCTATTATGAGTACTGAAAAATCGGTTGAAAATGACATTATTCAGCTGAAGGGTAACTTTCTCTCCATTAGACTTAGCTTGGTTTGTCAAGACAAAGTTCTAGTGTTCCAACTCTACTTGTTTTATCCATTTAAGAGAATACAGAATAGTTGGAATTGATACGTACTTCACATGGGTTGTTCCAAACCCAACTACTGAGAAATGACATGAAGGCCCATTGGGCCGAAGCATGGACAAAAACACAACACAAAACATTTCCTCATACTGTGATGTTTGATAGGGTGTGGTCAGTGTCTAGTGCAGCACCAACATTAAACATGACTTGTAGCTTTCCTCGCTCCCTCGCCATTAATCTCAGCCCAATAATTCAATTCCATCAATCCATTGGGGCCTATTTGATTTTGCATGAATTAGGGTTGTAGGTGAAATATCACTTGGAGGAAAAAACAAGCCATTATTGCAGAAAAGCTATGCTTGTTCTTGCCTTTACCATTACTCCTACAACTATCAAGGGGACACACTAGATTATGCTTTTGACTCTCTCAAGTAGTTCACCCTTACATCACTCAATCAACACACACTAGGCCCCATCTCAACACACATGGATTTGAACACAAGTTGAGTCATTTGTAAATTTATTACTTGACATATAGTAGTTCGTTAATCTCTCCGATAAGTCATGAATCTAAGAAGATACGATGTTAAGGTTTTTTCCTGATCAAGGTGGAAACGGTTGATAAAGGAGGAATACGAGGTTGACGTTATCAGAGGGACAAGTGCAAGGTTTTATTGGGTCAAGCAAAGAGGGGTAACCATCCTCGCCTCTAAACATAAAAGTCTCATAGGTCGGTAGGTGGGCCGTGGGTTCTTCCCACCTAATGATGTCATGGTGGTATTAGTATCACCAACTTCCTGCAAACTTATACCCAATCGGGATTACAAAGTTGGGTGAGTTAAGTCTAAAAATCTATCTTTCTGGGGTTGTTCCTTAGGTGATTTTCATCATTGCAGCAACAACAAGCTCGAGGACCCTTATGATTTCAGTTAATCGATTTATTTTTGTTGCAATTCGTTTCGCTATTGTTCGTGAGCATTTTTATTTGCGTGCGCCTTTATGATTGCGGTGGCATGGTCTTACCCTTTTAGTCTTCTCTAAGGCGGTAACATTATGTCATTTTTCTAAAATAATTGCTGTGGTGTTGAAAAAAGAACAATCAAATTTACAAATTTCATATTGATTAGGAAAGACGTAATATTTTTATTAAATACTTATTAATTTGCATGAGGTATTTTTGAGTGAAAACTCGAAAACATATATTTTTTTACTACCGGCAAAATGTCATTTATATACACAAACATACAATCATTTTTCATCCATTCACACAAGGTAACAATGCCCGTTAAATTATATTGAAGCAGTCAATTTCTACAAAAACTTACCTTGAACTTTGCTAAAAGTAATTTAGTAAGATTAACCTTAATTTTAGTAAAAAAAATATGTTTTTTTATCAGAGAGAAATAAGTGTATTAAAAAAGAAAGTGTAGGTTCTGGGATAAAAACCATAACCATCATAACAAAGTCCAACAAAAACATGCCCAACAGGAAAAAGCAACAAAGAATACAATAGAGAACAACCACTCTGGTCCACCACAACAACCATAAAGCCCACTAGACTAGCGAACAGTGCCTCAAGAGACCGCTCGGACAACCTTGATCGGACTAGTGAACAATACCACAAGACACCGCACAGGTGAATCCTATAGCCTCAAGAAGGCTAAGTGATCCATGCTCCTCCATCCGAAAACTGGCAGATCGGCCCCAAAATGCGATCACGGAACAAGTACTCACCGGACCACACCAAGGTAAAGCAACCCCAAGACGACTCCTGAACAAGCACTCACCTTACCTGGCAAAAGAAACCACCAAAGAGGATCGGGGGATAAAGTGCTAAACTCCTCAAACATGACACAACAATCCTCAGATGCTCCTTAGGCGCTCCTAGTCAACGTAACAGCCGAAGACTTGATCCACTCGAGGAAGGTAAAATGATGGTCAACCGTTCTCACGCTGAAAAAGGATCACTGTTGAACCCTAGCTAGAAGAATGCATAGTTCAATGGCAGTGGACCCTGAGAAGACCCGACAATTGCGTTCTAGCCAAATATATCAGAGACACAACAACCTGATACCAATCCACTCAGACCTCAGCCTCCGTAGTCCCACCAGAGAGGTCCAAGACTCAAGAAAAAGAGATGGCGACAACTGAAGAATAACCACGACTCCCTACCATCCCAAGACCAGAGACCATACCCTCCAGGTCCACGAGCAAGCGACAAACAAGTCCCTAATGTCCTCCCCACCTGAACCACACATCACATACCTATATCGGACTAACGAAATCCACACACCCCTATCCACCAAGAAATAAATAGTGGGAACCCCATCATGAATAAACAACTAGACAACCAAATGAATCTTGAGAGAAATTGGGACAGACCAAATCACATAAGCCCAAAAACCGACACCATAATATATGTTTTTAATATGTATGAATATCTCCCTCACCTTTAAAGGGATTGAAACCAACATCCCTCCTTATATCACACAGAGGTGGAGCTTGTATCATTAAGATCTCTGCTGATAAGAAATCTAATTATATAGGGATTAAGCAGGCCGATTATGGAAGGTGAGAGCAAAAGTTGTGGTAGCTGGAGTAAACTTTAGCATGTACGGTTCCAACGACACATCACATGAACCATCGTCAATCTTTATCACCATCATTATTATTTGTCAACTTTTCTCTACTTATGTTTTGTTCTTCTGTGTGCTCCCTACTGTATCTACAGTGAACACTAGTATAACTTTACGTTACTATATATTGGACTAATACACTAAATATCTCATTATATTGAAAGAATGCCATTATATAAAAGTTCATATTAATTGTGTTATCGTTTTATTTCTTATGTGAGATTAATGAATATATCTTTTATTGGGTTAGAGGTGAATAATTTTGTTAAATAAAGTGAATTAGGTGAACTTAATTTAGTCCAATAGTAATTGTGAGATTGGCTCTTGCAATGAAATATTTTCAATTTTAGGTGCAATATTGAAAGAGAGGTGTTGTGTCCTTGTATGTGCACCTAATAACCAATGATAATCTACATCAACCCTACCTCTCTCCACTTGCAACTATTCGGGACCCTAATCGCCCCTTCTTAGTACCCTCTACATTTGATCTTAAATTAACTCCATTATTGATTTAAGTTGGCCTCACCTTAATACACCTAAACGTCATGTTTCGAATATGATTTCAATAGCTGCGCTAATGGTAGGGCTGAAGTCAGGAAAATAAAAATGAAAATTTTGAGGTCGTCGTTAAGCTTACAAGACGAGGATTATAAACACTTTGGTGCAAATTGAACGTTGGTTATAGTCCTGAATCAGTTTCACCTCTTTTACAGTGTGTTACCGTGCACACATAAATTGCAGTAACAAAATATAAAATGGCCAAGTGGGTTATGGTACAATTGACAGTACATATCGCCAGGCTCCATTTTCATACTAAATTCGCAGAGTATTGCGAGTTTTGATGCAAAGGTTGCGTTTCACTCACACGCTTCATGATTGGTCTGGTGACGTCACTTCCTCCCTCCACGTTTCGCTTCCCCTTTTGCCTGTCTCGCTCGAATCAGTGCACTCCACGGTTTTCAAGTCTGCACCACCATAAATTACTGTACACCTCCCGCACGACGACGTTTCAGGAGGAAATAAAACAATCCCTACAAAAATTGAACTGCACGACGACGTTTCTGTACGGCTGGGGGCGTGCTGCAAAAAGCAAAAGAAAAGGCTTCACATAACAGGCAGGCAATCCGTTCAAACTCCGAAAATTCTCTCAAGCCGACAAAAAATACTTTAGTTTTGGTCACACGAAATGACGCTTTTACCCACCCCCACTTTGATATTTAAGTAGCATTTAATTCTAATCCCAAGAACTATAAATTCGAAGCTCATTAGTCATTAGTAGCCTCCAAATAAGACTTTAATTGAAGATATCGTTTAGATTTAATATTAATTAATGAAGTTGTAGACGGTAGACAAAATTGAATCGAGTGGGGAGGAAAATTTATTTCCGAATGAATTTAGAAATTAACGAAGTTAGATTCTGTAAGGGGCAGATTGGTCAATACGGAATGAATAAGGTGACGGAAATAAAAACGGAGCGGTCCAGTGCCGTACAGTTCAAGTCGATAACATGTCAACATTAACGAAGCATTACATTTACTGTCCATCTCTGCAAGTCGTGGCTGACTCGGTGGTTAAAACCGAGTCAGAACCCGGTGAAGGTTTGGAGGGAGCATATTAATTACGGGGACAGACCACAGACGTATGTAATCTAACCCGATGTGGTGGGTCCACGGCGATTAACTTAACCATGGTTAGAAATATGTTAACAAGGGTAAGAGGGTGTGGTTAACAAAGAGGAACCACATAACTCTCTGAATATATTTTCATTATCAACACTCCTCATCTTCTTCTTCTCTCTGCAGCTTTCTCTCCTTCTTCCTCAAAATTTGAAACCCTAAATGTTTGAGCCATGGATGTTCATATAACTGCCACCCCCGTGCCTCTACCCACGGGCACTAAGTCTCCAGGACCTGACATCGAGACGCCAATCCAGATCCACCAGGCCAAGCCCATCTCCTTCACCAACGGCCTTCTCAAGCGCCACCACAACAACCACCATTTCGCCGGAGCTCCGGTGGTCTTCACCTACAGGGAATGCCTCAGGAACCACGCCGCCAGCTTGGGCGGCCACACCCTCGACGGCTGCGGCGAGTTCATGCCTTCTCCCTCCGCCACCTCCGACGATCCCACCTCGCTCAAATGCGTCGCCTGCGGCTGCCACCGCAACTTCCACCGCCGCGAGCCGGAGGAGCCTCGCCTTCCGCCGCCTCCCACCCACGTGATTGAGTACCAGCCCTACCACCGCCACCGCCCTCCTCCCCCTCCGATCCCGCACGGGAGCCCTGATTCGGAATCCCCGCCGCCGATCTCGTCCTCCTACTACCCCTGCTCCCCCCACATGCTCCTCGCGCTCTCCCGTCCGGCTGACGGCGGCGGAGCGATGGTGTCGCCGAACTCGAACTCGAGCCCTCGGAAGCGGTTCAGGACCAAATTCAGCCAGAGGCAGAAGGAGAGGATGTACGAATTCGCGGAGAGGGTGGGGTGGAGGATGCAGAAGAAGGACGAGGAGCTGGTGCACGAGCTCTGCACCGAAATCGGAGTCGACAGAGGCGTGCTCAAGGTCTGGATGCACAACAACAAGTACACTGTCGCCAAGACGGACGCTGACGGAAACAAGACCGCCGGCGAGATCCTCCGCCACGGCAATGGTGGCAACATCAATGACATTGACGGCGGCGCCGGAGGAGGAGGAGGAGTTGGTCAGCATGGTGCAACTAATGGGTCCTGTTCATCTTGTTGATCATTAATCAAAGCAATAAAAGTTGATTAGAAAGAGGGTTTAAGAGCTTAAATTTGGGTTATTGATTAATTAGTGGTTTGGGTTTTATCATTTTTCCCTAGCTTTTTTTGTATTTTCTTTTTTAAAGTGGGAATGATGATGTTATTGTTGAGAGATTAATGGCAAGAAAGGAAATTAATTGGAGAGTTAATGATTTGTTTGGTTTTGATGATTAGGTTGTGGGTGTCATCAACTTGAATGGTTTCATTTGAGGACACTACAAAACACTACTGCTTTAATTATATATTTTTTGAATTGTTTTTATTTTATATTCTTTCACAATCACAAAGTAATGGAGCACATAATTTGATTAATTAAAGTGGAGTTTTAATTATATTATTGAAAATAGTAAGAAGGGAAAGGGTGGGCAATCTTAACATGCTATTTTAGGAATGACTCGAAAGTGCTAATCTCTTGTAATTGGATGATTAAGGAAAAGATCATCTGGCTGCTGTTGATATTCTCTGCTTCAATTAAAGTAATAAACATAGATTCATGATGACTAGATATGTTCAGTCCATCTATCTATGATGTGGACATAGTTGTAATTACATAACAACTATCATATACCTTAAAGCGTGACATTATGCCCTTCCTGTTGAATGTAAAATGGCCCAAATTATATTTGGCTGACCTATAAAGCCAAGCCCAAGAAGGTTACTATTTTTCAGTATCCCTGGCCCATCCGATCCAGTTACAACAACATGGAGAGCCAGGGAGGGCATTGGACCTTAAGACAGAGAAATATACATTGAGCTGTGATGCCTACTATGGTCATGGCCATGGTCTCTGTCATGGTCTGTGTCATGGTTTTATTCTTTTTGATCACAACAACAATGATGTCGGAAGATAACGTCGTCAATCACAAAATTGTCTGGCGGGACGACGGCGATAACTGTTCGATGGGGGAGGTAAGAGACGAGACCGGTAATGGTCCTTTTTCTCTGTCCTAGCACATCCATAGTAATTTTTTACTTAGTCTAAGAGACTTTACTTTGAGTCTAAGAGACTATGAAGAGCCTTCAGGGCTAATCCGAAATCGATCCCATCAACTAATGGTTTCGATTTACCGAGGTTTGGTTTTCATACCACTCTACCAGCCGAACACCTGCATGAACCGTTTGGGAAAGGTTTCGGAGAAATACAGATGGTGGATTTGGGATACGGGAGGAGGGACGATAGGTTGGGGTCTATCTCTGCGGCACCCACGACCGCAAGAATCGAGTTTGGACAGAGTCTTTTGGGATATGTTTGTTTTGGGCAGGCCTTGTCGGGTCACGTCAGGGTGGGTCGATCTGATGATGATCTACGGAGGCTAGAGTGATTTGTTTCTACGAGAAGTATCGGTGAAGCCACAGCTGGAGTATGCTCCGTTTTCCTTATCGCATCTAAACCAAGGCCCGTCTCAGAGAAAGACATCTCAGGTGATCCTAGCGAATCAAGACGATGGGTTGACAATACCATATCGCCCCACTACGCAAGTTATGGGCTTCAGAAGAACTGACATCGCATGCTCTATCGTTTTTTTATGTTCATCCTTGTCTTTATTGTCTACGATACAAAGTAGGCTGCTAACACGGGTCCAAATGCGCGGAAGCCCTACGGGGGTCTAAGACATATAATGGAGCTCAGAGTCAAGGACCCAAGTTATATTTACGATTGATATGTTCACATTTTCAGAAAAAACAATTGTCAAATAGTTGTTCAGATTTTAAGTTCTATATTATCGTACTCAAAAGAATATAAGACATAGCACTTTTAGTTCTATATTATTGTAGGTCTAACAAATTCATAGACTAATTTATAGTATTAGACTTATGTAATCTTTTGAAGATAACTATTGAAGGTATATCAAACTTTAATCCCAACTGCTTTCAATAATTAAGGATCCAAATAAAATCTTAACACCTAATTTTTTTAGTTTTAGATGTAGGAAGAATTAAAACGTTACGTTCTTTGATAAGTTTTAATTTTTGATGTGTAATCCATGACTATTGCATTTATATTAATTCTACTATTCTTAGCAAGGGTTTAAAGCCAAATTATGAACGATCTGATACTAATTATGATCTTCATTTTCGAGTATTAATTAGATCTCAATTCGATCAATTTAATCATCTAGCCTACACAAGAGATAAATCATTACTAATTAACATTTAGAAACTCACCAACAGTAAATACATAAAATCAAATACCCTATCTCCATGACATTAGACTATGACAGTTTAGTTACTTATGATAGAAGAAGACATAAGGGCTAAAAGCAGACAAGTGGGTTCATAACATTAGAGAAAATGTTAATATGAAAACAAATCTCAATCTTACGGATATTGATATTTGTTGTTTTTCATTTTTTTTTTATAAGCGCTAGAAATTTTATTCGATGGTCATTCTCCAAGGAGGAAAAACCAAAAAAGAGTATCACGATTACAAAGAGTCTCCAAAAGAGAAACAGAGAACAAACCCTTAACAAAAAACGACCAGAATCATCCAGTCAAAACAGCTTCCTCTAGTCTTCCTCATACCACTCGCTATCTGAGGTCGGTACACTAGAAGTCCTTTGATTGAATGTTCGAATCTTGGACCTGGTATTTTGAGTACGAGGTACCAAATTGGACTTCGGACGTCCCTTACGAGCCTTAGTCGCGAGGGCTTCATCCACCCACCCATCGATCGATTTCAGAGCTTTTAGGGACACGTTCTCAATGGGTGGAAGCTTCATGCCAAACACTTTATAATCCGAAAGATAAGAGGGGCCCAGCTTAGACGTTTCGGGGACTTAAGCAGGGCATCCTTCCATGGACCGGAATGTTCCCCGGACAAAACACCTTTCTCTATAACCATACTACCTGAACCGGATTCTGGACTTTTCGGATCTGGCCCAGCAGCAAGAGAACCTGCCACCGTGAACTGGGCTTGGGTTTCTGAGCTTGTAGAAGTTGTCCAAATAGCTGGGCCTGTTGAGTTTGGGCCCTGAACAGCAAGCCCATCCAACAGCACTTGGGCTTGGTCAACACACAGTGATCAACGCGATACCTTGTCTTCAACCTCAGACGTATCACGAGGATCTCGCGTGTTGCTGCAACCAAAAGGTGGATCGGATCTGAGGAAATCACGATCATCACCACGCGATCCAATCTTCTCCGTAACAACAGAGATTGGATTTGAATCCTCGATTTTCTCCCCCGCGATCTGAACTAATTCGATTCTGGTACCATCCAACTCCGGCGAGCTTGTTCCTTGTCCAGCGCTGGTCGAACCACCGACACACATCACCGGAGAATCCACAGATATTACAACGTCGCTATCCGCGAACGGAACATGGGTGATTTGTTGAACAACGGAGCTATGTTTTACATGATGTAAAACAGAGGAATCTAGTGAATCCATCCTGGAGCTCGGGACCTCCAACTCGCTGGAAACACCCTCATCTCCTAACCTCAAATGAGTAACAGAGTTCTCCGGTTCCTGATGCCCACTGATAATCTTATCTGGTTCCTGAAAACCCATGCTCTGTTTCACGATATTCTTCGAATCGGCTTTCCGGCGCCAGGCAAGGGCTACGAACATGATATAGCCATTCACCTTAAATCCATTGAGACTAGAAACAGCCATAGACGCAGCCTCTTTCGACTCAAAACGAACAGATGCAAAACGCTTCCCTTTGAGATTTGGACGACGAAGAACTGACAGTGACGATATATCGCCAAAAGTACCAAATACATGTTTAACCCACTCCTCCGATGAATCGTACGGCAGGTTGCACACGAAAATTTCATCCTCGATCACGTCCTTCTTTCTTGAACGCTTCCGGATTGATACTTGATTACCAGGAACGGCCAAAACCTCGCCAACCTTTTTGGCCGCAGAGGCACGACCTGCTCCTCCATCATCAACTATAGGAGCAACCTTCGTTGCACCAGACCCAACCGACCCGATCTTCGTCTCGGCCTTGGGCGCTACGCGATCCTTGGGATTAACCTTGGCTCGAGTAGACCCAGACACCGTCTTGGCCGGAGAATTGCGATTGGTAGAACGAGAGATGATCTTCCAATATGAATCATAAGAGGAAATTAACACCGAACAAAAATCAGTGAAGGAGAGAGCCATATGTGATCGTCCTCTACTCGCTGAATCCATTGTTTAAGTAAGCTTTGATGTTACTTGATCAGAGCCGGTGAAGAAGGAAGGAAGAGATAATTGTGCATACCATTACGATTCCGGTTCCGGGGTCGTGCCGGAATTGGCTAAGGTTCACTTGTTACATTGTTTTTCATTCTTCTTAGATATAACTTTAATTCAAAATTTCATGAATCCCTGTTATATGCCCTAAAGGTCTATTTGTAACTCATAAAACCTAGGGAATAACCAGGAAAGAAAAAATAGATATGTGTGCGCTTCCATCGCATGCACGTCGTATGGTTATCGTGTGGCTCATCGTTGCTCATACGAAAAGTGGTCGATGGATGGAAATTTCTACTATTCTCTGTTGTGTTACATGCCCCTTGTACGTCATATGGCTACCGTATGGCCTGCACATGTACGACCAATGGATGCCTAATTCTTGGGCTCTCTCCGCTTGATGTGCACGGTCAGTATACACTGTATGGCTGGCGTGTGGTATGAACGTCTATAACACGCCGAATGGCCCCCATGCGGTCTACACTTGGTGCTCTCAGCTTGATTTTCATGCCTGCTACATGTCGGATCAATCGTCCTTCAAACAACGTGCGCCTTTATGCTATGTTTTTTTACCCACTTTTGCTCTGAATGCCTACGAAATAACAAAGAGAGACATAATACACGAAAAGAGAGGAAAATGCATCAAGTCATACTAAATTACTGATAAATGTGGTCTAAAACATCTATAATTTATGAAAATGACTCCTTTGCCGCAACGACCTCTTTCACCTCAAAACATGGTCCAAAATGTTACCACAACCAATTAGACTGAGCCCGGGGAAGAGAGGAGGTCGATCATAAATAGAGCCTCTTATGATCGTGGCCTACCTCTAACATTTAGTCTTAACTGAATACAGCCAATAAGGAAAGACTTGGAAATTCAAGGCGAGGAAGGCAGAGATAAAAAACCACACTCTACATGGAAGCGACTAGAGCCTGAACCATTAGCTTTGAGACCGTAAATCCACCAAGCATGCCGATGGAAAGGGAAATAAAAGTGGTGCAACATGTGTGGGGTTCGAAGCACCCTCGCCTCTTCACATGAAAGTGACATTAGCGGGTGGGTGTGTTGATACTTCCCAACGATCACGTCAATGGTGGAACTGACGCCATCCGGTATCATCAAGATCCTGTTCGGTCAAGTCGAATTTCAGCACACCAAAATTTTTCTAGACATTTCTCAAATCAAGAGAGGACGAGGAGTACAGTCGTACCAATCCAAATTGTTCAGGATGGACAAGTCAAACGTCCTCTTCAAACGGCCAAGCGCATACCTAGATTATGTTTGTTAAGTTTTTAAAAACTCTTCTCTCTAGACAACCTTCTCCCTCCCTATCCCTATTTTTCCTTGAGTCGCCGTCGTCGGCGATGGCATCATGACTTCGGCCATGAGGTTATCGCTGGTTTCTTCTCCTTTTCCTCACCTTTTTCTTCTTCCTCTTTTCCCCCTTTTACTTCGTTCTACGGTGGTTCACTTCTTGGTCGCTGACGAACCTTGTCTCAGATCTGTTCGTGGGAGGCTTTTTCACACCTTCCATGGTGTAGATGGCCATAGATCGAGTCCGGTATTTCGTTTGGTGGTGTTTTTTTGTCATCGGTCGACGCCCTTCTTCGTATCTACCTGTGGGAAGTCGTTCTCACCTTCCCGAGTGCGTTTGCGGTAGATCCGACCCTGTTCACCGGTGTACTTTCCTCGGCTTCTACTTCCTCGCGAAACCCTTGCCTCCTCAGTTCCGATCTCTTGAGGTTCCGATTCTAGCCCCTTCTCCTTTAGTTCGCTCCAATGATGGAGTTGTTCCGGCGGTGTCCGATGGTTTGGTGTCTTTTTCGACACTGGGGATGAAGCACTTGGGGTAGTTCGGGACATTTCGAGTCCGATCTATTGTTGGTTGGGGGTTTTGGGCTCCCTCTGTGGCATGTTACTCTGACCCCCTCCAGTTCTTAGTCCCTAACCCTATTTCTTTGATCGGAGAAAGATTTTTAGTGGTTTCGGGACTAACTCTCCTTTGGATCGTTGTTGATGCTAGTCTTCGTCGGGTTACCTCTCGGTAGTTGAGCACTGATCGGTTGGGGCGATGGGTTTCTGGTAGTAGCTCAGTTGCGGTGGTTCCTACCCCTTTCGGCATCTGGTGGTGGTTCGCAATGTATGATACGGTTTTAACCTCTTCTCTTCGTATTCTCCGATGACAGATTTTGGGGGATGGCATACTTTTATCTTCAGGTGTGTTAGCCCCGGTTCCAAGAGATGTATGTTGTGGTTTGCTCGGTTGGGGTGTTCAAGATCTAGCCTCTGAAATTTATTAGAGCTATCGGGTCTTGGTTGCTGGATATGCTGTTGGGTTTCAAGGTATGTGGCCGGGCTCGAGGAAGGTCAGTCCTTTTGTTGGTTTGGTTTTGCTTACCGCTTGTTGGGTTAGTTTTCTTGTTTGTATTAGCTATGTGTCCTTTGTTGAGTATTGGTTTGTGTTAACTTTTCACCACACGCTCAAATGAAATGTTATATCTCCTATAAATGATACGGTATATTCAGAGTTTTTTTTTGAAACGGATAATCGGAGATTTCATTAATGCCAAAAGGCAATCATACAGAATGAGGCGTGATCGTCTCGGGTTCCATATATTTGTCCGGGCCGACCGTAGCTAGCCCGACGCTCATAGACCCATAATTTTAGCCCACATGAACTCGTGGGCAACAACTCAAGACAACTCCCTACCGTCGTTTCAACATACGTTATAAGGAAATAATAAACCAAAGTCCTAAGCTTATTCGACATATCACAGTCCCAAACGGTTAATCGACCTAGCACAGTGAATAACCAATAACTTATTCGACCTAAAACAGGAAAAGAAATTAGCACACAATCGAAAAAGCAGACTACCAAAACTGTGTTGCCAGGTCTTCTAGGCCCCGTGCCATTGGAGCGATCTGGTATCGTCAATTCTTCGTCTTGATTCGCCCTGCTCTTTCGAAGTAGTGCAGAAGGCGAGAGCATCGATTCGATCCGCAGCGGTTTGTTCGAGATCGAGGGTCCCGACTTCGGGTGTCGTGGAGGCAGACCCCGTCTTATCATCCTTCCTCCCGAATCCCAGATCCGTCGTGGGAACGGACCCATGCCGGCGATAGGTGGCACGTTGCATGGAGCCCGTAACCCGGAGAGTGGCAGGAGGGCCACAGTGGCTGCGAGACGTCCGGGCATCAGGACGCGGGGTAAGAGAGCGGCTGGTGGGCGGCTATGGACGACGATGACGGCAGCGGAGGACCCTAAGTCGGGTAGACAGGATCTCACCTAGAGGTAGTGGAGAACCTTGAAGCCGGGGCTTCGATGGTGGAGGCATGGAATTGCCATGCAGGAGGCTGGCGGTGGAGCGGTGGCGGCGACGGCGGCGGCAGCGACGATGGAACCTTAGAAAGATTAGAAGAGTAACCTCAACGAGGTTTTATGGAGAGCTTTTGAGTAATTTAAGGTGGAGAAAGTCTATTAACAAGGTCTCCGGTCTATTCGGAGTTATTTTGCCTACTTTATTAATGTACTCAAATAAATTAAACAAGTATTTCTAAACATTTGATTTATCATCCATGATCTAATCCTTTGAGCCAAAAAGAAAAGGTATATATACGTACTTATGAAATGGAATTATAGTTAATGTGGGAGGGTGAAGTTGACATATACATCATGCCTGCACCATACCAATCGAACCAATTTATGTAGAGAAGTCTTTGTAGATTCATGAATCAATATAATAACTTTTTTCCCCTTATGGTTGAGAACCAAATAATTATAAAAATTTCCCTCCCATTTCAAATCACAATTATATATAAGACTTCCGACTACAAAATTGAATAGTAAGTTGAAGCGACGTAACAAACGATAACTTAAAACGACATTAACATATAAAACTGAACAAACAATACACTAACGACATAACATACACGTTATCCTAACCCAATTACGACCCACCTCAAAAGAAGTAGGCAACATATGGGTTTTTCTGTATCGCCTTGATAGTGGGTATTCCAAAAGTTGTAAGCAAGAATTGAGGCCTAACTTAATTGCTCTTATACTGAAATAGTTGTGCAGCATATATTCATATCGATGATCCAAGGTGAACGGTTCTCGAGTAATCAGTTTTCAGAATAGACATATAACAGATTCATACCTGAATGTTTTGTTCTCATTGCCTAACTTATTGCACTTTTTGCTTACCGATCTTCACATGTCATCTATCTGTCAAGTTCATGCCTATTGTCTCTTTGTGTTGGTGCAATTCTAACTATGAACACAAACTCAAGCAAAAACTTTAACTTCATTTCACCATCATATCATCACCAATACAAAGTAGTACTCAATCTGAGTCACTCAAAACACTGAAAATGTAAAAAAAAAAAAAAAAAAAAACTAGACTTCTTATTGCGGAATGAGTACTAATCAAGTTGCATTATTAATATTATCATCAGCGCGCTATGACCTCCTGGCGGTGGAAGTTGCGGTGGCAGCCGCAGGCGGCGCAGGTGAGAGCAGCGGCGGTGCCTTCGGCTCCGGTGGCCATGAACTCCCGGCAGCCGTCCACGACGTGGCCGCCGGAGGCGGCCGCGTAGTTCCTTTGGCACTCACGGTACCTTACGGTTGTTACGGCCCGAGGTCTGCTGGTCGACTCATCGGATCTTCTCAGTTGAACCTTCTTCATAGTTTCAAAAAAGCCCCCGATCTTTTTCTTGTTGCTGTTGCTTGATTTTCATGCTGTGAAGTGTACATATTTATACACGATTATGAAACTGCGGGAAAAGTAAGGTAATAATAAGTATTAATTATGAATATTGACACATTAAAAATTGTTACGATTAATAGGAAGGGAATGACGGGTAATGAAATTAAGTCTAATTATGGGCAAACCAAGTTTGATCTCTTGATCATCTCCGTATACCCTAATAGCATATAGATTAATGGAGAGGGGTTTGTGTTGGTGCTCTATTATTACTAAGACCTAACCCTAACTGGAAATGAGGTAGCAAAACTAGAATGTGTGTGTGTGAGGCAATTATTTTCTTCCTAATTATTTAAATTCATGCATGTGTATTTGGACAACTCTCATAGATTGATCATCACTTTGGACTCCAGAACCAATGATATGTTATCGATAGTGTTACGTAAAATTATGTAGAAATGCATTTCTCGATGTATAGATTGGCTATCACTTTGGACTTTAGAACGAATGATCAGTTTTGTTAAGAAGTACGTATAAATGTAAGGAAGTTTAAATTGATAGTTGGTACGTGAAATTATTTTTGGTAGTTAGATTACATAATGTATTTTTTTCTCGATGTCGAACCCGTTGGTTAAAATCTTATTAAGTGATCTAGGGGACTATGAAAGGAATCTATGGGGTGATTAATGAAATTGATGAATATAACCAAGAAGTGAATGAGGAAACAAAACACTAAAAATAAAGAAGATGCATTGCTTTTGAACAAAAAGAGTGATTGGTTTGTTATAGAAATAAACAGCTAAGCAAAGGAGATGATGCAACGCATAACCTAAAACTAAGACTGGGCCTTAAGACAGATGATACTAAATTGGATTAGTACTGCATGCTGCGTTTTGTCGCGGGTGCATCCAAAATTGGATTAGTATTGCATGCAGCATTTTGTCGGGTGCGTCCAATGCCAAAAATCTATCTATTGTATCTTGTCATACAGGTTCGATAGTTTGAAAGGTATTACGCGGTCAATTTTTGTCCGGACAAAATGGAATAGTTTTTTTTTTGAGCATATAATAGAATTTCATTGATAGATTTTAAACAATTCAAAAGTAAACGTACATGAAAGAAATATTAGAATTAAAATAAATGAAAGGACTAGACATAGTCCTGGATGTGACAAACGAGATCCGAGATGTTGACCCTAAAACAAGATGATTGTTTCTAATTACATTGTTGTGATTGGCACGGGATTTGTTTATTGACTCAACTTGAAAATGCCTAAGATAACTGATACGGGGTGTTTGTGGGAATATCAGACATTCAGGGAGAACACCAGAAAACGGGAGAATCGAGATGTCGGCTTTGCATCGACCTTGACAGGGCAAGGTGTGCAGTAAACAGACATGTGGCGGAGGTGACGCAAGAGGCGGAGGTGACGGCTATGGTGGAAAAGGAGGTGATGACGGTGGTAGCAGACGCGAAGGCTTCTGGGGGGAGATCCGAGTAGAACAGTGAATTAGATGGAGGAGGAGGTGGTGGTGGTGGAATATTAATAGGTGCCCGTAATAAGGAACGACACGTTCGGTACCAAACTGACACTGGCAGACACTTATTTACAGTATAATACCCTAGCTTTTTTGCATTTTAATACTTGACAAACATTTATTCGCACATGACCATTTTCCGTGCAAAATTGGACGGAAAGTTAACGTTAGGTACCAAACTGAAAATAAATGTTTGCTAGGGTATTATAATGTAAGAAAAACAGGTTAGAGTATTATAATGCAAATAAATGTTTGACAGAGTATCAAAATGAAATTATCCCATAAATGAATGTCTAGCATGATATTTATTTTATGGGAAGTAATTATACAAATATATTTATTTATAATGGGGTCGAAATTACTTATTGATGGACTAGGAAATTTATATTATATATATAGGGTAGCTATCCAGTAAAAACCATCCTTATTGTGCAAACTACGAACCAATCTAAGCCACAGGATGCGGTCAAAGTGACGTCAGCAGAGCGCGCGCGATGCTGACACGTGGCAGATTCGCGCGCGCCTCTGCCCGCGCGCGTGAGCGTGTTGACCACGCGCGCGCACGGTGATAATAGTTTGGCGCGCACAGTGCTAAAAGTTTAGCACAGTGCCAAACTATTAGCACTGTGCACCCAAACTATTAGCACTATGCGCGCCACGTGTCAGCACTGTGCGCGTGCACCAGCAGCGCGCGCGCCCACGTGTCAGCACCTGGTGAGTTCGTAGTTTGCACAATAAGGGGTGGTTTGTATTTGATACCAACCCTATATATATATATATATATATATATATATATATATATATATATATATATATATTTAAAGCATAAAGAAAAAGAGAAAAACTAATACGATTAGAAAATTGTCACAGCCGTCTCTCTCTGCTAGGGTTAGGTTTTGTGTTATCTGGGCAAGCAATGACAACGTCGGCGACCAAGTTGTCTAGTGTTTCCGGTGATGCTTCGGTGTGGCTCATGGAGCCGGGCATGGAGGATACCGGGGGTAGTATGCCAGTGTTGGGAGAGGGAAGAATGGAACCTCGCATGGAGGGCGATGGGTCTGTAGGGCAGCAAGAGACGGGCATGGGAGAGGAGTTGCAGGGGACGGCGGTGGACGGGACGACGAAGGGTGGGGCGTCGCTCACGAAGTCTGATCCACTGTCGCCGCGGGAAGGAGGCTCCTCCCTGATGAGGTTCTCGGCTCAGAGAACGGAGGAGGAGAACCAGAGTGGCGAGGGATGGTATCACTCGGTGGCAAGTCGGGTGCGGTACACGACGACAAGGGGTCCGAGTCCGAGACGTGCAAGGGGCTCGGGGAGGCCATCAGAGACGGATGGCTTCGTGTGGGCATCGGATCTGCAGGTGCAGGGAGAAGAAGTGGTGATTGCGACGGGAAAAGAGGGTTTGGATCCCGTGCTGGTGTCGTCGGACACTGAGGGGACGCCAGTGGAGTCACCGGCGGCGCAGGCGTGGAGGAGAAGTAATGGAAAAGGCATCGTGCAGGAGGACCCTAGGGTTCCGGAGTGTGGGCTGGGCCGGGGACATGTCGAAGTGGGCAGGGAGAGTGGGCTGCTCGCGGACGCTAGACGGGGCGGGAGAGTTAACATGGGCTGGGTACCTCGGGCGGGGACAGGGCGGACTGAGAGAGGGCAGGTGGGCCACCCGGGCTAGACTCGGGGTGGGCCGGGAGACGTGGCCACCTGGGCGGCCCGGTATGGGGCGGGTGTGGAGCGGACCCGGGCTGGGTTGCTGGACCGAGACGGGCCTGGTAGCCGGGTTGAGCGGGGAGGGCCGGGACGGACCCATCCGAGGGGTGATCCAGTGGATTCGGGCCGGATGTCGGGGCGGTAGGTTGGCTCGGGAGACCCGGCAGACCCGGGTGCAAAGGAAAATCGTGAAGGTGATGCTCGAGTGGGGGATCGAAGGTTCAGAATGTCGTCACTCTGCATCAAGGAGGTGGTGGTACCTACGGGGGATATTGTCAAAGCTGGGGGTCAATAACAGTATGCGATGGCAGCAAAGGTACTAACATCGAAGAAATTTTTTTGGAAGTCGCTTGTGGCTAGAATGGAGGACCTGTGGGGTATGAAAGTAGAAGCGAAGCCCCTCGAAGGGGGATTAGTGGCGTTCTTTTTCAAGTCAGCGTGGGAAAGGGCGAGAGTCTTAGCAGGAGAGCCATGGGCTTTCTGGGAATTAATTGTGCTGTTCACAGATCTCATGGCCCACATGCATGTTGGAGATCTCAGCTTCCATCACTTCTCGGTCTGGGCTAGAGTCTCTAACCTTCCGGTGGGTGCGTGGAATAAGGGGGTGGGCTTCCGAGTGGGGAATGCTCTAGGGATCTGCCAGGCGGTCGATGTGGATAGCTCTGGATTATGCTGGGGAGTATTCATGAAAGTTCGGATTCGGGCTGACATTCGGGTCCCCTTCCAGAGTCAAATTTTGTTTCGATTATCGGAATCTCAGGTACGAACGCTTCTCCAGGTATCGTATGAACATCTTCCAGACCATTGTTTTGGATGCAGGTGCGCGGGACACTTGTTCTCGGCGTGCCCTATAGCGGGAGGAGTTAGGGGACACTCTTTACGAGCCCGAGGGGATCCGAGGTCTGCTCTTGAGAAAGAAAAGCACGGGAAGACGTCTCCAGGGACCAACTGGGTGTATCTGGAAGGGGGGAGCAAGGGAGGTTATTGGGACCCATGAACGCCACCTCCCCGATAGGAGCAGAGGAAGGGGAGAGCCAAGTCCTATGAGACCGGGACTTAAGACATACCATCTGAGTGGCTTGCAAAGGAGGTCTTCCATTCTCTGTCTGGGAAGAAACGCCTGGAGCGAGAAGAGGAGCCGGAAGAATCGGAGGGTTCGACGGCGTCAGATGGAGGTTCACATGTAGCGGCGGTGGGGGCCTCAAGCACCCCCGCCTCCAGAAATGAGTCTATGGAGGTCCAGGAAGGGTTTGGTCGGTTGTACCACCTTCCTGACTGATAGATGGCGTTGGTTCCATCACCAGCCGACAAGATTCTCCCCTACCAGTCCGGGGTCAACAATCCCACATTCAGGAGCCCTACAAGTATCATTCCAGGGAGGACGACGCACGCTGACTTACCGGGGGAGATGTCAGTCCACCATTATTCCCCTTTCACTTGGTTGGCTCGACCAGTGCCATTTGGTTGGAGCATGCTGTATCGATATCTCCGGATGCTATCGCAGATTTCCCCTTCGACCGCCCCTATGTCCGGAGCAAAGTTTATTTTCACGTTATTGCATTATGATAGTTACTTGGTTTATGGTTTGTACGATGAGTACAAATATGTGCTCATCGATCTATTTTAAATTTCAGTAATAATAATATCATTTCTTCTAAAAAAAAAATGATTAGAAAAGAAAAACACAGTCCAAGAACGATTAGAAAATTAGAAAAGTTTCAATCTTTACTTTCAAGTTTCTTTCTTCGAATAGAACTAGGTTTTAGGAAAACCTACCTCTATAAATACCAAGCCATTAGGGCCGAAAACTACTAACGCATAACAATTTTTGGCCAATCTTGTGAGAAATAGGAGAGAAAATTGTGAGAGATTTAGCAAGCTAGTTTCGGGAGTCACTTGCTCATGTGAATATGGAGAGAGGACGAAATATTTTGAGAACGTTTTGGAAACGCTCATCAAAGCAAAGGTTCTTGTTTCGAAGAACCAAAGCAAATAAATCTAAAAGAGGCAATCAATTTGCCTTTACGTTATATATTAATTATTCGATATACATGTAAACCGGTATTAGGGTTATGATTTCTTTTGGATTCCATTGCATGTATGAACATCATAACACAACATTAACTATTATCCTCTCTCCAATTAATATGATTTCCTAATGTTACTAGACAATCTTTTACCGTGCGTTTAAGAGAAAGCAACCCAATTTTCTTGTTCTCAACCAACAATAGTTCAAATCATGCCTTCAGTCCACTTTTGTTCTACCGTGCAAACACCATCATCTATTTTAGTGTAATCAAGTTTGAGAGCGATTGAACTAGCGAAAAAGGTCGAGTTGCGATCAGTCCTTTATTGGCTTCAACACTCAATTAATTATACACATAGAAGAATATAAGACCTGAAAATTTGTTTTGGAGGGCTGTCCAACAACAACACTACATAGATCAGGGTATGCCTCAACACTCCTAGATAACACATAAACAATTCAAGGTCGTTGGTTTAAGATAAATGGTGGGGTCAAATAAGTAATATTATTATATGTAGTGCCAAAATATATATATCAGTGGCCAGTCTGATGACTAGTTGTACACCACGGACTTGAAGATGAAAGAAACACAAAAACACTTCGTTTAGGGACGTTGGTAAAAAATGGTCCGGAGGGAGTCCAATGGATCGGGGATTAGGGCACTCAAAGCGAGAAGAGGACCAGGATGGATGGTTTTGGTTCACACAGTTCGTCCCAACAATCGAAATCAATGAAGTAGGGGTCAAAACAACCTTATTGATCTGAGGACTTCATTGGAAGAGGTTCATCCGCATCCCCAAAGCACGTCCACAAGGCCAGAAGGAAAAGAAAAGAAAACTAAATGGATGATAAAAACGAACGAATATCACTCATAATGGAGATGAAGAAAGGAAAGGAACAGGAGAAGGAACTCGAGTAATAAGAAAAGGACGTGAGGGACGAGGCATGCCACTCGAGTAAGGAACAAACTACTTAGCATATTTTCTTAATTGGATATGAATGACCAATCCAGAATGACGTTGGGTGACCTTGATCGTCATCTAACTAAAATAAAACAACGCAAGAGACTGGTAACACCTACTTTTGACATGTAATTTCAGATACTTCGTCAAATCCACAATTTTACAATGTTATAGGTCATGAGATGTGTAATGTTTATGTATTTCTAAGTTAATTGCACTGAAATACGTTTTTAACTAGTTAATTAAATACTTACTTTTCTTTAGAAGATATCCTTTGCTCTGAAGGCCATATGGACTTTGAGGACATCTCACACATTCTCCTCCATTTTCTCAAGGCTTGGCAAGTCTGGTCATTAGTTTCTGAGTGGTGGGGAGTAAGCCTTGTCATCTCTGGCTCTCTAAGGAATTTCTTCTCAGCATGGCCTGGTCTCATTTCTAGAAAGCAAAACTCAAAATGGAGAGGACTCATTCACTTAACCTGTTGCCATTTATGGTTGGCAAGAAACAATCACATTTTCAATGGTGTGGCAACTTCATCTTCTGACATATTTGCATCAATAGTACAACAGTCCTATAATTGGGCCTGGTGTGACTTCTATAACTCTGGGAAATTCTTCTCTCTATATGATTGGAAGACAGCCCCTCTCCTTTGTTGATCTTTGGGTGGGTTTGGGAAGGGTTTGGGTTGGGTGTGGGTACTGCTGTGAGTTTGGTAAGGATCTCTTTTTTTTGGTTGCTTCTGCCCCCTCCTTCTCTTCTTGTGTGTGGGTACTCTTAGGTTCTTTCTGGTTCTCTGGTTTGAGTGTGTTGGTAGACTCTCTTTAGGTTTGAGTGTTTTCCTCCTTTGTTCTCTTGTCTCTTGTTATTTGCTCTTCTTTCTTGCAGCTTTATTACTGGTGTCTTGCTCCAGCTATTTTGGCATGTTCAGCTCATCTTCACCAGTTCAGATCTTCAGCTCCAAGCCACTTTGTCAACTGGAAAGCTCATCATCAACTCCATTCTGCAACTCATCCATTCTAGTGCTTTGGGGAAGTCCATCATCCCTTCCTCCTTGATGCTTATTTGGGAAGAACTTCAGCAAGGCCTTGTATCTGCTCACACAAGCCTGTCTTTTGGGAAGATCAGCACCTCTCTCTGCTGCATTTCAAATCTTTCACAAGCTTAGTCTATCTCGTTTCTTTTGTGCACCTTACTGGCAGTTCAGTCTTGCTTGGCGTGCAAGACAAGCAACCCTCTTCTTACTTGTGGTCCAAGTCTTCTTTATTGCTACCCTTATCTATTGTTTTTTGGATGTTTTTGAAACACCTCTTGTGTTTCTTAGTTTGTAATGTTTGTTTGTGCTCTTAGTTTCTCCTCTAAAGCCAACTTATGATTGGTTTAAGGAGTTTCTTTTGATCCCATATTGGGCTTTGTTTTCCCTCTTTCTCCTCATAAGAGGTTATTTCAATACAAAATATTGCTGATAAAAAAAAACTAAAATATAACAGAATCTTTTCACTAGGGACAACCTTCGCTTCTTTCTTTTGCACTAACAAAATTAACGAACATTAATAACCTTAAGTTCACACATTCCAACATAAATATTCTTTGATTAAATTATTTTGCAATACATTTAACATAATATTTTAATTTTATAAGTTGGCTTTCAACTAAAGTAGACCTAAAAAATGCTATCTGCTAGGGTTGAGATCTCAACCCTAGCCGCCTCAAGCCGTTATTTAAGATGTTGTCACCGTACAAGACCTCCATCACCAAGAGACTGCTCGTGAGTCTTTTCCTTACAAACTTGTTGTTGTTCTCCTCTACGCCTCCATATCTCATTGCTGCTGTTCCGGAAGGATGGTGTCTACTTTACAACGATCCCCGACTCCTGTTGTGATGGTGATCGCTTTCTCGTGGTAGCCTCCCACACTAGTAGCAAGCACACAACCATAGTGGAGGGGATTTCGTTGGCCCAAACATTCAGACTAATCAGGTGAGGTCTATTATGCAGCCTCACCAGGTCTAATAAGGCAACTGAGGGGAAGCGGGATGCTAGGGAGAAGAAGCATCCCACCCCCATCACGATCGGCTGCTGCTGATCGTTCTCCTCCACCAGTTCTTGCGCTATCTCCCCGAACCAGGCATGCCACTTCGCAAGTTAATGACCACTTTAGGTGGATACATGAGCAGTCAGGCTATTATGATTAACCGCAGGTCGAGTCGGAATTGGTTACTTTTACTTTTATGTTCTTATTTTCTATAGGTGATGTCTCAGTCGCTATTTGGATTCAAAAACTTGTCTATGCCTCGCGTAATCTTAAAATATTAGTTGTAGAACTATCTATCCGTCTATATCGGGATGGGCTACTCCCCTAATGTTCTTATTGTTTGAAGTAATAATATTTGTTTCTTTCGCTAAAAAAAACATAATATTTAAGAATAAAATTAACTTAAAATAGAAGATAGCTAAAGAAGACTAGTGCTATGAAAAGAAATAAATAAAAAATTAAGTGACCACATATTAAATTTAAAACTATAATTAGGTAAAAATAATACTTTCTTACAAATGGCGCACCAATGAAGCATTAGGCTTGGATCCTATGTTGGTTGTGGAAAAGGCTCGGAAAGCTAAGGTATGACGAGAGACTGTCCCGTAGACTGCCCTAACACATATTGCCACATGGGTACATGTGCAAGAAATTAAAGGCTCACATATCCAGTGAGTTGGGGTCTCACATCTAGACAGATTCACTTTACCCCCAAGTAGATTGGAATGTTATCATTGTGGACGGCGTGACATTTGCAGACACATTCAGTCGAGAAGGGGATTCATAGCTCGCTCCTCTACGAAGATAGTTCTAGCTACATGAAACGAGGTTCTGCTAGAGGTCTGAGACGCGTCTCTGGTACAGGAAAGGGCCATTTCTACGGCTCTGGAGCGTAACAGAGTTTATGGGTGGTCAATAGTTATCATTCGATCAGATGCATAGATGGTGGTCTACATGGTAAACTATGGCATTCCCATTCTCTCACCGATAGGTGCAATCACACATGATATTCATACTTTGTTATCTCAAGTAAAGGATTCTTCCCTCGTGTTCATAAAAAGGTCAGTGAACATATCTCTTCATTTGCTTGCTAAGGAGGGTTGTTCATCCTCTGTTCTAATATAATCGTGTAGTCCCTTACCCGATGCACTCTTTTGTGCTCTTTTCTCCAATATTCAATAAATAGTAATCCTCTCGCTCAAAAAAATTATATTTACAAAACAGCTTTGATCACAAGATAGTTATTATTTACAAATAAATTATATTAGTTCACACCTCCTCGCTCTACATACCACTAGTTTCATCGGGAGGACGAGAATGGCTTCGGCAATAAGAGAGTGTTGGTTTCGATCACTATGAATCTATGTGTTGGGTCCCTTCAGTCCTCCGATATGAGTCACAAAGATTGGGATCATCGGCTGGATTTACAGGCGTATGCGACGATGAAAGCCATCTATGTCTCCTTTGGAGTGTCAATAATAGTCGGTAGAAGATTGACAATTACACTGCGTTACCGTAGTTCCATAACAGAATCTCTTGTTGTCACCAACAAATAGGCAAGGTTTGTTACGCAACCTCGCTAGTTCTAATGAGTACTAAACAGGAGAGTGACGCTATTGAGGAGATACTTCCCGCTCCAATGGGATCTGACACAACTCGATCGTAAGACTCCTCCTTTTCCTAGGGACCTCTTCGGATGCTTGGTATCATCCTCACCTCCCTACCCCTTAAGAAGTCACTTGAATTAACCAGATAAGTTTGTTACAAGGTAAGTGTTCCGGAATTATGCCTCACCCTTTATTTTTGTTTTTATTATGTTTCTTTTTCAAATTTGTTGCTAGTTCATTTGATCAATAAAATTACCATGTTTTTTTTTCTCAATATCTATATCTCTCTCTCCTCTTTTTGCTCTGACCTCTCTCTACATTCAACACCTCTAACCCTAGCTTTTCTCGATCGCCGGCAACGCTCCTCTCTGGCTCACCTGGTCAGGACGTCGCCGCTGGTCCCTTCCCCTTCCTTTTCTTGTTCACCTCTCTTCTTTTCCCCCCATTCCCCCTTGGTTTTGGGTCCCAAATCTCTGTGTTTCAGCCCCCCTCTCCATAGCCCTAATTTCTGGTCAGATATGACTCTGGAACACTTTCTCCTTCGTCGAGAAGAGTCGTTCCCTCTCCCTGTGTGGTCGTCGTGCGTGTTGGCGTTCGGTGAGATCTAGAAGCTTCTAGATCTGAGAGTGGGTTATGGTTTTGTCCTCAAGTTGTCCTCGGATCCTCCCTCCTCCCTTGCACAGGTACTATCTTCCTCTACTCTCCTTTTGTGGCTTCGTTTCCCTTGATCCGTCGTGGTCAAGGCCTCACGGTTGGGGTTGGCCACCGTGAGGTGTTCTGAGCCTTTTGGTCTCTTTCAAGCTCGTTTGGTTGGGTGGGGATTTGGTTTTTGTTGCTTTGGTGGGTTCGGAGGGGAACCTGGCCCCCCTTATTTGGGATTCGTCCGGTGCTGGCCGGCGGGGAGTTTACTTCACTCAGGTAACTCGGGTCCGGGTGAGGTGTGGGGTGGAGACGTGGGTGTACTGTTCGTGGAGGTTCCTTCTGGTTTTTTGCTCGAGTTCGTGTCGTTCGGCCCCGACGCTTTGGCTTACTCTTGTGGTGGTTCTCAAGGTCCGACCGGTGGTGGTCGGACTGGGTTTGATGCTTTGGCGGTCACGGTGGTTCCGGTGCAGCTTCGGTGAGACTCTGGTTCGGTGTGGGGCTCGAGGTAAAGGTGAAGTCTCTAGGTTTTGCTACGTTTCGTTTTTAGGCCTTGTTGCCCTTGTTGGGCCTAGTTGTTTAGTTGGGCTCTTTGTTTACCCCGGGTTGGGCCTGTTTTGTTGGGCTTGGCCCTTATCTGTTTTTAGTTGTTGTTTACTCGAGTGTCTGTTGGGTTTGTCTCGAGTCTGGTTGTACTTCATTTTAGTTTATCTGGGTATGAGACCTTTGTTGTAGTTGATGGTTGGGTTTCACCCCAGTTTTGGCGTGTGTTGTAAGTTGTTCTGAGGGCTCTGCCCTTGTCCTTCAATTACATTTTGTAATTGTTGGATCTATAATATAAAAAAAAATTGCTGATCAAAAAAAATAAAATTACCATGTTACATTATAAAAATTAGGGAAATTTACACATAACCCTCCATATTATCGTCATTTTTCAAATCACCTCCTTAACTCTTTTTTTTTTTACATTTAACCCCCCTAACTTCTATTTTTTCACTTTAATGAAACGCCGTTAACTTTCCATCCAAATGACTTTAAAAGTGAAAAATACACTTCACTTATCATTAAATTTTTGAAATCATGTCATTAGGTCTGAAAAACCAAAAATCAATGAAATTTCCATATTAACCTTCATAAATTTTCAATTTTTCAAAATATGCCAATAATATTTTTTTAATATTTTTTTTCAAAAATTCTTTATTTCTTTATAATTTTTTTTCTTTATTTTTTATAATTTATTTCTTTAAATTGTTTTATATTTTAAAAAGTATTCATAATCTTTATTTTTTTATTAATTTACAATTTTTTTTATATTTTTGATTTCTTTGAATTGTTTTATTTTTTTTGTGAATATTCATAATCTTTATTTTTTTATTAATTTACAAAAATAGTTCTTTACATTTTTATTTTTATTTTATTGTTTTCCATTTAATTATTTTTTTCCTAATTATTAAAATTACACATTTTTAACTAACCAATTTCCAATCTGTGAACCCATGAACCAATGAAATTGCAAACCCATGCACCAATTTTCAATGTACGAACCCATGAACCCATGACAAACCAATTTCCATCCAAAAAAAATTGCACTTTTACAGACCATATCTCTACCGAAAAAAATTGCAATTTTCATGAACTCATGAACCAATTTGCCAATTTTTTTTGTATCGCTGCCTAGATCTCTATCGGAATAAGGGGAACCATGTCCCGAAATGGGTTTTGAACACCTTTTGAAGCTTGATTTCTGTATTTCTGAGTCTCCGAAAATCGAAACCAAAGGATGAAACGTGTAGATAGGAGTTGGAGCTTCACGCCAGTAGGTGGAGTGTCACTAGAGGTAGCCGGAGGTGATTGTCCGGCAAGTTGAAATCAGTTCCTCCCTCACGCGTTCTTCGTCGGAGCTGCTGATGATGAATCTTTCTCCCCCACCAGCTCTATGCTTCCTCCATCAATTTCTAAAGCTATTTAATTGGTGTTTGATGTGTAAATTTCTCTGAAAATTAATCTATTATCATAGTTGAAAAAAAAGCTAACCAATTATCATATTGTTAAAAGAAATACGTCAAAATTGTATAAAATTGGCTATAAAGTAACGCATAGCAACGGATTGGATATGCCCATGGGCTTACAACTATTTATTTTCCCTTAACCCATAATCATTTGTTCAAGTTGGACAGAAAAATATATGACCAGACCAAGCCTCTTATCAACAAGACCAATAATACAAAACACTAGTTCAAATAAGGAAACATTGGTGGTGATTGATTGGTCCAGCAGTACCTCTTATCCATCCATCGGATCAAATTATGATCATGATTTCTCATGCAAAACTCTCCATTTCAGTGAAACCTAGTTCAAAGTACTTGTTATATTCACAATTTTTCCAACCATGGGTTTAATTATGTCAGGTGACAGTTGATTCACAACTAAGCACATCCCATCAAATTCAGATGAAAAAAAAAATAGACCATGTGCTACAATATCATACACTAGTAATAGTGATGAAAAATAACAATTCGGGCCTCATATATAATTGTAGAGCATGGTCAATCTTTGACAATCTAAAGTAAAATCTCTTAGTTCAAAAAAAAAAATGGAAGTTCCAAAATAATCTTCTTATAAGTAAATAGAAAAGGCAAGTTTTCTCTTACAATCAACTTTGGTACAATCTGTGGTCCAATATTGTTCCATTGAATGTAATGTTCACGCCTCATACTGGGTTCCTTGTTGGGCTTTAGATGGTAGCCTGTTCGTAGGATTGTATTCACACTATTTATGTGATTAACATTTTCTAGAGTGACTGTTTTTTATCACATAATCAATAGTATACAACTTTCTAAAGTATCCTACAAACTTCTTTTTTTTTATATAGCAATTTTTTTGTTTTTTATCAGAGAGAAATGAATGTATTAAAAAAAGAAGTGTGAGTCTTGGGATAGAATTCACAAGCATCAGAACAAAGTCTAACAAAAACCGGTCCAAAAGACAAAAGCCACAAATAAAACAATCGAAAACAACCACCCTGGCCTACCACAACAACCACAAGCCCCACCAGACTAGCGAACAATGTCTCAGAAGACCGCTCGGGCAACCTTGATCGGACTAGTGAACAGTATCACAGGAGACCGCACAGGTGGATCCTCTGGCCTCAAGATGGCTAAGTGATCCATGCTCCTCCACCCGAAAATGAGTAGATCGGCCCCAAAAGATACCCCGAAACAAGTACTCACCGGACCCCTCCAAGGTAAAACAACCCCAACACGACTTCTGAACATGCACTCGCCAGACCTGGCAAGAGAAACCACCGAAGAGGACCATGAGACAAAGTGTTGAACTCCTCAAACATGACACAGGAATCCTCAAACGCTCCTTTGGCGCTCCTAGTCAGCGCAGCAACCGGAGACTCGATCTACTCGAGGAAGGTAAAATGACAGCCAACTGCTCACATGCTGGAAAATGACCCATGTTGAACCTTAACTAGAAGAATGCTTGGTTCAATGGTAATGGACCTTGAGAAGACATGACGATTGCATTCTAGCCAAATATGCCAAAGACACAACAACCCGATACCAGTCCACTAAGACCTCAGCCTCCGTAGTCCCACTAGAGAGGTCCATGACTCAAGAAAAAGATATGGCGACAGCGGAAGAACATCCACGACTCCCCCACCATCCTAAGACCAGAGACCAGACCCTCCAAGTCCACGAGCAAGCGACAAACAAGTTCCTAGAGTCCTCCCCACCTGAACCACACATCACACACCTCCACCGGACTAACGAAATCGACACACTCCTATCCACCAAAAAGGAAATAGTGGGAACCCCATCATGAGAAAACAACCAGACAAAAAAATGGATCTTGGGAGGAACTGGGGCAGACCAAATCACATAAGCCTAAGGAACGACCTCATAATCCACCCAACCAGCAACAACTGAAAAGCTCTAGCTGTATAGAACCTTCTTGGGTCCCAAGACCAAGCCAACGAATATGGGCGCTCACGTACCAGAAGAACCCCAACTAGGCATACCATTATCTCTTCCAATGCCTCAACACCTCGAACCCAAAGATCCCTAACAAATAGAAAAACTCACTCCTCATCTGCGTAAAACTCTACAATTGACCCATGATGGCCTTCTGCCAACCTATAGAGTCTGGGAAAATGAGTCGCCAGAGTGGTATCAAAAAGCCACGGGTCCTCCAAGAAACCAACCATGGTGCCAGAACCGACCACCCACCTCATGATGTCAGGACCAAAGACTCTCGTGAATCCAGGGTCCCGAGCCAAACAAACCACATGTCGAATGGAGAAAGAGGAAGCCCTCGGAGGAACCGTAAGCAATCCCAGGTCCCACTCAGTCTCCTTCCACCCGAAACAAGCACAAATAACCCGCATCCAAAAGGGAGGCCCCTTAGTAGCAAAGCACCACCACCATTTTAAGAGAAGACTGGTGTTTACCTCTGTAAGAGATCGAACACCTACCCCCCCTTGAATCCTTGGACATGCAAAGCACCTCCCACTGGACCTTAGAGAGACACCTCCTCTTGCGACCTGAACACCAAAAGAACCTCCTATAAAATCTCTTTAGCAGACGAACCACCTTCTTAGGGGCGCGAAACAAAGACATGAAAAAGACCGGAAAGCTTGCCAGGGTCGCCCTGATGAGCGTATGACGATCTCCCAAAGAGAGAAAATGAGTTCGCTAGACTGTCAACCTCTCTCTGCACCTATCCACCACTGGGTTCTAGAAAGAAGCGAGTCAAGGATTGCCTCCCAGAGTGAACCCAAGGTAAGTGAAAGGAAGAATACCCAAAGAACACTACATGACCTCTACAAGATCCCTACGCATCGGATCAGCCACAACAAAAGCAACCAAAGACGACTTAGTGAAGTTAATCCGAAGATCAGACACCAACTCAAAAGTGTGGAACAAACTTAACAGCACGAAACTGATCCACACCTACCTTAAGGAACAACACAGTGGCATCCACAAACTGTAGGTGAGAAACTTGAATGACTGGACCAACCCGAATACCACCATACAACCCATGCATGATACCAAGCTCAAAGATCTGATGAAAACCCGCAACAAAAATAAAAAAAGATAGGGTGACATCGGACACCCCTACCTGACTCCCTGTAAGACCCTGAACTACTTGAATTGGGACCCATTAAGCAGCACATAAGAGAAACCCCGTAAAGACGAGAAGACCCACATAATCCACTTCCCGTCGAAACCCATACTCCGAAGAGCATGAGTCAATTAATACCAACCAACCTTGTCAAACGCCTTCTCGAAATCCAACTTCATCAAAGCGGCTGATTGGCGGGAACGACGCACAAGCCCTAGCACATTCATAGCAACGAGGACACTGTCCGATAACTGTCTCCCCTAGATGCACGCAGACTGAGTGTTGCTGACAAAGTCTCCTAGGAGAGAGTGGGCCCACGACCCATATTAGGCTTCACCGCCTAACATGATGTATCATCAACTTGGTCTATCGGTCTCTAAAAAGCGAAAAGGAGAAGATTTTTTGGGACACCACCGGCTTGGAGTTTCTTCACTCAAGATAAACTATCCACTTGTTTCGGTCTTCAAAATTACAAGGATCATTAAAGATAAAAGTGGTTATGGCTCAAACAAAAGAAATGTACAAACACAAGTGAAGCCATGATTTCTCATGAGGGAGCAACTTAAGTGGTACAATTTGTATTCTACGAACCTTCGATCGGAGCAAGAAAATTATGTTGGGCAAGAGCGGATCCTTCATATCGCCCGAGCGAGACCCTCATATTGAAGTGCACCCCAAGTTTCAAAAGACGGCTAAGGTCGAGAGTAATAAAAAGAACAAGGCGGGTGAGTAACGCGAACAAGATGAATTGAATCACGACTTTTCACAAATGCTAACGGCTACAAATAATGCCACAAAAAACATTTGGTATAGATCAAGAGTCTAAGTTCAAACTATTAAAGGCATCCAACCGATTACGAAAGCATTTTCAAGCAATTGGAACCCGAGGCACATTGAACATGTCCCAAAAGGTTTGAGTGACTGTAAACAACCTTGGCAACCCTAGTTCAGTCTTTGGTTTGTTTACTGAGCGCCATGTTTGGCAGGCTCTTGGTTGTAGCTTCTTTTCTTTGGACGAGGTGTGTCTCGTTCCGGTATCTTTGGACGAGGTGTGTCTCGTTCCGGTATCTGGTTGGAGGTTGTGCTTTGAATGCCAGTGCTCTTGTTTGTACTGTGGGATTTTTGTAGCTAGAAACCTTACTGTCCTCCCTTTATTTTCTCTGCAAAGGGAGAGGTTTATAATACTGCTTTGCTAATAAAAAAAAAAGAACACTCATTCATACTTTTAGCCCTGATTTAAGATTGAATTCATGTATTTTCAATTTTACCTTAAAAATGAGTTTACCTTAGATTTTGACCGGGTGCAAAAAAAAATGTTTATTCCATAACCACAATTGTTATATTTAATTTGTAAATTTGAAACGAGACAAAAAAATGTATTCTCTTTACAATTGGTACTCCACTCCACCACCAACTACTTCACAATTCTCATTCACTCTCTTTGCATTTTTGCCTCCAAACTTCCTTATTTCCCCTTCTATCCACCCATGGAGACTAATTTCCACAGTAGATGCTCTTTTTTAAGAAGGAATGGAAATATTATTAACTAAAGCGTTCAGATGATCGCAAAACTGCTCTCACCATACAACCAAAAAACTAGAATGATATTGCAAAACAAGAACTGAAAAGTAAATGTTGCTCTGGGCATAGGGGCGGTCGGAGGGGGGAAACTGCGGTAGCATCCGAGAACACCGATACAACATGCTCCAACCAAAAGACACTAATCGAGCGGACCAAATGTAAAGTTTGTAGTGGTGGACCGATAACTCCCTCGGTAAATCAACGTGCGTCGTCCTCTCTTGATTGATACTTGTAGGGCTCCTGAACGCGGGAATGCTGACCCCGAACTGGTAGGGGAGAATCTTGTCGATTGTTGGTAGTATCGTTGCCACCAGTCTGCCAGGGAGGTGGTGCAGTCGACCAACCCCTCCCTGGGTCTCCTAGGACTCATTCCTGGAGGCAGGAGTGCTGGTGGCCCCCCGTCGCTGCTATGTATGACGCCCCATTTGGGGCAGACCCAGCTATCGGATTCGGCCCACCCTTGGGTTACCCGATCGGAGCAGATAAAACCCAGACCCAGGCGGAATGACCCACGAGTGAGAGACCTGGGCCCACTCCGCCCCGGCCCCGTACCAGGCAAGCTCCTCATCCGGCCTATCCAGACCGACCCACGGTTCCGGCCCAGACTGCCAGGCCCGATAAGCGTCCATAATTAGACCCCGGCCCAGGCCCATATCCACCCAGTCTTGGCCTGGCCCAACAGCAGAAACCCTACCTGTTTCTCGTGCCACCGCCTTGCATGTGCTTCTCCTCCACGCCATCGCCACCGGTGATTCCTCCGACCTTGATACCATGTCCGACGAGGCTACGGTAGGAATGAGACCATCCCTTCCCTTATAGACTCCTCCGCGCGCTCTAGCTCCGCCCCCGGGATCGAATTCCACCGAAACTCCTCCCCGGGCTTCCCTGACACCACCGCCGTGCCTCCCATACCCTTTCTCGGCCGCTCGACGATCAATGCTCGCCTCGCCCACCACTAACCCGTCAGATTCTCCAAAAGGAGACCATAGGTCCGCCTGCCTCCCTACGCCCGAGAGATTGTGTGGGGATCTCGTTCCTTCACCGAATTGGTGAGAAACGCAAGTCCACGCTCCTCCACCACAACGTCGCCTCTAATCACCAGAAGTGTTGAACAGAGAGAGACGGACTTCTCGCGTGGAGGAGAAAACCGCAACTATAGAAAGCTTGCTCCCTCTGACCGTGATTTCGGACCCACCGCCGCAGTCCCATGAGCTTAGTGAATTTTATGAAAAATTACGTGAAATAAATTATATAAGTGTGAAGCATATGAAAAAAAGAGAAAGTTACAAAGAAGTGTGATTCTTAACTTGAGTCATGGACCAAAAATGCAAGTAAGACTTTTTGTGTTCAATACCAAAAACCCTTTACAGTCTACACTGAGTTATGGATTTACACCAAGCTTTACCCAACTGCATAAAACATGAAAATGCATGGCCATTCCATGACCCAAACAAAGAACCAAATAAAAATCCAACTTGTTCATAATAAAAGTAACAACGTTTGTGTCTTCACATGTATCTCCGCATTTCACACCCAATCGGTCCGTTTCCTAAGCTGCTTCGCTGTTTTTTTTCTTCCGAAGCTACACTTTCACGAGATAAAGCAACTCATGAATACATTAAACCCTCAATGATGCAGTTGCTATGAATCGTTGCCTTTTCTTCCTCCCCAGAACAAGTCAACGCTTAATTCTCCTCCACATAACCAATAACCTAATGACATGTGTCCAAACTTTATGGAACCGGGTCGTATACTGTATACATACGTACCCCAAACACCATAGTGCAGATCAAGTCTAAAACATAGACAAGTGACGATGGTAATAAATTAATAATATTAAGGGTTAGAAGTAAAAAAAACTTCTTTAATGTATTGGTAGGACATACAAGATTTGTGATCAATGTAAAAAACTTGTGACCACCTAAACAAAATATTTTTTATTCAAACCTTCTAAACTTTGGGTGGATCATTATTTGTGAACATTTTTTTCCACGAAAAGGTATAGAATCATTAAAATACATACTAATTACAAGCGAGTGCATTAGAAAGACATTCCCTCATCGCTAAGAACAGACAAAGAATTTTATTGTTCGTTATTCTTTTAACAATATAACTGTCATAAACGGTATTAGATGAAAAAAATCCTATATGCAACTTAAAACTAAAATATGACGAAACTGATTATGACTGTTCATGGTATTGCTGCATACTTTGTAAAGTGCGATCGAACTTGTTTTCTTCAGTGTTTCAAAGGGAGACATAGCTCTTCTCAAGGACCCCTCCACAGACCAGTCCCTAAAACTCTGAATCCCTTTCATCCCTCCTGACGGGGCTGCTTCCCCGCCCTCTCTTGATCCTCCCGTGGTTCTGCAATAGACCCCTTCTTCACTCCTCCAGCTCCTGCTCCAACATTACCCTCAGATGCATGTCCAAGTCCACCTCTATCTCTGTTCCCAAACAGGTATGGGGTTTTAGGTTCCCCGCCACTAGAAAACTAACCGATCACCAAATTCTTCCGGCCCATATAATAATAGGTTTTTATATCTCACTTAATATTAATTAAGTAATTTACAGTTTTATTGAGCTGGGGCTCTCCTTAAGAAGGTCAAGACGATTGCTAAAGCAAAATCAACAAGCCCACAATACAAAACTAGATGTTAGTGTTGGTATCATTGTGATCCAAATCAATAGGGATGAAGGAATTGAGGAAGTCTTGATGTTCATCGAAGAGCCACTTGTCGAGTTCTCTAAGATGTGGCTTGCTTTCGTCGACATGGTCATCAGAATCCAAATCAAACACAGATTCAAACCCATTAATGGCAGTGCTCATCAGGGACGTTCCTTCACTGCTACAGGCAGTGCTCGGGACATCCATGGCCTTACCAGGCCTGGTGCTTGGAGGGTTCTTCGTCCAGCCTTGGAGCAACCTCGCTATGTTGTCGGTGCTCGATGCATAGGCGGCGGCGCCACCGCTACTGGAGGCTCGCTGATGATGATCATAGCCTTGAAGCTGAGTCATGGGTTGTGGTTTGTTTATGTCAGGGGACAAGGCGTCGCAGAGGGCTTGCCTGGCTGTGTTGATGTCAGCTTGGAGCCTCCTCTCCCATTGGCCTCGGCATGTGTTCGGGACATGATCGTCTGAAACTTGGAGCTTCTTGTTGCTGAGTTTCTTCTTCTTCAAATGGGTGTTCCAGTAGTTCTTTATGTCGTTGTCTGTTCTCTCTGGGAGGTAGGAGGCTATGGCTGCCCATCTGTCAACAAAATCATATCAGGTTAAATTTTTAGGTGGATCGGGTACGTTTCCATGGAAGATCAATTGGACTAAAAAGTACAAAGTGATAGTTAAAAGTTAAATTATAGTTTTGCGTTGGAAAAACTTCAGGTACTAACTATCCCCAATTTGTATATCTCAAGAACTTTCTGTTGATTTATTAGTCGATCAGATCAGGCTTATAGATATAGGATAATTACATAAACTAACATTTTTCGTTATAAATGACTTGAAAACGTTAGAAAAAACTCCAAAAACTAACTGTCATATGACTATTGAACTCAAAAACTAACTATAGGCCTGTTACTTTTGGGAGTTTTTCCGAACATTTTCAGTTATTTTTAACAAAAAATGTTAGTCTATGGAATTACCTTAAGTTTATAGGCCTGATCTGATCGACTAATAAATCAACAGTCAGTTATTGAACGGTACAAATCAACGACCATTAGTACCTGGTTTTACCCTTTTTATATTCTGACACGGGGAGGGTTTGATACCTGTTGCCTAAAAGAGCTTGGAGATGGATGATGACTTTGTCTTCTTGGTCAGTGAAGCTGCCTCTTCTGATCCCTGGCCTCAAGTAGTTGGTCCATCTAAGCCTGCAACTTTTGCTGCACCTGAGCAACCCTGTAACAAGACCAAACCCTTACAATGAAGAAGATCAAAACTTAAATTAATGGTAGAGATCGATATAGAGGATGAAGTACCTGAATTGGAAGGAACAGCTCTCCAGTTGCTAGGGCCATGTTCTTGGATATAAGAGACTAAAATGACGTCTTCTTCGGGAGTCCAAGGACCTTTCTTCACACTCACTTTGTCACAACAAGGTGGTCGACCCATGATCGAAAAAAGTCAATGCTAGATGATCCTCTTGTTTGTTTCTCCAAATGTTGTATTTGTGTTCTTTGTATGTTTTGTTTGGGAAAAAGAAGGTAAGGACAAGGGGCCAGGATATAGAGGTTGTTGAATGTTGATGGAGCATATATAGAGCAAAGAGAGAGAGAGAAGGAGTGTTTGTGTTGAGACTTGAGAGTTGAGAGTTGAGAGATGAATGAGACGCTGACCCAAGAGTCAAAAGATGACAGCAAGAGCATTAAGTGATATGGAGAAGCAAAGTCAGCAGAGCAGCCTGGATCTTGTGCGCGTCGTGCATTGATTGCCAAGTTCATGGTAGGTACAACCTTGTTCTCTTGCCCTAATTATGATGTATACAACATGTACGAGACTGCTTTATGCTACACCCTCTTCCTTGGATGTGATTTAGAACCATTTGTTTGCCTTTTGGAGTAATTGGAGGTGTGGATGAAGCTAGGAGATCAATGATGTTGAAAATACCCAATTCACTTTGGAAATATGATGGTTTTGATTTCATTTGTAGCCATTCCAAGTTTGCATGAGTCAACGGGCTCTTGCAAATCCCCTTCTCATGAAGTCCTTAATTGTTAGTTCGTTAAACAAGATGATTTCCAAGTCCAAGAAAAGTAAAGATCATTTTTCTCTCTTTAGCTCGACGAGAGAGAACACCCTTAGACTATAATCGTTGTATGTCGTTAGCAACTTTTTTTTTACACCCTTACATTTCATCTCTTGTCTCCCATATCATGTTGGGTTTTTCTTTGCTTTGTTTCCTATCTAGGACCAGCGGAGTTGAGGATTTTGTCGGTCTTTCTAGGTCGCATATTGGGAGGTATGCACGCCTATGAACTACGAAAGCCAGAGATAGACTCGGGTGACAGTAGGAGACATCAAAACACTTTCTAGTTCAACTAGCACTATTGGCGTGATAGTATCTCAGTAGTCCCCCCTACTACGGAGGATACAGACTACCAACAGACACTCAAGTCGACACCTTCATAGCCTTATAAGAGGCCTATCAGCGAGTTTAAGATCAACCCAAATAACTTCGAGATGGTGACAATGTGTGTCTTTTCTTTTCTAGTTTTCTAGTTTTATTTTAGTATCTATATTGTATCTACGAAACAAAGTAGAGTAGCTCAACGGATCCAGAGTGTCAGTACACCTATTACACGAAAATCTCCGAACTATAATATGAAACTTAGAATCTATGACCTTCTATCTATGTAAAGATTGTATTAACCCGACATAACTTTCAATAACCTCTTCCCCATACAAAAAAAAAGATATCATGGTGTGAAGGTTTAACAAAATTTTATAATAAACCTTTGGTATAAGTTTTTCCTTTTACTAATAATTGTTATTTTTTATCAGAAATTATTTTAAGAAAATAAATCCAATCCTTCGAAATGAAGGGAGAGGACAAAGAACCGACAAATCAGCCGTCAGTACAAACAAGAGCACTGGTGTAAAAGCACAGACTCAGAACAATCCCAACAAGGGGAGACAACTAGACAAATGGTCTCAGTACCAGATATACCTAACTTGAATCAACCAGAGGCCAACAAGGGCCAAGAGTACACCACAAATAAACCCTAAAACTAAAACAAAGAAGGTCTAAAAACCCAAATATAACTAACTTGAAGCTCCAAATAAACCAAAGGTATGATAAACCTGGATTCAACAAACATGAAGCCCACAAATACTTCCGGACAGCAAAATCCAAGCCCTAAAACGAACAAGAAAATAGCAAACTATCTCATCAGGACCATATACTCAGCGAGTAATAACGTTGCCAACACGCTGGCAGTCAACACTGCTAATCAGTAGAGATAATCCGGTGATCAGAGCCACCGAGACACTTATACTCTAACAACTAAATCCAGACGATTTCAAAACAGGCCAATGACCCCAACCACCCGTCGGGGGCCAACACCCAACAGACGAGCCCCACGCCAATAGCAAACATGGAAACAATGAAATCGAACTAAATCTAGAAAAGAGATAAATGGAAAGCTATTAACCTGAACGAATTAGGGAAAAGAAAGAAGGCCTTACCAACAACGTCGCCAAACACTGTCAAGCTGCTGAGACGCCCAGCGACGGTCGACTTCCTTCCGAACCAGCCAGCCAAACGAAACTGCACCTCCACCGAGTCAATCTCCACTGTCCTACAACAGGAATGACCAGTCGACAAAGGCTTTCAACGGAAACGAGCTTTCCCCGCAACCCAGAAACAAGAACAGATTCAACAGAAGCACCGGTGATGAAGGGCAAAAAAGACCTGTAGTTTGACCCAGAGCCCGACCTAGAAGCCCGAACGCGACCTAGTACACAGCCCTGTACCCGGCCATGTACCCGGCCCAAAACCAGGCCTAGAACCAAAAGCACTCAACCTCGGAAAGTATTGTCATTATTATATGACAAATTTGGAAACAAAGGAAAGACAATGTTGACATATTATAGTAATATGAGATGGTATACCGTACAAATCATTCTTATGGTATAAGTTAAGAAGTCATGAGAGTCGTAAAATTCAGGAAGGATGATGTTATCGAAGTGTACCATATAAGTGGCTTTTTTCTGCGCAGAGATGGTTTTGTAAACAATGTAAACTTTCTCGCGCCTTTGACCACACTATAGTGCGTGTTGACCACGCTCGTAGTGCATAAGGTCCCAACACCTGTATATGCAAGGTACCAGCATTTGTGTATGTAAGGTACCAACATTTGTGTATGTAAGGTACCAGCACTTTTTTGTATGTAAGATGCCAGTATTTTGCATGTTGGCACCGTCAGTTGTGTATGTTGGTACCAACACATGTTTAGGTAAGGTATCAACATTTTCCTATGTAAGGTACTAGCATTTTTCTATGTAAGGTACCAGTACATTTCGTGCGTGAGTGTACGCGGTCAACCGTACTACAATAACGATTAACATGCAAGGTTCAACATCTTGCACACTCCGATGACATTAGCGCGCACGCGTCCAATGGCTCCTGTGAGTTCTTAGTTTGTACAACAAAATGCGGTTTATATTTGTTACTAAACCAAAGTAATATATATATCATAATTTTATGAATCACAATTTCTATCAAGACATGTATGAAAAACAAACTAGAGAATTCTTAGTACTTCAGCAATTTCTATCCAGACATGTATGAAAAAAAAAACCTAGAGAATTCTCTAGCATTTTAGCAATTTCTATCAAGACATGTATGAAGAAAAAACAACTAAAGAACTCTCTAGCATTTCATGTGTCTGAATGGTGCCTCCCTCCTCCTTCAACCCGTCACCGTCGTTGTTGTTAGCCAATCCCCCATTCTTTCTGCATGTGACCAACCAGTTACCATTGTTGGTTGACGTCATTTCATTGGTGATGTCTCCTCAACCTTCCAATGAGATCATCATACCTAAGAGGAGTCGTATGCCTACAAAAAAAAAATAACGATTGACCCTCCTCTCCACAGAGATAACCCCCCAATGACAACCCCTCCGACGACGGTTGTAACTACCATATTGACCACTCACCCCTTCCATAGTGACCTCTTCATGATGTTTACTCTTTCTCTTGTTCATTGAGGGCATTCCTCTATGAAGAACCCTCCTTATCTTATCCATGATGGTCCTTCCCTGATAACGACTCTTCCTCCCCTTTACGACGGTTCTTCATTGTTCCCTTACAGTTCTCTGTCATGTCGCACCAACCTTTCAGGATGGTTTATATGCACAGACGATTGGTCCGGATGAGGACACGGTAATTGAGGTCATGTGCGATCTAGCGGATGAGGTTTCTCTAGTATGTCGTCTTTATGGGATGACAGGGTGTCTCCTTACGGTTCGACCCTAAAATTGAACGATGATGCTCTAAGTCATCACAAAGTCTTAGGGAATAACCTTGGAAGGTTTATTGGTCAAGGAACTAGGTTATCAAGTCTTCGCCTTCTTATTTTCCTTTCAATCAACCAAGGATAAGGTCTAGCGTGAGGAACTGTGATGCTTCAACCGAGCGTTCCTCATCCTCCATAATTATCCTACGCAAGGGGTTTTCATGGAACCCGTTTGACTGTATCCAAATGTGGGCTAAGGTGAGGGGCATTCTACCTAATGTCATGACAGAAGTTACGAGAACTCTTGCGGGGAACATTATTAGGGGTTGTGTGAAAGACAATACCAATTTCTATGGGCTATGTTGGGGGAATCCGGGTTAGTTTCTAAATGAACCTAAACTACCCCTTATGACAGACCATAGTCCTTTAGTTTCGAGAATTCCCTCAACCAGTGTGTATCATGCTACAATATGAATGTCTCGCTATGTTTTGCTTCAATTGTGGCCATTACGCCATGCGGTCCATGAATACTCCACTACCACACCAGGGGTGATTCGATAGGACCTATCTCTTGTAGCCGACTAGAATACGGAATCGGGGTAGCATTTCATCATAGACTGCCCTAGTTTGGATACCCCTCGTATCTAAGCACCAACCCGACCTGATCCTCCCCCCAAGATTCAGACCGGCAAGCCCACATATCCTTATACCACCACTGAAGTCAAACATCCAGCTTAACAACCCAACGTATCTTCAGATGCTGCCAACCACCTGGAAACCCCACTTCGGAGAGGAGATAAAGAAGGGGTTGTCCTGGGAAAGATCTTCGAGCATAACGTTCAACATCCCGCCTAACCCACATTTGACACATATTGGGTCCGCCTACTCCGCAATTGGGAGGGATATGCACCACCTACGACTGTATCGGAGTGTTGTGCTCTACATGGAAACCACCCCCACCTATAAACGCACCACCGGTGGGAAACTTGGCTCTTGAAGGGATAAGGAAAGAGGGAATAGGAAAATAGCTTAAGTTATTGAGCCAAAGAAGACCGAAGGAAGGAAAAGGGCTCTAGAATCGGTTGACACCTTTTCTTCACAATTGCCACAATTATTTAAACCATGTTTTCTTTCGCTCCTAGTCATAACAATTGGCTATGGGACATGTTCATGCTCATCCCATGGTTCTTTTTTCTTATGTTTTCTTATGTAGCTTTGATCTGAATTAATAAAATCTCAGTCTCTTTCGCTACAAAAGTAATATGTTTAAGCGGAGATAAATCACGATGAGACGTCATCGTGATATAAGGAGACGCATATAGGTAGTTTTTACAAGAATTTGAAATGTTTTAGTGGTCATATCTTCCATCAGATTTGTATCATATGTCATTATTACTAAGCTTTATGATGGGTGGAATAAGTGTACTATAAAAGGATGAGTATGGTCCTTAATCCTACAAACTCTACCCATATACTCGTACTAAAGATTTCAAACATGTAACACAATACATCATCTAAAGAGAATTATGAGAAGACTTAAAAACTTTAACACTCATATAGTTAAGTCTTGCAACTGTCGATCCTTCAAACATCGACGAGGGTCGTACCTTCGGATAATGGTTGTCACTGGTGGTGGATTCCTTCCCTCCTCTCTATTGACCGGTGGCTTCCTCCCCCCTCATCCTTCTTCTTCCTTCATCTCTCTCAACCGATCATTGTTGCCGATTCTGGTCGTTGTGGTGTTCTAGTGTTATGTTGAGTTCGGGGACATCTCTCGATCTTAGTTCTGGCATGGTTGGGTCCGTCGGCCCTCACCCGTCTTAGGGTCGTGTTGGTTTCTTCCCGGTCGGTGGTGATTTCTATGTCATCTCTCAGGCATATGTCGCTTGGTCAATGTTGGGCCACCTGATTCGACTGTTGGAGGTTGCTTTTTGCCCCATCGATGGCAGATTTCTCATCGGAACCAGTCAATCGTTGGTGGCTTCTCTGGTTTCCAGTTTATTATTGGTTCGCTGGCTAGAAGCTCGGCGCTACAAGCTTGGCCTCCTTCTCTTATCTTAGGTGGTTTTGGTCGAGGTAGGACCCTTTCTCCGTTGGTCCTCTACTGCCTTGGTTTTGCTATCTTGGACTTATGGATTGCTCTGCCTTAGTTTCCTTTTTCAGTCTTTTTTTTGGACGAGTAGGTGGTCAGGGACTCATTTGTGTCGAGGTGATGTCCTCATATGAGAGTCTCGTCCAAAGTTGGCTTCAGTTGGAGTTCTGATGTATTCGAGTTTCTTTGGTGTATGAGCGTATTCATTTTTCTTGATCGCTTTCGGTGGTGGAGTGGTCTTTGTCTCAGGGTGGCTCATTTTAGATCTGGTCGTGGGACGCGTTTCTCCATCCTCGTCGGTGTTGATCGTTGTGGATCTGGTCCACTCGCGTTTGGTTGGCAGCAGCCATAAGGAGTTCGGGCCGGTTATGTTGGCTTTGGAGTACCCTACTTTGTTATAGTCCTACTCCTCAAGGTGGTGTTGGTGGAGCCTCACTCGTATCTTCGGAGGTATCATGTTTCATATATGGTCGTGGGATGCGCTTTTTCATTCTCACGGGTGTGGATCGTCGTGGATATGGTTGTTGGTTCGATTTATTAACATATTCGAGATGGCTCCTGATCCATTTTCTGTTGCTCAGGGTAACTTGTATCATATTTTCTGTGGGAAGCGTTTCTTGACCTTTGGGTCTTTGATTCATTGTGAATCTGGTCTCGTCCCTCGTCGTCGCGGATGGTAAGGTTCTCATTTCATCTTTTGCCTTATCTGCTGCTTGTTGAGAACCTACTCTTACCCTGATTTAGATTTTTTTTTATTTCCTTTGTTTCCCTGGATATTGTTGGTGGGGCTCGTCAATTTCATAAGGTGTTGGCCTCTGGCGGGTAGTTATTGATCTATGGACCGTTGTTGGAAATCGAGGGGTTTCTATTTCTTTGGGTTTTGAGTATCGGTAATTTTGATCATTGGTCTATCTCCGTCGTTCAACGATGTTTACCGCCGGTGTGTCGGTGTCCTTCAACTCTCTAAGTTCGGGCTCCGATGAGATTTAATGTTTTCTTCAAGTTTAGGTACGATTTAGGGTGCTTTCAGTGGTCGTGGCCAATCTCTTTGGGCTTCTTAATTGACAAATCAGGATTATATACATTCTTTTATGTGAGCTTCATGGTTGCTGAATTTGGGTTCTAGACTCTTTTTTATTCTTTCTATCATGTGCTTCATGGTTGTAAAATTTGGTATTAAGATCTTGGTCCTCCTGTGTCGGGTTTCTGTTGAGGCTGAGCTTTCATGCTAGTGTTAGGGTTTATAATTGTTGTATTTGGTTTGATCCTTTTTATGGATCTATATCTACTTGTGGTCTGATTATTGGTTAGTGGCTGAGTCATGTTTAGTCCACTTAGTATTTTTTGTTGGGTCAAAAATAATTTAGGTCCTCAAGGTTTTTGAGTTTTTTCCTCTTGATTTTGGTGTTTCTTCTTTTCATTCTTTAAAGACATTGAGCTTTATATACTGTTTGTTGATAATAAAAAACAACAGTGACACTCAAATACATTTGAGCTTCATAATTATGATAGGAAATTATTCGATTTTCAATAATTTCACAGTATGGATCTAATATTACCATCTGGTTAATTTGGGGGAAGTTGTATTGTATCTTGTCTTTCACAACATTGGTGCTTATTTGAAATTAACGACGTTTAATCACGAAGATAAAAGGTCAACGGAAGCGGCTTCTAAATTCATCTGGTGGATCATGCCCATGGCTATGCCATGCCCGTTCAGTGATGGGTCTGTTTATTTGGGATCAATTGACTTAAAACCATCAAATTAATTGTACGGTACTTTTCCAACTTCAAATCCACATGCATGCATCTATGAATGTATTGAAGTGTACCCTTCATTGTCAGGGTTAATTTTTTTTTAACGAGAGGCGTAATATTATAACTTTTAGAATCGATTGTATTGTTGTGAATCAAGAAATATGTTATTCGATTATGAAAGGTCAGTATAAATGAACATTGATTTACTGAGTCTTTTCATATCAGAACCGTCACAGACGGTACTTTGATGCCCCACGAGCAAAGACAGAAGACGAGGGAGGAAACGGGGTACCGGAACTCAGAGACCTCAACAGTGGTGATGGTGAGAGGGAAAGTATCGTCTAGGGACCCCTCCAAGGGTCAGTCTTTGATGTTCCCCTCCCTAGAGAAATCCTCGATTCTCTGTTCGACATGCATTGATCCTGCAAAAACAAACTCGAATAAAAAATAAAATGATCGTTTCGATTAGCCAGATCCATAATCGTGAAAGGGGTCGAGGCGGTTGCGGCGGTGGAGGCCAGGGAGAAGGACGTGCCGGCTACAGCTGCAGATCCGGCGGCGACGACTTTAGGGGCGACTCTAAAGATGACGGCGGCATCAGAAGCGACGACGACAGTAGGGACGACGACAGCTTCAAGGATGGCGACGGCAGCCTCAGGGACGACGGTTGTAGAGACAACAACCTCGGGGCGGCGGATTCAGGGGTGCTTTAGGGGCGGCGGCGGAGAATGCAGAGGCGTCGGCGGCTTCAAGCGGCTTGAAGGTTAGTTGACGTCGAGGTGAGCCAGACGACAACCATCGGGATTGCGGAGGGGGAACCGAACAAGATCGATAAACGTGTCGGTGGTGGTGGGTGAGAGTCTACGATACGGTGACTAACTGTAGTCCGAAAGGAACCCTAACAAAAAAAACTTACGTAAGACCCAAAGGGATCGATTATCCGTTTTAGATCGGGATCTTGCTTTTTTAAAATGTTACGATCAAGTTGCAGTTCAAAAAAATTACGATGATAATGGATATATTGTCGTTGAGTTGACATGTCGGTTGACTTAGTTCGCCAGATATTGTCAGCTTCAATTTTCAAGTCATGTATTGGTGAGGTACAATTAATTGTAATTTAATGTTACTACCACTACTCCAACTATGTGGAGAAACCTAATTAATTTGAACTTGTGTGGGTTAGAGGTGAAAGGTAAAGACTAGTTCAAGTAGGTTGACCGACCATCTAAATCTTTGTATTGTTTGTTTGAAACAATCGCGTGTGGTTATTTTATTTGAAATTAAAATTTTGGAGATACATCACAATGCATCTGACATAATGAATCCAGACCATCATAAGAAGGTATAAAATGAGTGTTTCATTTATCAAAAAAAAAAATGAGTGTTTCAAGCCGACCAATGTATTTTTTTTTTTTGAGAATAACAAGTGCAATAATATTATAGAATAAGAGAGGTTGGGAGGTACACGAGTGTACCCCACCTACAAAAGTAAATCCAGCTAATAAACAGAAAGGAAAAACAAAACAGTAAATTCGGCTCTGGTAATCGGGGGCGGACGAAGGGGATATCTGCGGTAGCGTCCATAGACACCGATACACAGTGCTCTAAAAATCCCGACTGGACGCCGCCTAGGCGTTCGCCTACGCCTAGCCGACCCGCCTAGCCGACTAGGCGATTACAACAATTTTGCGTAGTATACTGACTCAATTAAAAATAATTAGATGGTTATGTTGTTGGTGATATTACGTGTTGTGCTTCTGAGTTGTTTGGTGTGATTTTTTAGGTATTTTAGATATTATATACCATTTTAATATAATGAAATTTATATTTTATTTCTATATATAATAATGTATCTATTAAAAATAAAAATAAAATACAAATCCGATTAATCCCCGTCTAGTCCCCGATTAATCCTCGAAGGACTTAGCCGCCCGACTAGCGCCTATCGACTTTTAGAACCTTGCCGATACATCATGCTTCTTCTAGAGGGGACTAGGCGAGCCAACCAAGTTGAATTTAATACTGGTGGACCTACATCTCCCCCGGTGTGTCAGCGTGCGTCGTCCTCCCTGGACTGATAATGGTAGGGCTCCTGAACGCGGGTGTGCTGACTGCGGACTGGCAGGGGAGACAATTATCAACTGATGATGGTGCCAACGCCATCCATCCGTCGGAAAGGGATCAAAGTTGACCCACCCCTCCCCGGGCCACCTCGGACTCATTCCTGTAGGCGGGGATGCTTGAAGCCCCCCGCCGCTGCTGCCTGTGATTCCCCATCTGACGCTGTCGAGTCCTCTGACTCGTGCTGATCCTCCTCTCTGTCTAGGCGTTTCTTCCCAGATAGTGTCGGACTCATCTCCTTCTGCACCCATTCAGACGGAATGACATCGGACCACGTCTCATAGGCCTCATCCTGCTCCCTCCGGAGGCCATATCGCGGGGACGGTGTACGGGGGCCACCCCGGCCGCCCTTATTCCTTGTCTCTACATAACTCCAATTCGTTCCAGGGATCGCCTTCCCATGCTTAGCCTTCTCTAGGGCCGACCTCAGGTTCCCTCGGGGATCGCAGCGAGTGACCCCTGGTCCCACCCGCCACCGGGCACGACGGGAACAGGTGTCCCGTACAAAGCCGAACAATGTATTGTGATGTCTGATGTTTTAATAATATATTCAAGTTTTACATCTTAAATGGATAATAAAATAAAACGATATATTTTTTTATAATCTGCTCACAGGTAAATATAGGAGGGTGGACATCAAGATTAGACTCACCACATACTACACGTCACTTTAGATTAGGACCCTGGTACGCCTCTGATCCTGAATCCATTAAAACGCGCGGAGAATGGCGTGGCATCTATAGACTCCCGCCCTAGATTCCCTAATAAAGTGCTATTGTTGCCTTCCACAATACAACACCGATCACCCTTACATAACCAACACCACCCCATCTAACCTGTATTCAGGAAGACGGTCCTATCGACGTTTACCGATGTCCAGTTCCGTAGTGGAGGGGACCAATTGACCTCCCTCCTAGGTCGTAGAATAGTACTTGTTCATCACTGCCCCTAAGTGAGCTTCTCTACAACTATGTAGGCGACTACAGACCGTTGCATCCAGCGTATCCACTGATTGCGGTGTCTAATCCCACACGATCCCATTCCAGGCTTTCAAGAATACTCATATCGTCATCGATACCCGAGCCTTGACTAACATGTCCAGAAGTGCCATAATCAAAGTCAACCAAGATTTTCAGTGAGTGGTGTGTGAGAATAGGAGACTGTAACCGGTGATTGGCCCAAACTTCCTGGGCGAACCGACAATGAAGAAGTAGGTGGGAGGTGGTTTCCCGGTCCATCTGGCAGACTGGGCAGTTCCCCAGAATTGGGACACGTTTACTCCGGATGTTGGTTTCCACTTGCGGAGTACCCGAGAGAGCCCGCTATAAGAAAACCTTTATCGAGGTTGGATATCAAGGTCCCACTGGCCTGTCCAAACCGTGGCTCCTCTCGTAACTCGCCATCGACCATGAATCCGAGCTAAAGCTCATACCCTCTATGCATGTGTATGTGCCTTTCGTGTTATGGGTCCAATACCATTTATCCTAACAATCTGACTCCAAAACCGCAACCTAAATAATGGCTTATACTATAATCAAGAAAAATAATAATTATTTAGATTTTTGCTTAAGCATAGATGTTTTAAACAGCTGTCATGGAAGTTCTAATAATTATGCACTATGTTTCTAACATAACATTATTGATGTTGTGTATGCAATTTAGTATTTGCTAATTATATGATAGTGTCGCTGATTCTTGTCCTGTGTTTGACTGTGTTTAGTTAAAATATTAAAAGTACATATAATTTCTTTGAACTTAAACGATAAACATTATCAAATGTCGGCAATAAGAATATGTTGGAATGGCGTCGGTATAAACCCTTTTTTCCATTCCCAGACAGGGGAGGAACATGCTGTCCTGACAAGCTAGTGAGCTGCTTTGTTCGCTGTCCGCTTAACAAAATCGAGTTACACATACTCGAGTCCAGATAAAAGGGAAACACAATCGCTAATGACTATCTCTAAAGGAGAGGAAGACTTTCTCCTTGTGTTGATCATATCCACTATGACCTTGCAATCATTTCTGATGATGGCTCTCTGATGCGGTTCTTGCTCGAGCCACCGCAATGCCTCTCTGATGGCATAAACTTCTACCAATCCCGGATTCTGGGGACCCTGAAAAGAGGAGGATCATGCTCGAGTGATTTGGCCTGTTTCATCCCTGCACACCCATCTTGTTCCTAGTTTTCCTGTTGAGGCAAACAACGCTCCATCCATATTAATGACACTTGGCCCTTGGGCGGGTAGGTTTAAATGGTTTCCGCCCCCTATCTGTCTGAATGTGGGATGTTGTCCTTGTCCCCTTTCGGCTTTTAGCTTCCATCCACCCCGCGAATATAAGGGTTGTCGTATGTTGAATGGCCGAGGAACAAGAAATGACATTCTCCCATACTTTCTTGTTTCTAGCTTTCCAAATTTCTCATAGAAGGCATCCCACTTCTCCTCCTCTAGTCGCCGGGTTGAGACGTAGGATGGATCGCAATCATTCTGTAATGTCCCCACCTTCAGTTGGGAGTATTAAGCCACTTAGCCGCCAGCACTCCGCCGCCACCGGACACTTGACTAGAAGATGAAACTCAGATTCCTCTTCTACTTGACACATGAGGCATCCAGGTTCCATGTCCACTTTATGCATCCGAAGTCTGGTTGCTACCTGGAGACACCCTGCACATATGCGCCATAGGAATGTGCGCATTTTCGGGACTACATCGAGGGCCCATATTAACGGCCAAATGTCCGAGCGGACAGTCCTGGGAGAGTGGTCAAGATTAATCATGTTGTAGGCCGACTTTACCGAGTACTAGCCAAGTTGCTCCCCTGACCAGTACCATGAGTCTAAGAGAGCCGACTTACTCGTTGGCACGGTAAGAATAGCCGCCTTGTCTCTATCGTTAAATAGATTTAGGATCTTCTCCTCATCCCATTGCCTCGTGTCTTGTGTCATAAGTCTCGTCACATTTAGATGTTCGAGCTCCGGATTTACCGTAGTTATCCAAGGTTCCGTTCCCAGGAGGCAAGGATGGAGAAGGATTGAAGTTGACGATCCGAGGCCTATGGATCTCCTCACCCCTTGTTTGATCAGGTCTTGGGACGAGAGGAGACTTTTCCAGACAAAACTCTGATGTAAACCTTGTTTTGCCTCCAGAGTTGAGGAGTCCAGGAAGTATCTTGCTTTCAGGACCAGAGCCACTAGGCTTGTTTTAGTGTCAAGCGTACGCATGTTCCATCGTCAATTCGACCGAACACACTGTCATCGCATCTTCGGTAAGGGTTTGTTTGAATGGTTAGCTTACACCATGTCTATCGGCCATACTGTCATTTCATCTTCGGTAAGGGGTTTGTTTGAGTTTCTCCACCGTACTGAAATCGTATCTTCGGTTGATTGGATGTAACATGTAAGGCCTTGCACAAGTGTTGTGTTTTTTTTGTGATTGTCAACCTATTGCAATTTGATAGATGTCTTGTTGTGTAAAGGATTGAGGTCTTTTATTTTGGTTTTGGTATTTTTTTTTGGAATTAATTGGTTTGGTATTTGATTTATATTAAAAATCAATTTTTGTTTAATTTCAATTTTCTGGGTTTTGTTTTCTTTAAATGGGAAGCAAATTGTCTTTGTTCATATTTTTAAGGATGCTGAAATTGTCAGCCCCTATATCTGTTTTCTTATCGGGGATTAAAGTATTAACAAAAAAATTCGGGAAATTATGGTTCTTAACTTATTTTGAGCTTTGTTTTCGCGATCCTAACCTGAGTTTACCTTTCGTTACATTTCTCAACTATGACCTTTACATTTTTTGCACGGACTATTGTTTGTCGTTGAAATTAACAGGGACATTAGTTTTGGATGGGAAAAGACAGAAATGCCCTCAACAAAAGCCAATAACATGAAGTTGGGCTTGATCTTTTTTTGCACTTCACAACTATGACCTTTCCATTTTTTGCACGGAATAACATTTTTTTCTAGGGCATTTTGGACTTTTTCCATTCAAAACTAACATCCCTGTTAATTTTGACGACAAACGATAGTCCTTGCAAAAAAAATGTAAAGATCATTATTGAAAAATACAACGAAATGTAAACCCAAATTAAGATCGCGAAAACAAAACTCAAAATAGATTTGGAACCATGGTTCCCCTAAAAATTACTGATTTATATATGTTTAGTTTATTAATCAAATTTTTGTTATTTGTTATACTAGATCGTCGCTCATTGTTATTTGTTTAATTGTTCATGTCTTTAGATCAGTATCGGACTACATTTTTTTTTTAATTTATTAAGAAGGCTTTAGTTTTTTACCTAAAGCCGCTGTATAATCGGGCATGTAGTAATTGTTCAAAAAACATTGACAGGGTCTAAAAGTAACCGTACATAAAAATAGTTCAATACGACGATTTAAAATCATTTGAAGTGAACGATCATACATGTAAGGCCAATTTATGCAACCATCTATAAGGTTTTACAATCATTAGTTGACTTTGTAAGTCCACGCAAATTTCTAGTATCATTGTCGACAAAAGAGCTGAACCCAATAGTGATGGGCCGTAACACCATCAAGGCCCAGCCCATAGTGTAGACCATCAATACCTTATACCCCAGCTAGGGTTTTAGATCTTCCTCCTGCCTCCAAATCCAAACTCCTCTCTCTCTCGAGCTCCTTCCAGGTACGCGTTTCGTTAAGAACCCTATATTTGGTTACATTTCTGATAATCTCTTTTCCTTCCTTTATACTTTCATCGATTATGTGCTCACAATCTAACCGTTGAATTTTACATAATTCATTTTATGCCAATTAATTCTGTTGATTAAATCGTATTGGGCAATCAGTTCTCTTTGTTATGAAATTTTGAATTTTTATTTTGGATTAGTGAAACCAGAGGTTTAACTTAAAATTTCCCCATAGAAGAACTATAAAAAAAGATGGCTTTTGGACGTAAGTTCTTGATTTTTTTTTTACTTTTGTTTTAGGTACTGAGTTATCATGTGTAATTTGTTGTTTTCACCCCTTTGGCATTTCTGTTGATGATATAATTGACATTGTTATTTTTAGTTTCCGATGTATAAGATTTATATGGATGTCTGTGGAAGGCTCATGTTTTAGCATCTAATTTATTTTGATTAACAGGGTAACAATGTATCTTCAGTTTTACATAAACGACAATGGCGACAAAGTATACACTACCAAGGTATTATAGCACTGTTCGACTGTCGGTACATGTTTGTTGACTCTACTGTTGGTATTTTGGATGATTTTATTGTTAATAGATATTTGTGCTTTTCTTATCCTACTTGTACTTATGCTAACTAATGATAGCTGTATGAATATTTTGACTTCTTAACTGGAAAATGAGAGATTACAGATGCTGTGAAAATTCAACTATTAGATAAGTTGTGTAACGGTTTTAACAAGAAAATGTAGCAATGTATGTTAATTTTAAACAAACCCTGGAAGACTAAAGTCAGAAGGCATTCACGATGAAGGAGTTATTAGGGCATAGTGGTATGAAAAAAAAACATGCATTATCTCCATCTTAGCCATTATAGAGAGATAACAGGGATCATCTATTTAATAACAGGTCAAATACACGAACTTACCCGTTATAGTGGTTATGTATGCCCTTATCATTTAGGAGTATAAAGTTGTTTACGTGCATACTTCTATAATCTAATGAAAATCTGATTATGTTGTATCTGATGTGATTTCTGCAGAAGTTTTGATTCAGGTCTTACCTGTATTGATTAGTCAGTTTATAAACCATGAGTCTATATAGTAATTGGCTTCAAAATGTAGTTTCTTTCACTCTGGACACTGTTTTTCCAAAACTTCACAGTTAGCTACACATTTAAACATGTTAGCATGTTCTTGATTAGTTATTATTATTCCTCATTTTTCTGCTGACAATTCAATTTTCTTATGCAGAAAGAATCACCGGTAGGACTTGCCACCCAATCAGCTCATCCAGGTAACACAGAGGACCGAGCGCTTATCTTTGTAATCTTGTTTATGTTGTTGAATTCTATTGATTGCATTTTGACATCTACAGCCCGCTTCTCTCCTGATGACAAATACTCCAGGCAGAGAGTTCTGCTGAAGAAGCGCTTTGGACTGTTGCCAACCCAGCAGTCACCTTTAAAGTATTGATTGCCTTAAAAGTCTGCGATCCTGCTTTGTTTTGTTTTTTTAAGGTTGTATGATTTGACCCCTAATTGGTTTTGAATTTCAATACTTTAGACCTTAGCATGTAGTAGAAATCTATGGACAAGTACTGATTGTGAGGTATGGTTTAAGTTTTGTTAAGAAAAGGAATCTTCATTACTTGACTGCCTAATTGATGTTAAGAAATGGGGATTTATATGAAATTTGCACAATTTATAATGTTATATATAGATGATGCTTTTATCGCAATTAGGAAGTTTATCACCTCAAAAATTCAATGTAGGTTTATACATTTTTAGTCCCCTGCAATAACATGTAACAAATGCATAATTTGTAATTGCAAACAGTGATTGTAAGTAACTAATCAAAATAGTCTTGAGCCCCTTCCTCTATCGCGTGCTTTCTATCCCATCTCACAACACTACTCTTTGCTCGAAGCTGGTGATCATGATGTTGTTGTCCTCTTCAACTACTCCCCTCTGGAGCTCCTATGAGCTTCATGTTTCCTCTACTATCCCTTTCTCTGCCTTTCTTGAGCTTCAGCTCCGGCGACATCCACAATGCCCTGTTCGCAACTGCAAACACCGATAAAATCAAACTACCCCCGCCTTCTACCTCCCTTAAATATGACCTTCTTGTTGAATCCTCAATACATCTGACATAAACCGCACCAGAATCGCCCACCTTCTCCACACAAAACCTTCAACCGTACCAAATCGGGACCCAAACCCAACATGCAAGAGAATCGGGGATGAGAAATCACCAGAACTCCCCATTCAACAACCTCTCTCAGCCACAAAACCACCAATCCGGCCTCCTCCCCCAAGCACAACTCTATCTGACCATGAATTCAAGCCATGCAAGCTTAGAGACGGTGCAAGCTAAGCTAATAGAAGTTTCCTTGGGTCCTTCCCAGATGGATGACTTCTTCGCAAACGACGCAAGGTGATTGAAGTCCTTGTAATTACTGTCACCCATCGACGACTCCCGCTACCACTATGCACTCGTCGGAAGACTCCTCGTGGAGAAACGTGTAAGGCCTCGCTCTTTTTGTTATGTCATTGCAAACGCCTGAGAATGTGGATGGGATTACAACCCAACCTTTGACTGAAAAAAACATGGCGTTCTACTTTACTTATAAGGAGGAGATGGACGATATTAGAGCAAATGAACCGTGGTGTTTTTACGGCACGATATTGCTCCTAACGCCACTTCCACCAAGAACCCAACCAGAGTCTTTGTGTTTTCGCTCAATCCGAATTTCGGTAAGAGCTTTTGATATCTTGGTAGAAATTAGGACCTCCCAGATGCAATCCCTCAAGAGCCATTGGAACCGAACTGTTTCTAAAGTGCAGAGGTGGATCACCCTTATGAGGAATGAGAAGGAGGAGGAGGAGGACCATAGCGGCTGGGACGAAACAATGTATAGGGAGCGGGTAGCCGAAATCTTTCGACTCGGGTGCCGGCCCAACAAACCGAAGAAATTCAACCTCTTCCATTGGATCGAGCCGTTGGAAAACGATGAGAAGTTCTGGGCAGAGGAAGGTATGACTAGGGCTCAACGACGACGGTTGAACGAGACCAGTAGTTACAACACAACCCCACCCCTTTCACTTCTCACCGATGATAACAATGTTATAGTTCTCGGTGGTGAGTCCGAAGTTGGTGGGGGGTCCCAACGATCCGATCGAGGACTCAAGTGCTCAATTGCCCAAGTGCACCAATTGCCCCCATTATTAGTCCGCGCGAACAAAAATGTCCAATTAGCAACAAGACCACGAAGAGGAAGGGGAAGGGTGTCATAGACCGACCAACTGCCATCACCTAAATAGACGCAAGATGTGAGAAGGCAAGTTTGTGTGCGCTGTCGACGAGAAAATTGGGACATACTTAAGCAAAATTGAAGAAATGGAGAGCATGAATGTAGAGGAGTTGACCAACGAGCAACATGTCATGCACACAGAAAAGGTTGACGACTTTGATTTGGAGTGGGAACAGGTAAGAATTCAATGACGACTCTAGCAATCTTCACCTGCGCTCTGGTTTCTCGAAACACTAGCTATTTTAAATACTGACGTTGCTCTTGAGTTGTCATACCAGTGTTCAAGTCTATATATTGTTTATACATTTCATTTTTAGGTCTGTAGCTAGACTTTCTTGTACTTTTTTTTTTATCTTATAAAAAGTTTTAATTTAAAATTGTTTTCGCTGATTAAAAAACTTTTATATGCTTTGTAACATGAAGATCATAGTTTCAACTCTTTAATGTGCAGAATCATTAGGCAGACCTGCTTGTGCAGCAGATTATTAATGGAGGTCTATAGTATATAGGGTGAATTTTATCATCTTTTGAAATTAGTTCGAAACCAACTTTGTAATAAAATCAAATGATATTAGCTCCAGAATACCTTTCCTTTTCTTACAAGTATTTTAGTTTTGAATAATATTGATTTGGTTCTCCCTCATCCTTTGTATAATCAGTTGTTTTATGTAAATATGAAATGTATTTGATTGGCAAAAAAAAAAAAACTGTCATGTGGATGGTACAAAAACATCTGCAGAAGAGAACAAAAAGCACACATTAATTAAAGAGAGAGAAGAAACCAAAACATGTTTTGGGGCTGAGTCAAATATTAATTAATTACGTTGAAAAGTATAAATTTGAAATCGTTTCGTGTTGAAAATTTGTCTTCTCCATACATTTGAATCTAATTATGATTACTTATGTGATTAAGTTTTTGACCTTTCTCTCTGGTGTTTGGTCAAGAAAATGGAGCTGTGTAATGTTGGTTGGATGAGTATGGAATTGAGTAATTAAAATTTTGGATTTTTTTAATTTAAAATCCAAGTCTTTTTTTCTTGCCATAAAAAGATAGAATGATTTTGTGAAAAGTAAATAATTAAAAAACATTTTTTGTAATTATTCTCAATGAATATTTAGGAGATACATTAATGTACATGATCTCACAGCCTCCAACAATTTATATCGTGTCTTAACTGGGTCAACCCTTGACTTTCTGCTCCTATTTTACTATTTCCCGTTACCTAAACTTCCCCAATTGAATATTCTAATTCAAAATATCTAAAATCACATAAATTTCCTTTTTGAAAAACTATTAATTTTATCCTGAAATTAAATAAAAGTAAAGTAAGAAATAAATTATCCATTTATTCCGAGTGTGCCCTCAAGCCTCTCTTCCTTCAACCACACACACACTAGAAATCACAAAGACAAAACAGAAACAGAACAAGACCTCTCAACTGATACTAATCATGATATGAAAACGGTCCTCAGATATCCATGGCTCTAAGCAACTTTACACCAGCTCCATCCATGTAGCTCCCACGTTCTTCTCAGCTCATCTTTCTCCATATAATCATCTCAATTAGGTCAGGCTTCAACCTCTGATTACTGGTGACGCGTCAGATTCTAAGGGATGCAATGTATTCAATGTGGGTTATGAGAGTTTTGAAGACTTGCTCTGTTTTTTCTTCCTTCGGGCTCAAGTAAAGGGCTTTGATGGGCTATATTGATGACGCTTTCAATCCCTACCCGTTTCAATTTATTGAGTTTTGGTTCTGTTGACAAGTTTCTGTATCGAGAGATGGTTCTGTTTGGTGGCTCTTTCTGGGTCTATTTCGGTACCCTGTTTGTTGCTCTGTTAGGTTTCATCAACAGTGTGTTCTTCAGGTGCTAAAAATCTTAACTTTATGTTTTTTAAGGTTTGTTTATGTCCTTATCTTTTGATTCATTCTGGGTTGTGTTCTATTGATTACAGATTCCGAGACCAAAAGCACTGTTCTGGAACAGTTGATTCAAATCGTGTGACTGTCAATGTTCTTCCCCAAGAGAAGAGTCCAGCTAGAACCAAACCCAATGTTGATGACTCTGTGGGTTCTCAGGATTTTGTTGCTGATGATGAAGAAGAAGAAGAAGCACCACATTTCTTTTCTGGGTTTCAGTTTAAGAGCTATGAGGAGTTCATCGGAAGCAATGTGGAGGATGGTGAATCTGACTTAGCTCCGGCAAGCAACACCAGTAAGTATGAGTTCGTGTCTGGGAAGGCCTTTGGTGTATTAATGGAGGAACCAGAAGCTGTGAGCTTTACTGTCAAAGAATTGTATGCTTACTCCAGTAATGACTCTCATAGTTTCAGCAACGAAGAAGATGTTCAGGAAGAAAGTCCAGTGATTTCTAGAGAACAAGATGATCTCGAGGATGTGTCTGAGATTGAGAATGCTGAGTTTCATTCAGAAAAGGACTTACTCGGTTCTGATTCGTCCTCGGATTCTCTTGTTTCAAGCCATGATTTTTCGGGTTTGGGGCACTTCATTGATTCGAATACAGAATCAAATGAGCCAGAGTCAGCATTAGAAGATGTTATCAGTAATGAAGAAGACATAGCAGAAGAACTCCAAAAACTTGAAGAGAATGAAGATGATACAATAGGCTCAGACGAGTCGTCTCAGGTTGATTTTCGTGTTGACAACAGTTCAAAAGACGATGATCCAAGTGATGATTTAGATGATTCAAACGGGTTCGAGTCCTTGTGGGAGCACCAAGAGTTGATAGAACAACTTAAGATGGAACTGAAGAAGGTTAAGGCCACAGGCCTGCCCACAATCCCTGAAGAGTCTGAGTATCCAAAGATGATGGAGGATCTGAAGCCATGGAAGATCGAAGAAAAGATGGAGCACCAAGACACAATAGGCGAGCTTCACAAATTCTACGAGAGCTACAGAGAAAGGATGAGGAAATTCGATATCTTGAACTACCAAAAGATGTATGCAATAGGTCAGTTTCATCATCAAACCCAACATTCTCTTGCTTATTAAACTGTCTTTCAAGTTATTACATGCTCTTGATTTCCTTAAACATACAGTGATAATTACAATAAAGTTACATAAACCCATTATAGGTACACACAAGACAAGCACAAACACACATGTACATGCATTATATGAGTTAGTGGGAGCATCACTCCCATCTTTTCTGGGTTATTTTTTCTACTGGTATGCAATGTTTTCAGGAGTGCCATCTGATGTGTCCCCTTTTCTCTTTTCAATACTTTTTTTGTATTTCAAACTTTGAATCCCCATTTTTATAGGTAGCTAGTAAAAGGTGCAATAGAAGTGGTTCTTAATGTCATCCAACTAACCTCAAGCTTGTGCTCATCTTCTCCACCACCTGCATTAGGAACACTATCTTCACATTCAAAGGCCTTACCTAGATTGATATGCCATTAACTGCTTGCGAATTATGGATTAACTAGTTTCTAATTGAATAAGACTGGAGCGAGCGTTACGTGCATTAAAGATGTTGATTTCCTTGTGAGCAACACTACTTTTTTTGGCTATGTTTGTATAGGTTTTCTGCAGTCAAAGGACCCTCTCCAATCCATATCAATTTCAAAATCTTCCATTCCTGTGATTGGATCTCTTCTCCACGAAAGCTTCCACCTATGCAAGCGCAAGAAGTCAAAATCAGACCCAATGGTTAAGTTCATGAGAGAGTTGCATAGTGATCTAGAGATGGTTTATGTTGGGCAATTGTGCCTTTCTTGGGAGTTTCTTCATTGGCAGTACGAGAAGACCTTGGAGCTTTGGGAATCCGACTCACGCGGGACTCGTAGGTACAATGAAGTTGCTGGAGAGTTTCAGCAGTTCCAAGTTTTGATCCAAAGATTCATAGAAAACGAGCCTTTTGAAGGCCCTAGGGTACTGAACTATGTCAAGAACCGTTGCATCTTGCGCAATCTTCTCCAAGTTCCCGTCATAAGAGGTGAGAGATTGAATAGATTCAACAAATCTTCGTTTCTAGGTACTGATTAAGAGATTGTTTACTCTTGCAGAGGACACATTGATGGACAAAAGGGAGAGGGGTGTTTATGCAGTGACAAGTGACATGCTTGTGGAGATCATGGAGGAATCGATAAGAATACTTTGGCAGTTCATTCGAGCTGATAAAGATACACACGCGCACAATGGGATGCAAATCGTCAGAAAAGAACATCAGGCCCAAACCCATGATCCTGCAGACAAGAAGCTGTTAATGGAGGTTAGGGAAGATCATCACAAGGTTAGCTTTTTTGTTCTTGACATTGTTGTTACAGTCACAACATAGAAATTTTGTTTAACTTATGTTGTTTATGCAGAAGGAGAGGAAGCTGAAGGAGATACTGAGGAGTGGGAATTGCATACTGAGGAGGTTTTGGAGACATGAAGAGGAGGAGAGTTCAGAGCAGGTGCTATACTTTTTCTCTCAAGTGGACATGAAGCTAGTGGGGAGGGTCCTGAACATGTCTAGGATCACTACTGAGCAATTAGTATGGTGTCACAACAAATTAAGCAAGATTAGTTTTGTAAATAGAAAGATTAATGTTGAGCCTTCCTTCTTGCTCTTCCCTTGCTGATTATATCTGATGCTAATGTAACTTGTTCTCATGCAAAGATCATTGTGATATAACCAGGAAATTTTGATGTTTACTTGTCAAGTATTTGGTTCCTTTCTTTATTATTTTTTATATAAGATGACAAAATGCTTCGTATCAGGCAGGGAACGCGATTTCTTTACCCGTACTATTGCCATTCTTATGTGTAGACAAAACATCTAAATGTGATAGGTATTAAACGGGTTAGTCCATAAACAGCAATAGAACGGAGATAAACGATCACGTCGGCCCGACTGAAACAAGCGAGCCCAGCTGAGCAGACACCACTTCGGCCCGGCCCAAAACGCCATATTGAGCTACTAGGTACAGGGTTTCTGTATTTAAGCTCTTGTTGCCCCATTTTGTTCTTCTCGATCTTCACTCACAGAGAGTCACAGCGTTCTCGTTAGCAGACGGAGCCATGGTGCACGTCAATTTCTACAGAAACTGTAAGCTCCCTTCTTCTTCTTCTTCTCTCTCTCTCGCTGTAATGTATATCGGCGATGTGTTCTTTTTGGTATATCGAACTTGTGATCTGCTGAACTGCCCTGGGTTTGAACATCATTATTGGTTTTGGCTTCAGTTGTTTGCGAATATCTGTTCAATTTCCATGATTTTGATTGATTAAATGTTAGATTTTGTTATTAGATTCGTGCTGTGGCTGAACTCATGAGCCTGAAATTTTACCATGTGAAATGTTGAATTGTTATGTGATTAAAAGACCCATCCACTTGAGTCAATTAGTTATGCTAAGGTATCAGTTAAGTGGTTATTGTTTTGATTATAAAAATAGTGGAAGATGATATTATAATGTCGATGAAGTGTGTTGTTTGGAACCCATAACTACTAGGATAGAGTTTGTTCTGAGTTCTACATGTGAATGGCTACTAAGTCTTCCTTTTGGTTGCTTTAATGTTTTAATTTGACCTGTTCTGGTTTTAGATGGCAAGACTTTCAAGAAGCCGCGTCGCCCCTATGAGAAGGAGCGTTTGGATGCTGAGCTGAAGCTCGTTGGTGAGTATGGTCTGCGTTGTAAGAGGGAGTTGTGGAGGGTTCAGTATGCTTTGAGCCGCATCCGAAACAATGCTAGGATGCTTCTCACCTTGGATGAGAAGAACCCTCGCCGTATCTTTGAGGGTGAAGCTCTTCTTCGTAGGATGAACAAATATGGGCTTCTTGATGAAAGCCAGAACAAGCTTGATTATGTCCTCTCTTTGACTGTTGAGAACTTCCTTGAGCGTAGACTCCAGACCCTTGTATTCAAGTCTGGTATGGCCAAGTCAATCCACCATGCCCGTGTCCTCATCAGACAGAGGCATATCAGGTATTAAACATAATCGCATGTTTTACCATGGAATTAATAGTTTTGCATAATGCATTTAGGTGACTGATTAAGATGTGTTACTTGAAAGTATATTTTACAATGTTTGATAAAATGTTGAACTTGGTGTCTTCTTAATACGTTAACATATCTTGGGTCTATTGTTATACTGTTTCTGTTGCATGTTTGATTGTGTGCATGCGTAGTTTGAAATGAGAAAGATGCATATTTTTGCAATTAGAAACCTGATTTAAGGTAATTTCTGTTCTCTAACAAATAAATTTTAGTCCCTTAGTTTACTAACTTTATTTGATATGAAATGTGTGTCGTTGTGCCAGTACTCCGCATAGTTTTACTTTTCAGCTTTTCTAGTTTTAATTACTTATCAAATATATATATTTTTTTACATATAGCTGTTTGGTTGGTCAAGAGTTATTATGGTTTTAATATTCCTGTAGTGACTTAAGGTTAACTTGGAGATTTATAAGTTTTTTTTTTAACATGGTAGATTGAAGAACTTGATTCTATAATGTGTACTGTGTAGTATGATTCTTGTTTGGTACTTTTGCTAGTGATATTAACTTTGAAAGTAAGCAAAAGGATATGATAGTATGCAGGTATTACATTTCAAGTGATCATGTGCTGTGTGGTTTAACCTTATGTATTTTCATCCGCAGGGTTGGAAGACAGGTTGTGAACATTCCATCTTTCATGGTGAAGGTTGATTCACAGAAGCACATTGACTTCTCTCTCACCAGTCCATTCGGTGGAGGCAGACCTGGAAGAGTGAAGCGAAAGAACCAGAAGGCAGCTGCCAAGAAAGCTTCTGGCGGTGATGGTGATGAAGAGGACGAGGATTGAACAAGTTCAAGCTTTAGGGTAGTGGATGCTTCAATCTTTTATGTTCCTTGTGTAACTTGAGACTTCAATTTTTTGTTGTAGTGGATTTTGATACAATGTTATGATTTCATTATCTTCTGGATTTGAACTTGTGTTTTTCATCCATGTATGTAGTCTTAGTCTATAGGCTGCAATAATAATTTTTATAGAACCCTTAATAGTTGGGATTAAATGGTGGTTACAGTCATAATTGGAACTTTTGATTGTTTTTATCCATAAGTGTATCATTTTGTTCACATTGCAGCTACAATTTAAATAACCATCTATGTTTTATGTATATAATACAACAATTTTGTATTACAACCGTTATTAGTTGAATCCTTTTGATGTCTACAACTTTGTCTAGATTTGACTTGTGCCGTACTGTAGCCAGTGACAAAAGCTCGCTCCTCCCTTCTTCTTGAGAGACGAAGTAAATTTATCGGTGAGAGGAAGCTTCAGGCTCTGCTTGTCCTCTCTGATCAAAACCTGACAACATATCCTTTCATCAAACCATTTTAAAAACCGTTTTAAAGGATGATATAAGACGAAAATTATGACAAGTAAACTGGTACTAGTCACGAAGACTAACAATGAAATGATGTTATTTAAATAAAATATATAAAATTATATAAAAAAAGTATTTAAATGTTTTTTACAACTTATACCCCTCTTTTTTATAGTTGCAAAAAAAGTCTCATGAACATATTTTTTTTTTTGTATTCTGTATAAATTTATTTTAAATAATGATTTTACTATTGAGAATTCAAATTTTAAAAATAATACTTAAAGAAAAAATCCAAAATTTCATATCCATTTAAAATTTAAAAATTATAATTAAAATATTTTTTTAATTAATATTTCAAAATTTTAAAAATTTAAGTGCACATCATAAACACAATTTTTTTTCATAATCATGTAAAAAGTTTTATTCTTTTTGCAATTATCCTAATAAAGAATGATATTTTATGCGTTGTAAACACAAGTAGGCCTCACGTGCCCCGCAGGTCCGACTCTCGACCCTTTACCAGGTGAGGCCCATCCCTTTCTGAGGTAGGCAAGCCCGGCCCAACTGAAAGCAGCCTGCCTGATTAAGCCATCAGGTCAAGGGTTTGTGTATTCTATTTTTAGAGCAGAGAATTAGGGTTTCAGTATATAAATTCATATTGCCACATTTTCCCCTTCTAGTTCTCGGCTTCACTCACAGCGTTCTCGTAAGCAGGAGGAGCCATGGTGCACGTCAATTTCTACAGAAACTGTAAGCTCCCTTCTTCTTCTTTGTATATCGGCGATTTGTTCTTTTTTGGTATATTGAACTTCTGATCTGCTGAACTGTTCTAGGTTTGAACATCATTATTGGTTTTTGCTTAGTTGATTGCGTATATCAGTTTCCATGATTTTTCTTGATTAAATGTTAGATTTTGTTATTAGATTCGTGTTGTGGCTGAAATCATGTTTGGTAGCCACAGACTAAAATATTACCATGTGAAATGTTGAATTGTTCTGTGATTAAAGCCCCATCCGCTTGAGTGAGTCAATTAGTTATGCTAAAGATAGTGGAAGATGATTTTATAATGCTGATGAAGTGTGTTGTTGGAACCCATAACTACTACTGTGTAAATGTAAGTGTTGCTAGGGTAGAGTTTGTTCTGAGTTCTACATGTGAATAGCTACTAAATCTCCTTTTTGGTTGCTTTAATGTTTTAATTTGACATGTTCTGGTTTTAGATGGCAAAACTTTCAAGAAGCCACGTCGTCCCTATGAGAAGGAGCGTTTGGATGCTGAGCTGAAGCTCGTTGGAGAGTATGGTCTCCGTTGTAAGAGGGAGTTGTGGAGGGTTCAATATGCCTTGAGCCGCATCCGAAACAATGCTAGGATGCTTCTCACCTTGGATGAGAAGAACCCTCGCCGTATCTTTGAGGGTGAAGCTCTTCTTCGTAGGATGAACAAGTATGGGCTGCTTGATGAAAGCCAGAACAAGCTTGATTATGTCCTCTCTTTGACTGTTGAGAACTTCCTTGAGCGTAGACTCCAAACCCTTGTTTTCAAGTCTGGTATGGCCAAGTCAATTCACCATGCCCGTGTCCTCATCAGACAGAGGCACATCAGGTATAAAACTCATTAGGATACTTTACCATTGAATTAAAACTGGTTATTATTGTTTTGCTGGCATATTGCTTTCTATTATGTTGTTTATGGTAGATTATTGTTTCCAAGTTTAGTTCTTTCACTTTACTGGCTTTCTTTGCTATTGAAGGTCTTCCATTGTGTCAGTACTCCATAGAGTTTAACCTTCTTGTTAAGCTTTTTTTTTGTTATGTCTTTTTGGTTCAACTTACATCCTTTCTTTAATGCATCAAAATGTTAATGATTTTATTGGAGATTATTAATATCTTTTTACATTGTGTATCCACGAACCTATTTTTATAAGGAGTAATATGATTCTTGTATTCATCTCATCGGCTAATTCTTGTTTGTGTGATTGGTAATTGTTAATTGGTGAATGATATAGGTTTACATCCTTACATATGTGCTCTCTACTGTCAAAATGTTTAGTTCTGCAACTTATTATTTGTATTGCTTATCGAAAAACAAAGTTCTAATTATAGTTTATGCTGTCATTTTAGCTAGCTTTTTTTTTTTAAAAACTTTCTAAGTCTTTCGAAGCAATCGAAGATTGACTTAGTTATGCAGTCAGAAAAATGGTAATTTTATCTTTCAAGTGGTCATGTGTTGTAGTATGCATTATGAAATTAAAAAATGCTTTCTTCATCCTCAGGGTTGGAAGGCAGGTGGTGAACATTCCATCATTCATGGTGAAGGTCGATTCTCAGAAGCACATTGACTTCTCCCTCACCAGTCCGTTCGGTGGAGGCCGACCCGGAAGAGTGAAGCGAAAGAACCAGAAGGCAGCTGCCAAGAAAGCTTCTGGTGGTGATGGAGATGAAGAGGATGAGGATTGAACAACCACAAACCTAGGGTAGAGGTCCCGGGTCCTAGGATGCTTTAAGTATTTTCTGTTGATTGTTTCCTTTCATAACCTAAGCCTTCACATTTTTTGTTGTAGTGGATATTGGTACAAGTTATGGTTTCATTTTCTTCTGGATATTACTACTAAGTATGTGATACAATTTTTGCTGTTGGCTGCTTATGAATCTAAGACACTTGATATTATTAATGAGATGGTGTCCATATTCTCAGTTCATGAAAGTTTTACATCTTATATTGTGACTAACACATTGAAGGGACAACTAGTTGACAAATTTACATAGATTAGCACAGTTCTTTATTTGAAACGGCCATAAGAGTTTCTCTATCCCAATAGTTGCTGTAAGGTGTTTGCACCATCATTGCTAGTCCCTCCAAGGTCCATGAGTTGGGATATTCTCTCACTTAAATGGTCAACCTTTCTGTGCAGTCTCTTAATATGGTTGCTTGCTTCTTCCACAAGCTGCAAAAGTGTCCAAAAACTCTAATCTCCACGGTGACATTAAACTGTTAAATGCGTGCATGTAATGAGCTTACTTTGGTTGTGTCGCTTAGGTTTGCTCGGGCGTTTAAGATTGCTCGGAGCTTCTGAACTAGGTCTTGAATCTCGTCTTCAGTGGCAGCATTCAACGATGATCCTCTTCTAGACATTGCTGATTAGGGAAATGGGTTTGTGTGAAATGGTTCACAGAGGGTCCATCTGAGAGCTATTTGTAGAAGGCCTTAGTGCAGTGGTAGTCCACAAAGACTTAGAGCCATCACAGTAAAAGGATCTTCAAGATGGAGTTCTTGTAACCTGGTTGGGAAGCATATCAGCAAAGATATTAGTGGTTGGGGACTTTGTGGCCCTTTGTCTAACTTACCGACGCCTAAATTATGGGCTTTTTTGGATGTTTTCAGCATCAAAGAAGTAGTTAATTGTACCCTAAAATAGAATCTTGTGGACTTAAGTAGAAGTGTGTGTGATTTGCAGACAAATTTGCATATGACTGAGTCAGGGCATGATGCTTATTGACATATTTGCATATGCTTTTCAAATCAAATCCTTTGAAAGTGTATTGGTTTTAGAAGTTGGGGACATCTTGGGATGCACAATAGTCCTAAATTACTAAAAGGTGAGAAGTTTTTTTAATAAGTCAAATTATTTATAAAAGCTCAACCTTTCAGTGAACGAAGAAGGCACCGATAAAGAAGGGGCATGGTCCGAAAATTCTGAGAACCGAACTATTTTCGGCCCAACAGGAAGAACCACAAGACTAAAATAGTTCAGCCACTAACCCACAACCATACTGAACAATACATGAAAGAGAGCATTCCTATGTAAGGAATCTCAGCAACCCAACACGGTTGCAAACCTAAATACAAAGGTTTAGAAACCAAATTTTACAAACATAAAGCCCGAAAATCCTGAAAACAGAGTCCTATAGACCAGATTTATCAAACATGAAGCGCGGTAGAAAGAAAGGTCTAACACCCAAATTTTTCACCATGAGGAACAAAAAAACTTATTTCAACCAAAAGAACCGGCATAAGAATGATGCGCTCCCTATCTCATTAGAACCATCAAACTATCACACAGATAGGAAAATGACCTAACAAGCCGACAACCAACACTGTAAACGGCGGAGACAAAAATGGTGGACCAGGCCAACTAAAACTCACCATAACTATAACACATCTGAAGCAATCAATCATTTGGCAAACAAGTCCTAACTACCCGTCGGCGGCCAACACCTATAAACCGACAAGTCCTTACCACCGAAATGGAAGAAGATCGAAAAGCTAATCAGATAAGCTACAAAAAAAGCGAGGGGAACCAAAATCCTTAACCAGTAAAATGGGAAAATAAGTATACCTTTCCTGAAATGTTGTAACACCGAAGAGAACCTCCGACGAGCTGGGGCCAACACCTCAACAACCAACGAAAAAATCAGCTCAGACAGGACCCCAACGATATTCTACAGAAGAAACGCTTCCCACACAGGGCCCAGAACGAGCCGCCGAAAAAACAACACGGACAGAAAAGGTAGCCGGGAATCGGCGGACAAGAGCTCCCAGAGCAAAGAGAACAGAGCCTCTACAATCGACAACCGAGGGTTGGGAAAGGAGTCACACACCGGATCTGATCTGCACTCCCAAAGCTCGACCGAGGACAAAGCACGCGTCAACGACTTCGCCGCACCCAGAAGCACAAAGCTTCCAACCCGGCCCCAACACTCATGGCCGAACCAAACCGAAGCAGAGCATAACCGAAAAAACCGTCCGACCCGAACCGGTAAACTGGGTTGACCCGAATGAACTGGACCGGCCCAACTGGCATGAACCGGCCCAGTCGTCCAAACCCGGCCCAGTTGGCATGACCCGGCCCAACAGGCAAGACCCGGCCCGAACCAACCTGGACCAAACCACAACCATGGGCTGACCTAGACCGAACCTTACCCGTCTTCAACCCCACAGCCGAACCCGAATCTTCAAAGCTGTCGCCGCCGAGAAACGCTGCAGGAACACCAAAGAAAATCCGGCCAAACACGGCCCGACGACAGAGGGAACCAACAGGAAGTCGACGCCAAAGAAGTCGAGACGGAAGATCTCGATGCTAGAGAAGACGAGGCGAAAGATCTCGGACTGAGCCCGTCAAAACCACGAGCAGGCAACACCGGAAAGGGGAACTCCGGCAACAAACGCAGACAGAGCCCATCAAAACCACGAGCAGGAGTGAGGGAGAGTAACTAGACGGGGGAAGAAGGGGTGGGAGGAGAGGGGAAGAAGGGCTCCGTCGGCAACAACCATTGCCAGAGCCAGGCTTGTCACCGACAAGAAGAAGAGAAGGTTGACTGCGCCTTTAGGGTTAGAGGGGGTTTTTCAGAAGAGAGAAAAATTAGTTTTTCTACGGTCTAATTCAATTCGCATGCCTTGCAATATTAAAAGGGTGAGAAGTTGACTCAAAACCTGTCTGCAAAACCTGCTTGGAAATGGAGCACATTGGATATTTGTTCCCCTAATGAATCAATATTAGCCAAACCAATTGATGAATTTAAACCAATATGTTAGATTATATACCCATATCATAGCACATATGAGAGAGAGAGTGTTCGTTGGCGCGCTTTTTTCTACATTTTTATTATTGTTTATTAATTATAATGAAATTTATTTATTTTCAGTTTTTTTGTACCATTCTTATTCATGTATGTTCATAGGCCACATACTTCCTTGGGCCCAATATATAAGATCCTATTACTCTTGGGCTTTCTTTAGCCCAATACCATTATAAACTATAAATACGTAAATTAGGGTATTGGATATCGTAAATACTTTTAAAACGATAATAATTACTTTGTACATTTGGTCGAAAGGTAGAAGACAATCAAAATCCTAGTTGATGTGATGGAATCAGATAGTTTTTTTTTTGACTGAAAATGTGCGAATTTTATTCATAGTAATAGAAAAAAGAGTCAGTACAAGTAAAGAGTTTCTGCAGGGTTCTGAACGCATAACTCTGAAATAATGTAACTTTCGTTGACGGTGTTGAAATCGCCACATAGACAGGGGGTTGGAAAATAAGACTGACGAGTACTGCTCAAGTTATTGTCTAAACGCTGCATATGTCCATATGAGGTGCGAGCGAACCTGAGCTCCTTAGTAACAAAGGGAGGACAAGTATGATTTAGGGAGGGATCCCGGTAAAAATCTCTGAATCTCTGCTTACTCATTGGGCTTGGCGAGGCTGCATAACAGTCCTCGTCTGATTCGTCTGATTTTTCCTGACTATGACGCCGGCCGTGTCCCAACTCGAAACGTGGAAGGCTAATACAAAGAAGACGATCATCACTGCAACAGGGGGTTGCGGATCGTCACTGATCGTCACTTATACATCATCCTTCCGATACAACAACGTTAAATTGTAGAGACGCAACAGAAAACACCGCAACAGAGAATCGCGGCCTAAAAATCAAACCCTATTATATATGATGCCGGAGTGACCATAGAAGGAGAAAAATAGTGGAAAGTTTGACATCGGACTAGAAATTATTGTCGGTGGATTATAATAAAATGGCTCCTGCATGAAAGATTTACTCTTTCATCACTACCTTGAGCTTCTACTTAAAGTCTTAAACATTGAACTTCATATCTTCAACCTATCTAGTCAATATAACTTCAAATCCAAAGCAAATAAATTCATTTGATCAAGCAAAACATATCCAATAGCCTTTATTTGATAAAACCGTACAATCATATTTAATGGTCCGAATATGATGCTTACTATGCTTTATCATGTCTGATCGCATGTGCGACTTCAAATTGGCATCTAATTCATTTGATCAGGGTTAATCTGATTGAAATATTTTCTAGATAAATTGTTCAAGACAAACCAACAAATTGAATTAAAACCTTTTTTAAAATGAAAGAAGAGTTACACATTATCCAGCTAAAAACAATCTCCAAGATGATTATAGTCAACCTATATAGGATAGAAAAGAACCACACAAAAAAAACCGACAACACCTGCAGAAACTAACCGAGACCAACTAAAAAAAGAAACCACCCAACTTTACGTAGGAAACTACCCAGTAAGAAGAACGAGCATTCTTATATAAGGAACCTCATCATCTCAACATGGGAGCAAAACAAACAATATAGATATAATTAACCAGATATTATAACCATGAAGCGCAAAACAAGTAAAATGAAAGGGGTCTAACACCCGGATTTTTCAACCATGAAGCGCACAAAAGAGAAGGTCTTTAACCCAGATTTTACAACCATTAAGCACAAGAGCAATCAAACGAACCACTTGATGCAGTTAGAGCAACTCCGCTACGATCTACACCCTAAAAGATGAAAAAACCTGTCCCACAACTAGAACTGAAATTAGATACTTTCAAAGACGCGAAAGACGTTTCTCCGTCGAGACCGGAGGAAAGAGATCAGTCGTTCCAGAAGAAGATGAGAATGCATAGTGATGTAATGAAATTTGAAAGGGTTAAGTGAGCCGAGACATGACCATAAATCATGGTATTGTTTGAATAGAAAGATATATCGAAGTGTGGACATTAGGCAATAATATACGGAGCAATGTGCTGCTAATAAAGAGGCATTTAATTACGTGTGAGAAGTAAGACATCATTAATTCTTTGTCGGAGACTTCACTCCCTCTCTTAAGCTACAAACAAAACGATCAGTCCTAAATCAAATCATCATTTTGATTAAGTTTAAACACCTTTCTCTTCTTACACTCTTGTCCTATTCCATAATCCAAACTAAATCACCCATTCAAACAAGTTTTTGTCGGTTCCTCTTGATGTTTAACCCTTTTTTAACACTTCTATTCTTTTCGAAAAGATAGACACATGACAAATGAATGTGATTATCGTAACCTCAACATGTTATTGACGTTTGAACATATATTTGGATGTGTCTTTGGTTTGTGTTGATTATCCCCTGGTAAGTTGTGATCAGCCTGTGGCCATTTAACATGCAAAATTTACTATAAATTCCGGAAACAACGTTCCATCGTATATTTTAATATCATTCAAATATAGAGATAACGGGTCGCCTTAAGAAAAATGATCCTTGAACTATCCTAAGCTTCAAAAAGAGGAGCTTGAGGCCTTAAAAAAACTAGATGAAATCTATTAAACATTCTCGTCAGAAACCGTCCTTGCCTGATCAGGCTTGCCATAGTTAACCCTCATCCTCCGTCATATCATCGATTACTCTCGTGCTATTGTCGCATGCCTCACCCACGAGTCCTCATTGTAGGCCCGAGACGCACAATTGGTAATTCAGACTAACTTGAGTGAAGACAACCTGGATGGCAGTAAATGAACCACAATACGTTATCAAGATTGTAATCGTTCCCTACTCAAATTTAAATCTCCCAAACATTTTCGATGAACCAGAACGCTTCACTTACCCAGATTATAATATGGTTCTCAAATATTTTTGTAATAATTAATTCTATTATTAACAAAGTATAATGCTCAAAAGAATCTATGTTCAATCTAAATTGTTAGGAAAAAGATTTTCAACAAAATAATTTCCACATCTCTTATAAATGGAGAACTATTTGGAAACATATATAGATTAGCTGGGGTCGCTTAAACTATTTTAGGCGACATATGAGAATTGTTTATGTTGCCTAAACTCTATATATGTATAAATCCGAGAGATAAGTGGGTATGGAAAAGCATGTTGTCGAGATCTATAAAATTCTAAATATCCTTTTAATTTTTCTTCGAATTGAACCGAGAATAAAGAATTTTTAGGATTATCAAATGATATATATAGTACGATACAGACCAAACAAAATAGTAGGGTAAACAAAAAATGGATACCTCAAAGAGACAGGTAGACATATGAATGGAAAGAATCCTTATAATCAGGTGATGCTGCCTAACCAATATGTGACACTGTTGTTATAGCGAGATTATACGTGCATGGACATGAGTAATAATGTGGCTCATCAACAATGACTTCCCTTTATCGACAAGAAAAAATACGTTTGTTGTTAGAACAAGAATGTAGAATGAAGGTGTAGAAAACTGTTATTATATTTTTTGTAAGAAATTTATCTCTAATATAATGGATATGTTTTTCTAGATACAATACTATTATAATAAACTTGAATATATGATATATTTTACGAAGATGAATAATGATTTTTAAATATAATGTAAGGAAATAATTATGTGCTCGAGTGCCCTGTCTTGATTATTAATTATTTTTGAATTGTATTCATAACCAATACATTAAGCTAGATAGACTGTATCCTTTAATAAAGATCTTCCGATGCATATATCATCCAATACAACCTCTTGAGGTTCCCTCCTTACCCTACTAGGTTCATCGTCGCCGCTCGTCTCCACCACCTCTGACCAGCAGCCTCCAGCCATTCCATCGCTCTCGTTCATACTCCTCACACATCCGTTCAGATTTTCAGCCGAGCACGAAAGTCGCCGCCGTGTTTTCACTCCCGCCCGACTTCGTCTGGACCTCCATCGCCGCCACAGACCCCCTCGCCTCCAACATCGTCCATTTCCGATCACACGATGTCGAGTCTGCCTCCTCCCCATCTCCACGAGTCATATATGGTCGGTTCCGACCAGATCCCCTCACATGTAGAGATCCGTCGGGATCTCGGGGCCTCCGCCCAGCACCAGGCGCGCCGCGACGCTGCTCTTCCGCTGCTGCCCGGAACGGCCGATGCCCCCCCTCAGCATCCACCGCACACAACAGATCTGAAAGACAATTCGGGCTTGACCTCGACAGATCTGATGGACAGGCCAGGCCTGTCTTCGCCCACCGAGATGTCGCTGGTCCCCGGCGACGCTTCTGTACCACCGGAGTTCTGTCTGTCGTACACTGCCTCTCGTCAATACCGAGGGAGGTCTACCGGGACTTGGTGACCCTTCCCCGGCCGATACAGTCCCCCGCGGGTACCTATCATCCTCCTTCGGCCGGAAGGGGACAGTATGCTAGCCCTGGCTGCCCGAGGGTTGGCGAGTCATTGGCGCCGCCTCCCGAGGTGGACAGCCGCATCCCCCCGGCTCCGGATCTGAGCGACCTACCTTTGTACTCTAAGGTCCGATCGAGAGAGATTACCATGGGCGCTGAGTCGTCCAATGCAGGCACTCCGAAGCCTGACTTTCTGGCTAAGGATAACCAAGATGGGTTAACCAATACCTCGCAGGGGGATGGCTATGGGGCACCCAACCCGCCACCCAGGCCCATAAAGCCTGACTTCCTGGCTAACATCCATCCTGCTGCCGGGCCTGTGACCCGAGCTCCTCCCGGATTCAATGCAATTATGAGGAATGAAGAGGAGACAAATCCACGGGGCTATCCGGCGGACTCTCTGAAGACCGGAAGCGGGTCGTTGTACTCCCGTCCACCGAAGATACAGAAGCACATGGGTGACCCGACTGATCAGCCACAGCCCTGGTATCAGCCCGCTGTGGTGGAGGCAACAGCTGTTGGAGCGGAGGTTCAGAGGCCTCCGATGGAGGAATGATCAGCTCCAACAGGGGTGGGTGGAGTCGGTCCCAGACTATACCTACAGACCCGGGACAACCACTGCTGGGAGGTTCCGGGAAGCCTGCATCATCAGCACCAGTTATCTTTATTTCTTGCTATTACTGTTCTAGTTGTTGGGACTTTTTATTTTCTGTCGGTTTTGGAACTTGGTTTGTTTTCCCCCGTTACTTTGAAACGACGGTAGGGAGTTGTCTTGAGTTATTGCCCACGAATTTGTGCGGGCTAAAATTATGGGTCCATGAGCGCCGGGCTTGCTACGGTCGGCCCGGACAAACATCTAGAACCCGAGGCGGTCACGCCTCATCTTGTTTGATTGCCTTCTGGCATTAATGAAATCTCCGGTTACCCGTTTCAAAAAAATACATTAAGCTAGATAAAAACCTATCCAAAGCGGAAAATCTTGAGAATACCAAAACTAAAGACAATAAATAATTGAAATGTCCGAACATCGTGGGACTAAAGAAATTTAAAAATATTCACATACTGAAATGCTTCAGGGTGGATATCAGGATAAGGATGTTGTGATAGCGGTCAAGGCAACTGGTACAGCTAATCCAAACGGTGAGCTAGGAAAGAGCGAGCACCGAGTTGGACAAAGTACTACTTTGAGGATCCAACATGCGTCTTCTTCCCTTGATTGATAATGAAGGGCTCCAAGTACGCGAGAGTGCCGAATCTCGAGAAAGAAAAATAATATAGAAAAGGTACTTGGTGGAAGCATTGCCACTGTACTTCCAGTGAGGAGGTAATACCCGCAGACCTCTCACTAGACCACGAGCTTCTCATTGGTCGAGGTGATGGTGCTTACCCCCGCTACTCGTGACGCTTCATCTGAGTGTTTAGATCCCTCATATCCTATATCCAGAAAATCCCCCCCGATTGCCTCCTACCCAAGAGGGAGCTCGTAGCTAGACTGGGAATACCCTCCGGCCTCCCCTCTATGCGACCCCCTCGGGAAAGAGTGTGGCTAACCTATGTAAACGTCAGGGTCATTTGAGGCCCTCTTCCTTACAAAACACCCCTGATTATCCTTAGATGATGTCTCATGACGGGAAAAGAGCTCACCCGTGATTGGAAGACCGGAGATGACCGCTCATTCTCGACGGGAAAAGACCTGACCTGCCCGGACGAACTTTCCTCTGCGTGCACTATCTTTCTTCCTTTTCCCCTTCTAGTCTCTTAGTCGAGGGCCACCAGTACGAACCTCGGGGTTTGGGTGTGGGAAGATCCCGCCATATGTGATATTTTATTCCCGGAGCCTCTCGTCCATGAAAAGCCAAAGACAGGGAAATATGTGGGTTAGCAGAAATCCTCAAGAAGGCCCCCTAGCACCTGGTCCTGCCGCACACGCTGAAACTATGTGCTCAACACAACTACAACCAAAATAATTATCCGTGCGGTGTTCATACATAAGTTGGAGAATGATTCTTACCTCATATTTTGAAATAAAGAACCAAATTTAGCTTTCGAGAGGAAGTCATGCGTCTATCCAAACTCGGATACTGATGAATTCTTGCTAGCTCATCTTATCTACGTCGTCATCCCAGGGAATAAAATGCCCAATTCCCTTTCAAGTCAGAAGCCGACTCGCCGATTCCAAGCCCCTACCAGGATATTGGATATCCGTACCACCTAGAGAAGTGGGTGAACTATATCTCCCTGGGATGCAATTGTGGGCTCATGTCCGCAAAAAGCACCAGAGATCGATGAAAATTCCACGGCTCCCCAGAAATTATACAAGCCCTTTCCCTCTCCGTCTACAAAAGAAACCCATTATTCCGCCTTCCAAGGACCTAGCCACTACATCCATCATATGCTAGAGTTTTGTTAACAAATCCACTAATGAATGTCAGTAGAATGTCTTGGTGGCCAAGACCTGTGCCGCCATTACAAAAAAAAATTAAGACCCCGACCACATAGTTATGTGGGAGGGACAACCACCTCCCAAATATCCAGTTCGCTCGGTAGGAACCCAACTCGTCTCGTCCAAACCGCATGTCAGTCCTGACATTCATCCCATGTTCCTCCTTGGACAACACTCTTCTCGTTCTTAGGAATCACTCTCGCCCCTTTCCGCTGCCATGAAACACCGTAGTCGGTTGTCGAACCTCTTGGTAAATTGGTTGTTTCACCAAGACCTAGTGGATCTGACCACTCACCACCCCCACAGGATATCTCGCCCTCCTCGCCAAGATCCGTCGCAACAATCCTCGATTCATCCCCACCAAGGATCCCTACTAACGAGGAATTAACTCTACCCCAACCACCTATCGCGAGAGAAGACGAGGAATTGACTGCTTGTGTTGCAAATACCATGCTAATATATGTCGTCACCGATAAGCCCAACAACACACCAACTGAATAGTAGGGGGAAACCCCATGAGAATAACCACCGGACTCATGGTTTGCCTCTGGCGCCACAGAAAATGAAAAATATTCCATTTACTACAAGCCTTAATGTAGTAAAGAAAAAAATGAATTAACAATATTCGGTTTTGATTATTAATAATTAGACTATACTACTTTTTCTGACTAAACAGGTGCAATTTCATTAAATAGGTTTCACCCGACAAAAGAGTGCATCGGGGAAACCCCTGACCGTAGTAGAAGAGTTATTAGATGGTATCTAGCCCCTAAAGTCTGTCTACGCATAACTTTGAGACAAAAAACCAACACAAGCGGTTTGTTGGGGAGCCATAAAGGCGAACAAAAAGTAAATAACAATGAAGTCGGTGTCTGTTGTTCAAGGTATTTCCCAATTACTGCATATTCTATAGATTGTGACCGAACCTGCTGACACCAGCTTCCAAGGGAGGCATAGCTCTTCCCAGGGTCCCCTCCCAGGGCCAGTCCCTAGAGCACTGAATTCCTTTCATTCCTCCATACGGGTCTGCTTCCCGGCCCAGTCTTGATCATCTTGAGGCTCCTCTATAGAACCCCGTTTCACTCCCCCACCTTCCAGACTACTATCAATGATACAAATAGTCCTCATCTGTAAGAACCGCCCCCGGTCGACACTGGTCAAACTGGTGGAAATCGGGAAGAGTTGACTTTTCGCCGAAAAAAAGTCAACTGATGACTTCGGGAGTCATTCGGGACTTATCCGGGACCCAAAAGCTTAGCCGTCATTACGGTTAGCTTAGTTGGGTCATTTCCTTTCAAATAAGTACTTTTGCGAAAAAGTCAAATTCGGGTCAAACGGGGTCGAATTAGGGGTTTTATCGGATTAATTTAATTGGGCTGGGATAATGGTGAGTGGAGGTAGACCCCACATGGACACATGTCCATGAGTCTTGGAGGAGAAGAAAGGGGTGAGAAAAAGACTCATTTAACCCTATTTTGGGCATAACAAACAAAGGGACACAAGGAGCATAATGGACCATTCCCTTTTAGGTTAAAGGCGACATGTGAGCACCAATTCAGCCCATTTGCACCCTTGGTCGAAATTTGCTATAGAGAGAAAGTTTTGAGCTTCCATTGAAGAAGAGGAGAAGAAGAGAAGAAAGGGGGGGGGGGGGGGGGGTGTTGCTTGATTTCCACACCAAAAGTCTCCCTTTCTCCCATATTTCTCATCATCTACTCACTTCCTAAGGTAATCATGCATCTAAACTCTCTTTTGATGAACTTTGAGTTGTGGGTTTGGTAGAAAATGCATGAACTAAGCTTGGGTACTATGGGTTTGATGTTCTTCATTGTTAAATGGTTGAATCATGATGAAAAGTGGAGGATTTGGTTGGAGATTAATTGGGTCTTGGTTAGTTGGATGAAACCCAACTTTGTGTTTGAAGTTTTGGGGTTTTTGGGACTGCATTTGGAGGTTTTGGAGGTTAACAATGGAGTTTTGGAGGTTTGGATTCGTGGGGACGGAGTTGGTGGAAGAAGAAGAAGGGAGCTGCCCAGACCCGTCACAGATCCGTGACGGGAACCATGACGGAGCACGTCACGGCTCCCTGACGGAGACCGTGACGGCACACGTCATGGTTCCATGACGTTAACTGTGACGGTGCACATCACGGTTCCGTGACCTAAACCGTGACGGAGCCCGTCAAGGCTCCGTGATCCACTCCGTGATGGATCAGAATTGGACCTTTTAGGTCCATTTTGGTTGTTTCCGAGTAATTAGGAAGGTTATCTTTAACCGAACGTATTGGGGATTAGGCCGGGTGTTTTATCTTTAAACCAACCTTGAATTATTATTAATTCTCGTGTACTTTGTGATCTTAGACATTGTTTCTGATCGCGGAGGAGGAGGCTATTAGGCGGTGCGCGGTTGTTCGAGTTTGGATTGCGGTTGAGGTAGGGAAAAGTAGCGAATATCGGTTTAAATGCGGAAAGTTACTAGAATTGCATATAGGTTATGAGTAACCGGAATAATTGTAGAATTTCATATAGGATGTGATTAACTAGCGTAGTCGTTTAAAATGTTGAATCACTTATGGACCAGGTCGTGCCCGTAAGTCTGGGATTTGTCGTGCTGTAGAACTGCATGAGGGTCATGTCGTGCCCGTAGGATTGCGTGATGATTGTGCTTGTTTATGATTAATAGCTTTGTAATGTTCGGTCTGTGGTATATTCCGTTGTTCAATTAAGGATCATGATATGCTATGACAATGTGGTGAATGTTAATGTGAATGTGAACTATTGCTTTGTGAAATGTTTGAGACCCTGTATGTGTGTACCCCGGTAGGATGTCTAGGCCGAGGATGGTGTTCCGGTCCGATATCGTGGCCGATGCTGTGTGTTCCGGCACGATATGTTCCGAGGCTAGGTGTTCCGGTATGGTATCTATACCGACGAAGGATTCCGGTATAGGATATCTAGGCCGAGGTTGGTGTTTCGAGTGCGCGGTGCCTGAAGCTAGGTATTCTGGTATAGGATATCTAGGCCGAGGATGGTGTTCCGGGGCGATATCTAGACCGATGTTGTGTGTTCCGGTACGATATGTCCCGAGGCTAGGTGTTCCGGTATGAGCGAAAGCTCACCCCCTTCTCTACTGTTCTACATGTTTTGAGCGGGATTTGATTTAGAGGACGTCTCGGAGCTTGGGAGCTTAGCGAGAGTCCTAGTTGGATGGTCTAGAGACGTACTTCCTTTTTCGTACCAAACTTTTATGTTGGGATTTCGAGTATTTGACTCTTGTTATCAGAATTACTGGCTTGAAACTATTATTGGAGGTTTATTTCGTTTAAATTTTCTTTCTTATTTATTATTTTTAGTTCACGTCTCGAGTCCGGTCAAAACCGGATTTGGGGCGTGACATCATCCCCAAGATCTCATGCTCACATTTGGTTACGGACCTTCGCTTGATAACACTATGCAATGTGATCTTCTAGATCCTCTCCAAAGTATTAGCCAACAGACTCAAAGGACTGCTCCCGAACATCATATTTCTTACTCAAGGGGCGTTCGTCCCGAGAGATCCATTTAGGACAATATCAAAGTTTCTTTTGAGGTCATCTTCTACCTTTGCTGGAAAAACAAAAGGACCATAGGATATATGGCTATAAAGTTGGATATGAGCAAGACAAACAACAGGGTTGAGTATCCATTTATATTAATCATGATGCGCAAACTGGGATTTTCACTCCAGTATACGAAACTAATGTTGACATGTACGAGCATAGTTTCCTATTAGATAGCTTCAAAAGGATAAGATATGTCCCTCATTGTCCCGACAAGAGGCATCCGACAAGGAGAACCTCTGTCGTCGTATATTTTTCTTTTATGTATGGAGGGTCTGTCTCGTTTTATCGAACAAGCGCAAAGAGGAGGCGGATACATGGTTGTATGGTAGCAAGGGGCGCCCCTATTACACATATGTTCTTTGCAGATGACTGTTACATTTTATGCAAAGCAACGATCGAGGAGGCCACACAAGTTCAGGACTTGGTCCACACTTTTGGCACCTGATCGGGACAGGTTCTCAACCCCAAAAGTCATCAATGCTATTCAGCACAAATACGACGCCACATACATGCCTGGCCTGCTCCTAGATCCTTAACATTCCCGAGAAAACGACAACATATATGTACTTGGGGGTCTCCAACATGATTGGCCGTAGCCGGACGCGTAGTCTGGCCTATTTGGGAGAGAATGTCATCAATTGAATCCGATTATAGGAAGGTAAACTTCGATCACCAACAAGACGGGAGGTGATGATACGTTCTGTACTTACATCCCTCCACACATATGTTATGTCTATATTCCGAGTTCCCTGGTCTATAACAGACAAAATCCATATCGCCTTGACTCGCTTTTGGTGGAGTGTGCCAACAAACAAGAAACTTCCAATCATATGGCAAGATTGGTATAAACCGTGTCAACCAAAAGAGGTAGGTAGCATGACATTCCGAGAGCTCTTGGACGCGAACACAACATTACTTGGGAAATAGGCATGGAACCTCATTATGCACCCCCACTCACTGGTAGCCCATCTGGTCAAAGCCCATTACTATCCTAAGGGTGAATTTCTCCAAGCTGATAAGGGACCCATCTCCACTTACAAATGGACAAGTATCCGGGCTACCCCTGAACTCATTAGCTCAGGTATGCGATGAACGATTGGGGATGGCCAAACCAATCCCGTCCTCGATACACCTTGGCTGACGACACTAGACCCGTATATCTACATAATATCCCCAGCCCTTACGGGAGTAATGGTCAGCTCCCTCATGCTCACTAGTTCGAGGCGATAGAATGTACCCCATATAACCACTTCGTTCTCTCCTTGGGATACAAAAGCCATTTTAGCCACCCCATTATCTACTACAAGGGTCACCGACACATGCAACTGGGCGTCAAACCCCATGGGGGCACTACTCCACCAAGGCAGGATATAGAGCCTTGTGTCCCAAACTGACCACCTCCCAACCTGACCCCCTAATATAGCCTACATTGTGGACAATCAAGATCCAACCAAGTATTCTTATCTTTCTATGGCGAAGATTCATAGGTACCATCCATGTGACAGCCAATCTCTATCGAGGTTTTGTTCTCATGCCACCCTTTTGCCCCATTTGTTGTCAACAACATGAGACTGCGGAACACCTCTTCGTCCCTTGCAAACTTGCCTCAGAATGCTAGACCAAAATATGAGGAATCTCCTTGTCATCCCATACAACATCAATGACTACCTAGTGGACTCAATAGGTCCAAACACAAACCCCCCGGACAGGATTATGAGGATCTTCATTTGCCTCTGAAAAGTTTGGAAGGCTAGGAATGACTGGGTTTAGAATGCAGTTTAGCCCTCTCCCCTGACACTATCTATCAAAACTCAAGGACATATCTGAATCTGGAAGGAGGTCTTACTCCAACCACCAACAACGAGAAGAGTTATACCCATTGAAGCGGACACAGCCTGACAGCTCCCACCACAGGATACAAGGTCATTAATGTAGACAGAGTAGTCTCCAAAGAACTCAACAAATCAGAATGGAGCGTCATCTGTCGATCTGATACATGGGGTTATTGAAACAGGTAATGACACAATCAATGGGGCGTGGGACTCGAACCTCATTGAAGTCTTCGCAATTGTCATGGCTTGAGGCCTAGCCCAGGTCCGTTAATGGTCGCAAGTTATCATCCGCACGGACGCCCTCAATGTGGTCACTCTCAGCAAACTAGCTACTGTCCCCTTTTTCCCAGTGTGTAGCGTCATCCAGGACATTCGGCTAATGTTCTCTCAAATCGAGGATTCAAAACTCGGAAAATTGCTCATTGATTAGTTAGACCGGCTTCTTCTATGCATGTTCTTATGGGGCCAGGAGACCAACTCCCAACCACCTTAACCTGTAAACAACTAATAAAGATATCACGTTCATGCTAAAAAAAGAAAATACAAGTTTGATAGTAAGGTATTATACTGAAAGGAAGGTCAATTATAATTTTTTACTTTTATCACCCACAGACAACTCTAAACCAGAATATCTCACAATCAAAAGTGGTTCATTCAAAATAAAAAATCTTGAAGACATTAAAAAAATACATGTGAGATCTGAAGATAGCGGCATACATTTTATGGACAAAACTATTTAAGGAATCTACATCGTTTTTATATTTCAGTGGTCAAATGTGCTTGAATTTTAATTGTCATTCAAAAATGGTTCTGGGTTTGATTAGAATTAACGGAAAATCTATATATTCTTCCAATTAAATGTCTCTAATCAAATGTGCGTGAAAGCTCTTTGTCAAATCAACAAAAAGATACATAGATATAAACTGTTCCCAATTCATGCTTATGAATTATCACTGAATCGAACACAATATTGAAGGCATTAATCAAGGGCCTCCAAATTTTCAAAAGATGTGATGTCGGGTCGTCAATTTTTTATCTTATATATTTATAATTTGGTGATTAAGTATCTGAAATGATGAGTCGTGCCGGTCCATGTGGACTTTGGTGCATCAAATCTCCGCCACAAATTGCTCTATCTTTCCATTTTTGGATGCTTAAATTAGGCAAAAGAAAGTAGGCTTTTATTTTTCTCGTTATTAGTCAGTAACTAAGTGAGAAGTTACATTTGACTATAATGTTATTAGACCCAAGTAAGTCTCTTTTTATGGTAATATATCCGGGTCAAAAAGATGATTATATTGATTTTTTTTTTTCATCAAATCAACCGCATGCAATTATGAGATTTGGTTATTTATATGCATTTTAAAGTTGGTGATGATGCGGCCTGATGTCGATCGACCGGTGATGATGCACAACCTGAAGCCCTTCCAAAATGGCCTTGACGTCAGGAGCTTCTCGATTATACTGAACCTCTATCGAGCCAAGAGGGTTGGATCCATTAGGGTGAAAGGAACCACCACCTCCATGCCTTCTTCCTCTGTAAGGGAACAGGACGAGAATCCCTCCTAAAGAACGGTCATCGACGACAACAACAAAGGTGGAGGTTGTCGTACAACATGGATTGATGGGACTAAAGGGGTCATGGTTGGTGGAGGTCCCAACGATCCATGCCCTAGTGTTTCCATCCTTGACCGACGCAACATCGATAAGGGACAAGGGATCACGATCGGACCACACAGTGACAACAACACCGTTTCCTCCCAGACTGAGGACCATCCGGAAGGTGGATAGTAGGAGGAGGCATGAGATTGCTGGTGGGGGATTTAGTTTTAACCATTTGACCCAACGTCCCCTCTTTGGTTTCGAGGACAGTGACACTGGGAGAGGTCTCCTTAAGGAGAGGGTCACAATAGCAGAGGTCATCAAAGAGTTGTTGATGACGCAGTGGGATCCGGTGTAGGTTGTGGTTGCAGGTCGAATGGCTTCGTTTTCCGCATCCTCCGTTCCTTTAATGGGATAAGCACATCGTGTGTTGGGCATGGAGGCATGACCAAGTCAAAATACCCAAACCCTTTCACTTGTGGAGGCGGCGGTAAGACAGAATTCTCCGGTGAAACAGGCGACGTTGACATGGTGGAAGAGAGCGGGCTAATCAAGGTAGGGTAAGGCACACGTCAAAATTAAGAGTTTTGTTGTACATGTCCTTAAAAAAATATTTTTTTGTAAAATAAAACATGTGTATGAGAGGAAAAGATTATTATTATTATTATTATTATTATTATTATTATTATTATTATTATTATTATTATTATTATTATAGTTGTTGTTGTTGTGGAAGATATTTTAATTAATGCAAGGTAGTCACGAGGATTCTTAGGTGAGGATGGGATATATATGTGCTCCCTTGTCGAGTAAATCACTTGCGTACACTATCGCCCCATGCTGGTGGTGCACCACCCTCCTTCACGGCAAACCCTAGCCCTACCATACCCTCCACTCTGGCACTCTCAATATTGTGCTTCCATTTTTTTCACGTTATACATACATATATATGTTTGATTTGATTAATAATATACTATATGGTTGGGTAAAACTTAAATAAGCCCTCATCCTTAGAATAGAAACCTAAATTTTATTGTTTTGTTAAAAGCTAGGGATAAGCATAAAAGCGGTCTCTTCCATTTCTTTTTGAAACGAGTAGATGGGGTATTGTATTACTGTAAAATGTAAACTTTACAGGTTATGGCATAACTGTCCATGATTCCAGATATTTGTCTCGGTCGACCGTAGTCCACCCGGCGCTCATGGATCCGTAGAAATGATCGGCTTGTGTTCGCAGATCTTAACTCAGGAGTTCCCCTTGCCGACATTTGAAAAATACAAGAAAAAACATACCTAAACCAACAAAGCCAAACACTGAACCGAACTAAAGACAGATAATAAGCAACATTAAAGAAAACTGGAAATAGTGCTCTGAGAGCGGCTTTCCCGAGACTTCCCAGCACCGGTAGTCCCGGGTCTGTGGGTATAGTCAGTAGACGGGCCCTCCCACCCCCGTCGGGTCTTCTCATTCTTCCGAAGGAGGCTGTGACGCCTCCGTCTGTGGATCCTGGACCAGAACGACGGCATGAAGTACGCCGTTACCCTTGTGTTGCATTACTCCGGCGCCCCGAGGACGATCCCGTCGCCTAGGGTGATGGCGGCGAGCTTTGCCCCGTCGTTGACGCAGGCCAGATGCCCAAGACTAGATCGATTGCATGCAGGGGCTTGATCGACCGCAAGAGCAGGGACGACCGGGGAGGCTTGATCGGTTGCAGGAACAGGGGCGGCCGTACTCTGTCCCCGGTGGTTACGCAGGGTCGATAGGAGATACGCAGGAGCAGGGACGACCGTCTCGCCATGGATGATTTCGGCCGAGATAGGGCTGCTCGAGACCGAAGAGCTACGACGCGAGAAAAGGATGGAGGCGGACGGAAAGATTGCGGAACCTGGAGCAGGCACTCGGTGGCACACATCGATCAGAGAGGTGATCGACGACGACGAGGTTCAACCGCTGAGGGGTTCGATTCGAAACCTTAGAGAATTGGAGAGGGAGCGACTCAACATGTTTCCTCTTCCATCTTCAATATTATTATGTGATTCACCTAGAACACATTTAATTTGAAAATATATGCTTTCTGACGAGTTTTATCTATTCCAACAAAATCTTTCTTAGTTTCTAACCTAGCTATAATAGGTTTCAATACAATATATTATAGTTTCGCTCATGTTAAAGATTTTACTACAAATGATGGTTTTTTTTTTATCAGCGAGTTTTTTTTAAAATAAAAGACCTAGGATTCAAAGTGAAAACCTAGGCCAAGGGGGTGAACCCCTTATGAGAACAAACCAACGAGGGTTGAAAAGCCCAACAGAAACAACAAACTTACAACAGGCAGGGTCTAACAATGGCTATACCCAAATATATCAAACATGAAGTAAACCTTGGACCCTAACCCAAAGGAAACAACAAATAGCACACGGGTCGGGCCCAAACCAAACCTAAACCAAGCCCAACCAGGGGCGAAACAGGCCAACAGTAACGTAAACCCTAAAAAAACTAAAAGTAAAAGAGAAGGACCTCGAGCCCCGAGCCATCGACGAAGCACCTCTCAGCTACCGGAACCCACACTCGGAGAAGAAGAACACCCGACCAACTCGGTCGGAAAACTATGAACCACCACCGATCCGTCCAAAGCTGAGATAGGAGGCCAGAAACTTCGAGAAGCTGCGACCGAAAGCACCGGGACAGATCCCCCACCAGAACCACCAAGCCACCAAACCCACAGCCACAACCACCAAACCGACAACCCAGAAACCACGGGAGACCAACTAGATCCAACTCAACCACCCATCTCAGAGAAAAACCCACCAAACCCAACCCCCAAAAGCTTCAACGGAGCCACAAGGCTAAACAACCCACGACGGTCAACACCAGCCGCGAGCCCCGGACCACACCACCGTGGCCAGGAAAGGGAAGCTGATGAGAGAAGGGTACAGAGAGCCAGTCCGAAATTGAAGGAGAGAGGATCTAGAGAAGGCTCGACCTTGTTCAACCCGAACCCATCTCTCCGATCTCCGAGATGGAGATCCCGACGACGGCCAATACCAACCAGTCGGCCCAGAGGGAGAGAGACAGCCACCAGGTCTTCCAGAGAGAAGACAAGGAGCCAGATTCAGGTGGTCGCAGGTGAAGGGGAGTTGAGGCTTACCTCGTCTCAGATCTGGCACCCCACTCTCAGATCTGCGAAGAATCGAGACCCCATCTGCGGCCAGCACCAACGATGAACCGCAACGGTGAGAGACGGTTCCAAATTAAGAACACCGGAGAGTAGATCTGGGCAGACAAAGCAGGAGGAGAGAGGTAAGTATACTGGGAGAGGAAGGAGGAAGGAGAAGAGAGAAGCAAAGAAGAGGGGAGGGAGGTGCCCACCGGTAACAACCTCGAGAGGTCGTCACCGGTGGTCAAGGATCGAAGAAGGGAGAGAAACGCGAAAGCTAGGTTTAGGAATTTTCTAGAGAGAGGTCACAGTTCCTCAAAATGATGGTTCTACTAAGGTAAATAATAGTATCACTTCATGAAAGACAATCAACAATCAACAACATGGAATGTGTATGAACATAGAAACCTAGAAAGAAACATAGGTACATAAGATTGATGTATAACAAAGAAGGTGGTGGTCATCGGATTAGCATAAAATGAGGAGAGAAGAGGGGACCTGGAGCAGGCTCGAAACCGCGTCGTTAAGAACAAAAACAGTTAATGTCAGGGTCCGGTATCAGTATGTGTATATATATTAAGAAATAATTTTGGTGAAGTTAATATGAACTTATTTGAAGTAAGCACGTGACAGTGCCTATTTGACAAGGGCATAATGTTATTATTATCGTACATAAAACAGAAACATGTGATGTCGTGCGCTGCAGGGAAGGTGCATGTGAGTTCATCTTCATCATTCAACTTGCAATTTGCATAACACACAATCACCTACTTATATTTTATTGTCCCTATACCCAAACAACCCACGCTCCTTTATTCAATACGGATCTGCCATTGCCCACACACACTATACTCAACATCTACAATATTGCTATGTGCAAATGGCCCAGCTCCACTTCAACACAGTTAATATCACTAAGACTTGCAAACTATATCACTTTGGTTTGAGAATCAGTTGCCCTTTCTGTGTCATTTAGGGTTGAGTCGTTTTGTCTCCGATAAGCTCCGACGACATAATAACCAGGGACGGATTTAGGGGGTTAAGGTATGCTACGACATATCATGTCCCAAAAAATTTATATATAGTTATAGAATATTCAGATATGTTCGATTTGATGTCTTATGGGTTTATACCAGAGTTCGTATGAAAAAATTCTTGTCATTTTAAAACATGTTGTACGTGGTTCGCACATGACACGTACGTGGCTTGTATTTTTAACTACAATTAATAATTTTCAATAGAAAACCCTAAATTACATTCTTAGATCCGCCTACACGCATCTGGCTACCCTAATTGCCAATCAGCGTCCATATACGTGTAGATCGATACATTGGTGTATATACATTTACGAAATACAACACCGATACAAGACTCATGTCATCCTAAACACTGTGTAAGAACATCTGCAATGGGATCGAATTGGTGTCTAAAGTGGTGTTGAATCGGTTTGAAAAAAGGGTTTTTTCTCCTTTTTCTTCTATCTGATTCTCTCACATGCATTGACGAACCTATCGATCCGGAAAGACGTAGCTTCTTCTCTCTCCTCTCTTCAACCTCTCTCAGAACTACGCCGGGTGATTCTGTTCCAACTCGACTTTATAGATTCGACTCTTACTAAAAATCAACTGTGAATCAAACCCTTAATCATCTCTTACTCGATCCTGTAGAACCGACTCCCATTATAGATGCTTTAGCATTGTTCTCAATGGTTAACTTTCTTGAAAATTTTACACACATTGATTTTGGCTTTAGACAAATATGATTTATATTATGTCCGCTTGTGATAATGTAGAGGGCACAAGCAACGGACTGATGTACATGTAGATATTAGAAGCATATATGATATTTGTATTGTTTACAAGTGTGTATATATACATGGTCACGTTGAGTCTGTATAAATAAGAGGCCAAGCCTTATGTCTTATGTGTGTGTATATATATACACGGTCACGTTGAGACTGTTATAAATGAAAAGGACATGTCTTGGAGTGACTCCAAAAGAGTGATTTCTAGTTACTTTATTGAAGGACGGTGGATGGTGGATGGTGAAGGAAGCTTAACAGTGTTCATGGTCAGGATTGAATGAAGGGTAAGAGTAATAATACTATATATTATTATCATATGTAATATATTCATGGACAGGTGTCAGAGTGTGATTAGTTGTGTGGGGTTAATAGGAGGGGATCAATGTCTTATTATCACATGGTATTGCATATTAAGACACATACACTAAGGCCCACTTTGTTAGGTCAAATACAAACACAAGCCTTAAACCCCACTTGAAATCGAACCCCAACTTGGGAACAATATTCAAGCAATCTCTCTCTCTCACACACTTACAATTTACAAATTAAAATCGAAGCCTAGTCCTACTCTCCTTTCTCCAATGCACTTGTCTTCTTCACATCCAACATCACTGTCTATGTTATTGTACTCTCTCTCTCTCTCTCTAAGACTCTAACCCTTAGAGTAACTTGGGCTCCTTCCCTCTCTTTATATCTCTCTCTTCACTTTCTCTCATTTCTCACTTCCCTAGCTAACATCTCCCTCTCCCAACTTCTTCCTCTTCTCTCGAAAACTTACATCGAATACATAACTCGATCTTTGATCAAAAATATATATAGACTTCGTAGCATTCCTCGTAAGTCTAGTCATGTCTGGAAGAAGGTCGAGACAGTCTGGGACTACCAGCATCAGCGATGATCAGATCATTCAGCTCATTTCCAAGCTACGTCAACTTCTTCCCGAGATTCGTAGCAGGCGTTCGGACAAGGTACACCTCTTGCTCTCTTATGCATATACTTGTGTTCATGCATATATTCTCTTCTTTGGTTGAAACTTGAAGCAGCTACAAGGGTAAAATGGGCATGAAAAATGTAAGAATATGGTAGCTCGCATGGCACATGCTAATCAATTAAAATTTGACCCAAAATTCAAGGAACCAACTTTCTTTTCTCTCCCTTTTTTTTCCATGGTTCAAGGAAGAGCTGCGGTTGGCTCCCTTGACTCTCATGCTCCACTTTGGACCATCTAGAAAGAGCTAATAATAATTAATTATAGTGAAAAGAAAAGTAAACGATAATATTATATATATATAAGAGTACAATCAGGTGTGAACCAGGTTACGGTATAAATCATTGAATTCGTGTGTTTAATGTATCCGGTTTCCAGTAAATATTTTTAGACAAAAATTCTCAAACCAGAAAAGCTATTTTCTCCCTATATATATGTATTTATTTATTGGGGAAGACAATAATATGTTGTTTGTTTTTCAGGTTTCAGCTTCGAAAGTCCTACAAGAGACTTGCAACTACGTTAGGAACTTACACAGAGAAGTGGACGACCTGAGTGAGAGATTGTCACAGTTGCTGGCTACGATCGATGCTGACAGTCCCGAAGCTGCCATTATTAGGAGCTTAATTATGTAATAACACCATTGCATATAGTATTAACTAATCTATGAATTAGTTTTACTAATATCTATATCTATATATATATAATTATAATTGTTGTCAGGCCATGTGCTTCGTACTAGCTAGATTCCTGGTGGCAATATGGTAATCCTATTTTAATTAAGGGTTAATTTCATAATTATTATTAGCTAGATTAATGTAAGCTTTTTATTTATATGTTAATCTGGCCTGGACGAATCTGATTTCGTTGTCTATAGAGCTAGAGGAGTTGTAATTATAATGTTAAAGTCTTGTAATAAAAAGGACTTGCACTAGCAAAGCCACTTATTTGCATATTTTTCAAAGTTTATTGTTACTCCTAATGTAAACAAGACTAACTAACTAACTAACTCTGTGAATGTAATAGTTAAAGTTAGTTGACCTTGTCTATGAAGTGTAGACCAATTCCTATTCTATTAACTTTATTTGTCCTTTATTACATATTTTACCATCCCAACTTGTTATTTTGTAACAACAAGTTCGTATACATTCACGTGGGATTGTTTATAGTTCCCTATTTAGAATTATGAAAAACAAAATTAGCATTTTATTGATTTGTTTCGAATTCAACCCGTCTAAAATTAGATGACATTAAAACTTTTTAATTTTATACATAGGAAACCTTGCTTTCTAACCATGTGTTATGACCCGTTTTCGAATCTAATTCATTGTTAGTTACCAGAACTATTAGTAGTTTTGGGTACAAAATGTCAAAAATAACTTTATATCTAACTCAAATTTCTATATGTGACCGTTTTTCAAGTAGTACAAAATTACTTACCATTTACAAAACCGAATCAATACATTCAGAATTCACTTCAATCAAAACAACAATTAAATTATGATAAGATCACGACGCGCCTACTCTCTTCCAGTCGCCCTCCTCCCAGTGCATGAGGCGCTCCATTTCTTTTTGAAACGAGTAAGAGGATCTGCTATGACAGCTTCCTAACATATGTCATCGACGACGATTAATTTTTTTAGACCAGAGAAAACAAAAATGAAAAGAAATTGAACGGCCTGTTATGAGAGAACCTGTCTACGATAATTAACTCTAATAATTTTCAAATCTTTCTATTTGAAAGCGCTTGCGTTCACATCACGCGAAGAGTACATGAAAGTTTGATGATTGGTTGGGAGAGGCCAAGGAAACAATGGAGTAATGGGGGAAAACATTTTTAGGTTTTACACCAAACGAGAAGAGAAAGTGTTTCAGCTCTGTACTAAAATTAGAATCAGCATTGGCAGTGCAATTGTTAAGGCCACATTTTAATGCATGAATAGAGATTTTGGTCATAGAAAGGGACCTTATTCAATGTTTGGGAAAATATTGAATGAAAAATTGGACCTCACGGGTGAAAATAGAAATAGTAGGGGTCCCTTTTTTTAATACAAGAATGGGGACAGTGACTTCAATCTTCAATTAGATCAATTCTGATTAAAGTTGGGCACATGTTTCTTATCATGTCTGTGTAACCGAATTTTTGTGTATTGTGAAACGTTTAACTCTTAATATAAAATTACGTCGAGTTTTGCTTTCCAGTTTTTAGATGGTGTCGTCGACTCTTGTTATTTTTCAGTTTGTTTGAGCTCCACCTTTCCCTTCCTTTTTTTTTTTGGTTTTTTTGGGTTTTGTAGAATTTGTTTGAATCTTTTTATTGGTTTGCTAATTTATAGTTCCCTTTTCAAAACCTACATCACTTATTAATGCATTATTTATTTTCTGATAAAAAAATAAAATTACCGAATCATGTTATGGAGCTTTTGAATATCGACATAGGGTAAACTTACACGATCAAAGTTAGAAGTTAAAGAGGAGACGAAAGACAAACAAACAACGACACAAACAAGATAATTCAAGCCCGACAAAAGCAAGTAAGCTCATTACATAACTGAGTTTAGCCCTCAAATTATTGAGGTCCTTCAATATATTTCAAGACAGAACTATATTTTTTAAAAATAAATCTTTTGTCAATAATTGTCCAGATTTTATTTATTTTCTAAATGCAAAATAAAAACCCACCTGATTCATCCACTTCTTGAATTATTTTATCTAGCAACTACATTAGTGCTTTAATAACAATAAACACTTATAAAGACTCTCACGTCTATCTATATGACATGGTATATTTTTTTTAAACGTGGCCATTCTTGTATTGGAATATTTATCAGTCTCACTACACTACAATCTTTGTATAGAAAAAAGTGCCAAAAGTCTTGGGGTTCTAGAGTGCAGTGTTTGAGATACTGCAACAAACAGATGTATCAATATTTTTGACCTATAGAATAAATTTAATTTGTATCGTCAAATTATTGAGGACAATAAAAAACAATAAAATAAAATAGAAAACACAAAAAGAACAACATCTTAGAAGTGTTAAGATATAACAATAATTGAGCCTTCAACTATCAGCTTGAGCTTTTAGTTGAGTTGGTTCTCTAATATGCTATCAGAGCTCGATTCCTTACGAACCCGGGTTCAAACCTCACTCTCTACAAAAATTCTAATTTATTCTCTATTTATCAAATTTGCCCAAAATGTGTCACGCCCCAAATCCGGTTTTGACCGGACTCGAGACGTGAACTAAAATAAGCTTAAAACGATATACTGTAGTTTCATAAATTTGAATAAAAGAGTCAACCGCTCTTAAATAGAACGTAAAACAAGTCTTTAGTTCAAAACACGGTACGTCACTAGACCTACTAGACAAGAACTCGCCAGCTCCTAGGCTCAGCTATGTCCTGCTAGCACAACCCGCTAAACACCTGAAAAACAACAAAGTAAGGGGGTGAGCTTTCGCTCAATAGGAAAAATAGTTAAGGTTATAAGCAAGCGCTCACCACCACAGGTAACCGTCCAATTAGGGCATACTAGTAAAGCACAACTGTTAAAAGTCAAATTGAACAATTACTCCAAGGCAACGCGTGACCTTCACGCAAGCACAACCCTTAAAACAACTCACAATGAATCGAACCCACCACTTTCGCAACTAGCTCTAGACACTCATCCCTTAACAATTCTTGACGGACAACGCCCCCGGCTATCACAACCCAACACTCGTGCGAACTCGCACGACAACACAGGATCAGGTATAACAGCACCTCGAGTCACCAAACACTCTCACAAAACCAAAGTCACCTGTAATCCAATGCACAAGCCAGACAACACGCACGACACACAAAACAGACAACGCACAAAGTCAAACAGTACACATAGCACACACAGCAGACATCGCACAAAGCTAAACAACAAGAAAATGGCACACAGCGAGATACACACAGATATCGTGCAACAGCCCAACGTCATTGAATGCACTAAGCCATTTGCACTGAGCCACTTATATCGTACCGGACCACACATCATCAGTCACGATATCTTCCCCTCATTGAGACTGGGGGTAACATCCTCGACCGGAAATCCCTCAGTCTGATGTCTTCTCGTCACACAGACTCGGGGCCATACACTTCCCGTCACGCAGACTCGGGCAATACTCTTCCCGTCACGCAGACTCGGGGCACTGATCACGCCATCGTTGGCCTCGATACACTACGCCGGAACCATCCTTTGGTGTAAGTACCACTCCGATTACGCAGTCTCTTGGGACACACAACAGGGTCTAACACACAACACACAACCATTATTGGTCCCGGTATACCAACCGGACCATCTCAACATAGCACACAGCCGGTCTATCACTCACCCAGTCATATCACAACCAAGGGTTCACATCATCAAACACGAAACACTTGCCCACACACAGTCACAACATGCAACACCGAGTATAATCTTATTTAGACTCTCACACAGTGGTTATAGCACAGCACACAATCCTAGGGCTCGACATGGCCCATCTACCAGCACGACAATTTCCCAAATATCGAAAGCAAGTAATCTAGTGAATCACATCCTACATGTTACTAAGACTCGTCCGTTTATTTAATAATATAACACAGTCATTCCTATATGCCAACTAGGACCTTTCCGGTTTATTAATTACCTAGCATGTATACTAGTAACTTTCCGCAATTAAACCGGTATCCGCTACTTTCCTTACCTCAAGATGATAACAACAACTGTTTCTCCTAGCTGCTGACGTCCTGGCCTAACTCCGGTCTTCTCGGGCGAAGTCCGCAAAGTCCAAATCTGATTTTAACAGGTAAAACTTACAATCAGTACCGGTACAGTCCAATTTAAATTTAACCGTTGCCCTTTAACTCGAGCGGGCCAAAAGGGGAATTATACGACAAATCGGGTTCGATTACTCGAGCCCCGAGCATAGAACCCGGTGCACATTTCCCGAGGCACGGTTCCCCAATGCATGGATTCCGAGACACATGTTTCGAGGCAGGATTCCCGAGGCATGGGTTTCGATGCACGAATCCCGAGGCGTCCGATTCAGCATTCCATTTTTAGTCCTGTTCTAAGTCCGATTTTATTCGTCCCGTTTTAACGTTCCATTTCTCAACGTCCCAACGTTCAACTGATTCAAACAACCGTTCCAAATCCCATTTTAATTAAAAAGTGAGTTTCTGGTTTTAATTTCTTTTCTGATAAACTTTTCTTAATTAATTTGTTCTTCCTCGTTCAAAGTCAACAAATCCAGAAAGATCGGGAAACAAAAGGAAAGAAGGAAGAAGGGGCTCGGGAAAGGTTTCCGACCACCGGCGAAGACGTCGCCGGCGACCAAACCCTCGGGGTCGAGATTCTCACCGTAGGAACAAAAGACAGGCGGTGTCTGGGTGGAGCACGGTTCTCTCGCCTCAGATCTAGACGGCGTTGGGTCAGTTCTGGGACGACGAGACTCCTTGAGAGTCTACACGACGGTGCCGGAGATTCACGGCACCGGAAAGGCTTCGGCGCGGCCGTACGTGCGTCAACGGAGACGACGACGGTGCCGAAAGCTCGGACGACGCGTGGGTGAAAGAAGAAGTAGAAGGGTGAGGAAGTTGGGCCTACGGCGACAGCGGCGGCCGTGAGAGAAGAGGAGTAGGCGAGAGGTTCGGGGCTGCACGAGAAGAAGGAGAGAGAGTCGGGGCGGCCGTGCGGTGGTGGCATGAGGAGAGATGAGGAGAGGGAGACGGCGAGAGGAACGGAGGGTCGGGAGAGCTAGGGTTCTGAGAGGAAGAAGAGGGATATGGGTGGCTGCGTGAGCGAGGGAGACGAAGAGATGGGTCATAACCTTAAGGCTCCGACTTATATAGCGCGGGCCGGTCGCCAAATGGGCTCCTGACGGGCCTGGCTCTTTCTCTCGGCCCAAAGTGAAAAAGAAGAGCTGGACTCGGCCCAAGTAGGGAAGAGGTACTGGGTCGGCCTGGCTAGATCCGGACCGGGTCTGCTGGTCGGGTCCGACCCTTTACCCCCTTTTTTTTAATAATTTTTTTGCAAAAATTAACAAACTTCGAACCGTTTTCCAACCACGACATTACCAAGCGAAAAAAAGAAACTTAGCCTTTTTAACCGGAGCGGTCTTTACAAAATGGGCTAGCCCTTATCACTCTTCTCAATGGGCTCATCTCTCTCTTCTAAATAATTCACCTTCAAACCTGTAAACGGGCTTGTCCGTGAGGGCGCGTGTCAGAATATAACTATAATTGGGCCTTCAACTATCAGCTTGAGCTTTTAGTTGCTGAGGCGCATCTCCTATTGATCCACATCATGTTTGAGGCCTCATAGTTCTTGGTGGGGCTGTTTAGCTATCACTTGAGTGAGATATCCCTCAGCATCATCTTGGATTACCAAGGTCATGGATGGTTCAGACATATTCAAAACCTGTTTTAGTCGGCTTTATGGGTATGCGCTTGACAGGCCTTCTCTCCCCCTCCCTGGCCTTCCAGTCCTTAGCCTTCTTAGGGACCAACTTCGAGTTTGGCCCTGAAGTTCTTTCTACTTCCCAAACTGTTTCTTTTTTGGTCATGGTACACATGTCCGAACGAAATGAGGAGCAAGATGGTCATGGAGGATGTGTCCAACAAGGTAAGGTTTAGAGGAAAGGGCAGATGATGTCTCCCCACCTCTGTCTCATGCCCTTTTGATCAATGTTAGCCAAATCTGTTCCTGACCCGGGCTCCTCTATCCGATCCAAGATGCGCCCACTATTCTCTTAGAGTCTCCTCTCCGAAAATCACCTTATCCATGTCACATAACTTCGGTTGGAGGTCACCACTCACGGGTGCCTCCCGAGTTGGGAAGCTCGACGGTGGACCTAGGGGGAACGAGACAAATGTCGGATAGAATGTGAGCTCAAAAATGTCTCCGCCATCCTTAGGGGGAAACTCCACCCACCCCATTTGTCGTCGTTCCGGGGAGGCTTCTCAATCCGTCCAGAGCAGTCCCTCTGTATCAAGCCCCATCGAGGCCCGAAGAGTCAAATCGAAGCGAGCCTCCTTTCGCCACACACCCGTAAAAGAAAACCTGGTAGTCACTAATTTGATGGCTGAGGCGACCACATCGGAAGAATAATCCAAGAGCTGATTGTATTGGAGGTTGACCCGGATAGGATCGAGATGGCTTGGAAATGTTAGTCGAATCTATCGACGAAGCGGCCTCTCCACATCCAATTGTACCAGGAGCCGCATGAACTTATTCCAAGCTCTCTGGCACGGACACGAGGTCGTGGTGACCTCCGTTCCCAACATATTCGCTAGTAGTGCCCGGATTCGGGCGTTTCCTACATCCTTTTTTTTGACGGAATGTTTAAATCGTACATCCCTTTACTGTACTCCTCTTTTACTTTAGAAGAAATTGAGGCACTAAATTACATTAAAATATCTAACCCTTATCTCATGTGAAATATATTGAATACGAACTTCTCTAAATATTTATTTATGTATATAAGTTAACAAAAAATATTTAATTGACACTGCCTCAAGACTTATTATGAAAATTGAAAGAAAAAAAAAACACATGCCGCCGACCTCACAAAATTAAAAGAGAGAAAATGATTGACACAGACTCGAAGGAGTCTTAAACAAAAAAGATGATTATGATACATTTATAAATGTAGGGCACGATGTCAATTATTAATGTACCATCACACCCTTCTTCTGCAAATGTTTAACCGTTTCTGTAAGTTTTGTAACCTTACATTTTTGAAACAGTAAGTTATTTAGTTAATTTTATTCAACCGGTTGTTCGTAGCCAAAACATTATGCAGTGTTCCCAGGACGACACCCTAGTGACCAATGTTTGTGTTATATTAGAGGCTTCGGAACAAAACAGTATAACACAGTACATACACACAGTACAATAAACGTGTACATCACGCCTGTAATATATATAATTATTTATCCAGATTCGAACCAAAGACCTCTCTGGTAACAAATGAGCAAAAAGTGAGTCTTAGATCACTGGGATGTCCCCTTAGGACTATGACAACACTTATTTGATTAAGAAAATAAAGGTATTGTGACCTTACGCCTCTCCTTTGACATGGTTTTGCAGTCATCAATATCGGCGATCATCCTAGCTCCGGCCAAAGGGGTTGCCGGTAAGGCTTCTTCCCTCTCCCCCATCTTCTCCTTTCACTTCTCCCCTTTGCCTCCATCGTGTCATCACCGATCCTCGCAACCAACCACCTATCGTGCTCCACCGTCAGAGCTCTTCCGTCGGTCCTCCTCAACCAACACCCGCCCTCCTCATGTCCCTCAGACTCATAATACCAGGTCCAAGACCCAGGCCCTCAATCTTAAGGCCCCAACGACTTAATTCAATCGTCGGATAGTGAGTGGTATGAAGACGAGCATGATAAATATCCTTGTATTGGTTTTTTTGATGTTTTTGCTTTGTTGGGGACTTCTCCCCTTTGTCTCCTTTTAAGGAGTGTTTTGTAATCGTTTTTTCTCCTCCTTGGAGAGTGTATTTCCTGATAAAAGTCTCTTCGTTTATAAAAAAAAAACACATGCCTCCTCATGTGCTCCTTCGCGTGTCGTAGTTGGTCTGACCAGCATCTTATCTATCACTCATTCCACGCAAGCCTGTGCCCTGCAGCCTCCCTAGTTAAATCTCTTACTAGCTTGGGGGAGAATATTGAGAGCCACCATATATTTACTTTCTCTGTCGTTGTCATCGATGCCGCCTCACTGTCGTCGGCGTCGTTATCGTCTAGGGTTGCAAGTGGCCACCTTCTTCTAGGTTGTTCTATCTCCCCCGTTTCGCTGGGATCCTTAAAGGTTTCACGTCTCTCCCTGGATCTAGTCCTCAACAAGCCAGTTTCTTGATCTCGGGTGACTCGGTCCACCTTGTATCTCTGCTAACCGAAGGGGAAGGGAAACATTTTTTCAGTCTGTTTGTGGGCCCATCTGATCGAGTCATGTCCCTTGAGGAGAGGTACCCCGGTTTACCTCATCAGCTCAAGACAACCACCTGAATGGGTATTTAGATCTTTGTCCCTGCTTATTTGTATTAATCTGTTGTTCATGTTGTTGTCCTCTTAGTTTACCTGATAAGAGTCTGGTTTGTAGCCAAGAACTCCGGTATACTTTTTTTGATGGGGGTTCCGAACTATAATCTCGACTGTATGGATCCTATCCCGTTTTATTGTATTCGGTGTTATCAACGAATGATCACCACAATACCGTTTCAAAAAAGAAAAGAAAATAAAGGTATTAAGTTTAGAAGCCACATCGTGTAATATCACGACATACATCATTTTTGGTATAAAATGTAATATATAAAACTGAAATAAGCAGGAGCAATCGACATCCAGATTTAAAGTGGTCCATCATTTGCATGTGTCACCCTAGAAAGGACCACTCATTGGTTGACTTTAAATCACTAGTTTGCTATGCTCGACTCTCGAGAAATTAGACTTGAAACTAGTTTATCAAAGAAAACAAATATTATCATACATCCACTCAAAAAAAATGATCATATATAGATTGTTATTCTGCTCGATCCTCTTGCACCACTGCAGAATGTTTATTTCATCTTCAATGTAACAGTTTCCAGAAAGAAAGTCCATTATTTTTTCAGAAAGAAAGTCCTGACATTGATAAAATTGAAGGCATATTCTCAATGGATGTAAAATTTACAAAGAGTTTGCTGAAAAATTGACATCGCACATATTCACTATGCAAAATAACAAATGTTACAACCACTGTAGAAAGCTCCTGTTCAAAGACCAAGTACATGCTTAGAAACTCATCCCGAGATAGTTGTTATATTATCCAATACTTGCTTCAGTCTTGGTTTGTGGCGACATAAGTTTTTCCCTACAACTCTCGTGAATTCTGAATTCTCGGAACAACATAACAAGATCTACTCGGCAGGTATTACAAGTTAATGAAGAAGTTGCATTCTTTTCGGGGTGCTGTTGGTGCAGTATCTAGTATTAGTATGTTATGGGTCTTACGGACCGTAACGGAATAGGATAAGCACACCACAAAGGTGTGACCGGCTAGGGTGGAAGTCGGTTAGGGTTGGGGGATGTTATTAATTTATTTCTTTTTAATAATTATTTTTTAATTAATGAGTTGTATTAGGTTTTGGTAAGGGAGTAGGTTTTGGTAATTAGAATCGTAGTAGGTCTTGGTGAACAAGTAACCTCTTTGGCTGTATATACGAAGAGATTATATTGAATAAAGTAGACTAGAGAATTATAAAGAAATACTTTGGTCTCCTACAAGGTCTTCGAGTTCCCTTTATGATGAGCTCGTACCACGAGGTTTTCGGGTTCCCTACTAACGAGCCATATCCTATCCTATAACGCGGTCGATCACGCAGGGTTATAACATAATACGTGTAATAAATTATTAATTCCATTACCTCAGATGTGACCATATTCTGCAGACCTGTGATGGTGAGGAAGATGGGTTATATTCTTTTAACTTGCATAGTGGCGATGGTGTTGGCCAAAGGTACAAGCTTTTTTCTGTTTTTCACTGATTAGCCTTGAGGTATATTCTCTCTGAGGACTTGACTGCCTTGCCCACAGACATTTAGATGCCAGTATAAGAGCAAATGAATCAGAAGAGTCTCTCAGTTGTAACTGTTCAGTTGCAAATGAATCAGCGCTTCGAAAGGCCGGTCTGAGTTCTTCTAACATTGATTAGTTACTGTTTCATCGGAAGCTATCAATCTATGAATACACATGCGTTTCCAAATTTATCTAAAAGCTCGAACTGATAGGTAAAAAAACCTACGGTGTGCTTATTAAGTGGCAAATCCCCTGCACATAGACCGTGAGCCTCTAGCTCAAAATAAGTTGGCTTGATAACAAGGTGTTATGGAGAGGTTCAAGTATGGATTGATACTATGTTAAAGCCCAACCCATCTAAAATCTTAGAGCTAGATTTACCTTGGGCTCTGTTATCGATAGGATGAATTTATTGAAAGATTAAAGATGCGATGTAGTATGCTTACAACAATCAAATAAAACAACATTAAAACAATAAATACATAAACATATAGATAGATTAATCTCTCGCCATAGTCATAAAGCTTGAGATTACTTGGGTGCTATGTTTCTAAGCCCTTGCACCACTCATTTTAGATGGTTTATAATCTCATATTTCGAAATATTCGTTATGGACATATGAAATGTATAAAGTATCGAGTTATATGAGCTTAAAGACCAAACTCATATTTATATAATACACTTGTTCTATCTATCACAGAGGTTAGAAATAATAATATCGGATATACAAATCTAATGACAATATAAGACTATCTAAACATTAACTATGTAGAGAGAAGTGAGAAAATATTGCCTATTAATTGATGACCTTCGCTATAACATTTTAAAATAATATATCAATATATATTTATGGTACAAAAAGATACCAATATATATTTATGACACAAAAAGATAGAATCGATGACAATAATGAATTTTGTTAAAAGATGTTTTTTCAATTCTTGTTTGTGTATTATTATCAAATATTTGAAGAGTATTTCTAATGATCGTCGTTTGATTGTGGTTTTGACGTCATTGTAGCATCTGTAACGGTGCTTCGATGTAGGAGGCGTTATAGCACCGCCTGTTGTAGTCGGTCGTCGTTTTTTTACTGCAATGATGGGACACGTCGTCTTAGGTCCAACAGCTAGTCGTCGGCTCAATAACAACGCGACGCGTGACAGTGATAGACTTTAAAAAAAATTAAATTTTTCTATAAATACATTATGACCCTTACACAAATACCTCTTCTCGTCTACACCTCTTTTCTTCTACTCCATATTTTTCAACCCTTCTTCAATGGCCGGCCCAAGACAATTCGAATTCTTCCTCGAAAATATAGAGTTGAATGAGCAAGAGTCTACAACCACCCAAGACGAGCTAAACTCGCACATCGACTCCTACACCTCCCTCATCCAACCGACCCAATCGGAGTCGCAGTTGTAATTCAATCCGCTCCACAATTCCCAATGATTGTCGTCGCAAATCCCCAACGAGCAACCTTCCCAATCTGCCCCGGAAAGCCATCGGGGAGTTGGGCTAATAAATCAACATCTAATTTACCTCCGACACTGAGATGGACCGATGAGGAAAAGCTGTGGTTGGAAAAGGCGTGGGTCAACAATTTGACCTATAGCATCAGAGGGAATTCCTATAGGAATGATGTGTATTGGACTAAAGTCGAGGCCGAGATCTTCTCATGAAGGAACCCAGGCACCCTAGAACGGGGATGGAAGCAATGAACGGACCACTGGCATCAGCTCAACAACAAAGTCTATAAACATCAAGAGAAGTATACGCAGATGGCAGACACGTACCAAAGTGGAATGAACGATGCTCAAATCATGGCGGGAGTAGAAAGGGCTTATAGTCATGTCATGAGTTCACTTGGAAGCATGTTTGGGACATCGTGAAGGTGGAACCGAAGTGGGATGTAAAGATTTACCTACAATGTCAAGTAGACATCGAGGAGCCGAAACCCGACGCATAAAGTGAAGCAATCAAGCGTACAAGATTGTTGACAATCGTAACTATACATCGACCGACGGAACTGAGCACGAGAACGAGTTGACCTGACTTGTACGGGAGGGGCGTTCGACGGGGCAGAACAAAAGTGAAGAATCAAGCCGACACAGCTAAGTTTCTTGTTACTTATGGCGACAGACTATGCCAAGTTACTAAGAGAAGAGAAAGGATGAAAGGAAAATTGGTTGATAATTTGAACAAAATGCATAAGAAAGACACCTCCAACATGATCGCAGAAGAATATGTTAGATAATATTGTTAGTAGGGATAATATTATGTATTTGATTTTTGTATTTGTATTTCAAATAGGTATCCAAGTCTATCTAGGATACTATCACACCATGTACAAATACCCTACTCAATGAATATACACGGCAATCAGATTGACAAACAACATGGTATCAGAGCAATCCTAATTGATCTCTGCTTCTTTTTTTCTTTGCTGAATTTTTTTGCTGCGTTTTTATCCATTTGCTGCTGCGTTTTTCTCCTATTTTGCTGCTGCGTTTGTCCATTTTGCTGCATCCTTTTGATCAACAATGGCAGATTCTACAAAGTTTCATGCCGCCTTGACGGTTTCGAACATTAAGGTTCACGTTCCTATGATTCTCGAGCTCGAGAAAGGTCAATATGTGTCATGGGCGGAGCTTTTCCGTGTCCATTGCCAGCTTTACGATGTCCTGGATCATATCGATCCGCCTGCTTCCCCTCCGACATCTCAGACCGGCACAACCGCTGCCACACCTGCTCGGGACGCCCTATGGAAAAGGCTTGATGCAGCCGTCCTTCAATGGATATACGGCACGATCTCGGGTGATCTCCTCCAAACCATTATCACCCCGGGTGCCACTGCTCTCCAGGCTTGGGAAGCACTTCGAAATATTTTTCAGGACAACAAAAATTCACGAGTTGTCTACCTGGAAAATCAGTTCTCGTTGGTTCGGTTGGACGATTTCTCTAACATTTCCTCTTATTGTGAAGAATTAAAAATGCTTGCTGATCAACTAGCATATGTCGGTGCTCCCGTCTCCAACGAACGATTGGTGAGCCAACTTGTGACGGGTCTCTCAGAAAGCTATGACGGTGTCGCCACCATCATTCAACATATGTACCCGCTCCCACCGTTCCATGAGGCTCGGTCCAAGCTTATTCTCGAGGAGACCCGTAAAGCCCGTCAAGCATATGTGGCATCTGCTGCATCCGGAGCTGCTCTCCAAGCCTCGACTGATGATGGTCGTGATCTCCGTTCCGACATGCCCTCGGACCATCACCATCGTCAACCACAACGAGCAAGTCGTGGCACTGTTTCTCGTGGCCGGAGCAACAACAGGGGTAACCGGAATGGTGGTCGGAGCAACCACCATTCCCGCCAGCACCGTCCCTCCCCGACATACCACCGCCAGCAACACGGGTGGCCGTCGACTCCGGTGCACCAGTTCGCCGGCAACTCGAGTTGGCCATCGCAAAGTGGCTGGACAACGCCACCCTGCCCATTTCCCGTGCAATCTGCGCCTTGGGCCTATGGCCAGCCCTTGCCGTGGGCTTCAGGCCCGTCTCCCATGCCATCACAACAGGCCCAGCAACGGGCCCATCCGACCAGCTATCCACAGCAGGCCCAGCAAGCTCATCAGCAGGCCTATTTCACAGAAGCAGCCCCATCTAACGTTCCGACGGACATCGAGCATGCTATGGCGAATTTATCTGTGAATACGCCGGATGACACTTGGCATATGGACTCGGGGGAAACCAATCATATGACCTCCAACTCGGGTAACCTCACGTCCTATACTAATTTGAGCAATTCTCGTAACATTATTGTTGGCAATGGTTCTTTAATTCCAATTAATGGTCAGGGTCGTACTACTTTACCTCACCCGAACCCGCCTTTAGTTCTAAACAATGTACTGCATGCTCCTAAATTGGTTAAGAATCTTATTTCGGTTCGTCGATTTGTCTGTGATAATCATGTATCAATTGAATTTGACCCTTGTGGATTTTCTGTGAAGGATTTACGGACGGGAACCCCAATCATGCGATGCAATAGCTCGGGGGATCTGTACCCCCTTTCCTCGTCACCTCCTGTTGCTTTAGCTGCTGTTTCGTCTTCTATTTGGCATAATCGGTTGGGACATCCGTGCCCGACTGTGTTTAGGTCTATTTGTTCCAAAAACTCTATTTCATGTAATAAAACATTGGACTTTATTTGTCCGGCTTGTGTTTATGGTAAACAAGTCCGGTTGCCTTTCAAGGATTCTGTTTCATCTACATTATCCCCGTTTGATATTATTCATTGTGATCTATGGACGTCTCCCATTTTAAGCTCTTCTGGTCATAAGTATTATGTGTTGTTTTTGGATGATTATTCTAATTTTCTATGGACTTTTCCGTTGGGTGCTAAATCACAGGTGTTCTCGGTTTTTCTTACTTTTCGTGCCTTTGTTTTCACTCAATTTGGGTACAACATTAAGTCTTTTCAATGTGACAATGGCAAGGAATTTGATAAACGTCTGTTTCACGAGTTTTGTTCTACTAACGGAATGGTTTTCAGGTTTTCATGTCCCCATACATCCGCCCAAAATGGTAGGGCCGAACGAAAGATTCGTTCCATAAATAACATTATGCGGACGATTCTTAGTCATTCCTTGGTCCCTACGTATTTTTGGCACCATTCTCTTTCTATGGCCACGTACCTTCTCAATATTACTCCAAGTCGCACTATAAACTTTGTAACTCCAACTAAGGTGCTTTATAACCGGGATCCCACTTATGATCATCTTCGTGTCTTCGGGTGTTTGTGTTATCCTTTGTTTCCTCCAGGAACTATTCATAAACTCGCTAGGCGGTCTGCTCCTTGTGTTTTCTAGGGGTTCCCTTCTAACCACAGAGGGTACAAATGTTTTGACATCTCAACAGGTAAGATTCTTATCTCACGGCATGTTGTTTTTGATGAGTCCACTTTTCCTTTTTCCAAAATTGATAATCTTGGTCCAGACCCAACCATTTTGGACTCACATGTTTCCCCGTTACTCACTAATGCTCCTGTCTTGTTTAGTGAACCCGATGCAGCTTCTATACCAACGTCACCCATACCGCCTCCTACTCAGGATTCGGGCTCTAATCCTCCTGCCCCTCAAACCACTTGCCCTACCCCAGCTCTCTCGGTCGTCCCTGCCCCGTTGCCTCCCCGTGTGGATCCTCTGAATGTCCACGCCATGACCACTCGTGGGAAGCGCGGTATCCTTCGCCCTAAACAACTTTTTAACTTATCTGTTTCCTCTGACCTGTCTCCTTTGCCACCCAACCCCCGAGCCGCCCTCCTTAACCCTAATTGGAAAGCCGCCATGCATGACGAGTATTCAACTCTTATTAGTAATGGGACGTGGGAATTGGTCCCTCGTCCTCCTAATACCAATGTTATTCGTTGTATTTGGATTTTTCGTCATAAAAAGCGTGATGACGGTTCTTTTGAGCGTTATAAGGCTCGTCTTGTTGGTGATGGCAGGTCTCAGCAGGTGGGAGTTGATTGTGATGAGACATTTAGTCCGGTGGTCAAGCCCTCGACAATTCGTACCGTTCTCAGTATTTCGGTTTCGCGTTCTTAGCCCATTCACCAATTAGACGTCAAGAATGCGTTTCTCCATGGTCATTTGTCTGAGACGGTCTACATGCATCAGCCGTTGGGTTTTCTTAATACTTCTCTTCCCGGCCATGTTTGTCTTTTGAAGAAATCTATTTGGGACGCCTTAGCTCCTTTTTGGGTCTTGCGGTCTCTCATCTCCCCTCGGGCTTGTTTCTTTCCCAACGGACTTATGCTGAATCTATTGTCTCTCGAGCGGGCATGTCTTCTTGCTCTCCTGCTGCGACTCCTGTTGACACCAAGTCCAAACTCAGTGCATCAGATGGCGAGCCGGTTTCTGATCCCTCTCTTTATAGAAGTCTTGCTGGTGCATTACAATATTTGACGTTTACTCGTCCGGATCTCTCTTATGCTGTTCAGCAGCTCTGTCTTCACATGCACGATCCTCGGGATGCTCATTTTCGTGCTCTTAAACGGGTAATCCGTTATGTTCAGGGTACGCTACACTTGGGACTTCATATCTACCGATCGACTACCGACTCTCTGTCTACTTTTACCGATGCCGATTGGGGTGGTTGTCCTGACACCCGCCAGTCCACTTCCGGTTACTGTGTGTTTATGGGTGACAATATTCTTTCTTGGTCGTCGAAGCGCCAGGCCACTCTATCCCGATCGAGTACTGAGGCTGAATATCGTGGTGTTGCCAACGTTGTGTCTGAGTTTTGCTGGCTCCGCAACTTGCTTCTTGAGCTTCACTGTCCGGTTTCTCGTGCTACTATTGTCTACTGTGACAACGTCATCGCCATTTATCTTTCCGGAAATCCAGTTAAACACCAGCGTACAAAACATATTGAAATGGACATCACTTTGTTCGTGAGAAGGTTGCCAAAGGACATGTTAGAGTCCTTCATGTTCCCTCTCGTTCTCAGTTGGCTGATATCTTCACCAAAGGTCTGCCTAAAGTTCTCTTCGATGATTTTCGATCCAGCCTGAACGTTCGTCAGGCGCCCGTTCCGACTGAGGGGGAGTGTTAGATAATATTGTTAGTAGGGATAATATTATGTATTTGATTTTTGTATTTGTATTTCAAATAGGTATCCAAGTCTATCTAGGATACTATCACACCATGTACAAATACCCTACTCAATGAATATACACGACAATCAGATTGACAAACAACAGAATACAAGCCTTGTGCCGTGATTATGGAGAACATCGGTCGATATTTGGGATAACTTTGATTTAATATCGGATTAATAAAATTAGAAGTCCTTATCGTTATTTGTTATTTTCTCGCCTTATACGTATTTTCAACGCCTTTTCATTAATAAATGAATCAATTGTCCGGTTTTTATCGGTTTTTCGGTGTCTCATTTTTTCGTGCAAACACACTATTCGGGGGAATAATGTGTTGCTGCATCGCCGTTGCCACTCTGAATCTGAGACATCCCCTCTCCATAAATACTCTCTCCCTCTTCATTCATCCTTATGCCTCTATCAAATTCTCTCCTCCTCCTTCTTTCCCATGGCTTCGTCTTCTTGGGCAAGTGGTCCAGTTTGATCGGCGGAAGAGGAACTATATTTGGTCGTAACGTGGGTTTATGTTGCCGAGGCCAGGTGAAAGTATTGGGAGAAACTCTACCTCGCTTTCGTAGTCATGAAAGACAAAGATTGGCATGTAAGGACACATTCTGATAAGACTAGCCAAAAGTCCAAGGACTTCGATAAGATCTACCAGGGACATCTCAACGACCCTAAAAAATGAGCAACCGATGAGGAAATTTATGTTGTGAGTCTGTCCAATTACGAGAGGAAACACGATGCATGGACTAAACATGTTGTGTGGGAGTTGCTCAAAGATTAGTCGAAGTGGTGTCTGTACATTGACGCGATTAAAAATTAGTTGAATGGTCGTCGAGTTTGTGTCAATGTCGTATGTTTAATTATCGTATGTAGTTTTAATTTGGTATGAATAAAAATAAAATAACTAGTTTAATTTGAAATTGTTTTGAAAATATTAAAAGGTGTAAACAGTTAGCTCCTGCAACCAGTTATATGTTATCATTATAGAGTCAATAATAGAAAATAATTGTTTGAAAGAGAAAAACTCAAAAAATGCTCCTACAACCCTACTTTGTAACTGATAAAATTTATATCATTGAACATGTTCTAAGTGGATACAATGGGTTGGGATATCGGTGTATGTGTGACATTGATGTCCATGGATGCGCATGTTTGTTTTGCGGACTTAATATAGTTCTTCTTCTTTTTTATCTCTAATGAGAGTCCTGAATCAATAACTTCATGGGATTGCTACTTGGGTTGCGAAGAAGTGGTTCCATGATTCGTTTTGATTGCTTTGGGTAGCCTGTCAACTACTTCATTAATCTTAAACTACTCTTCTCTGCCGACCATGGACTCATATTAAGTACGGTATCAACTACAACTCTATCAATTGTGGCTATCACAGCTACAGTTTTAGTCCAAGTAGACCAAGGGTGCAAACTTCATTACTCGCTCCTTTATGCCAGGGACATGTTTTTTTTTAAGATTTGTTGAGTAGCAATAAAAGTGACTGTTCAACGAAATCTTCAACCACGAGCTGTAATGGCAGTGTTCTTGTTGTAAATTGTGGGCACGATTCTTCTTATAGAGCTTTGTTTTAATAAGGGTAATTTTCACCTCAGTAGTTTATGTACTAATTTTTTTTTACCTCAATACCTTAATTATTTTTAGTGGCACCTCAATATTTTAAAATGTATTTTTTTCACTTTCATACTCTAATTTTTTTTATGGCACCTCACTATTCTAAACTGTATTTTTTATTCACTTTCATACCCTGCAATATATTTTTTTGTGGCACCTCACTACCCTAAAATGCATTTTTGTGACATTAAAAAATTATTTTTTTAAAAAAATGTGAAAACCAATGACATGCTTTTAAAATTTTGAATGTTAGTGAGGGGTATTTTGGACCTTTTAAGTGTCTTGGATGGAAAATGGATGGAAAGTTGACGGTAGGTACTAAAGTGAAAAAAAAAATACATTCTAGGGTATTGAGGTGCCACTAAAAATAGTTAGGGTATTAAGGTGAAAAAAATTAATAGTTAGGGTATTTTGTTAAAAATAACCCTTTTAATAAACATAAAATTAGATATATTAACTGGAAAAAGGAGCTCAAGGGACATAACCTTTTTTCTGATCCGTAATTTTTTTTTATAAAATCCAACAACATCAAAGTGAAGCCGAAGAATAAGGGCGAACCCTAATAACAGATTACAAACAGAAGTACTGGTCATATAGACACGGCCTCAAACCAAAGAGATTCCCGACCAGGGGAATACACTGAAACAAGTCTAAAAACCATATATCAACAATCAACAAACATAAACCCATCGAGGGGTAAACCAGTACAAACACAGACAACCAAAAAACTAACAGGTCTAATACCTAGATTTATCTAACATGAAGTTCCAACAGAAGCCCCTCCAACGACCAACCGCTTCCGACAGCAGCACCTCAAGCAAGGTCTTGTAACACTGGCACCCTCAAACAGGCCAAACTAGTGAGGAGAAACCTATCTCATCGGGGTCATCAATTCGGTGAGTTAAATGACCACCGACACGCCGACGGCCAACACCGAACTCGACAAAGATAGGTCAACAGTTAAAAAATACTAACAACTCAAATCCCTAGCATCAAATCCGATAGACTTCAAACACAGGTTCATAGACCTATAAACTCGCTGGAGGCCAACACCTACACACCAGCGATCCCCTACTCACTGAGTCGGGAAACCGAGAAGACTGAGCAGATCGATACTAAGGACGACCACATGACCACCAATTATAGCAGTTAAGGGGAAAAATTAAAACACACCCAAACCAGCAAAGATCTAAAGAATTACCGGCCAACAGCAACCCAAAATCAGTACCAAACCCAAACCACCTAACCGAATAGAGCTCCGACGACACGAGCACGAACCTGTTGGAGACGAGGTGGCAAGAAAAACTGAGACGGGTCCTGGTCTGGCCACACGAACAGTCTTTCCACTGGCTTTATGGGACACTGACACAAGACGATAAAGGACTGAGAGTAGATTACTGCTGCGACACCCACAGAGCCAGGAATCCGAGACCCACACCTATCAACAACCCTGAAGGTCAAGAAAAGCGACCCACAACCCGAATCTGCAAAAGCCGGCCATGAAGGCGAAGAAACCACCACTGCTACCCAACCGGATATGCTGCAACCACGAGAGGAACACCCACCAATAATGAATCGAACCAAACCACTCAAATCCCCACCAGAAGGCTGAGAAATCAGTCCCACGCTGGACCCAGACGAGCTCACAAGAGAAAGACGAGCGAGAGCGGAAAATCGCGGATCTGGGGAAACCAAAGCCAAGGGGAAGGGGAAAAGGGGTGAGGGGTCAAAACCCTGTTGGCGTCGACCACCGCCGTGGTTGTGTCCTTCACCGACGAAGGCGAGACGAAAGAGGAAGTGGCGGCTTGGCTAGGGTTAGGGAAATCGAAGAGAACATGAGAGAAGGATGAAGGAGGAGGGGTAAGACGAAGGAGACGAAGGGAGAGGAGAAGTCTTCACCGGCGACAACCATGGCTGACACCAAATCTGGTTCTTGCCCGGACTCGAGGCATGACTAGTAATCAAAGATTAAAAGAAGATAATTCAACATTTAGTTCCTGAAAATCTCCAATAAGAAAAACGAATCCGCAAAACTCAGTTCAAAACACAAATAACCCTCCAGGGGTGTAATAATAATCCTCCACAAGGTTTGTTCAAAATAGTAAAGTGATAGGAACGAAGTCTCTACAATGCACCCACACCGAGAAGCTCCCGAGCTTCTACTCCTCAATCAAGCCTGTAAACACAACAGTGAATTCATAGGGGTGAGCTTGTGCTCAGTAGGGAAAGCACATAACAAGGTGGACCTTAAACTCAATAAAGTCAACAGCAAGTCAACAAGATAGCTTTCATCAAGCACAGGTAATAGGTAAACAAGCCAATGTCGTGGCACATGAAGTCTCCACCATCCGATCCACATATGATGTGTCCTCTCAGATTTTCCCTCAAATCCAGAGGAGACGCATAACATTGAGGCGACCGGAAACAACCCTTCGGGGCGCTTATCATCGGGATTCTCAGAAACGTCTCCAAAGGATTTTATGTCCTCGGGAACCAAGGCACTACTCCCGTAGGAAGCGTACACTTGGGCAATTCGATAATAAGCAGTTAATAATTGAATAACGCACTCAAAACGAAACACGAAATAATCCAATCCCAACAACCACCAAGTCATTATCACACATAACTCACACATCACCAATTCAACACAACCCACAGTACACGATTCCCATAACCACAGCACATCAATCACACAATCACAACTTACCGTTCACTTACCAGTCTCGAACCAACAGGGCATCGATCACCTGATTGCACCGCTCGGTACAACCAGTCATACTCGATGCTCCAAGCAACCATTTAGTAAATCAAGTAATCATTCGAATACAATCAACGATCAAGTACGAGTTTAATCAACCAATCATAAAAACCTTCAAAAGAGCATTCACACAGGCAATTCAACTAGTTCCGTTAGACTCTTTAGCCTATTCACTAAGCAACCAACAACCAAGCATGTGATCCTAACACGCAACTAATCCGAGGGCTTTGCCAAGGCTCCTCTACCAGACAAACAATTCCCAAGTATTGAAAGCGAATTACACTAGTGATTGGCATCCTAATCGTTCACAACTAGACACTTCCGGTTATTAGTAATTGAAAGACAATTATGCTAGTTATTCGCATCCTATAGGCATTTCTAGGACCTTTCCGATTTTATTAGCCTAACATGCACACTAAGCATTTAAACGAGAGGTTAAGACTTTCCCTACCTCGAGGTCTTCCTCTCAACACTCTGATGATAAGCCCGGTGGTCACCACTCCGTTCTTCACTCGGGTCCCGGCGTGATAAAAGCTCTTCTAACTCGTGTCCACGTTCTTCCTTCTTTCCTAGCTTGGTTCCAAGGTTTTGAACCACCAAAAGACCACATATTAGTTTCCTCAACCAAGTGTTCTTCTCCTCAAAACACACAACAATGTTCAGAAATGGATCAAGGTTTGAAGAGGAAATGTGGGAATCAAATTGAGCTAAAAGGAAGGGTTTTGGGCTCTGGGGATCTGATCCGGAATGCCATACGGACCGTGTGGCTTGCCGTGCCGGAACGTAGCACGGACCATGTCACAGGTCGGCCCGGAATCCAGCGCGGAACGCGTCACAGACCGGCCCGGAGAGCGACACGGACCGTATCAGGTTCCGTGCCGGACTCCCGCCCGTCCCGTGCCGTGTGCCGTGCCGGTACCAGGCCCGCTTCATGCCGGGTGCCGTGCCGGTACCAGGCCCGTTCCGTGTGGCATGCCGTGCCGGTACCTGGCCCGGTCCGGGTCAGATTCCGTATCAGACCTGACCAGCTCCTTCCCTTTTCTTACCCAACTCGAATTTCACGAAAATCCCAACACAAACTCTATTTCTAAACTCTCCTAGCTCCAAAATAATCAACCAAAGATACCCAGCAACTACACCCTCAATGGGTTCATCAAACTTCAACCAAAACTCAATCCAACAACCTACTTCACTACTTCTTCTCCAAGCAATCAATCAAATAAGCAAGTTCTTCAACTTTTAAGCCAAAACCCACAAAACCCAAAGATTGGAAGTGGAAGAAATGGAGAGTTGAGAGTATCCTTACCTCTAGATAGTTGAGATGGAGAAGATGAAGTGAAAATGAAGGCAAAAGGACCAAGAACAAGCTCCAAAATCCAAGCTTTCTTCTCTATCTTCTTCCTCAAGAAAGTGAGCTCCTCCTCTCCTCTCTACTAGTGATTTTCGGCTGCAACAAGAGGAAATAGGCTGAATTGTTGCTCCTTTTCCTTTAAATGACCTAAAATGTCAATTTACTCAAAAGCCCTTAAGGTCTTATCCCTTTAAAGGTAACTTAGGAGGGTATGAGGGTCATTTGAATCCCCTATTCTCATCCTCCAAGCCAAGCATGACAAGTGTCATGTGTGGTCACTCCTACTTAATAATTTTCCAGCTTTCCAAGATTTATCGACAAATAACCGATAGTAAGCCCGAGTTTGACCGACAGTTGACTTTAACAATATTACAGTCAAACCGAAGGAAACGACCCAACTAAGCTAACCGTGCTAATGGCTAAGCTTTTTGGGCCCCGGAAAGGTCCCGACTGACTTTCCGAGTCATCGGTTGACTTTTCGGGCCGAAAGTCAAACTTAGCTAGGATTCACCGGTTCTACCGGGATCGACCGGGGGCGGGTCTTACAGGGGTAGGGGGGAAAAGTTGAGAGAAAAAAGGAAAACAACAAAATTGTAAAAAAACTTGTTAATTTTTCGTTAAAGAGACCGTTTCAAGGGTCGTAACTTGAAATAAGTTATTCGGACAACAACTAAATGGTGAACCAGAACTAGATATAGACTCGAACATCCTAGGGTGAAATGTATAATAACAAAACTAACGTAAATATAGTGATAGAATCCTTCATCATATGGAAGCTCCATTAACATTCTAAGCAAAGTAGAATTCTCTCTCTATACCTTAGACCCCCTCTCTTCAACCCTAGCCGTCACCCCCTTGAGCTCCTCGATTTCTATCGGCGACGCCATGGTCTCCGGCCATGGACGTCGCCGTTAGGTCTCCTTGGTCTCCTGCTTAGCTTAGCTTCCCCTCGACCTTCCCCTCACGACCTTCTCTCCTCGGGTTCTCGGCCGTCTGCTTCTTCTTCGCCGTTGGAAACCTTATCCGGTCGGGTCCCGTCGCAACCTTGTTGTCTCTGTTGATGCGGTGTCGTCGGAGACTCAGATCTCGTTTTTCCGGCCTGGGCTTCTCTGACATCTCCTTCGCGACTCACCGTTCCGACCCCGATCCTCTCACCCCGACCGTCTCTTCCCCTCTACTTAGTTGAGTTCTCCGATTCTGGTATCTCACGGTCGCGTGTTCCGGTGGCCGTTGCTTTTACTACCGATTGCAGATCTGGTCCCCCTGGACACAGATCTGCCCTTTGCTTGCCCATGTGTTCGTCTGCAAGGGTAGCTCGCTGCCCTCGTCGCCGGCGATGGCGGGAGGGTCCGACCTTGATGTGCTGTGGAAGTTTGTGCTGATTTGGTGTTGTGGTGACCTTCCCGTTGTTGGTTTGTGATCGGACCTCCGTCTAGAGGTGCTTCTCCCGTTCTCGTGTTCCCGGTGGGTAAGGACTATCACTACACCTCCTTTACCTGCTTAATTTCTTGTGTTTACACTGCTTAGTCTCGTAGTCTTAGAGCCGACCCAGTCTTCGTTGTTTCCCTGCCTGTTGGTGGGGTCTCGTCGGTTCTATTGGTGTTGGCCTCCGACAGGGGTATTGGCCTCAATGACTTTGCACGAAGACTTGCGGTTTCTGATTCTAAGGGATTGTAGTATTGAGAGTTTTAAAGCCTTGACTTTTCTCTGCCGTTTACGGTGTTGGCCAGCGGCGTGTCGACGCCCTTCCTATTTCGTAGGTTATGGCGCTGATGAGATGAGGTGTTTTATACATCAAGTGATGGTAAGGTATTGGGGTGTTCTGATTTGTGGTCGGTTTACAGTGTGGTGTTCTGTTGCTACGAGTTGGTACTGTTTGGATTTTCAGGGTTCTTTTTTTCTTTTTTGGTGTGCTTCATGGTAGAAAAACCAGGGTTTAAGACCTAGTTCTCTGTTCTGGTCTTAACGGTTGTAAAATCTAGATATTTAGACCTTTTTTTCATTGGTCATTGTACTTTGTTCACTCCCCTGGTTGGGATTCACTTGTTCACTGTTCTTGTTGGGTTTCACTTGTTCACTCCCATCGTTGGGATTCACTTGTTCACTCTCCTTGTTGGGATCCATGAGGCTGTGATTTCGTAACAGTGCTTGAGTCTGTTTTTCTTTTAGGGTTACACTCTTAGGTCTGTAGCTGGACCTCGTTGTACTCCTCTTTTACCTTGTGAGATGTTTCAATATAAATTTGTTTTCGTTGATCAAAAAAAAATAGTGATAGAAAAAGAAACATCAATAATGCATTATAATGTGTGTTTTCCGGCGCCAGGTTATTATGGCGATTACGATCACCATAGCAACCACATGAAAAAGAGAACTATGGTTTGGCCAACCTTACGTAACAAATCTTAGACACTCATATTGATTGGACAACCTCCCATAACCCAGTCCGCGATTCAAGTCATTATATACATCTTCTATGAGATGATACTTGATAGACTATGACTATTACCATATGATTTGGATATAAGTGGCTTGTGACTGAAAATACTAATTCTTTGTTACATTTTGTGATTCACTCCGTTATATATGTTTTGGCACTTCACGTGGATCATAATCAATTACAAACACAGACAAAGGTTGGACTTCTAAAATATATAATGATTTTTTTAAATCAAATTAAATTATACAACTAAAAATTTTATAATCATATAAAATATTTGCTTTTATATTATCTTTTTATTTGATACATATCAATTTAAAAATATATTATATTTAAACCCCTCTTGAGCTGATATGTTTTATATGCAAAATAACTTGTACATGTGTCAGAAAAATAACTAATGAATTTGTGTGTGGTTCGTTGATGGTACACTTAAACGAGTCAATGTATAACAAAAGAATTAAAGTGAAAGCAACTACGATTGACCAGGTCATTGGGCCGACGAGGACCTACTCTACCAACACTCGTTTCTAATTTTATATTCCATTAAGCGGCACCGCTCTGCGATAATTGAGCCCAACTACTGTACAATCCCATTACTAAAATATTTCTATCACTTTCTTTCTTTATAATTTGAAATCAACCCAAATAGATTTGATACCACACCTTCCTTGCTCTGATTACTTGTATATTCCTTCTTTGATGATATGCCTTATTGACCCTTGTCTCTATGGTCTAGAATGGATGAATCATGTCACGTTTAAGAGGAAAAAATGTTTATTTTGATTTGTATTATGTAGTTGATAAGGATTTATATCACTTCATGTCAAGAGCTCTAGAGACCTCTCTCGAATTTTATTTTATTTGTGGTCTAATGGTCCTTCATCGGTGAAAATCATTTCGTCGAGGGCTACTTATGCCCCACTAGGTGCTTATCTCCTCTACATGGATCCCTCCCCCGTGCCGTCTAATCCTTCCATTCGTGGGGGTTCATCTACATTGGCCCCTCTTTAAGGGCTACTTCCCTACAATTTGATGCCTTTGTCGCACTGATTTAGGTGCCTTCTCTCGATGGTCTTCAAAAAGAATTATTTGCATGCTCGATTGTCATGGATAAGGCCGCGGTGATCGAGGTCCCCTACGATCCGGTGGATGAGGTCTCTTCGGTTTGTCTTCTGTATGGTGTGGTCGGTCGTCTTCTCACGACTCAACCGTACAGTCGCACGTTGATGCTCCAGGTCATCACGAAAGCTTGAAGCACATCTTTGACAAGCCTCGTGGTCAAGTAATTAGACCTTAATGTCTCTGTTTTCTTCTTCGCTTCTGAGGCAACCAAAGATAAGGCCTGACATGAGGAACCGTTGTGCTCCAACCAAGCATTCCTCGTCCTTTTCGACCTCCTGACACAGAGGAGCTGTGATAGAACCCTGATATGACCGTATCCTACTATGGGTACAGACGAGAAATATTCCCTCTAAGGTCATGACGGAGGCCACGAGTACCCTTGTGGGCAATACCCTCGGGGGTTGCATCAAGGTTAGCACCGACCGATGGGGTCTCTACTGGGGGGAAAATTTGTGTTCAATTCTAGATGAATTTGCACCGCCCCTTTAGTTGAACCATGGTGCTCAAGTTCCGAGAAATTTCGTAACCAATTTGTATCGGACTCAGTATGAGCACCACCACATGTTCAGCTTCAACTATGGCCGCCTTGGCACTTGGTCCATGAATGCTCGTTTGTTACACCAAGGATACATCGGTTTGATATATCCCTAGTGGTCGATTAGAATACGGATCTTGAGCACCACTTCACCACGAACTGGCCGAACCAAGACACCTCACACATCTAGGTATCACCTCGATTTGATTTCCCCTCAGGGTTCGACCCAACGAGGCCACATGGCCAGTACCACCACCGACGTCGGATGTCCTGCCTAATGACCCAACGTATCCTCAGAGGCGATTGTCCATCTGGCAACCCTGGCCCGGGGTAGAGATTGAGGAAGGTATGGCCTGGGTATGAACATTGAGCATAGCGCCTGAGATCATGCCTAACACACAGTTCAGAGGGATTGACACCAACTAGGTCAAGCCCATCCCACAAGTGGGAGAGATAGGTAATACATGGGCCACGACATGACAACCATTTCCACCTATCATGGAACCGTCAATGGGGCATTCGGCTCCCGATATGAGTAAGGTAAGGCGGTAGAAGGGAGAGTCTCAAATCATTGAGCTGAATAAGACTACAGCAAGGAACAGGGCTCTAGGCCTGAATGACATGGGTGTTGCAGAGAACTTTCAGGAACGTTAGGCGAGGTTTAGCAAACAGCCTCTCCATGGTCAATGAGAGGCTCTTGGGGATACAGTGCGCTAGGGAGGAAAAATAGCTTGACCTCGCGGTTAGCGCCAATAACTAACCATTATCTTTCACCGATTGATGTGATCCCTCGTCTTGTAGCGCACCCTTCACAAAAAGCAATAAGTCCTCGATATAGGATCAAGCGAAAATCAGACAATATAATAAGTATTAGTTTGAGCTCACAATTGGTCATCTATAGGGCCTAAAACTACTCCATCATGGTGTTGGCCACATTTATTGAAACTGTGTTTGTCTATCGGTTTTAGTCTTAAGATTAGAGAGCTGGATTTTCCCATCAGAAATGTCCATGCTCGTCCCCTGATTCTATCTCTTATTTTTTTTAATGTAGTTTCCATTTTTAATTAATACAACCTCAATCCCTTTCGCTAAAAACAATAAGGAATTATATTTGACAATTATTTCAAGGAAAAAAAGAGGAATTATGGGCTTTAGATGTCATATTAATGACTATTTGAGTGTCAGGATTTCTCTTATTGCAATAGGTTTTGCCTTTTATCTTGGGCTGGAAGTAAAGAAAAGATCAGTTTTGATTTGAATCGATCCATCAATTTGAATTTTTAAACTTTGTAAAATAATTTAAATTAATCAAATTCAAACATAAGTTGGGCATCCAAAATTAACTTATGGGTAAAAACCTTGTTAAAAAGTGATCAACAAGATTAACTCGAGAGTTAATCGAATTAGTTGCTTCATATTCATTGAAAGAAACACATTTTTATTGGAATAATCTTAACAAAATATATTATGATTAATCTAAACTAGATGAGTTAGCTCTATATGGTCATTAGATGGTGTGATTCATTGATCGGGCCACAATATATCGGATCAATATTTTTTTAAATCATGGATCAATCCATAATCCACATATCAAAATCGAGGGAGAAAAAGTTGAGTTCCCCACCGAGGGTGGCCTCTCCTCTATTGGGATAGGAGACGGTGGTTGGGTCTTTTTCGAATCGACGGCTTCCGGAGTGCCTACGCCAACCTTCAATGTGTTCCCAAGGTGGAGTTAAGACTGCCTCGAAGCCCGTGAAAAAGGCTCTCCTACCCGAGGAGGCAAAAACCGTGGCGTTGATCACTAGAGCGGGTGGTATGCATGTAGTGGAATCGACCATAATGTCCATGCAGGGAGCGAGAGGGTGGCTGATGTAGATTTCGACGTTTGAGGTACCCTCTTTGGTCGGGTAACCTCGTGGGAAGGTCGCGTTGGATGTGTCAGAGCAAGAGCTGTCAACGCCAGCACGAAAGGGTGGATTGTAGCATGGGTGGAAAGCGACAGGAGGGTAGATGACATCGGCAGTACTTTAGGTTTTCCCAAGGGATACTTTAGGTTTTCTCCCCGCGCAAACTTGATGAACTCCGTGGTAGGACAAAAAGGCAGTACCAACAGTTGAGCGGGGACACGAGCCACCATAGGATTTGTGGTTGGAAGCAACAACGAAAGATTGGAAAAGACAGTCGGTGGAGACGCCATTAGATCACAAAGAAAAAACGAAAGAGCTCGCTTAGGGTTTTTTTTTTTTAAAATTGAATAAAATGATAATTATGGTTTGCTTAGAAAAAATCGCTCTCGACCTGTTTATTGGTGATCAGAAATTATCCTTATTAATATACTCATGCGTATAATGATTTCAAACCTCTAATTTAATGTAAACAGGGATTATGTTTTTGAAGTTTACTTTAATATGTTACTGATCTCTCTAGTTTTCTCTGCCCTCACCTCTCTCTACTTTATCAACCCTAAACCGAGCTCGCGCTCGTCGCCGGCGTTGATCTAGCTTCCTTCTGAGCCAGAGACGACGCCGACGGTCTCCTCCTTCTTTTCATTTCGTTCTCCACCCTTTGATTTCTCCTCTCCCGTGTTGTTTCGTCCTTTCCTCACCTCTTTTTCCTCTTTCACTTCCTTCGCCTTTCTCTGCATCTCCTCCACGTCTCCGGCCTTTTCGGCGGTAGATCTGTTTCGTGGGAAGTTTTCCACATCCTTTTAGAGTGGTTGGCTTCAGATTTGGCCCGTCTTCGGTTGCCGGCGGTTTTTTCTCCCCCTTTTTGGCCGGACGCGTGGGTCTCTCTGGTTCGCAACCGACTCGAGGAGATCTAGAGTGGGACGATGTTCAACGTCGTTGATGGCCGCAGATTTTCTCGGGTTGTGGGTTGGGCTTCAGTCGACGGCGCGTGTAAACCACCCTGGTCTCAGATCTGGTGTTGCGGCTCCGGTGTACTCCTTCTCAGGTTTTGCGGTCGCGCTCTACCGGAACTCCGGCCTCGTGGATCGTTTGCTCCCTCCGTTGTTGGCATGGACCGGACGGAGTGTTGGTACTTGGTTTGGAGCAGCAACCTCGAGTGCCAGGCACTGATTTTGGGTAAGTATCCCCCTTCTCTTCCGTTTCCCCCAATTTTCTTCTTAACCCTAGTCTCACTTGCATACTTTTCACTGTCTTGAATTCATTCGAATTTAGGGCTTCACCGTTTTAAGGTGCTGGCCTGCGGTGACGGGTGATATTCGGATCCCCGGTTATAGCATAGGCATTGATTCTAGGGATTGGCTTACATCGGTGGTGGTTTATCCTTCGCCGAAGTATGGTTGTATAACTGGTGTTGGCCAACAACCGGTTGTCCCTCCTTCTGGTGGAGACAACAGCTGGGAATTGGTGGGTGACGGTAGGGTTAAGGGTGTTTGGAGCATCTGTGTTTTGTGGTCGGTTTTGGGGACAAGTTGATTGGGTTTTTGCTCTCTCCCTGCTGCTTCGGTCTTCTTGGTGGTTGATTTGGGCATTTTCAGGCCTTGTTGGTTTATTAAGTTGGTTTTGCCCTTATGTAGCCTTGGCTGTCATTTTGGGTCTGTCTGTTGTGTATTTCTGGTTGAGTTGCACTTGTTGGTAACTTCTGTTTAAAATGGTTGTGCTTAATGGTAGGAATCAAGGTATTGTTGTTTAAACCCAAGTTCTGTTTATGTTTTTGGTTCTTACTCCGCATTAGTGCACTAGGGACCTCAGTTGAAGTTGCCTTTGTTATGTAAGTTACCACAGTTGAGGGACTACCCTTGGCCTTGTCTTTTTTCACAAAGACTTGGTCTATAAAAAAACTGTAGATCAAAAAAAAAAATCTAAATATCAAGTAAGAAATGAAACAAAGTGTGATTATCTTGGTTGTCGTACATTAAAAGATTTCTCTCTGTAAGAGCCTTTGTCGATTTTAAGTCTTTACGGTGACATCGTCATTCTCCTCTAAGGGCATTGTCATGGCCATCTACGACTTCTCTTCCTCCTCCACCACCTTCTCCTTCATCTCCTCCATCGTTGTCGTCATTGCCCCCGCCTCCTTCGCTAATTTTTCTTCGTTGTTGTCTTCGCTTATTTTTTCGCCTCTGCGATCGCTGCCTTCTTCACCTCCTTGGCCGTCTTCATTGCTTCCTTCCTCGCCTCCATCGTGGCCGCCTCCATCCCCGCTGCCTTTTTCGCTGCCTCCGATACAAACTCATCACAGGCATGACCCAAGGTCCAACGATCAATTCGGAATGCACCCAATCACTCAAGGGTTCCGTGTAGGGCTGCTCCAATCCCTTCCGCTAGATCGGGACCCTGAAACCCCCGATGGAGCTCAAAGAGTTTGGAATCAACAAACGATCGTGTTGGTAGTGGCCGGAGAAAACACGACGACGACGCGATGTCGTCATAGAACAATGATAACAGCTCCTATTGGTTCAAACAATCAGGCGAGGTCTGCTACGTAGCCTCGCCGGGTCCATTGAGTCTAAGGACGAGAAACGATGTGTGTTTGGAGACGCACACCCCGCTCTGTCAGGATCAAATTCATCTCGACCCAAAGCCTCCCCATTTTCTTGATGTTCTCCCTGAATGCTCGTAATCCCCTCAAAAGCTCCTTATCGGTTACCACAAGCATTTTCGAACCGAGTCAGAAAATGACCATTGTGAGCACTGTAATCTGCAATCAAGCAACAACCTAAGGATCTCCTCGCACTCCTCTATCATGTCTTAGCTGAGTACTTAAATCATAGGATAACGTCCAAAAACTACGACTTAAAACTGTCCTCTTTTAATTTTTTTTCTCCTATCTATACAATTTTTATTTGGTCTCACTATCAATAAAATTTCCACTTTAATGCTAAAAACAAGTGTGCTTGTCTTGATAAATGATAAGGGATTGAAACTCCGTCCCTTTCAAGTCTCGTATGTTACTGTCTTGATTTTTGGGGAAACCCTGTTTTCTAACCTCCTTTGAGCTTTGTTTTCTCATCTCTAACCTGAGTTTACCTTTGGTGACACTTCCCAACTATCACCTTTCCATTTTCACTTCACCAGTGACGACACGTGGCCGCCACGTGGGCAAAAAACTATCAGAAATCGTCAAAATTGACGATTCCGTTAGTTTTTTGCCCACGTGGCGGCCACGTGTCGTCACTGGTGAAGTGAGACGTGGTAAAAAAACTAACGGAATCGTCAAAATAAACGATAAACGATACTTTCTGCAAAGAATTGAAAGGTGATAGTTGGGAAGTGTCACCAAAGATAAACCTAGGATAGAAATGAGAAAACAAAGGTAAAAAGGTTAGGAAAAAGGGTTTCCCCTTCATTTTTCATTAGATTTGGTGTATCAATTTCAGAATGTATTACTATCATGATTTTCAAAACAAGGCACCTCAAATTCCAAAAACATATCCTCCATAAAGCTCATAACTTACAAATATAATCAAATTCTCAAACCACAAAACATAAAAAGAGAAAATAGTAACTACAAAAGTATACAAAATCTTTCCCTTTGTTTTGGAGCAACCTTTGTTCGGAACAAAAATTATTCACTGTGATTTTCTTTTCCATTCCTTTTTCCTTCCATCCAAACACCCCAAAAAAGGAGAAATCAAAACTCACTGTACATCAGAAGGAAGAATGAAACTAATAGCAACAGAAAGGGCATCGAACAAGGCCATTCTCATTGCAATCAGGGCAGCGTTGAAACCCATACTCCTCTGCTTCTCCTCCTTCTTCCTCGTCTTCTTCATCAATGTCACAGTATATTTTACAGCTGCCGGAGCAAGTCTCGCACGGTACAAACCTCACGTCGCCACAACCCTCGCACACACTGCCACCGCAGCCTCCGTCTCCGTCCACCTTCTCGCAGCCGTCCAGGAATTTCTCCAGCTGGCCGTCCTCGTGCAGCCGCCGGATTTCCTCTGCCCCGCCGATGTACCTTGCTCCGATGAACACTCTGGGCAAGCCTCCTCTCCCGAACCCTTCTCCGATCAGCTCTCTCAGCTCCTCCTTGAACCCACAATGCATCGACACGTCTCGCTCGTCGACCCTCACTCCGATCCCTTTCAAAATCATCCTCACATGGCAGCAATCCTCGTACGTCTTCCTGACTCCCCGGAGGCTTGTGAAGTACAGAACCACCTTCTCCGCCTCCTTCCGCTTCGCCAATGCCGGCGACGGCGGCGATTTGGGATTGGATTGGAGCTGATGGTCCGGCGCCGGCGGGATTGTTATTACTGGGTCGAATTCCGAAACCCCATTTGTAGCATTGGTCACGTCGCCGTCGCCGTCAATTTGGAGCCACAACGGTTTCCCGACGGCGGCGGTGGCGGGGATTTGGAAGCTGGATTTGGGCGGGTCTTCCAATGTGTCCGGCGGCCGGGGGAAGTTAAACGAGAAGCTCCGGTAGTGGTGGGGCGATACGGGTCCGGCGTCTTCGAGCCCTTCCATGAGCTCCCAGGCGTTGATAGTCTCCGGCTCTCCCGGCGGCGTCCTCACCGGCGTACGGGGCATGACTTTGTGGATCTTTTGGTCGATCATATTGGACCATGTCTTGGCTTCAATTATGCCCATCGCCACCTCGTCCTTACCAAGCACCTGATCATCGCCGTCAGGGAGATTCCCCGTATCCCCAATTTTAGGATTTTCGAGCTTGTGATCGCCATTGACGATGAGACGGGGGTGATCAAGTGGGCGAGTGGTGACGGGTTGATTGGAGATCTGGACCTTGAGAGAGCCGATGGTGGAGGAGGTGAGAGCCACGACGTGGTAGCTGTCGCCCTTGCTCTGCGGCGGGTGGTGGACGTGCATCGAGTAGCTCCGCGGCGCCGGCGAGGATGGGCTCTTGCAGTGCCGGCATCGGTCCTGCTTCGATGAGGCACAACCCATCTCCCAAAGTATCACTATTGAAACAGACAACACGATCCCAGACCAAACAACAGAGAATTTGAACAGAGGATAGAGAATAAACAATCAAAGGAACATTCTTATTTGGGACGAGAGACTGATCTGACGAAAGAAAAGCGGACTAGATCCAGAAAGGGACAGAGAAGCAATGAGTGTCGACTGGGTTTGATAAAAAATATGATCTTTTCGATTCTAAAGAGAAGATAAACCGATGAACTGAGATCAACCCGTTACCGGAAATAGCAAAATCAGTCGACCCAGAAGCGCAAAACACAAACTTTGCTGGTGAATCAATGGAATTGGGACCGTCGATGAAAGAAAAATGAAATGTGGAAATGGGTTTTTGTGTTGAGCGAGACGATGAAGAGAGAGAAGAAATGGAGAATGGGATGGGTTTAGAGTCAGGAAAGGAGGGTTGAGACCATATTTTAGCAGAAAGCAAGTGACAAAAGTGATCTCACTTTCTCTCTCTGAAATTGTTAGAGATAGAGCCGTAATGGACGGCTGACTGAGTCGAAAAATTCTTAAGTAAATTATTTTGATTAAATAATATATTATCAATTTTAATACGAATCATTCTCAAATAAACATAAACTTAATGTGAATTACAACATTAGAAGGTTTTGGAGTATCAAGTATCAACTAACTCACGTAACAGTGATATAAAGGACCTAGACTACTGTGAAGAGACATAACATAACCTTTTGGATGACCTCCGTTAAGGTTTGGTCTTTAACGTTGTCAGCGGAACCTTCGTCTTTACGTCGTGGTCGTCGTACCACTCGGTCATTCGGTTGATCTTCTCCGTTGTTTTGGCGTCCTCCTATATCTCCTCACACCCAGTAGCCTACCGCCCCCACCATCCGTTTATCGGCGTCCTTACTCCTCCGCTAGTCGGGACGGGAAGGGGTCCTAGGCGCTAGGCGGGGATTAATCGGATTATTATTTTATTATTTTTTATTATATATTATCAAAATTTATATTATACTGTATAAAAAATATTATTAATATCGAATATTAAATATATTAAAAAACATAAATATTCTACTAAACTAAAAGTATCATACAATTCTTAAAAGAATATCAATAAGTATGACCATCAACTAGCATAATTTTATGGTTTCACTTGGTTTGTATAAGGTTAGAAACTGTTTTTCTAACTACGAATCCGACCCGACGCCTGATCGACCCGCTCAATTAATCGGTCAGGCGGTGATTAATCGGTCATATTCTGCCCAAACGGCCTAGAGCGTCCTAGGAGGATAAATCGGATCGGCAGAGCCCATTTCAACGCCCAGGCGGGGATTTTTACAACATTGCTATCAAGCATCCGCTAGCCACCGCGTCTCTAGTCTTCCCCTGCCACCAGTGACGTGTCTTTCGGCCTTGTACCCCCCTACAATCTTCATGGGTTCCGACTGGTTTTTCTCCTAGACATCAGTTGATCTCATTACTTTCGTCGTCGCTGACGTCTCAGGTCTCTGCCCCTGATCGGCCTCCACCCCCCATGACTCCGTCGTCGATGCATCCACCTCCTTGACCGTCACCGATGCATCCTACTCGATCCCTCTCTCGATTCTGAATCAAGCTAATCATTTGGGTTTGGTTTAATTTGTCTGCTTTCCTTTTTGTAAGGTCAATAAATTGTTGTAGAGATTCAGAGACTTTTATCGGATGGGAAACATGAATCACATATATCTTCCCATTGTTACTGTTGAGATCGGGTTCAATCGTTTTCCTCATAACGAAAAGAGCCCCTCATAGGATCAAGCAGTGTTTAAGCACCATCTTGAGCGGTTCTCGACAATATCAGATTTTAGCCCTAGCGACTGTAGAGTTCAGGTTCAAGCGTACTCTTCACGAAGAAAAGATTCCCACTATGGGATCAAGCAGCATTTAAGCACTATCTTGAGCGGTTCTCTATGGTTCGATTTTATTTGAAATATTTCAATTTCCTTGTTCTGATCGTATCGTACGGTTATAGTTTTAAAAGAATATGTGAATAGAGAACTTCTATTTTTCGTATTATGTACTTGTTCTCGTTGATTAATAATATATGCAATGTGAATTTCTCTATAAAAAAAAACTCACATAACAGTGATTAATATAAGCTTAGATCATTTCTTTGTTAAAAAAAAACTTTTCGTAGCCTCTAGGATTTCTCCTCCTCCTTCTCCACAGCCGCCCATTTCTTCTCTTATGCAACTCTTTTCCTTTTTGCATTACCTCCTCTTTTCTCTCCAACTACCATGGTTCTCCTCACAAAGGCCCCCCACACAGACCCTTTTCTCGAGTTACTTGGAACCATGCCCTCAGCTTCATCAACAAACTTTGTTAAGTCGTCGCGACCAAGGAAGAAGGAACCTCGGCCCTCTCCTCCGCATCTCGAGCCGTCTACGCCTATATCTATAACGTTGTTTCCCCCAAGACCACTATCATCCAAGTTGCTACCTCGCCCATCACCACCACCATTGTAGATCACCTCATTCCTGCGAGATTCAATCGCAGCAGTGGCCATGATACTCTCCGCAACTGGCCCTAACTCCACACGGAGAAATCGCCATCCCCTCCCCCTACCGATCAACATGCCACCACCAACGTCGTCGCTTCCGACCCGCCTCAACAACCACCAACGCCGCCACCACCATCGCAACCACGGTCATCCTCTGCCAATAGAGCCGCCACTGCCACCACCTCCTCATCTACCATTGGTGCTGCCACCACCTCCTTTTTCGGTGCCACCAGAGCCACCGCCACCGTCCTCGCCTCCTCTTCCACCAGAGCTACTGCCTTCGCCTTTTGCGCCACCTCCGCTACATGCTTGCTCTCTACCTCTCTGGTATGGATCAGATGTGATCACACACCCTCTCGGCTGCTCGACAATTGCCCAAGATCAACGATAGCTTGACCCAGAGGTTGGCGCTAGGACTGGGGTGCACCCGATCAATCGAGGAATCCATGCAGCGGTGCTCCATCCCCATTAGCTAGATCGGGACCCTGACACTCCCGCTCGGAGTCAGGAAAACTTAAATCAACAACTGCTCCTACTGACCATCGGCGCAAAATCAGCGCACCAACCCCATCCGCTGGATCGGGACTCTAACACCTCTGAGGTGTGTGTGGGGACGCACATCTCGCCCTATTGAGGTTGGTGTAAATCCAACATTTTGGTTCCCCAATTTCATGGCGTTCTCTCTGGATGCCCGTTATCCCTTCAAACTCCCCATATCAGATATCCCATGCGTTTTCAGATCGAGGCGGAAAACAAACCTTATGCCACTCACAAAATTGCGACTCAAAGTAATACACCACTAAATTGTCCTCGGGTTTCCCGGGACTCATAGAGGTTGGTGCTCCGCCGAGGGGTTTTTGTCTAGTTGGCCTTGGTTTTGGAGAAGTCAGAGATGCGGATGGGGATTTACTTGGCGTTTCGTGCTGAGCTCAGTTCTGGTCCGGCGTTAACGGCTATTTTTTGGTCGTCTACTTCCTTCCTCCTCCCTATCTTTTCGCTGCCTCGAAAAGGCCTCTCCCCACGGGGTCACCGTGTGGTGCAGGCCACCGGTGGGATCTCGGATTCCGAGATCTGAGAAAAGCGGATCTGACGATTCAACCGGCCTTCTCCCCATTAACTTTTCAGGGCCTCTCTTCCTTATTCTCTATCGATTTTCTTCTTTTCCCCAACCTTCGCATGGTTGGGGCCTCACGGTTGGTGTTGGCCACCGTGAGGACTACTGCCTAACGGCTTTTGGAGGTTTTATCGATTTGAGATTGGAGGAGGGGGTCTAGAGTTGTTTGGGCTTTGCTAGGTTTTCCCGACCCTCCTTAGGGTTGGGTTATTGGGTGGGTGGATTTGAGTAGTGGTGCTCTGATAGAGTGGCTTGATCGGGCGCGTCTTCGGGTGTTTCTCTGGGTTTTTGGTTCTCTTCTTCTCCGTTTGTGTTAGTTAGGACCGGTGGTGGTTCTGTTTTACGACTGGTGTTGCTCGGATGTTCTTGTGCTTTAGTTCCGAGATGAAGATTTCTGATCGACTCTGGCGAAGCACTCGAGTGGCGTTGGGTTCGAGATCTGGTTCGGACGTCTCATGTCTGGTGTGCGGCTCGAGTTTTCTTTTTCGAGGTGGGTGCGCGGCTCGAGGGCGGACTGGATTCTTCGAGTGCTACTGGCAACACTTCGTGAGTAGCTGGCTTTGTTGGGCCCGGGGTTTCTTTGTTGTTGTTTGGGTCGTCACTTGTTTTGATCAATTTGGTTTATTTTGGGCCAGAAGTCGGTTGTTGTGTTTAGTTAGCTTGACTGATTGTTGTTTAGTTGACTCGTTCTTGGTTGTACTTCATGGTAGACAAATTAGGGTAGTAGACATGTGTTGTTTGTTTGTTCCACCCCTTGTTGGGTGTATGTTCCGGTTTGTACTGAGGGCTATGCCCTTGTCCTTCAGTTACACTTTGTAACTGTTGGATTATTAAAAAAAATTACTGATAAGAAAAAAAGATTGTCCCAGGATTAGCCAGATCTCTAATTATAGGATTAACGTCTGATATTTATAGGTCAAGGATTTACGTTTCACCATTTTATTTTCGTATTACTTTAGCCTATACGGTCTCAATTTTATTTTATTTGTTTAATTATTGTCCTAATATTCTTTCGGTCTTGCGTTTGTAATTCGTTTAACATCAATAAAATGTATTACCATATGCTCGAAAAGAAAACTCACATAACAAGTGTACGGCCAAGTTAAGCTTTGTTTCATGTCTTCCTTTTGTCTGCGACAACACATTAAACACAAAATATGTTACTGATGATAACATTTATTGCTTGTATTTTAACAATCAAAACATAACAAATAACTTGTAACAATTGTATTATAACATACCCATCATAAAACATGTTGCAGGAGCCTTTTCCCTTTACATGTCATGAAATAAAAGGAGTTACATATGTTTTTGAAGTTACTCATATTTTATTTGTATCATGTAATCGTAAACTATTGATCCTGTATATTGAGTTATTCAATTATAACATGTCTTTTATAGAATTACTCAATCTTTATTCGGTGTAGAACGCTAGATCTATTATTTACTCCGACAATAAGAGAAAAATATAGTTTAGAATTGTGAATTAACACACAAACATAGGCAAAATTGTTGTTAATACTGCAAGAAAATTGACGTTTTTTTTTCAATGGTATGTAAGGAGGATTCAAAAGGTACAGCAAGAGGATGGAAACTTTTAGGGTGTACATGTGACTAATTAAAGATGCATAAAATGACATATATTATATAGTTGCATGCATGGGGATTGAATCATTTAAGGGTAAGGAGGTCCATCTAATAATTGGATTTTGCATTTTGAGATGGCGAACACGTGGTGGCACGAGGAATGGTTGGGCATTAACTTCAATATTACACCAACAATTATGGCTGTAGTTGGATGAGGAGGCACTTCTATTTTTATGCTCTCATGTTTTTCAGATAAAGGTGACACACCTACGTACCGACCTTGGTTTCGACAAAAAGTGTCTTCAGTATATACTGAATAAAATTAACATTCCGATTAACCAACCTTATTTAACTTTTGTTGAAACTCCAAGGATTAATTCAGTTCAATTAGATTGAAAGCTTGTTTAGTTGCTTCAAAAGTATTACAACAATTCATGAATCACAAGACACTCAGAAATCATATAATTTGAAATACTCTACTTAAAACAATCGATATGTGTTATATGATTAAGAACGGTTAAACTTTCTATACATACAATTCTAATTCATCTGTGAACTCGAAAATATTTATCAAAGGAAAGTAATATAAAGTGACCTATAATCCTATAAATAATAGTCAAGTAGGGTTGTGAAACACAACAACCAGCAGAGCACTTGAAAGTTGGAACAACTTTATTAGTAATTCTATAAGTATGTGGGGTTATTATTATGATGACCTTTTATTGATTTATTTTTTGCTAAAAAGGAGGAAGACGTGCTTATCAGTCATTTGACTCATTTCGATTGTGATTATATTAATTGATATTTTATTTACTAATGATGAAAGCTAAAAAAAGGGTTAGTTTAAGGATCAAGGAAAGTAGACTATATTAGTATGACATAATTAACAGTTAACAGTACCGTGTTTCATGTTCGACCACATTTCAGGGTTCAGGTGACACACGTGTCAGTTTGTCAGGTTATGATGAATAGGTTTAGTTTGCCTTATTTATCAAGTACCACCATGCACGTCTATCAAAGCATACAAGAGTTGTGCTCTAGTCAAATTTGAGACATATAACTATAAATTTTAGGTTCTTAAATTTGATCGGAGAACAACTCTTTTTTTAATAGAAAAATACATTAATAGTTAATAAAAGTTACAACCCGAACCATATACATGAAACAACAGAAGCTTTGTATCCGTCAATCGTTTTCGAAAATCCGAGAAACAATTAGCGAGATGAATAACTCTCGTTACGGGCGACACAGTGAGTTTTCTTATCGACTCTCCGGAGAGATCTGTCGATAGAAAAACCCGAATGGACACGCCACCAAAAGCAGCAGTCACACCTGCCGAAGACCCGGACTCCCAGTAGGGAGAACAAAAACCATACAACATAAACAAAATAAATAACAAAAACAACGATGAATATAAACTACTCGCGGTGGGCCTCCGAAGAATAGGGCGAGGAGGACGACGAAAACTGTATTTTAAATAAGAAGATAACTTTATGATACAATTTTTTTGGCAACAAAAACTTTATATAAGAAGGTAATATTGCCATATAGAATTTATCAAAAACAAAATATAGTTCATTTTTAAAAAGGGTAATTCCTTTTCAGTACCTTAAAATTTTCGGATTTCGTTTTTAGTATCCTAAATGTTTTTTGTGCCACCTCAGTACCCTAAATCTTTATTTATTCCATTTTAGTACCCGTCGTTAACTTTCCATCTGATTTTTCATCCAAGATAGGTAAAATGACCATAATGCCCCTCATTAACAATCAAATTTTCAAACTAATGCCATTGATGTTCAAAAATTATTTTTATTTTATAAAAATCAAATTTTAATAAAAAATCATAATTTAATTTTAAAAAATCAGTTTACTTTTTTAAAATAATTTTTATTTTAAAAAAATATTTTTAAAATAATCAATTTTTATTTAAAAATCAGTTTTGTTTATAAAAAAAAACAATTTTATTTTTTAAAAATTCAATTTCTATTTAAAATCAGTTTTATCTTAATTTCTTATATTATATTTTTATTTAAAAATAAATTTATAAATTATTTTGTTTATTTAATATTCATTATTTTTTCATATTTTATTATAAACTTTTATTTATGTTTTTAAAAGTTTCCTTGTTTATAATAATCATTTTAGTAATTAAACTTATTCAAAAAAACAAAACGAAAATTGCAGGGTTTAAATGTGATGAGGGTATTTTTGGAATTTTAAAAAAATTGAAGTCATGTGCCATGCACATGCGATTTTCTGTTAAAAAATAGATGAAAAGTTAACGGCGGATACTAAAATGGAATAAATGAAGATTTAGGGTACTGAGGTGGCACAAAAAACATTTAGGGTACTAAAAACGAAATCCGAAAGTTTTATGGTACTAAAAAGGAATTACCCCAATTTAAAATGGTGTTTTTTGGTTGAAGACTTATACAAGTATATTTATCTCCATAACTGTGTATGAGTTTTTTTTATCGGCAATGCAAATTTAAATTAAAACCTCTCCCGAGGTGAAAGGGGATTACAAAGAATAGTCCAACTATAGACCACAAAAGTAAACCAACAACCAACTTGATACAAACTCGAGCATTGGCATGACAGCTCAGCCTCATGACTATCCTAACAAGGGAATAAAACAATGAAATGAGTATGAAAACCCAAGAAACCCAACAGTGGGAATAAACCAGAACAAAGAGGTCTAAAAGTCTAGATTTAACTAACTTAAAGCACAAAGAAAAGGTCTAGAACCCTAATTTTCCAACCATGAAGCCCACAAACTATAAGGGGTCTAGAACCCGAATTTTCCAACCATGAAGCCCAAAGTAAACTTGAAACCTCCGAAATCCCTGCCTAACGTTGAACTACACCTTGTCTCATTAGGACCATCAACGACGGACACTAACAAGCCGGCGGCTAGCACCGCAAACGACAAAGACAATTCCAATGGACAAAGCCACCAAAATCACCGAACCCTAAAACAAAACTGAATCAATCAATCAATAGGTAGAATCGCCAAACCACTCGTCGGCGCCCAACACCTATAAACCGGCGAGCCCTTGCCACCAAGATGGAAGGAAAGTGATGAAACAAAACAGCAACGAAACAAGGACAGGAAGGGAACAACAACACTTAAACAAAGGATACGGAGATCAAGTAAACCTCTACTGAAAATGGCAATCACCTGAGCAAAGCACCGTCGAACAGGAGCCAACACCACAACAACCAACGAAGCGGCACTACTCGAGAAGAACCACAACAATCTACGACCCGAGAAGTCGAGAAATGCGTCCCACACTGGAACTAAGTCGAGTTGTCGGAGAAACTGAAATCAAAGAGGCTGAAGGTAGGTAACGACTGATGGAAGCATCCAAAATCAGCCCATCCAAATCCGTTATGATCAACAATCATAGTGGTCAAGAAACGAGTCCCACTCCGCATCTGGAACGAGAAACTCGGACCACCGTCGGGGACGAAACCCTAAAAAACCCAGCAGATCTTCATAACTACCAAACCAGGCACAACCCAAACCAAGCCCAGACTCACTTCAATCCTTCTCAGGGCAGACAACGAAGCCATCCAAAACCGACAATCGAGGACGGACATAAGCAATATTCTGGCAACTACTCCGGCATCCCTCTCCCAATCCCAAAACAGATCACCATAGAAGGATTTGGAGTTACCTTCCCCGAAGCAGAACATATCTGAACAAATAGGCCCAAAGGCGGATAGAGGTCCGGCCACCCACTCACCGCTACGTTGCTACTGGAGCTGCTCGGGTCCTGAAGCTCTGGGGAGCCAGGGAAACTAGATTTGTAGAGGCGGCACTGACCAAGACTGCCAGGGGCGAGCGAACCACCACCAGCTAAACAACGGCGAGAAACAAGACTCAGACGAGGATGAGGGAAGAAGAACCAGAGGTGAGGTTGAAGGAAGAGGAACCCAATAGAGGATGGGTACGGTAGGAAAGAGAGGGGGAAGAAGGATCTCCACCGACAACAACCAAGGCCGGACCTTGGCCGTCACTGGCGGAGACCAGAAAGAGGGGCGGCATATCTAAGGTTTAAGGAGCGTTTTTTTAGAGAGAAAAAATCCACCTCAAACATCATGCTTTCCAGCAATATTCATCCATAACTGTGTATGGTTGAGTCTTTTTGTCTGCCATTTTTTTCTTCTAACCAAACATATATATCCATGGTAGACAAAAAATGGTGAGGCTTGTATTGAACGTGATAAAATAAGTATATAAATTTGAAATGTTCATTAATCACACAAAAATAAGTATATATGTATAATCACACCGAAAATTGGGGTCTCATGTTCTCTATATTTTGTCCTATAATTACAAGATCCCTTGGTTTACGTACCGTTAATAAAATTTATATTCATTCATTTTCCTTCTCCTCCATTAATGTCTGATAATATCATTTGTTCCTCCCATCACCATCTTCTTCTTCCCGAAGAAATAGTTCTCGAAATCCTCCTTAAACTCCCTTCAAAATCTCTCATCCGATTCAAGTCCGTTTCCAAACAATGGCACCACCTAATCAGCAACCCTACATTCCTCGCCAAACACCTCCTCCCCGCCCACGACGGCGACCACCACGACCTCCTCCTCGTCAAGCGCCGCCACAACGCTAACAAAGACCACGCCTTCACCTTCCTCTCCGGTCGCAACCTAACCCACCACTCCAAAACTCGGCCTCTACGGACCGAGGCCGATATTCAAATATTAGGTCATTGCAACGGTCTCATTTGCTTATACGTCATGGATGACGTCACGGGACATGACGTCATGTTATGGAGTCCGGCGACCGGAGAAATGAAATCCCTGCCGCCGTCCGACGTCCCGAACCCGCACGGAGCTCCGCCGGGAGCTAACGTTGTGATGCCCAAACTCGGGTTCGGGTACGATTCTCAAGCCGAGGACTACAAGGTGGTGAGAATGAGTCTACTTGAGGAGGATGATTATTTATTCGGACATAAAGTCGAGGTTTATAGCTTTAAATCCGATGATTGGAAAGGTGTGGCTGATTTCGAGATGGGTTACGTGGAACACCGTTACTCGACGTGCGTTGACGGTGTGCTTTTATGGTGGGCTAACGATCGGATTCTAGGGTTTCGTATGAGTGACGAGTCGTTTGGAGTAACTATGTCTCCAGTTGACGTCGATAGTATTGCGCTTAGATTTGACAATTTGGGTGAACCGTTTGATGGGGATTATTATGGTGTTGATAATAAGGACCCGAGTTGGTACAAAAAAATATTTGCGTTGAACGATCGTGTTGTTGGTCTTGTCGTGTATGATCGGAGGTTGAGGATGGCAAAATGCTTTCATGTATGGGTTTTACTTGAGTTTGGTGTGGAAGAGTGGTGGATGAGGTTGTTTACGGTTGGACCTTTGGTTGGAATCGAGCGACCGGTTTGGTTTTGGAGAAATGATAAGATTGTTGTGGAGAATATTGACGGGGAACCAGTATTATGCAATCCTTTCACCGGCAAGATTGAGTCTCTTAATGTTTGTGGAGTACCTAAATCGATAGAGATCATATCGATTAAAGAAAAATATGTTTATCGTATTGATAGTATGGAATAAGTGTTCGTTCTAACATTAGCTTCCGATATTTTTAACATTTTGTAGATATGTGATGATATATCATTGAGATTTGACAACGATAAGAATGATTAGTTAGATGATATTTATCAAGAGCAGGAAAGATACTAATAAATACTCATTTGATAGTTTCTGTGATTAATCTGATTGATCGGTTCATATGCTTGATATTTCTTAACAAACGTTTACAACTCATTTTCTTGATTTTTTTAGCATGAATCGACAATTTTGTTAAGACTATCAAACGCAAACAAAACATCAACATTTATGAAATAAAAGGAGGGTGAGCTACTGCCCCTAATAGTATCTGGGATGCTGACCATTTGAGCTAATTTCTCGGCTCCCTTTTCACGATGAAGGCTTACTTCTCTCAGAGCAATGACATGTGTTGGCACGACCTGAAATTGTCTGTGTTATCTACTGAATACTTTGGCCATGTGGAGGAGGCCCATTGGGGTCGGTGAAAAGGATTCTAGGCGCATAAGGAGGTATCTAGGGCAAGGAGGAGGTTTTGGATCAAGTTGTGTCCGATCCGTACTGACCGAAGTATGCCTCCTCAAGCGCACCCCGCCGGCCGTCCTTGTGCTCATTACATGGCGAGACTGCTTCGTAGACCTCGCCGCATCTTCGTTCACTTGTATCGGCATTGGCAGGAGAGGGTTTTCATCCAATCCTCGTTTCTTGTGTATCTAGGGGCAACCAAGGAGGGCTGGCCAGGGAGGCAGGACCTGAGCTTACTTATGTTTTCTTGACCCTAGCCCCGGTCCAAACTCCCCTCCAAGTTCCTGAGGGAGATCAAGAAGTCCTCCTAGTTAGGCCAGAGATCATGGATCACCCCGTCCTCCAATATCAGGGTCCATGATCCATGTGGGGTGGTGGATCGAATTGAGGGCACACGTGTTCCCAGATCTAAGGATGTGATGAGGCGGTAGGCAAGAGATCATGTATCAACACATGAATTGTTGGTCGTAGCGGCTGGTATCTTGGTGGGCTTCAAAGACGTCGAGATGGTGGGACGATCGATCGAGGTTGGGTAGGATCCGTCCAGTCGTGACGAACCCCCTAACAGAATGTCACCATTTCCTCTTCCATAAGGGAAAAATCATATCATGTTGAGGCCTACATGTCTTGTCGCTCTCCCCTGGGGCATTGTAGGTAAACGTAGCCGATACATCCACATGTGAAGCAGAAAAGTGGGAGGCGTTCGTATTGGATACGAGCCCTCATTGGTTGGCTATGACTCAAGATAAGAATGCAAATAGACCGATAAAGAGGAGTAACCAAGTCTTTCCAAAAGCAGACCTTCAATATCCCGCCTCATACCATGTCGGAGTTTTTTGTCTTGGCGTCAATGAAGAATTCGAGGGCCTCCTCGCATGATATCCCATCGTCGTCGTGAGGCCATCGAATGGGGGATCAAAGAAACTCGGCCATAGTTGGATGCGGATAAATATAAGTGTGGGCGGGTTCACCCCACGTTGGGTATCTTCCAAGATGAGCGGAAAGCGTAAGAAAGACCATGGATCTCTTTTGCGGATCTAGTCCTCCTCCGCATGAGAGGAGAAGTAAAAGCCAGAAATACTCCAATCAAAATCGTTGATCACGAGGTCTTAATGGTACTATAATTTCATCATCGAACCCTCCATAGCCGCCTGGTCATAGGATCGGGAGGTGAACAGTCGGTTAGTGATGTTGAAGGCCATTTGAGCCTCCCTTACGGCCGCCTTAGGATCTTGTGGAACAACTATCACGCAGTCTTTCCCTGCCTCCATGGCTAAGGCGTTAAAGGCCTCCTACAACGTTAGGATGGTCTCCATCGGAGGGAGCGGTGAGGGTGCACAATCCCCGATTGCTGCGACTGGGTTCATGGTGAACGATGTCCTGGTTGGAGCAAGGAACATCGGAGTGGGTCGGACATAAGGCGTTCGGTCATCGCGCCCTACGCGAATGGGCCCACCATGGGTAATGTCGGGAGTCCTCGTGGACTCAGAAGCATGCCTCCATGAGACGACATTATGATATGGATGGGGGACAGGGGAGTTGGTGTTGGTCGTGTGGGCTTCCGTCTTGGTCAAGCAGGCTTTATAAAGACCTGGTCGGGCCTCGGTAGCATCACTCTAGGTCTGTCGACCATAAGGACGGTTGGTGGAGTGCTCGAGACATCCTAAAGTTGGTCGGCCACTTGTGCGACCAGAGTTGTAGGCGGGCCCACTAAGGATGACGAGGCGGTTGAGGGCTTCAGGAGCTAGGCCATGTGGTTGGGTGAGTTGAACGGTAGTGTTGACATGATGGGATGACACGATCACGAGGGAGCCTTTGGAGAAAGCGGGTTGTGTCAAGAAGGACATAAGCATGTGTCACGAAGAGTGGGTGGAAAAATAAAGCGACAGCTTGAGGAGGAAAACGAAAACGTTAGTGAGGGAGAGCTTCAAATTTTGTTTGTGAACCATACGAAAGAACTTATTTTCTAGGCGAACTAATAGTGTGATTTTTCCTAGACATAAATTAAGTCTTCACTTTAATCTATAAAAAATAAAGATTGGTCTCACGGAGGTGAAATCGGCTACAAACCACTCTTAACCTAAAAAACTAGAGAACCAATCCTAGCCACACACATCTTGTCACGCCCCAAATCCGGTTTTGACCGGACCCGAGTTAAAATAAATTAAATAATAAACAATTGATAAAATACTTGAATCTCATAAAAACGCCATCAAAATCGATATAAGTAAATGTTCGAAATCCTCAATGAGTCACAGCTCGATAAACAAAGTAAGATATAAAATGTTTAACAGGAAAGAGCAACACAGATCTAAGACAAATCCCACAATGAGCTGAAGCTCCCAAGCCTCGTACACTCTAGACATCTGGTACTCCTGTAAAACAGTAAGAGAAACAAAGGGGATGGGCTTACACTCAGTAGAAAAAATCTCAATAACTCCACCTTTAAATCAATACTTAAACTGTTTAAACGGATAAGTAAATAGCATAATAATACGATTAACATCATAGTACTAAAGAATAAAATGTATAATCATAACAAAGTCGCACTCTTAAAGACAACCGTAACTAAAAGGGTGCATAAAAAGTTCTATAGCGAATCGATAATAGTAAAAGGGGAGTGATTAATATCATGCCAACCACTTGCTTTCTCAAGCCTCCGATCCATGGATAGATTATGGGATCACTTCGGTTCCTATAATTCCGATCCACCAGAGTACCCATGTCATATCATATTTTCCCTTGGTCCAGAGGAAGCACATGCGTTGGGGCACCGGAAACAATCCCAAATGGGCGCTTATCATAGGGATTCCCAGAAATGCCTCCAAAGGACCATATGTCATAGGGAAGCAAGGTAGTGCTCCACTGGGACGCACGCCCTTGGGTGAAGCCTCAGTAACCATCTCTCAAGAAGTAATCCAATCGATATCCCGCAGGATCTGCCCATAATCAATACCCGTAATATCCAGTAATCAATGCCCTCAGGCTCCAATAATCAATCCTCACAATATCCAATAACCAATGCCCTCGGGCTCCAATACTCAACCAATATCTCACTGTATCTGTCAACCTCCAACCACCACAACGGCACCGGCTTACCACCCCCCCCCCCCCCGGTGTAGTACCGAACCAATCAAACAACCATTCAAGAACAAGAATAAAGGAAACACACCATAACTTAGCCACCAATCAACACTCAACGAAACATACTTTCTTCACAGCAAAGACATCCAATAACACACCACACTTACCTTATACTTACCTGTCACGAACCAGTGGTACATCGATCACCTGGTTGTACCCCGTGGCACAACCAGTCATACTCGATCATCCGTTCAATCAACAATTATATCAACACAGACACTCAATCAACCAAGTAAGCATTCAATCAACCAAACATCATGTGAACGATCAATTAAGTATTCAAACATACAAGCTAATCTAGTTTCATTAGACTCTTATGTTAACCTAATAACTAGCAACCAAGCATGTGAACCTAACACACAACTAATCCGAGAGCTCTTCACAACCTCTCTACCAGTAAATCAATCCCAAGTATTGAAAGCAAGCTTCACTAATCGTCATCATCCTAAGCGTGCATACTAGACTCGTCCATTTATTAGTAATTGAAGTACAATTATTCTAGTTATTCGCATCCTATAGTCAATTCTAGGACCTTTCCGATTTTATTATCCTAATCATGCATACTAAGCGTTAATTAAGAAATTAAGACTTTCCCTACCTCGGGGTCTTCCTCTTAACACTCTGATGTCACAATCGATAGTCACCACACCGTTCTTCACACGGGTACCGGCAAGGTCTTCGGTCTTCAAGGTCTTCGTTCTTCAAGATCTTGTGGTCTTAGAACACAAAACAACTCTAATTAGACTCTACTTAACAGTAACAAAAGTCCCCAAAACCCTTCCAAAAGTTCGGCTCCAAAATAAGATCAAAACGGTGGAAGAACCTTTAAAAACCCCTAGAACTGGTCGGTCACGGACACTGTCACGGAGCCGTGACACCGACCCTCACGGAAGACGTCACGGAGCCGTGACGTGTGTCGTCAAGGTCTCCCTCACGGGATCTGTGACGCTCCAGGGCAGTTCCGCCCTTCTTCAACCTCCAGCTCCTTTTCTCCGAAAATCCACAACCAAACTCTATTTTTAACCATTTCCAGCTCCCAAAACAATCAAATACCTCCAAAACTCCTCTACCCATGGTACCCATGGTAGGAATCAACAAATAAACAAGTTTCCAAGGATTCTCCAACTCACAATCAAATAAAAAACTCCAAAAGTTCATCCAAAGTCACCCAACAACAACACCCTCAAATGGGTTCATCAAAGCTTCAACAAGAGCACAATCCAAACCTCCTACTTCCCTACTTCTTCTCCAAATAACCAATACAAAGCTAGTTTATCAACAACAAGCCAAAACCCACAAAACACAAGAGATGAGAGTAGATGAAATGGAGAGTTGTGAGCATCCATACCTCTAGGAGAATGAGTTGATGAAGATGAAGGTATTTTGGAGAGGATTTGGGTAGAGATTGATACAAAAGGTCTCTCTTTTCTCTTGCTTTCTCTTCAAGACTCCCATGGAAGCTCCAAGCTCTCCCTCCTCTCTCAATTTTCGGCTGTCACTAGAGAAATGAGCTGAATTTGTGTCATCTAATGCCTTAAAAAGACCTAGAGGTGAAAAAGACCAAAAACCCTTTAGTTCTTATCCCTTTTATGGACAACTAGTGAGGGTAGAGATGACATTTGAGCCTCTTTCCTCTCCTCCAAGCCATTAGTGACACTTGGCATAGTGGGGACCACTCTCCTTTATTTAAAATCCAACAGTCCAAATTAATTGCATTTACTCGATAAAAAGCTCGGTTTTGACCAAATTTGACTTCCTTCGATATTATACTCAAAAGAATGGAAACGACCCAATTAAGCCAACCGTGATGACGGCTAAGCTTTTTGGGCCCCGAAAAAGCCCCGAGTGACCTCCTGAGTCCTCGGTTGACTTTACGGGCAGAAAATCAAACTTGTCTTAAAAGTCACCGGATCAACCGGGAGCGGTTCTTACACACCTTGCATCCAACATTCATTATGATGCCACATCATCACCCCAATTTCACCAAACTCACGCCACTTTCATTCTTTCTCACACAAGCAAGGGCATAATTGTAAAAGCATGGTGCCATGTGGACAAGTGTACATTTTTTCTTCACCAATTCACTAATTTAATATTTCCCGATTCGTTTGAACTCCGATTAGCTTCAAACTTGCGCCAATATTTTTATTTTTTCAAGGGCTTTAAATCAGGATCAATCATGCATATATTTTGAAGCACGAAAATAAAAAGGTATATCGGAGTGATAAAAATAATGTTGAGTGTTGATAAATCTTCACTAATAAATGTTTTATATCGGAGGTATCAAACTAGTGCTAAATGTTGATAAAAACATGTACTGAGGTGATAAAAACCATGTTCAATTTTGATAATAAGTGTGATAAACTAGAGTTTAGCGTTGATAAAAAAAACATGTGATGGGGTGATAAAAACACATGTAATTTAATAATAAGCATAGTGTTTAGTGTTAATAAAACTGGTGTTCATAAAAAGCACGTGATGAGATGATAAAAATCATGATCAGTTTTGGAGAATGGGGTGATAAAACCAGTGTAGAGTGTTGATAAAACTAGTGTAAAGTGTTGATAAAACCAGAGCAAATTGTTGATAAAAAGTAGCCAGATATAATTTCTTTAAAAACCAGCCCCAAAATAAAAAAAATTCGTACTTAAAAAAAACATGTGATGGGGGTGACAAAACACACGTAATTGAATGATAAACCTAGTGTTTAGTGTTGATAAAACTAGTGTTCATAAAAAGCACGCGATGAGGTGATAAAATCATGATCAGTTTTGGAAAATGAGGTGATAAAACTAGTGTAAAGTGTTGATAAAACCAGTGTAAAAGTGTTGATAAATCCAGAGCAAAGTGTTAATAAAAATTACCCAGATTTTTTTATAAAAAAAATCAACACCGAATTTTTTTTGTGCTTCAAAATATATTCATGACTGATCTTGATTTAAACCCCTTAAAAAAAAACTAATGGCGCAAGTTTGAAGCCAATCGGAGTTCAAACGAAGCGGGAAAAATTAAATTAGTGAATTGATTAAAAAAATAATAGGATAGTTTTACTAAAAAGTCCTTACCACTTACTAAAAAGTGCTGTTTTTTTTGCAGTCAACAAGTCAACTACTCAATTGCATCTCATCCATCAATTCTTAAAATGGATGGCTTAGATTGGTTCTCTAGTTTTTAGGTTAAGACATGGTGTGTATTTGATTTCTCTTCTGGTCTCACGTACCTATCTTACCTCCTACACGTTAGAGATTCGAATCTCAACAGGTATATTTGTTTAAAAGTGGGTTTGGAGGGATGTTAGTCCAGGTAAAATTAAGATTTTTACCATTTTCTTGTTGAATAAACAAAATCTACAAAAATAATGAATCGTTATGATACATCTCCTACTGATTAAATAAAATCTCTCTTGTTTTTTTATCGACAAAGCAAATTTAAATTAAAACTTCTTTAAAGGTGAAAGAGGAGTACAACCTAATCTAACTACAGATAACAAAATTCTAAGAAAGACGTATCCAACTATAAAGACACAAACATACATTTTTTTTACATACAAAAGACAAGTTCGGGATATTTTTTAATAATTATTAAAGAAACTGGATACAAACAAGTTGCAAGAAAATGAATACCTCAAGTATTTTCTTGCCATTATCCCTAGTTTCTTTGCTTCTTGATTAGCTTCATTACTGCATAATTTTGCAGTGGCTGTGCAAGAGCAAAGAGGCGTTTCAGGCACGGTGATAAACTCTGTAATAGGAGATTCATCACCAGGTGACGGGCTGCAAAAGGAGAAATCCGAGTGTAGAGCATCATTTCATACTCGGGCCTCCCCGTTTTGTTTGAAGAAGGAACGGGAACAAGACAGGGATGGTTCTGAGAATCTTTCTTTGTTGCGTAATGGGTGTGATGAGGATGTTTGTGTTTCGTTGCAGTTGGGCGATAATGAAGCCAAGAGGAGGCGCTCGGAGACTTCCACGAGCTTTACAGAACCTAAATGAGTTATTTTACAAGGATTGAAAGTAAGGTGACTCTGTATTTGGATGTTACTTGCATTAAAAGTTTGTGATACCTGATTGCACATTTGCACATCATAAACACATTTGAGAAATTACATTTCAATAACTTATACTTTGGATTATTGTGTTTCAAGAGGAAATTATCCATCACTACTCTATAGTTATACCAAGAAAAGTAAAATTCTAAACAAATATCAGTCAATAACATATATTTGTAGTTCAGTCTCTACCTGATCTTTAATTTTGAGTATAATTGGTTTTTATAAGTTTGAAGAATAGACTTAAATTTATCTCTTACTGATACGAGGGATGTCATAATGCATTTTAATATCCAATTAGAAGTCGGTGGGTCTAGAGAGAGAGTCGCTCTGACCTCTCTCTAGAAATTTCAAAACCCTAGTCTCAGCTCCGAAAATCGACTGCCGCTGTCCACCGCCGGTGACGCTCAAGGCCCTCACGGCCTTCGAGCTCACCGGCGGTGGCGTTCCCTTTCCCAAGCTCACCTTTTCCTTCAGATCCTCTCGCTCCCGTTCAGATCTGTTCAGATCTATCCTTACCAACCTTTCCTCTTCTTCTCCCTTTCGCTAGCTCGTTTCCTACCCTCTTCTTCTCCTTGCTGGTGTCGATCAGGGCCAGAATCGGTCGTGGGACGACATTCCTCACCTTCCCCGGTGAGGATAGTTGCGGATCTGGCCCTAGCTCGACTCCTTGGCGGTGGCCCCTTCAAGGTCGCGACGGAGGAAGCCCCTTCTCTCAGATCCCGGCGACTTCAGCTAGCTCAGGATGTGGGACGCGTTTCCATCTCAGGATCGTTGCAGATCTGGCGGATTGGCGCTGCTGGAGTTGGTTCCTTCCTCTCGGAGGCGTCGTTTGCAGCTTTCGACTGCTGAGGCTTCAGGTTACACCTCTTCCCTTCCTTGATTGGCTTTATTTCCCCCCTTCCCTGGCCATTTGCTAGCTTTTGGTTGATTCGATTTCCCGACCACTTTGTGGCTCGGGCTCGCCGGATTCGGTGTTGGCCGCCGGCGAGGCCTCAGGCTTCATGCCTTCGAAAGACCTCGGCTAAGCTCTTGGATCTGTGGGTTCCGGTGTATTCAGCTGGAAATTCTCTACCGACGCGGTGCTGGCCGCCGGTATTAACAAGGCCACTAATTTCATTTTTTGGATTTGTGGTTCTTTGAGCTGGGGGGATCTATAGTCGAATTTTGGTGAGGATGGGGGTGTACCAGAAGTATGTGCTGCTGATTTGTTTAGGGCTTCAAGTTTGGTATTCTAGGGTTTGTGAGACCCTATTCTTCGAGCTTCTTGGGTGACAAATCTTGCTTTTAGATCAAATTTTTCAGTTCTTTCATATGTCTTTGGTGTTGTTTAGCCCGTTCTTAGTTCTTGATTCAATCTGGTTGTTGTGTTTTTGTTTCCCTCAGTCTGTTGAGGAGGTCCTGTTTCCTTCATGCTGTAAGCTTCACCATCATGTTCTTTCATTCGAAGAACATTTTTAATATATGTTTTGCTGATCAAAAAAAAATATAACACATAATTGAAAAGGCTTCGAAGAATATTTAATTTTAACATAACTGAAGATGGCCTCGTCGAAAGATTAGAACAATTCGATACAAAACATTTGATAGGGGAGGGAAGATGGAGAGGATTAATTAAGTGACCGACAATGAAAACAAAAAGTTGGTTAAGAATATTGTTCGCGTATTAAATCAAGAGAAGAAATCTATTGAGAACCACTCTTAACATAGGAACCGTGAGAACCAATCCTAGCTATTACCACCTATGATCCAACACTCATCAAAATGCCACATCATCACCCAAATTCAACCCTCATACACGCCTATTTCATTCATTCTCACACAAACAAGAGTATAATTGTAATAGCATGGTGCCATGTGGACAAATGTCCATTTTTTTTTTCCACCAATTCACTAATTTAATATTTCCCGTTTCGTTTGAACTCCGATTAACTTCAAACTTGCGCTAATATTTTTCTTTTTTCAAGGGCTTTAAATCAAGATCAGTCATGAATATATTTTGAAGCACGAAAATAAAAATTTATATCAAGGTGATAAAAATAATGTTGAGCGTTGATAAATCTTCACTAATAAATTTTTTATATCGGAGTACCAAACTAGTGCTAAATGTTGATAAAAAAACATGTAATGAGGTGATAAGAAACAAATAATGAGGTGATAAAAAACATTTTCAATTTTGATAATAACTGTGATACACTAGAGTTTAACGTTGATAAAAAAACTTGTGATGGGGTGATAAAAAATACGTAATTCAATGATAAATCTAGTGTTTAGTGTTGATAAAACTGGTGTGCATAAAAAGCACGTGATGAGATGATAAAAATCATGATTAGTTTTGGAGAATGGGGTGATAAAATCATTTTAAAGTGTTGATAAAAACAGGGTAAAGTTTTGATAAACCCGGAGCAAAGTGTTGATAAAAATTACCCATATATAATTCCTTTAAAAACCAGCCCCGAAATAAATTTTTTTTCGTGCTTCAAAAAAACATGTGATGGGGGTGATAAAACACACGTAACTTGAATGATAAACCTAGTATTTAGTGTTGATAAAACTAGTGTTCATAAAAAGCACGCGATGAGGTGATAAAATCATGATCAGTTTTGGAAAAATGAGGTGATAAAACCAGTGTAAAGTGTTGATAAAACCAATTTAAAAGTGTTGATAAATCCAGAGCAACGTGTTGATAAAAATTACCCAGATTTAAAAAAAAAAAAAATCTACCCCGAAATAATTTTTTTTCGTGCTTCAAAATATATTCATGACTGATCTTGATTGAAAGCCCTTAAAAAACAAAACTAATGGCGCAAGTTTGAAGCCAATCGGAGTTCAAACGAAGCGGGAAAAATTAAATTAGTGAATTGGTTAAAAAAAATCATATGATAGTTTTACTAAAAAGCCCTTACCACTTACTAAAAAGTGCTGTTTTTTTGCAGTCAACTACTCAATTGCATCTCATCCATCCATTCTTAAAATGGATGACTTAGATTGGTTCTCGCGGTTCCTACGTTAAAACATGGTTCTCACCGGATTTCTCCTCTTAAATCAAAACTAGAGATTTAATCATTCAAAAAAAAAGTAAGAATTACTTTGAGCAGAGAACCATAAAAAATGGATAGACACCGATTGTTTTTATTTATTGTAATTTAGAATTTATTAAAAGTTTTATAAAAAATAAAAACTTCGGAAAGATAACAATAGTCTTCTTGATTTAAATTTGTTATTTTTTTCATTTTTTTTAAATGAACAATTGGTACTATAAATAGCAAGTGTTTACAAAGTGAAAAAGCAATAAATAATTGGAAAATAAATAACAGAAATGAAGTGAGTTCCTGAGATAGAGGACACTCGGGCAGAAAACTAAAGCGCTCAAGTCATCGATTGCCTCCTGAAAGCGCCTGGAAGGTGATATTGCGATAGCGTCTGACGACACTGATACAGCTAATCCAGACTGGCAGAAGCTAGGACAGAGCATGCCCCTTACCGCTAAAAGATAATGGTGGACATAGTACTCCCCCAGGTTGTCAGCGTGCATCGTCCTCCCTTGAATGATAATGGTAGGGCTCCATAAGGCGAGATTGATGACCTCTGAGCTGGTAGGGGAGTGCCTTGCCGGTTCTTGATGGTACCGATGCCACCTTACGTCCAAAGGGGCGGTGAAACCGACCAACCCCCCTTCGGACCCCCTCGGACTCATTCAGCGAGGCGAGGGTGCCTAAAGCCCCCTACCGCTATGTGTGATGCCTTGTCCAAGTTACCCTGGCCCAATCCGGCCCCATTCCTCCTTGGGCCCCCCATGTTGCGAACCTGATCCCCTCGGGCCCTTAGGTCCGCTTCCATTGGACCACGACCCACTGCTCCATGTTGGAGGCAAATGTCCTATAGCCCGTCCGAAACCCTAATTGCCACCCCTAGAGACCGAAGGAGACGTCGTTAGAGACCATGGTGTTCCACGAGCATGCACCACCACAGTCCAGTCTTCACTGATACGACCTGACCCTTCGTCGTCCTCCATAGCCACCGAACTCCACCATGTCCTTTGCTTTTCCGAAGTCCTATGACAAATCAGGCAGCCTCTCAGCCCCTTCTTAAAGGGTAGGCCAGTCGAGTAGCTTCGTCCCTAACCAACAGTCTGGCTGGCAGACCCCCGACCAAATCCCACGTCTTCTCGTCTCCTGTGCCCTAGGGAAAGCCTCCTCCGCCACTTGTGCCGAGGGAACAAAGCCCGCCTCCTTCATCAAAACAATCCCAACAAGAACCATCGCTGGGAGGGAGGAGAGATACACACCTAATGAGCCGTAGAAGAGGATCTCGGCCATGGTACTGTGGACCATAATCGCCATTTCCATCGATCTGCAGTTGCCGCCGTCCATCGCTACAAGCTGCTCCTAGGTTTTGAGAGAGCACAGCGCGCCACTTGGCTATATAATGATGATCGATATTTGTTATTCTTTCATAATTTTCTTCTTTTTCTTTTGTTTATACAATAAACATTTTGTTCGTTGAAAACTCAAATAAAATGCTTACTTTGAATAACAAACAAGTTTAGTTTTAGAGTGGATATTGAAATATTCGTACGGACGCAGCGCCTCCTCTCTACTAGGGTTTGGGTGTTCTTGCGATTTGCTTCGGTTTTCATGGCGTTCTCGAGCGATGTGGAAGGCGGTGAGCAGGGCGGCGATGGGGGAATCCATTGGGGACCCTGTCTGCCAGAGGGGAATGATCGGGACGTGGGGCTCGGTTCTGGTCCGGAACTGCCGGAGGAGGATCCGGTGGAGGACTCGATGCAGTCGTCCGAGCCGATGGGAGTGGCTCTCCTTGGGGCGCTGCCGGGGATGGGCATGGTGTCAGAGACGCCGGTGGTGGAGATTACGGGGGAAGACGACCCCGTGGTGTCGGAAGGTACCTGGATTGAGCGGACGGGGGGGACGCCGGAGCTGCGCTTCTCGGCTGGGGAAGAGGCAGGCTGAGTCCCTGGTGGCCGGATTCGGTCGGGACCGGCCTGCCTTCGTCGTACGCCGGCGAAGAGACCTCGAACAAGGAGGCCAGGAAGCGGGCTGAGGCGAACACCGAGGGCGGAAGGTGATCGGGGCACCGGTGGTGGGGGCACTGCTCCTCTAATATCGGCGGCGATAGGGGAGGAGCACACTCCTATCCCTGTCTCCTCGGATTCGGCAGTCACGCCAGAGGAGACGCCGGTGGAGACACTAGAGGAGCTTGCTTGGCGACGAAGAAAGGGGAAGGGTGTGGTGGCTACGGAACCGGGTAGGGTTGAGAGGGAGACGGGTCCGAGTCGCGGGTTCATAGGCGATGCCCGCTGGGCGGCTACGCTGGGTCAGAAATCGATTTGGGCCCAGGGTGGTGGAGGTGATGTGGCCCGATGGGCTACGAGGTTTGGAGCGGGCCGGAATTCTGTGGAGAGGCCGACTGGATTGGGCGAGGGGGGCGGCATTGACCCCAGGCCGGGTCAGCAAGGTAGGGAAGGACCGAGTCCGACCCAGGCGGGTAAGACCTACCCGTCCTCTAGGGTTCAGGTGGGAGATCCTTATCTAGGACAGGGTCGATCCTCGGGGGAACAGATTGGGAGGTTGGACTGCTAGATGGGCGCTATGAGGATCAAAGAGGTAGTGGTGCTGGTGCAAGAGGTCACTGGACGGTGGAATCTGTATCGGTTTGCGCTGGCAGCAAAAGTCCTGACTACTAAGAACATTTATTGGAAGTCTGTTGTGGCGCGAATGGAGGACGTCTGGGGAATGAAAGTCGAGGCCAAACCTCTGGAGGGCGGGCTGGTAGCTTTCTTCATCAAGAATGCAAAGGAGAGGGAACGGGTCTTGATGGGGGAACCCTGGTCCTTTTGGGACTCTCTGGTCTTGTTTACGGACCTACGGGGTCACATGCATATCTCGAATCTCCAATTCCATCATTTCTCGGTTTGGGCGCGGGTCTCGAATCTGCCGGTAGGAGCTTGGACGAGGGATGTGGGCTTCAGGATAGGCAACATGTTGGGAGTTTGCCAAGGGGTAGATGTAGACAAGGAGGGTCTCTGTTGGGGAGACTTCATGAAGATCAGAATCAGGGCAGATATTCGGGTTCCACTACAGAGTCAACTCTGGTTCCGGCTGTCGGTCTCTCAGGTACGAACTCAACTGTACATCTCGTATGAATACTTACCTGAGCACTGCTTTGGATGCTGTTGTGCGGGGCACCTCTTCCCGGTCTGCCCGGTCGAGGGGGGTGTACGGGGGTCCTCGCTGAAGGCACCAGGGGACCCGAGATCGGCGCTTGAAAAGGCGAAACATGGGAAGGCCGTCCCAGGGACGAATTGGACATATTTGAGTGGATCAAGGAAGGGCGGGCAGTCCAAGGGGACACCACAGACACCCCCGAGGCGGGAGGACATGGGGCGCTGGGGTCAGCGGGATGCAGAGGATGTTGATATACTTGTAGGATGGTTACCACGTGACCCGACGCCCTCATTGTCGGGAAACAAGAGGGATGAGAGAGAAGAGGACTCAGCGGGGGATGAAGAATCAGCGGCGTCGAATGAGGCGTCTTCAGCAGCGGCGGGGGGCTTCAAGCACCCTCGCCTCCAGGAATGAGTGCTGAGAAGGTCATGTAGGGTTTGGTCGACTGTACCTTCTCCCTGGTGTATAGGTGGCAAGGGTACCACCAACAGTTGATGAGTTACTTCTCTACCACTTCGGAGTCAGCAATCCCGCGTTCAGGAGCCCTACCACTATCAATCAAGGGAGGACGACGCACGCTGACTTACCGAGGGAGTAATTGGTCCACCACTGATTGTTTATCCTCTGGTCTGCTCGATCAGTATCTTATGTTGTAGTATACTGTATCGGTGTCCTAGGACGCTACCGCAGTCCCACCCCTCCGACCGCCCCTATGTCAAAGAGCAAAATTTATTTTTCTACATATGTCTTTCATGTTTTGTTAGTTTGGTTCCTATGTATGGTGTCTTCGGCTCTCGAAGGCACCAGAATGCTTTTATATTAATAATATCATCGTTTCTCTAAAAAAAAATAACAAACAAGTTTAATATGCAATAAAATGTTTTAACACCAATGCAACATGCATAAAGTAAATTGCCTGATCCTTTCTTCATTTCCACATAATTGAGCTTCCATCCCTAATTTTAGTTGCATAACATTATATTCCCTCTTCCAAATTCCTCTATTTTACAAAAACAATCACTAACTATATTAAATTCAATGTCAAAGTATTAACAATTTAACCTCACTCATCAGCTCTTGCCATGCCCCTGTGAAAGCCTCACAGAAGCAGAACGAACCATATCAAGCAGAGCATCATCAAGTTCTTCAAGATCACCAGAATCACGGAGCTGAGGATATACCAACGCAATATGATTAGCAGCTGTTTCAGCTAAGCTCCACAGTGACAAAGTAGCGGCTAATTGGATAATCTTGACGGACAAGTCTCTGGCAGAATCCAGACAAGACATGACTACTCTGGAACATGAATCCCGGACATCCTCGAGAAACCAGAACTCAGAAAGCCACCATAGTTCTACATAGGCCTCGAGCTCGTGCAGCTTTTCTTTTGTAGTCATGTTGTCCCATAAACATCCCGGGGGAGGATCTGGGAGATGATCACGGTAGAACCATTCCACGAGTTTGACTAGTGCTTCGAAACAAACTGGAACCTTGATGGTTTGGGAGTGACTGCAAATTATATATATCGAGTCTGAGTATGCTAAACTTATGTGATTAAGTATTCATAACACTCTAAAGAGCATAATCTCACTCAACTACCCTTAAATCTGCACCTTTCTCAATCAACTACCCAAGTTCAAAAAGTTCTTTTAGTCCCAATTTACCACAACTTAAGGGTGCTTTCGTCATTTCACACCCAAAAGATGACCGGATTGGGGTAAATTGAAACTAAAAAACTCAAAAGGGGAGGCGGTGTGTCAAAATCTTTTTAAACTTAGTTGAGAATGATGCATACTTATACAATAACAATATATACATTCTGATTTTCCTTAATCTCAATATGATACTAAGAGTATAGAGTAGACAGTCACAGATTCAATCTCATTGGAACGAAAAAAGTTTCAAATTTTGTGGGTATCATTGGATTGGGATATTCTTACACCGATTCTATCATCCTCAACCAACAAAACTATAAGTTTGTGATTCCAACCGCAAATTTCAGAAATGAAGTGAAAACAAAGATCTTTTAAGGCCCTGAATCCAGTTCTAGAACAAGAATCAGCGTTTATTCCAAGGTCATCAAGAAAATGAGTTACAGGTCATACGAATGATTGTTGTCCTTAAAAGTAAACAAATGGCGCAGTTCAAATAACAAAATGCACAATTACAAGAATATGAATATGTATATATTTGCAGAAAATTTGCATACCTCTCCTGCATTCCCGACTGAAACAACGCTTGCATATAATCACAACTCGAACACAATATGACTTTGTGAACATGCATGTGGGGCACTAGTAGCGGGCAGAAACTGCATGTGGTGCTCATTGATTCAGTTGCTTTAGCTTCCAAGATAACATCCCTGAAAAAAAAACAATATAAACTTACTATACCTTCAGAAAACTAAGTAGAGAAAATAAATATCATCTAACTATCTATGCCAATCAATCCTCCAAACAGGAGTGCTCCATTTTGTAAGAAAGCAAAGGAGTGCATCTAATCAAAATCAATCAAAGAGGAAACCGTACGAAAACTGATGTCCAACTGGACCAAGAGCAAGAGTAAGGTCACATTTGGGGACAGGAGTGCCCCATTTTGGGCGTTTTCTTCGGAGCATTTCTGATAGTTGCTGAAGGTTGCAGCGTTTGGCAATAGGTCTCAACTTAATTACTAGTTCCTCCTCAGCTTGAAGGTATCCCAGGTAAACAAATTCCAACAACTTCACCAATGCCTGGTAATCAACGTGAGAGGACAAACGTACTTCTTTCTTCAACTCTCGACAAGACTTGTCCTTGTCTCTTAATGGAGAATCAATACATGTTTTTACTTCAAGAGGCACATCTTCAGGAGGCAGCAATGATGGGCATCGAACCATAAGAACAACGCCATGGACACTAAGAGTCTCTCCACTTGGAAAGTTCAGTTGCACATCAGCATATTCCTCCTCATGAAAAGCTTTCCCGATCCTTTTTCCAATTCTAGTTGGAAAACCGTAAAATCCGAAGAAACTAAGAACATATGCAGAATACCATCTTGGTCCAGGAGTAGAACTGTTGCAGAGGATCTCCTGGAGTTTGATAATTAACTCAGAAGGAAATGGTTTAGTGTTGTTTCCTGCAGAAGAAGAATGGTGCATCAACTCAGCCAACCCCCAGAGACTAAAAATCAAAAGAATGTTTCCTCCCTCCCAGTTTTCTGCACAAATCCAGCAACATTTCCTCTGATTGATCTCATCGTGTAAATGAGGGGCAATACTAGGCCTTTCTATATGTACATGATTGTTAATGCACCACTTTATAAACAACACAAGTGTGTTCATCCCCTCACCTTTCATAAGATATCTTTGAAACTGAGGTAAACTTATGAAACATGTAATGCCTATCAAGTTAACGACAGTTTGAAGTGTGTCTAGATATCCTATGTTGTCCCTAGATGTGGCATTTATGGAATACAACAAGTATTTGAGATGCTCCTTTCCATTTGACTTTAGCATTTCAGACAGTATGAATCTTGCCTTTGATGAAATTAACTTGCAGGGGGAATAAATCATCATCAGGACTGCCCTTGATGCTGGTTCACTTCTGAAGGTTTCACCATCATCTTTACAAATTTGACGCCCTCGACGGATTGATTCAACAAAAGCCAAGCTGCAAATGACCATAGAAGGAAACAGTTACAAAAGTAATAATCATATATTAAAGCAAATCAGTGACAATATAGCAGAACATCAAACCCAACATTACCATGCACATGAAATGAGAATGCCAATATATATTTCACTTCCATGTATGATGGGGTTGAAACCCTCCCCACAATGTGTTGCTAGCCATCCAAGAATGTCCCATATGTATGGTCTAAGAGCTAGAAGCATATTGGCTTTAAGACCCTCCTTTACCATGGATATCTGTTCTTCCAGTGACAGTGAATCTTGAGATAATAGGTTTTCATGAGAATTGCCAAGAAGAAGATGAAGAAGGGCTCTTTCAATTCCAAGTTTCCAAAAATAAATGTGATGCTCCCCTGCCCAACGAGTAACCAGAGCCAAACGACAAGCCTTCACTAAAAGAGACAGTTGCTCGTTTGCAACCTTTCCAGAATGCAAGCTCCTTTCGCTCATTCCACCAATTATAGCTTTGATAATAGGCTCACAACCAAAACTCATTACTCTTGAACATCCACACTCATTTACCTAAATAATAAATTATGTTAATATATACAAGGTCATATACCATTACAAGGTTGCCTGTAAAATGAACACGGAGCAGTCATTACCACTAAACATTGTGCAAGTTTAAATGCCTCCACCCGAACAGAATGTGACCGTGAAGCGTCCATACAGCGCACCATCATTTCAACAAAAGCTTCTCCATTGTCTAAAAGCATTTTGGCTCCATTGAAACACAGAGCTTGTAGTGGAAATAAAAATAATCGATATCACAATCTATACATTTAACAAAATGAGCTAACAATGCAACTCCATAGATGTGGTAGAAATTTGATACCTATAGCAGAGCACAACTTCAAAACTGCAACTTCAACAGAAAAATCAGTTGTCTTTAAACTGATATCCCCCAGAACTGTCATCAGCTTAGTATCATTCCAAACAGAATATCTAGAAGGAGACCATCGCCACAGTATTGTACTCAACAGAGAAGCCATCTCTGGGAAATATTCAATTGGTTTAGCATCACATAAAAATTCACGTATATTTCTAACCAAGTGATCGGTGGTTCTCGATTCTTTCAAAACCTCCCAAACTTCTTTCTCTCTTCTAGTGCTTAAATTTGAAATAATTAAATTCAAAGAAGCAGCGCATGGAGTAGAAACTTGTAATTGAAGAGACAATAACAAGGACAAAGGACGAAGAAGATCTAAGACATAAGACTGCTCTATCACACTGGGCAAAACAGAGAGCATTTTTACTGTCAGATGTGCTGCAATACTTAGCACAGATCCATTTCTGTATTCAAGAATTCCTACTAAAGCAGCAACAATATCAGGAAGCGACTCCTGAAATAAGGTAAATTACAGTAAGAAACACATAATCAGGTATCAGCTTATACAGAAACACGCGGTGTTATGCCAAGTAGATACATTTTGATGAGGAAAACTTTGTGATATAAATAAATAAAGTAAGGGATAACTATAAAATTTACCCCCTAATGACCTTTTGCCTCAAAAAATGGTCCGCCGTGACCTATGTTCCCACGTACATACATGGTAGAAGGTTAAACCCCATGTACCTACCCCTTTACCGAGTATAATTTTGTCATATATATATTTCCCAATAAGTTATAAAATAAAACTAACCATGATTGTAAGAAAGTATCCTCCCAACACACCCCATCTTCATACCCAATAAAAGTAAATGTTTTATGCCTGATTTTACATGTAAATATACAGATGACACGGATATTTTGAAGTTCTTCGTTTCATCTATTTATTTTATCAACACACAGTGAAACTTCACACATTCCCTATACGTTTGAGATGTGGTAATTACAAAATGTATGATCCTTACAGCACTACATCAATCAGATTTATAATCAGAACTAGTATGACAAACACCTCAAACCTTGGTTTCAATAAAACCTAGTTCCTAAACCATGGATTCTGGTACCTACCTTTACAATTTGATGATTCACTGTCTCTGCAGATACACAATCGAGAAAAGCATCCATCGAGCGGATCACATGCCTCTGCACCTCAATATCAGTGCTATGCCATTTCCTTCTTTTGTCATCATAGCTTCTGTTAACGCACAAACCCATTTCAGGACACAAATACATACTTCCATTGACATAATCTCCCAAGTCAAAAATTAGAATACACCAAAACAAAATCATTGGAAGAGAAAACCCATATCAATTACCAAAACCGCTCCTCAACTACACTAAATCGACATCAATCTCAATCCCCTAACCCCGAGCCCAAGAAATTGCTTCCTTCCAGCAACACAAATTGACTGGGAATGTTTCATGATTCGCAGAACTTGAAGAGCACCCAACAAATTAAACTCCAATTCCAACATTTACAGATGAAAACACGAGGGAAAAAATCGCAGAGTTGTGTGCGGAAGTGAACCTGAAACCGAGGTTGAGAGCAAGAGAGAGACGTTGATGGAGAGTTTTCAAGTGAGCGGTGTTGGGTCCTTGCTTGGACGACCTCATTCTCCACCGATTTGATTGAGAAGTTGCAGAGCTTGGCGGTGGCGGATTTATATGAATTTTCTGGGCGGTAAAGAAACAGAAAAAGGGAAGGAAATGAAAAGCTCAATCCAGAATCACACTTTCCCCTATAAATAGTTCGGGAGTTTTTATTTATTTTTGTTCTTAATCATATACTCTATGTGTACTACTTACAATCATGCAATTATTATTTGTTGTAGTGTGGTTATTGTTATTTTATGGTCATGCTAATTTCAATTAACTGAAATGACAGATGTGGGCGACGAAATCCAAACAATTTCATGTAAGAAAAAGTGGTTATTATGTGTGGATAGAACGATAATCATTTTTCGAGTTTTCCTGATCTACAAGATGCAACACGAATTGATAAAAGATTGGAGAGAAGAAAAAAGGAGATGGAAAATTCGACTCACAAAGGCTGCTATAATTTGTGAGATTAGGATGAGCAAATGTGAATATGTGATGATGTTTGCTTGTTTAGTTTGGGCTAAGTCTAAGAACAGGTTTTGAATAAACTGATTCATTTTTACCAATAAGATAGGGTTTAACCAAATCCATCTCCTCCACACGCAGATCAAAGACATGTAGAAAGACTCGTCTTCATATGCATGTGCATATCGACGACAATGCTAGAGTCATAGAGGTCCGTCTTTGTCTTCATGTGCATATCGAGGAGGACGTTGGCGTAATAGAGGTCGATGTCGGTATTTTCAAGTGTACTAACAGGTTTTTGACGTACAATTCCAACCAATTCATCGATTCCAACAAAAATATGATCACTTCTAACCATGAGATAACACGAAACATATTCTACATATAAATGTACCGTGGTATTCAGCGAAAAAAACTTAATTTGTTGTTCTACGATTATATATATATATATATAGGAGAGCAATCAGGTGCGAACCATGAATTACGGTGTGAACATGCGAACTCAACCAGATTGCGCCATGTGTCGCGCTCAGAAAATGCCCCCCTTTTTGTTATAATCAAGTTTATTAATTCGATTTTTCCCGTTTCGTTTCAATTCCGATTTCATTTTTTCTTGCGCCAATATTCTTATTTTTTCAAGAGCTTTCTAACAAGTAGTGGATTGCATATATTTTGATGTGTTTTTGAATACGTGTGTGGATGTGTGAATATGAGTGCGAAAAGTGTGATGTGTTTTTGCAAATTTAGTGTATATGGTTTGCGGATTTAGTGTATATGGTTTGCGAATTTAGTGTGTTTTGCAAATTTAGTGTATATGGTTTGCGAATTTAGTGTATATGGTTTGCAGATTTAGTGTATATGGTTTGCGGATTTAGTGTATATGGTTTGCGAATTTAGTGTAATTTTCACACTTTTGCATGCAATAACCTAACTTGAATTGATTGCTAGATACCACGTTACATCTTGGATATTGTTGATATTGTTGATTTCAGCTTTAATTCATGTTTTTATGATGGTAGCTTGATACCATGTTACAAATTCATCTCATGGAACTAAACCCAGTTTTAGTTTCTTCGTAGATTAGCTTCTTTTGGAGTCTTGAATTTGCTTTATGTTTGTGTTTTGAAGACTAGAGTCTTTTGGAGGAGTCTGTGGGGTTGCTGAAAGTAGTTGTTGTCCAAGAAAAAAGATTTGCTATTAGAGATTTCAAGAGCAATGATCCTTATTATTAGCAGTTATATTATAGTTATTGGTAAGTTATAATTGTAGTTATGATGTAGTTATGTTGAAGCATTGTATAACTGCTAATATATATAAATATACATCCTCTGTGTCATTATATGACAAGGGATTACACTACATTATATCATCTAACACTTATGTTGTACTCAAGTTGGGCAACCAATAAGTAACTTCTTCTCTAGATTATTGATTTAGACTCCATATCCCATTTTTGTCTATTATTGCTCAATCTATAATGTTGGATACATTCAGGTGGCCAAGACCAAAGTTATTGCATACAAAAGTGTGAAAATTACACTAAATTCGCAAACCATATACACTAAATCCGCAAACCATATACACTAAATCCGCAAACCATACACACTAAATCCGCAAAACACACTAAATTTGCAAACCATATACACTAAATCCGCAAAACATATACACTAAATCCGCAAACCATATACACTAAATCCGCAAACCATATACACTAAATTTGTAAAAACACATCACACTTTTCGCACTCATATTCACACATCCACACACGTATTCAAAAACACATCAAAATATATGCAATTCACTACTTGTTAGAAAGCTCTTGAAAAAATAAGAATATTGGCGCAAAAAAAATTAAATCGGAGTTGAAACGAAGCGGGAAAAATTAAATTAATTAACTTGGTGGGTAAAAAAAAAGATGAGCATTTCTAAGCGCGACACGTGTCATGTTGTTGTTGAGTTCGCAGGTTCGCATTTTAAGAGGGTTCACACGTGAAAGCCTCCCTATATATATTAAAAATCAACAAAATTTTACTACTAATAAAGTACCCCTCTATTCATCCTTGTGAGCTAAAAATTGGTGTATCATATGAATTTTGCATCATCTATTTTCATTTGATTGCAAATCCTTCCATTGGTTCCAAGGAAATAAGAATATGCAAGAAGTGCAAGTTCGATGGAAGCTTATTGAGTTTACAATTTGGCTTCAACTTGGGAACATTGCGATTGATCCAATGGTTTCTGCATGCACATTATCAATACCATTGTAATACAAACCTTTGATCCAACACACATTCACGGAGAACTCAAGATGTTTCTACAAATGGTTCACAAAGCAAATATATATGGTTCATATCGGAAAAAACACTTATTCAGAAAACACTTCATTACTTCTAAACATTTGGAACCGAAGGGTCAGTTCTGCCTTGCCTACTTAGATCTCTGCCTCATCTTTCGGCGCTTCCTCTTCAACCTCCTCATGCGCTTCTTCTTCCACTGAGAAAAAAAATACAAAACAAGTCAGTAAGACATAAAGGGTTAGATTCAATGTACATAATATACACCAAACTCAAACCATGAATCACTTGGAAGCTGTGAGCAGCTCATATGAAGACAATAAAGTTTATAATCACTTGAAGGGATAATTGCAAAAAAAGTACCCTGAGTATACATTTTTACGACTTGCAGCCCTCTTCTTTAACAATTTCAAAAAAGTACCATGGATACACTTGCCTTTTGCTACAATCTGTATAAAAAGACAACTTTACCCTTACCATTTAGATTTAAAAATAATAAGTAAAAAACAAAATCCAAATTTTCACATCCCTTAATTTTCTTCTTCTTTGTACCGTACAAATAAGAAATTTAAGGATTATGAACATTTGGATTTTTGTTCTTTAATTATTATTTTTAAATTTTCATGAGTAAAATCGTCATTTTGAAACAAATTTTTAAAAAGTGCAACAAAAATACAAGTTAGGGGCACTTTTTTGCATTCATCAAAGAACATGGCTACAAGTTGCAAAAATGAAGACCTCAGGGTACTTTTTTACAATTATCCTTACTTAAATCCAAACTATCATTTTCAAGTGTAGAGATCGAACTGATTAAGAATAAGTAATTATACAGGCCTTGAATCACTTAGAAGCTGTGAACAGTTCATATGAAGACAACTAAGTTTATAATTACTCAAATCCAAACTAGCATTTTCAAGTGTAAAGATCGAACTGATTAAAAATAAGTATCTATACAAGTAAATGATGCAGTGAATCTAATCCAGTATCCACAATAATTAACACTTTGATCCACTGCACAGTTTAATCGAAACTAAAAATAAGACTAATACAGGCTTAAGATTGATAATTTGACCTTCTGTTTCAGTATCTGAAATTAAGCCTACAATTCACTGACTACATTGAACCAAAATAGAAAAAGCAAACTGATTTCAACACCCAGAACCAATCAATTATGATCCTGCAAAGATCATTTCACATCTCAATTCCATTTTGCTCCCACAATAGTATAGCATCTGAATGTAACATGGCAGGAAAACTAAGCCACAATAGTTTCAGTTTTTCATTTCAAATAAAGCAATATCATCAATATTACCTAAAAATCGTCAAAAATTAAACGGGTTGAATTTACTCTCATATTTAGTGTTTGGATGCTGAGAAACTGATGTAAATATTAATAAAATACAAGCAGTGGCAAGCAAAAACTTCAAATACCGAACAAAGAATCACAATTACACATATTTATAGTGTTTGGATGCTGAGAAAATGATGTAAATATTAATAAAAATACAAGCAGTGGAAAGCAAAAACTTCAAATACCCAACAAAGAATTACAATTACACCAACATTAATCAATCTCAAATGAACAATTTGATGGGATTAGACCCTGAGAAAGCAAGGCAAATAAAACAAAACAAACAGGATGAAGAGATGATTTTTACCTTGGCCCTCATTTCCTGCTGTTGTCTCCGAACACCTCCTTGCTTAGTTTATCCTGAGTCGGCCAGTTTCTCGAGAAACAAACAGAAGAAGCCTGAGGTTGTACTGATTTATATATGGCTAGGGCTTGGGAGACCTGATGGCGGAAAAGGGCACTTCGGTCATTCAAAATCGTGAGTACTCGCGTAGTACTGTTTTTATTTTATTTTTAATGTATACAAGGATAACATTTATAAAAGTTCAGAGGCTTGGACTGAAAAAATAACCGCAAGATAAAAACCACAAAACAAAAGGAAATTGAAAATTAAAACAAAAATTACGCGCTGGCCGCAAAGCGTCTCTCTAAGGTTTAGAAAGCCGCCTTATTTTCTCTCTATATTTCTGGCACGCCAATATCTCTCCGGCTGCTCTAGTCATGTTCCCTGACCAAACTATCTCAACCACCATCTGGGCCAATATGGCAATATCCCAGACGTGAATCTCCCTCTTCCTGACTTTTCTCTTCCCTCGGTTCGCTCGGAGGCAAACTCAGCCTCGGCAAATTCGCATGGTTGTACTACGAGGCCTGTCTAGGCCGATTTGCATGGCCCTCCTCGAGGACGCCCAGATGAGGAAGCGTAGGCACCAGCCAGGCCGACCCTTCGTCGACCTCATGCGGAAATGGGCAGGGCCACTTCACGCCCGCGCGGACCTTCGGTGACTCGCCAAGATGGTTGCTCGGCGCTGGTTGTGGCGGACCCGTCCAAGGGTCATCAGCGGTCGTCTCGATCCTCGCTGGGATTTCCCGCTCCGGTACCAGATTAGGAAGACGAGGACGAGGTCTTGGATATCCCGGTGGATGCTATTCAACGGTCGTGGACAGTCGATACTAGTTTTCGATGGAGGGGAGAGTTGCGGGTGGTGGCCGCCATAACCAAAACGCCTTATGTGGCCTAATGATTCAAAACTGGAAGATAGATGGTCTGGAAATCGAGTGTCTCTCGAAGGACGTGATCAGGTTTCACTTTCCTTCCCGATCCACTATGGAGGGCATCCGACATCGATGACCTTGGGGGTTCAAAGGCTCCTCTGTCCTGCTGGCTTGTTGGCCTGCATGCAACCCTCGGAGATCAATTTTGGGAGGGTGGAGATCGGCATCCGGGCGCTGAATGCCCTGGGGGATGCCCAGAATGCCTCGGTCCGCACTTTGATTGCATCTGCGCTGGGTACCCAGGTAACTACTGCTCATATCCCTACTGTACGTTGTAGTGATGATTTCATGTGGATGCGGGTCAGCCTGGGAGTGGACCAACCGCTACGAAGACGGATTCGTCTTCGATTCCCGGGTCATGCCCAACCGTTATTGATAGGGCTACAATATGAGCGGTTATCGGGCTTCTGTACTCGGTGCATAAGATTAACATACCAGATAGCAGAATGCACGCCCCATCTCCCGGGGTATTGGCCGTGAGGAGATTCGGTATGATAACTCTATTAGGATTCAGAGGCAACTGGATGTGGACCGTCCTCTCAGCACTGTGTGCAGGTGCTCAAAGGTTACTCGGGAGACATCGGTGGACGACCTTCTTACATCCCTTACCCTGGATCCGATAAGGGATTATGTAGGAGGATCTCGTCCAGGTACTCTTACTTTGTCTCTGACGTTTCCACCAAGTTTTCCGGAGATGCGAGAGTAGGATGACGTCTATTCAGAGGCTAGAAACATGGCTAATGATGGCCCAAAGGGGGTAGTCCAACTACTGCAAGAGGTCTCCTCAGGAGAATTAAGGGGCGGTTGGACAGAACAAAGCCTGACAACTTGGCTAACACCAAGGAACCTGGAGGTGGTATTTTTCCAGACCTATGTGCAGGTGACCTGGTCCCGGGGCAGGGGGAGCAGAAACAGATCCAGGATCGTGTTGGAGGGGTAGGGCATATTCGTTCAAAGGCAATGAAGGCCAAGGGCAAAGGTAGGAGTGGAATGCATTATATCAAGCCGGAAGGTATCCTTAAGGCTCTGGAGCTGACCGGAATGTTCCCATTGGATCCTCGATCAGGGGTTGAGGAGGAGGAACAATGAGTACAAGTGGAGGTGCTACAACCTCCATCGGAAAAATGAGTGGCCCCGACGTGGTGGGGGGGGGGGGGGGTTATCCGACCTTATAACCACAGACTCGGGACAGCTGATGATGGGCAGTCTCGGGGAAACCGCATTCAGAGCACTCAACCTCTTCTATTTTTATGAGCTTTATCGTTGTAGTTTGGATTATTTTGCTTTGTTAGTTTGTTGGATGTTTACTTTTCAGTTTCGTACTTTTGATATGTCGGTAAGGGGATGTCCTCAGTTAGTATTTGCGAGTGTAAACAGTATTTTTCTACGGGTCCATGATCGCTTGGTTGCTTACGGGCAACCAGGACACATATCTGGAACTCAAGGCTTGTACGCCCTATCTTGTATGGTTTATTATTTGCATTAATGCACTTCCTTATTACTCGTTTAAAAAAACGAAAAAAAATCCGAACATTATGGGACTAAAAACATACAGAATATTATTACCAATTAATAACATTGAAATCAAGAAAATCGTGCATCGAAATCAAAAGGTTGTTCTTAGAGAATAATTGTATAGCGGTTTGGACCATCGTTGTAATTTTTGGAGACTAAAAAAACACAGATTTTTCATACCCAGAACCTGAAAGGTGGCGGGATGCAATAAGAATGGATTGACCACCACCACCACCTCTTCCCTCGCAGAACCAATTGACGTCGTCATCCTACAGGCGATGCCCACTGGAACTCAAATACCCATGTCGGTTTCCCTAACGCCTCGTCAGAGTTCACAAAGCCTTCAGACTCGCTCCTAGGAAATCCATAACTGGCCGTTTCCCGAGGCCCGGGGTGACCTTCTTGTGGGCGCATGTCCGCCCTTGGGGGTTTGAGGCTTGACCCTCCTCCTCGTCCAGTCTAGGTCAGATCCCTAATGGTCACCGAGACGAGGAAGGATTCCTTATCTCTCAAATTCCCACCACCAACTTGTCCTTATCTTTTTTCTCATTTTCAACATGCATTACCATCTGATCTCTCTTGTCCTTCTCTTTTCTCTCATGTTCAACTATTTCTTTTGTTCGGTTTATTAAAATTCAAAAACTGGAGTTAGCGATTCGAAAACTACTTTAAGTTTAAAGAATTGCATTGATTTGTGTTTGAATTGGTGAAAATGGGAAGTGATTGAAACTTTTATGTCACCATACAGACTTGGGATCGATAACTATATAATTTTATTTTATTCAGCTGACCTCCAATATTAACTTGTAAAGCAAGTGACAAGAGGCCTTATAAGTGCTACACGAGTTACATATTCAGAATTACTCGTCATAAACTGAAATGTTTGGTTTGGGTTCAAAGTTGGCGGTCAAAGACTCGTCTTTATAGGTTGAAATTGTCGGTTTTGGCTCAAAATCTTTCACAAAAGATTTTGATATTGTTGGATTGGTATCACCTTCGTAGCTCGAAATAGTTGGTCTTGGTTCGAAGTCTTTCACAAAAGATTTTGGATTTGTATCACCTTCGTAACTCGAGATAGTTGGTCTTGGTTCGAAATCTTTTACAAAAGATTTTGGATTTGTATCACCTTCGTAGCTTGAAATAGTTGGTCTTAGTTCGAAATCTTTCACAAAAGATTTTGGATTTGTATCACCTTCGTAACTCGAGATAGTTGGTCTTGGCTGGAAATCTTTCACAAAGGATTTCCCCACCTTTGGATTGGTGTCACCTTCGTAACTCGAGATAGTCGGTCTTGGCTCGAAATCTTTTACAAAAGATTTTCCCACCGTTGGACTAGTATCAGTTTCGTAGTGCGAGATAGTCGGTCTTGGCTCAAAATCTTTCACAAAAGATTTTCCAACCGTTGGATTGGTGTCACCTTCGTAACTCGAGATACTCGGTCTTGGCTCGAAATCTTTGACAAACCTGTCTCTCTTTGCAGCAATGGATCTAGCATGCTGCTCAAAGAGTCACGTAAGAGAATCAATGAATACATGGTGGACATTTCAAAACATTAAAATACAACGTTGGTGTAAGGATTGAAATGTTAGAACTTACCAGAAGAGAGAGTAGAGTCAGGAGAACTAAAAAAGTGTTCATCTTCGGTGTAAGTGAATGAACAACTCAAATGTGCTTGACCTACGATCTACATGGGAATTTGCTTCTATTTTTATAGCCGATTTGCCAACATTCAGAAAGGTCTATCAATTCATATGTTTTCAACGTGAAATTCAATTATTCGACCGACGAAAAATAATCATAATAAATGAAAAAACAACACTTGAAAATAGTGCATATCACTGAATGTTTTAATCATGGAGTAATGGAGAGTGGTTATTGGCATGCATCCAACTAACCCACTATTAGTAGTACTTTTTTGTCAGTGAAGATTTTGAACAGGACATAAATCTCAATAATTTGCATATAATAGAACCAATTGTAGTTTGTTGTGTAGTTCATGAATCACAATTTTAGGCCATGTTTTTTATATGCCTCTTTACTCGGTTGTCGGCTAATTTTTATTCTGTATAAAATTTGAATGATGTGTATTTTGTGTCCCTTTGGTGACCTCATTAGTAAATCTTAAGAGTGGAGATACGATATTCTTGCAAAGTTAACTACAACGAGATATTTCTTCAAACCACATGTAGGAATTGTTAGCAGTTATTATAGTAGTTTTTTTTTTTAAACGGGAAGTTATTATAGTAGTTAATTGTAGTTATTTATCAGTTATTATTATAACCAATGTACCTATTCCTTTAATATATTTATCATTCCTTTACCAAGGATACAGGCAAGGAACATAAACCAACAGGAATGTAGTTAAAACCTTTAAACATAATAGATGAAAAAAATATTCAGGTATATAATGAATCAATTAAGAGAAGTCCAAATAGCTCAAATCAGATATATAAACTCAAGCCCAACTCAATGGTCAAGAAGCAAAAGTCCAACAAATTCAAAGGACTGCTTGAACAATAGACATCAATCATGGAAGACAATTATGAAGACTGAAAGAAAAGAAGAAAAGACATAAAGAAAATATGCCCGACAAAGGATATATCAGATACACATACCCCCGTGATGAGAAGACACCAATAAAGAAAAGATATGAAGACCCATGTGACGAGAAGACACCATAAAAAAAGCAACGATCCAGAAGAAAAGAAGAAAATATAGAATCCATCTGTAAAGAGGTGGATTGGTTGAGTAACTCTATGAAAGAAGTTTCAATTCTTATATTAGATTACCGAAAAATCAATGCATTAAAAATTTCCTTTGAAAATCTCTTGCAAACATGAGCAACTAAGCCATCCACTTACATCTACAATCTTGTACCAGAAGACACTATTGATCTTAGAAATTTGTATTCTTAGGATATAGTCAATATCAACTACTCAGCCTATCATTCTAGAATTTCTAGAACTCGTGTCGAACAATCTCATGGCAGGATATATGTGAAGGCAAGAAACCGTGGTTAGGGTAAAAGAGCTGGTCGAAGTACTCCAGAGATCTAGAAACTTGAAGGTATGACTTCTTTAGTTTATACAGATATAGATACTTGTTTTAAGATTATAGGGTTTATATGGTTGAAAGATTATAGATGTATTATTTTAAAAATGATTCAAATTATACAACCATATACCTTAACTTCATAGAAACATTACTAAAAGTAAAATTTTAGAACAAGACCACCTATCATCTTTGTCGGGATGATGTTTAAACATTTTATCAAAGTTGCGTTACTGTTTTCGGTCCGATTTTGAATAGAAAATGATCACGTACTTATGTGTTTATCACATGACCCTAATCTTTGTCTCCGAACTCATATGTGATCTCATTCCTCTTCTGATTTTATCATTGTTTGGTTCTGATTGCAGTTTTGGATGACGAGAGCATAAATCAATTACTTATCCCTGTCTTAGACAATTATGCTGATAAGATCTTCTCTGACAAAACAAAACATTTAGTATTTTCTTTTTGTAATAATGATAAATCCAAAAGGCTTGTTTCTCAAAACATTCGAAGTGGATGCCTAAAGTAAGATGAAACTTTTCGTAGTAAACTTGCTAACTGAAACCAAATTGCAAATCGTAGATTTGTGTTCTGCTTTCGATTTTGATTTGTTTTCTCTCATTTTGGTTATGTGTCTGAGTTGTTGAAACAAAAAGTTGATTGATACGAACCATTTAACATCTCCTTACAAGGTTTTATTCAGCTGCCTCCAAATATCAACTTGTAAAGAAAACAGATAACAAGAGGCCTTATAAGCGGTTCATCACAGAATTATTCCTTGTAAACAGAAACGTTCGGTTTTGGCTCAAAGTTTGCCGTGAAAGACTCCTCTTTATAGGTTGATATAGTCGGCCTAGGCTCAAAAGCTTTCACAAAAGACTTTACTACCGTTGGGTTGGCATTGCCTTCGTAACTGGAGATAGTTGGTCTTGGTTCGAAATCTTTCACAAAGGATTCGTCTACATGGGAATAGACATTGTTGTTGTAGCTAGTGACACTCGGCCTTGGTTCAAACTCTTTCACAAAGGATGATTTGTCTGCAAGAGAATCAACGTTGTTGTTGTAGCTAGTGACACTCGGCCTAGGCTCAAACGTTTTCACAAAGGATGATTTGTCTGCAGAGGAATCAACTTTGTTGTTGTAGCTAGTGACACTCGGCCTAGGTTCAAACCTTTTCACAAAGGCTGATTTGTCTGCAGGGGAATCAACTTTGTTGTTGTAGTTAGTGACACTCGGCCTTGGTTCGAACTCTCTCACTGATGATGATTTGTCTGCAAGGGAATCAACATTGTTGTTGTAGTTAGTGACACTCGGCCTTGGTTCAAATTCTCTCACTGACGATTCTTTCTCTACTAGAACGAAACCGTTGTCGTAGTTTGATATGGTTGGTCGTGCTTCGAAATCCTTCACAAAACGTTGTTCTGTAGTTGGATCGACATCGTTGTTGGAACCTGTATTTTGAGATGTGTGGCAGTTTGTTTTTTCAGCTGTGGATAAAAGCCTGTCTCTCCTTGCAGCAACGGAACAACCATGCTGCTCAAAGAATCATGCAAAAAAAACACCAAGGATTGAAATGTTTGAACTTCAACTTCTTCTTTCTAATCAGCCAATAAATTTATAAAAGCACAACCTTGTCAGAGAATGAAAAAAGAAGACATCGAAACTGAAGGGGCATGATCCGAAAATTCTGAGAACCGAACTATTTTCAGCCCAACAGAAAGAACCAAGGGGCTAAACAAGTTCAACCACTAACCCACTATCAGACGGAACAATACAAATGAAAGAACATTCATGTATAAGGTACCTCGGCTTCCCTACATGGGAGCACAACTTACCAGAAGAGAGATTAGAGTCATGAGAACTAAGAAAGTGTTCATCTTCGGTGTGATGATGGACAATTTAAGTGTGCTTAACCTGTGATCTACCTGGGGAATTTGCTTCTATTTATAGCTAAATTGCAAAACTATTCAGGAAGGTCTATCGAAGAAAACACATGAAAACAGTGTATGAATTGATGTTTTTTTTATTGGAGTGGATATGATGTTTTGATCATGGAGAGATGGAGAACGGCTATTGGCATGAACCCAACTAACCCACCATTAGCGAAACTTTTTATCAGTGAAGATTTTGAACAGAGCATAAATCTCAATGATTTGCTTATTATAGAACTAATTGGTTTGTTTTGTAGTTCATGAATCAAAAGTTAGGCCCTCTTTTTTGTCTGCCTCCTTGTTCGGTTGTCGGCTACTTCTATTTTTTGTGTAAAATTTGATCATGTATAATTTGTGATATGCTATTCGTCCGAAGGTTAAGGGAGCAATGTGATATTACTTCGTTCAATTACTAATCATATACACACTGACATGTTAGTTATTTTTAACGAAAGATATATATATATATATATCATTGATAACGAAAAGTCAGTACAAAAAGCAGAGAAAACTGGAGTTTCCTGTTTAACAAACCCAGGAACATTGTAATCTTTAATATTGGTTTTAAAAAAGAGGACATAATACAGTGAACGAAATTCAAACTATAAAGAACCGTACAAGATGGTGTCTAAAAACTGTTTGATCTCGTAGAAAGGTTTCTTTGCGTTATGAGGAGTATGATCGAATTTACACTCAACAATAGTTAGGGGAAGATTTTCGCCGTGATAAGTGCTATCAAACTTGTACTCGCAAATTTTTGTGTGACTGAACCTTGCAAAAAGGGAAAAACAGAGAAAATAAAGAGGAATCAAGCGATCATGCCGACCCGAAATCGAAAGACAGATCAGGGAGGAGACATTAATGGAGGTCAAGGAGGTGGATACGTCGATGGTGATTTCAAAGACGACGGGGGTTGGTCGGGGGAGATGATCCGAGACGAGGAGGTCGAGGGATTACGAGGCGGGGAGGTCGATTGATGTCGAGGTGAGTCAGGCGGCAACCATCGAAGTTGTAAAAAGGGACCCGAACAAATCCGAGGACACGTCATTGGTGGTGGGAGGGAACCAACGATACAATGACTAACGACGACAAAAAAAAAGACCTTACAGAGAAGAAAACTCTAACACAACTCATCGAAGTCCTTTTTGTCTTATTTGTTTACTGACATGCTAGTTAGATTAAAGATAATTAAGTTATTATATTTTAACCTTTAAAATAAATCATTTAACGTGTAATTATGTCATTTCAATTTAAAAGGTAATGCACGTACAAATGGTGAGACATAGTGATGACAGGACCACTTTAACATAACTTAGAGCATCCACAATGTTAATCTGTTGGTACTGTTTGTTGGTGTTGACGGTTAGATAAACAAATTAATATTTCAACAAATTTTCAATTGACAGTCAGCAACCTATAATGCTATTTTTTTCTACTGCATGTTCGTTGCTGAGTGTTCGAATAAAATAATATTAACATAACATTTTTATTAAAAAAGCACATTAATATCACTCGATACATATTACACGTTAAAATTAACGAAGCTTAAACTTAACATACGTTCACCACTACTTATTATCACTGAAACGGAAATAAGACATAGCATGACAACGGTTTATATTTCGTGAACTTATTATAGCCATTTCAGGCGGTCTTTGAGCAAATTCCATATCATGAACTTGGTAAAAGGTTGGAGATGTCAGTTCATATACTCTGTTGCAGCCAAGGCTCTAATTTGGTCATCGATTTGTCCCAGAAGACGAGCATACAATTTTTCACGTTATATTAAATTGAAACAAAGTACCTTGTCCGAGATCCTTTGCCAGTAGTTCTTGCACTACTTCTCGGATCGCATTGAGGTTGTGTCAGGGGCGTTTTGGACGTAGTTATTGTACACATCAAGCCAGTACCAGATGTTTGGACCCGGGAGAGAGGGTTGAAGCCACTCAAGGACCAACACCAACTCTTCTTCGTGCGGCCATTGGAAGGGTCTTAGTTGCCGACCATAAGTGGTTCGGTGGAGGAGAAAAATGTAGAGGGGTTTTTGAAGAAAGAGATGAGATGGTGTATGAAGTGGTGAGAATAATTGATATAGGTGGTGGTATTTAAAGCCACCAAACCATCGGCACGTCATTGTTGCATCATATGGCGCAACATCAGAAGGTTGGCATTGTGGGCCTCAAGCTCAACGGGGGTCATGGTCGAGTTGGCTTTGGCCTTCTCCTGCAACCACTTATCGTAGTATTGATGCTTGGTGGCCATGATTTGCAGCTTAAATTCGTATTCTGTGCACATAATTATTGGGCCTTCGCAACATTTGAAACAATATTCTTTGCCTCCGATTGTTTCTCTTTCCCTTTGAGCCTTGCAGCTTTGACAACCTTCTGACCCATAGGCCGACTGTAACCCGAACGTTGGCTCATCATCGTGGTGTGCTCACTATCATCCCAAGGTATCATCCCCGGGTGTGACTTCCCGAGTGCACTTGCTCGATTCGTTAGATGGTTGGAACATCGACGCCGATGGCTTATGTTGTTCAACCCCCCTATGTCAGATACGACAAAGTGCTTTGACGTCTACTTATGCTGGTTTCTAACGAGCCTTGTAAGAACCGCCCCCGGTCGTTCCCGGACGAACCGGTGGTTTTCGACGAAGTTTGACTTTCGACCGGAAAAGTCAACCGATGACTCTGGAAATCATTCGGGACCTTTCCGGGGCCCAAAAAGCATAGCCACTATCACAGTTAGCTTAGTTGGGCCGTTACCTTTCATTTGACTGTAATATTGAATATGTCAACTTTCGGTCAAACTCGAACTTTTTATCGGCTAAATTCGATATAATTTTGGACTGCTGGAATTTTATTTGAATGAGAATGGCCCCACTATGACACAAGTCATTAGTGACTTGGAGGATGAGAATGAGGTTCTATTGACCTCTATACCCTCCCAAATTGCATTTAAAGGGATAAGACCTTAAGGGGCTTTCAGTCCTTTCAACCAAATAGGTCATTTAAGGCAAATGGAGCAAACAATTCAGCCATTTCTCATTGTTGTAGCCGACCATAGCTAGAGGGAGAGAGAGAAGAGAGCTCCATAACTTAAGCAAGAAGAAAGTGAGAAAAGGGAGGAACTTGGGCACCTTTCTTCATCATTTCTTCACCAAAAGCTTCCTAGCTTCTTCATCTCATCATCCTCAAGGTTTGTATACTCTTATCTTCTCATTTCATCTACTTTCTATTTTGGGTTTTTGTGGGTTTTGGTTAGAACTTGAAGAACTAGCTTCATTGGTTGTTGATTGTGGTTTTTGGAGAAGAATCAGTGAAGTTTAGGTTGGTTTTGTTGTGTTTATTGAAGTTTTGATGGAACTCATTGAGGGTGTTGAAGTTTGGAGGTTGTAGATGACTGTTTTGAAGCTTGATGAAGCTGGAAATGGAGTTTTTGTTGGGGTTTTTGCAGATTTCGTGTTGGGGAAGAAGGGAGGAAACTGGTCTAGTTTAGCACGGAATGGGACCCGGAGAGGGCCACGTTCCGGCATGGCATGCGACACGGAACGAGCTGGATACCGGCACGGTACGCGGCGCGAAACGGCCTTGGCTCCGGCACGACACCTCGCACGGTCCGTGTCTGATCCCGGGTCGGTGCGTCGCGCGGTCCGTGTCTGGTACCGGGCTGGACTGTGACGCGGTCCGTGTCTGGCTCCGGGCCGGTCCGTGATGCGTTCCGGCTGGGATTCTGGGCCGGTCTGTGGTACGAAACGGGCCATGTCCCGGGCCAGGTTTCCAGAAGCTAGGGTTTGCCTATTTGGGCCTAGTTTGGGTCCAAATTCGTTCCTTTGAACTGGGAGTTGCAATTAGAGCGTTCTGGAATAGATTAGGGTGAAAACCGTCTTTGGCTAGTTGTTAATTTTAGTATTGTTTGTGTTCCAAGACCATGTACCCGAGCTCAAAAGGAGAAGGAGACTTGGACCCGAGTGAAGAACGAAGAGGAAGCTAGCCGGACTTCGGCAGCTCAGAGTATTATTAGAGGAAGACCGCAAGGTAGGGAAAGTACTAAACTCCTCGTGAATTTAATACTTAGTATGCCTATTAGGTTAATAAAATCGGAAAGGTCCTAGATTACATATAGGATGCGAATAACTAGAATAATCGTCTTTCAATTATTAATAACCGGACGTGTCTAGTATGCATGCGTAGGATGTGAATAACTAGTTTAACTCGCTTTCAATACTTGGGAAATTGTCGTGCTGGCAGAAAGGCCGAGATGAGCCATAAGATTGGTTGTGGTTGCCTCACATGCATTGTCTGCTAAACTTTAGGATAAACTAAGAGTCTAATGAAACTAGATAAATCGTATGCTGGAATGGTTGAATGAATGCTTGAATGATTGAATGAATGCTTGTATACTTGAATGATTGAATGAATGATTGGGTGTAATTGATTGTGCTAATTAGTATGACCAGGTGAATGATAGACCGATGGAACGTGGTTGGTGATACGGTATAGTACCCACACCGTAGAGGATTCCGGTGGGGGGTAGTATCATAGCCGAAGGATGGTTTACCCTGCGGGGAATGGTTATTGGTGATCCGGTATGGTACCCACACCGTAGAGGATTCCGGTGTGGGATAGTATCATAGCCGAATGATGGTTTACCCTGCGGGGAATGGTTATTGGTGATCTGGTATGGTACCCACACCGTAGAGGATTCCGGTGTGGGGTAGTATCATAGCCGAATGATGGTTTACCCTGCGGGGAATGGTTATTGGTGATCCGGTATGGTACCCACATCGTAGAGGATTCCGGTGTAGGGTAGTATCATAGCCGAAGGATGGTTTACCCTGCGGGGAATGGTTATTGGTGATCCGGTATGGTACCCACACCGTAGAGGATTCAGGAGTGGGGTAGTATCATAGCCGATAGATGGTTTACCATGCGGGGAATGGTGATTGGAGGTCCGGTATGGTACCCACACCGTAAAGGATTCCGGTGTGGGGTAGGACCATAGCCGAGGGATTGTTTACCCTGCGGGGGAACGTTTACTTATTTTGTTATACCCCGATGACATATGGTCCTTTGGGGGCATTCCCGAGAATCCCGACGATATGTGTCCCTTCAGGGATGTTTCCGGTGCCCCGATGTATGTGCCTCCTCTGGACCGAGGGAAAATCAGACATGACACGAGTACTCTTGTGGATCGGAGTATGGGATCCAATATGACAAAAGAACCTATTCGTGGATCGGAGTATTAAGGATTCGAGCTGTTGATGTGATATTTACTTGTTCCCATTTTAGTAGTTATCAAATATTTACAGCGCTTTCCACTTATTCTTTTAAAAGTTATTGTTATCTTTAAGAATGTGATACTATTCATGTCACGCCCCAAATCCGGTTCTTGCCCGGACTCGAGGCATGACTAGAATAAATGATTTAAAAAGGCAACAACTCAACAATAAGTTCCTGAAAACTCCAATATGAAACTCAAATCCACAACAATTCGGTTTAAAACATGAATAACCCTCCAGGGGTGTAATAATAATCCTCCACAAAATCTGTTCCAAACATAAATAAAATAAAAGCGAAGTCTCTATAGACACCCACACCGAGAAGCTCCCGAGCCTCTACTCCTCACTCAAGCCTGTAACACAACAATAAACTCATAAGGGTGAGCTTGCGCTCAGTAGGGAAAACACATAACAAGGTGAACCTTAAACTCCATAAATCAACAGCAAGTCAACAAGATCCATAAATCCACAGCAAAGTCAACAAGATCCATAAATCCACAACAAAGTCAACAAGATAGCTCATAACAAATACGGGTAATAGGTAAACCAGCCAATGTCGTGGCACATGAAGTCTCCACCCTCCGATCCACATATGATGTGTCCTCTCGGATTTTCCCTCAAATCCAGAGGAGACGCATAACATTGAGGCGACCGGAAACAACCCTTCGGGGCGCTTAACATCGGGATTCTCAGAAACGTCTCCAAAGGATTTTATGTCCTTGGGAACCAAGGTATTACTCCCATAGGAAGCATACCCTTGGACAATTCAATAATAATCAGTTAATAATTGAATAACGCACTCAACCGAAACACGAAATAATCCAATCCCAACAACCACCAATTCATTGTCACACATAACTCACACATCACCAATTCATCACAACACACCGTACACGAATCACATACTCACAGCACACCAATCACACAATCACAACTTACCGTTCACTTACCAGCCTCGAACCAACGGGGCATCGATCACCTGATTGCACCGCCCGGCACAACCAGTCATACTCGATGCTCCAAGCAACCATTTAAGTAAATCAAGTAATCATTCAAATACATTCAATAGTCAAGTGGGAGCTTAATCAACCAATCATAAAAACCTTCAATCGAGCATTCAAATATGCAATTCAACTAGTTCCATTAGACTCTTTAGCCTATCCACTAAGCAACCAAACAACCAAGCATGTGATCCTAACACACAACTAATCCGAGGGCTTTGCCAAGGCCACTCTACCAGACAAACAATTCCCAAGTATTGAAAGCGAGTTACACTAGTGATTGGCGCCCTATTCATTCACCACTAGACAATTCCGGTTGTTAGTAATTGAAAGACAACTATTCTAGTTATTCGCATCCTATAGGCATATCTAGGACCTTTCCAATTTTATTAGCCTAACATGCATACTAAGCATCGTAAACGAGGGGTTAAGGCTTTCCCTACCTCAAGGTCTTCCTCTAAACTCTGTTGTCGAACTCGGTAGTAACAGCTCCGTTCTTCACACGGGTTCCGGTGTGGTCTTCGTTCTTCTAGCTCGGGTCCAAGTTCTTCGCTCTCGGGCGAAGTCCCGTCTAGGTTTGACACAAGAAACGTCCAAATTAAAACTGATAAAGTCCAAAGGTCTTCTGATGCTTAACTCAAACCTTGAAATCCTCACCTTTAATTAAATAAAGTTGATTATTTACTCTGATTTTTAAAATAGTTTTAAATGACTTGGGTTGACCCGGATCCAGGCCCTGATCCTGTCCAGACCCGACCCGGTCCGGATCCAGACCCACTGCTGAGCATGGCCCGGCCCGTGAAGCATACTGGGCTCAAGCCCGTCTTCTGATGTTACCCGGCCCAAGGCCTTCTCGGCCCAAGGGTCTTCTGGCCCAAGGCGTGCTCGAGCCCGAGCTCGAGGGTGTCCTGGCTCCGGCGGCGTCTCCGGCGAGCAGTGGTGCTCCGGCCGCCGACCACCGCGTCAGACACGCTTGGAATCAAGAGGAAACGGAGTGGCGAGGGCGGAGGGTTGCTGGTGACGTCGTAGCCGTGACGACGAGGCCTGAGACGCGTCCCCCGTCGTCTTCTTTCAGATCTGGAGAACCAGCTTCGCCGGCGAGGGTTTCGTCTGAAAACGCTCGAATCGAGCACGGAAATGGACGATTCCGGTCGTTGCGAAGTCGGGGAGGAAGAGAGATGGCGTGAGGAGGGTCGAGACGGACATCCACGGCCTCTGACGCTCACGGTGAGTTCGGAGCTCCCATCGACGGCGCCGGTTCGTTTGGTTCGAAGAAGAAGGAGGACGGGGCAGAGGGTTTTCTCTGGGTTTGGGGCTTGCTCGAGAAGAAGCAGACGGAGAAGAGGATGGTGGAGGTGGGAGACGTGGCCGGAGATGGAGGAAGAGCTCGGGCCGAGGCTCTGGTCGGCGAGGCATCGAGAGAGAGGAGGTGCGATGGGAGGAAGACACGCCTCAGGATGCGTGCGTGAACAGTGGGAGCCGAAGAGGCTCGTCCCCCCTTTTGTTGCTAGGGTTGGGCCGCGCACTGCTCATGGGCCTGAGGCTCGCGAATTGGGCTTGAACCTGGCCCAATTCCTAAGCAGCCCAGCCTCCTCTTCCTTCATCTTTTTTTTTTGATTTTCTCTTCAAAACTTTTACTCGTTGCAAATATCCACCTCGACGTCTCCTAATTCAAATTAAAACCTCTTTTGAAAGGCGGGGTTCTACAGTCTACCCCCCTTAAAAGAATTTCGTCCTCGAAATTACAATGAACATTCACCTCTTGTCCTTACCTCAGGGAATGTTCGATAAGCTGCGGGGCTAACTTTCCTCCGACGCGGTCGAACCGCTAGGAGTCCTTCTTAGGTTCACCCTCAGAACTACCTTATCACCAATAGAAATTCAAGAGACCTGAGCTTTTTATCTGCGTAACTCTTCTGTCGGCTCCACTCGGTCTTTAACCGTTTCCACAATCACGCGACCTTTACCTAATCGTGCCTCACTAGGTCACGCTAGTTACTCAAAAAGCCGTACTTGGCGGTGAATAACAGCCCTTTTTAACAGTTCGTAGTTTCAACAAGTAATCATAGCTCAAGAACTGCTGATGTATCCAACATGTCAATTAACACTCGAATCGTTAAGGATTACCAGATGGCGGTATGACATCCTATACCGGAATCCTACCTTGGTATAGACGTCGCATTGAAATACTCTACGTCGGTCTGGATATTCTATACCGGAACCTCCCGTCGGTTATAGATATCGCGTCGAAACATCTCGTAAGGCGAACTGAAGTAGGAATTTACACGTAAACATGACCACTCTGTTTCCTTCTTAGTAACTTTTACAGGGACAACTTACCCAGAAATCCAATATTCGCCAAGTCAGGATCAACCACAAACGATCGCACGATCAAGTAACACAACCACCATTTCCTCAAGACAAGGGTACTCATGATCATTGCACGGTTCGAAACAAACACCCGGTTTACCACATCCGATGGGCCAATAGGCGCAATTCAATAAGGGTAATTGTACCCACCTCCGATACCGAGGAATGCCAGATAACAATCTCGGCAACCTATACAAACTCCAACGTTAGCGTAGACGGTGAACCGTCACCAACAACCTCGATGCTGATGCCTCTCATCAGAATCCTCAACGGTACCGGTATCACACCGGATAGAACGAGTTCGGTTTTGACATGCCATACCGGGATCTTCCTTCGTTATGGGTGTCTTAACGGAAAACTCCGAAAATCGGACAAGGACGGAGCCATCCGAAGGTGTGACTCCTCAATTTTTCTTTAGTAACCGCCTCCCGAATAGTTCACACTGGAACTCCAGACAGGTCTTGTCACGACCTAACACACTCAAGATGAGCAAGCAACACACAAACGTGATCATCCAGTCGAAGGTCCTCATAACCACAGCGGGGTTTGGAACAATCGCTCGTCTCATCACATCCCATGAAAAAGGTAGTATACCTCCGCCAAGCAACGGGTACCGCGTACCGTCATATGGTCGACAAGCGGCATGTCTCAAACATAACTTACTCAACGCCTCCCGTCATGCTAAGTCTGGCATACGGGTGCGTCACACGACTAACCCCCACGGAACTCGTAACCACACTCCTCAACTCATGACCCCACCACACTCACAAGGCATGGTCGAACGAACCCACGCCAACTGTAACCACATCAATTAACAGGTCATCACACATCCAGGGTAAACGGTAAAGCACAAACGTGTCTCGCACACAGCCAACAACACACACAACTGTCATGACGGTTAAACCTGAACACGGTCCTCAACCTGGTACGGGTCAGTTACACATCACGTACCACAAACACAACTCGCGGTAAGCTATCCTCATCTAACTGTGATCAATCGGAAAGGTTATCCAACTCGCGATATTTCTCTTGACATCAAAACTAGTTCTCAACATCTGATCAGTCACTTCACAAGTCATCTCACCTGAATCATCATCACACGAGACAAAGGTTCTCAAATTCGGTGCATGGTTCAGTACCACCCCGAACTCTACCAACATTTAATTGGACGAACGACGTACAACAACACAGACCAATAGAACCTCTCACTAGCACTTGGTCAAAAGTAGGCGTCCTTCAAGACACCACAATTGAACGTACGATAATTACACTCGACTGCGACACACGATCCCAGATCGATCGTTAAAGGTCATCCCAACCGGCGGTATCCTTTATGTCGTTCACGAGCTATCAATCAACCAACTTATAGTCAAGTCCACCCAAGTCGCCCTTTAAGGGGTAAACAACACATACTGAGATCTTGAAAATCTTGAATAGTTTAGAACTCGCGCGGTTCCGTCATTCGCTACTTGACAAATTAAAACCCATAACGGTTAGCTCTTAATCTTTCATGTGCTCACATGTGGCACAAAATCCGACATATCATACAATTGCTCGTTCAGTGCCATCTTGTTACTGGCCTGAAAGCTTGTGGGAGTCGTCCTCAGCTATCCGTAGCTGGATTTCAACGTGAGACGCTCTCACTTATAGGATGTAACTTCAAGGTTATGCTTAGTCCTCGCGGGACATTAGCGTTCGCTTTTCTCCTGTTGGTGGAGATCTGCTTTGGTACTCAACTCGCGTTCTCCGCATTCTTCCCCGCTGGAAAGTCATCCGATTAACTCTCAGCGTTAACCGTTTGTTCCGGGTGAACTGACGGCAAACCGATTAGTCCTTCTGAAAAGAACGTAAGGGACACATCTTGATTTAGTTTCTCACATACGGCACCCACTCGTGCAACCTTCGTTTGCTAACAAAGATTTTGAACAACATCGCCTCAACGGTTCGAATCTTTTAACTTAAGTCCTATAGCGGGGTTAGAAGAAACTGTCGATCACGACTATTGTGGGTATGGGCCCACCACGCTTCCGCTGCGCTACTCTGATCTTATCGTTGCTCGGTCATCTCCGGTGACCGGTCGGACCATTTACTAGTCAAGGCTGCGGCCTTTCACTGCTCGGCATTCGTCACTGATGGAGCTCGATGAATGCTTGCTGTTTCAGCACTCGGTTCTTACAATTCGATCCGCACTATCGGAGAAGAAAAGAACCTTCAATCTGACTCAGTTTGTTACTCCGTTTTCCAATTCCCACTGACGTTAGTCGGTACTACCATACCTTTAGTCGATGTGTTGAAAGTACCGGTGGGCTTAACAATGTTAAACTCGCTCGATCAATACGTCACCACGAACCAATACACCCAGTGTAATGCTCAAGTGTCAGCTGACACGAAATCCAAAATGCAGATGGTAACAAGACTCTACTCGATCTCAAGATCGATATCAAGTCCTCACTCGGGCTCGGTAAGTAGGTACGCTCGGCCCCGCCACATCAGAGGTCCTCCTTTCGATGGGATGAAAGAATTCACTGCTATGGCAGCATATTCTCTTGTCGACTCTCGTAGATCGATCTGTGGGACGGTTCGTAGATCCGTCACTCAACTGCCTTCTCGGCCGAGACGTTCCAACTGTTCGCTCGAGGGCAAACTGTGCCCCCGGGTCAGGTCCAACGGATGTTACTTATCCAACCTGTCGTGCCTCACCGGACTGGGTCTGTGAATTGAAGAATCCTGAGGTCCCCTGCCTCTACGGATTGCGACTCTCTGACGGCCTCAAGAAGTCTCTCGGCCTCGGCCTGGTCTTCCGCGCCTTGGAGGTTTCCCAACAAGTCTCTCTAACGCTAGTGTTTGCTCCACTAGTGCTGAATCGTCCACGGTTCTGAAGCAATGACTCAATATGTGCCAAGAGAACTGAGTCCCTTCTCAAATGCCTACGACGGCTCTTCTCGGTCGGCACCATCCCGGGTGTGAAGCGATACGGGGGCATGGACCTCGCCTAATACCCATAGACGGTCACCCCTTTTTACTGCAGATCCCTAACTGCTGGTGTCGGTCATCTCGAATAGATCGAAGGAAACAATGTCCCAGGGACAGTCCGCTAAACGGGTGGAAGTCATTTCCAAATCTGGTCCGCGCACGTTGCTTCCCGTATCGTGCCTCTCCCTCGGCTGGGGGGTTCGTGGAACATATTCTCCAACGAATATCCGAATACTTTAACCATATTAAGGTTGTGGGTAATCCAATCCAACCATAATACAACTGCCTCGGGGTCTAAATTCCCGGATCAAACTGGTGTACTCAACTTAAGAAAACTCCTGAGTGCCTGGGCCGTGTAACCGTTCACCTGGCCTGGCATCTCGGTAGTGACCGTGTCGGCGGTAGGCACAGACTCTTGTGCCGGTGTTGTACTCTCATGCTGAGCGCATCTAACACTGCGCGAACCACCTCAACAATCGGGCCGCTTGAGTCGGCTCTGCGACTGGAGGAACTCTAGATGATGACCCTACCGGTCTATCCCCGAAACTCTGGTGCTCTGTGGGAACAGCTCCCTGGGCGCTCACTGCCCCGGCCAGCACAACAGCTGGTGTCTGGCTCTGTCCCACAGCTGGACGGCTCTTGGTACTCTCCAGGATATAAATACGTGACACCTCGCCAGCTCACTGCCTTTAGCAACTATAGGTTCAAAAAGACAGTTTAACCCAAACACGACGTTCTCGTGCGTCTTCACCGGATCCCACTTGGATCAAAAGTAAGTCGTAACGTCAAAAGTAGCACTTATGTAGACAAGAGACCCACACCTCGTGCGTCTCACACAGAAAACAACGGTTCGATCAAGTACAGGGACGTTCACGCGCCTCTCACAAGTCACCCAAGGTTTTACAGCTCTTAAGCTTAGAATATATATACTCATATATAATCACACAAGTTCGCATCTCTATGCGTCTCACAACAACAATCAACGATTCAATCAACACACAACCAACTCCCACAGGAGGGTTCAATCAAATCAAATAAATCCACTCCCACTGGAGGATTCAATCTCAAGCACACCACACAAGACACAACGCAACAGGCATACCCCATGCTCGGTTATCCTTTCACAGAGAGGGGTTTAGTACTTAACACAATTCAATTCAATAATCACCCTTAACCTTTACTTCCCTTCCATGGATTCCCATTTCTTAACTTTCACCCAAACTTTTTCGTGTCGATCTCATGTTGTTACAACCCGATTCAGGCGTCCCCGAACCTCATTGTAACAACTTGGCATCGAACCATCACGCTCGACTACAGTGGCGCCCCTGAGTCAACCAGTGATGGTGTAAACATTTTAGTTCTACTGAAAATTCGGCATGACCCATTCGTATTTTCCCTTAACCCTCCGCTTAAGCGGGACAAGTACCACACAAATTCACAAGGCAAAAGTATGCAGAGTTCTCATGCTCGGCCAAAGACATCACACAGTCAATAAACAGAGTTCTCGTGCTCCTAAAGCACACAACGCAATCAATAAACGGAGTTCTCATGCTCCCAAAGTACACAACGCAATCAATAAACGGAGTTCTCGTGCTCCCAAATACTACGGGGTGCTCGTGCCCCAAACTCGCCACACACGGGCACACGGGGTTCTCGTGCCCCAATCTCACCACACAAGGGCATACAGGGTTCTCGTGCCCCAATCTCACCACACAAGGGCATACGGGGTTTTCGTGCCCCAATCTCACCACACAAGGGCATACGGGGTTCTCGTGCCCCAAACAAAGTTCTCATACAACGGGATACGGGGTTCTCGCACCCCACCCAAAACACTCAAAGCAAGCACACATGGAGTACTCATGCTCCAGAAAAGCAGTCGACCACAAGTCAACACTTGAACATGACCAAACTACAATTTGAAAATTTTCGAAGTGATCCACCAAAATGGCAACACCACCAACTGTTGGCTCACTCTACCATGAATGCATAGCGGGTCGATCGTTGACCGTTAATCCAATTCTGATCTCAACCATTCGGCTTCACCGATCACTAGGGAGAGGATACCAATCAAGTAATGCAAACATTGTAGTGTAATGTTCCATTTAGGACAACCATTAAAGCAACTCACGACTCAGACTCCCTAACTCTACCCACCAAATTGACTTCGGTCCGAGGTTTGAAAAATCAGTTCACAAGACACCTGTTTCAAATGAAACCAGGCTCTGATACCAAATTGTCACGCCCCAAATCCGGTTCTTGCCCGGACTCGAGGCATGACTAGAATAAATGATTTAAAAAGGCAACAACTCAACAATAAGTTCCTGAAAACTCCAATATGAAACTCAAATCCACAACAATTCGGTTTAAAACATGAATAACCCTCCAGGGGTGTAATAATAATCCTCCACAAAATCTGTTCCAAACATAAATAAAATAAAAGCGAAGTCTCTATAGACACCCACACCGAGAAGCTCCCGAGCCTCTACTCCTCACTCAAGCCTGTAACACAACAATAAACTCATAGGGGTGAGCTTGCGCTCAGTAGGGAAAACACATAACAAGGTGAACCTTAAACTCCATAAATCAACAGCAAGTCAACAAGATCCATAAATCCACAGCAAAGTCAACAAGATCCATAAATCCACAACAAAGTCAACAAGATAGCTCATAACAAATACGGGTAATAGGTAAACCAGCCAATGTCGTGGCACATGAAGTCTCCACCCTCCGATCCACATATGATGTGTCCTCTCGGATTTTCCCTCAAATCCAGAGGAGACGCATAACATTGAGGCGACCGGAAACAACCCTTCGGGGCGCTTAACATCGGGATTCTCAGAAACGTCTCCAAAGGATTTTATGTCCTTGGGAACCAAGGTATTACTCCCATAGGAAGCATACCCTTGGACAATTCAATAATAATCAGTTAATAATTGAATAACGCACTCAACCGAAACACGAAATAATCCAATCCCAACAACCACCAATTCATTGTCACACATAACTCACACATCACCAATTCATCACAACACACCGTACACGAATCACATACTCACAGCACACCAATCACACAATCACAACTTACCGTTCACTTACCAGCCTCGAACCAACGGGGCATCGATCACCTGATTGCACCGCCCGGCACAACCAGTCATACTCGATGCTCCAAGCAACCATTTAAGTAAATCAAGTAATCATTCAAATACATTCAATAGTCAAGTGGAAGCTTAATCAACCAATCATAAAAACCTTCAATCGAGCATTCAAATATGCAATTCAACTAGTTCCATTAGACTCTTTAGCCTATCCACTAAGCAACCAAACAACCAAGCATGTGATCCTAACACACAACTAATCCGAGGGCTTTGCCAAGGCCACTCTACCAGACAAACAATTCCCAAGTATTGAAAGCGAGTTACACTAGTGATTGGCGCCCTATTCATTCACCACTAGACAATTCCGGTTGTTAGTAATTGAAAGACAACTATTCTAGTTATTCGCATCCTATAGGCATATCTAGGACCTTTCCAATTTTATTAGCCTAACATGCATACTAAGCATCGTAAACGAGGGGTTAAGGCTTTCCCTACCTCAAGGTCTTCCTCTAAACTCTGTTGTCGAACTCGGTAGTAACAGCTCCGTTCTTCACACGGGTTCCGGTGTGGTCTTCGTTCTTCTAGCTCGGGTCCAAGTTCTTCGCTCTCGGGCGAAGTCCCGTCTAGGTTTGACACAAGAAACGTCCAAATTAAAACTGATAAAGTCCAAAGGTCTTCTGATGCTTAACTCAAACCTTGAAATCCTCACCTTTAATTAAATAAAGTTGATTATTTACTCTGATTTTTAAAATAGTTTTAAATGACTTGGGTTGACCCGGATCCAGACCCACTGCTGAGCATGGCCCGGCCCGTGAAGCATACTGGGCTCAAGCCCGTCTTCTGATGTTACCCGCCCCAAGGCCTTCTCGGCCCAAGGGTCTTCTGGCCCAAGGCGTGCTCGAGCCCGAGCTCGAGGGTGTCCTGGCTCCGGCGGCGTCTGCGGCGAGCAGTGGTGCCCTGGCCGCCGACCACCGCGTCAGACACGCTTGGAATCGAGAGGAAACGGAGCGGCGAGGGCGGAGGGTTGCTGGTGACGTCGTAGCCGTGACGGCGAGGCCTGAGACGCGTCCCCCGTCGTCTTCTTTCAGATCTGGAGAACCAGCTTCGCCGGCGAGGGTTTCGTCTGAAAACGCTCGAATCGAGCACGGAAATGGACGATTCCGGTCGTTGCGAAGTCGGGGAGGAAGATAGATGGCGTGAGGAGGGTCGAGACGGACATCCACAGCCTCTGACGCTCACGGTGAGTTCGGAGCTCCCGTCGACGGCGCCGGTTCGTTTGGTTCGAAGAAGAAGGAGGACGGGGCAGAGGGTTTTCTCTGGGTTTGGGGCTTGCTCGAGAAGAAGCAGACGGAGAAGAGGATGGTGGAGGTGGGAGACGTGGCCGGAGATGGAGGAAGAGCTCGGGCCGAGGCTCTGGTCGGCGAGGCATCGAGATAGAGGAGGTGCGATGGGAGGAAGACACGCCTCAGGATGCGTGCGTGAACAGTGGGAGCCGAAGAGGCTCGTCCCCCCTTTTGTTGCTAGGGTTGGGCCGCGCACTGCTCATGGGCCTGAGGCTCGCGAATTGGGCTTGAACCTGGCCCAATTCCTAAGCAGCCCAGCCTCCTCTTCCTTCATCTTTTTTTTTTGATTTTCTCTTCAAAACTTTTACTCATTGCAAATATCCACCTCGACGTCTCCTAATTCAAATTAAAACCTCTTTTGAAAGGGCGGGGTTCTACAATTCATATCTTTATCTATTTCATAGCATCTTGTTGGTTAATGGTATTAATTGCCAGCCGTGTCATCGTGTTAAGCCAGTTTTATTACTAAATTGGAGATTAAATTGTTTATGATTTTCCTTACTGAGCGTAAGCTCACCCCTATTGCCTTATTTATTGTTTGTACAAGCGTGCTTGGTGAGTAGTGGACTCGAGGCTCGGGAGCTTCAGGACAGTCTGGGTGTTAGCTTAGAGACGTGTTGGTCATTTGTATTGAACCTCATATTTTACGTACTCTATTTAGAGCCTTGACTCTTATTTACGATTTTGAACATATTACTTGAGTATTTGGTCGGAACTTATTTGAGCATTTAATCGATTTTATTATTATTTTGCTACTATTTAATTATCAGCTCAAGTCACGTCTCGAGTCCGGTCAAAACCGGATTTGGGGCGTGACAATTTGGTATCAGAGCCTGGTTTCATTTTGAACTTGTTTTCAAAACCTCGGACCGAACGTCAATTAGGTGGGTAGAGTTAGGTGGTCTAAGTCGTGGTACTCAGTGACGCAAGTTGGAACATCCGATGCGTAGAGTTGGAACGACATAAGTCTTGATTGTTTCAATGTTTGTTCAAGTTTGAATCTTTTATATCACAATGGTTGCATTGCTTGATTGGTATCCTTGCCCTATTGACTGTAAGTTACAGTGATCGGTGAAGTCGAACGGTTGAGATCGGGATTGGGTTAACGAGCAATGATTGAGTCGTTCTGATTTGGGTGTTGAGTAAACCGTTTGTTAAGTGTGTTTCCACTTGGTTGGCCGTTCCCTGATTGATAAAATTGAAGTGTTGAATTACTGAAGTGTTGACTTATTGAAGTGTTGACTGGTTTAAATTATTGAGCGTTATTTGAGGGTTAAAGTTGAAATGACGATCCGATTGGATATCAATTGAGTAAAGGGTAGAAACCCAAGGAGTACTTGCAGTATTGCACGGTGATATGTGTTTTGTTGATTGTGGAAACCTTGTGTGCTAAATGCCATATGAAATTGATAATTAAATGTCCCGCTTAAGAGGATGGTTGATGGAAAATACGAACGGGTCATGCCGAAATTTCTGTGAAACTGAAGTGTTTGCACTATCACGGGCTGACTCAGGGGCGCCACTGTAGTAGAGTGTGATAGGGGGATGTCAAGTGGTTACAATGGGATTCGGGGACGCTTGAATCGGGTTGTAACCACGTGAGATCAACATGAATGTTATAAGAGAAAAGTAAAGGGGTTGAGATTATGAAAAGAGTGAGACTTATGGGAAAGAAATTGAGGATATACCCTGTGGAACCTGGTGTATTATGATTTGAACCCCACGTGACGGGAAGATACCCGACCGAGACGTATACCGGTCTGGTATGTTGATTGTGTGATTGTTTGAAACTGTGCCTCCTGTGGGAGTTGGTTGAATTACTTGCTTGATTGCGTTACTTGCTTGATGTGTGAGACGCACAAGGTGCGGACTTCTTTGTCTAGATAAGTATTATATATGACTATACTACATATTATCGATCCAAGTAGGATCCCTATAAGACGCATGAGAACGTCCCTATATGATAAATCGAACCGCTTGAGTTAAATTGAAATGTGAACGTATACGTTTTAAACGCAAGCGAGTATATGAGATGTCTCGTGTTTACATCCCGAGAGGTACCAACAGCCGCCCAGCTGTGGGGCAGAGCCAAACACTAGCCGTTGGGCTGACAGGGGCAGCGAGTGCCCAGGGTGCTGCTTCCACAGAGCACCAGAGCTTTGAAGGTGGACCGTCAGGGTCACCACCTAGAGTTACTCCAGTCGCAGAGCCGACTCAGGAGGCCCCTATAGATGAGGTGGTTCGCGTAAACTAGCAGCTCTCAGCGCTCAGCAAGAGACCGCAGCACCGGCATTAGAGTCCGTGCCTACTGCCGACGCGGTCACTACCGAGAGGCCAGGCCAGATGGATAGCCACACGGCCCAGGCTCTCAGGGATTTTCGTAGGTTGGGTACACCGATCTATTATGGGGGTTCGGACCCCGAGGCGGCTGCAGTATGGTTGGAACGAATTACCCGCAACCTTGACACTTCTGGAGTTTCTGAGGGACGTCTGAGAGTCTCTTTCTCCACCTTCCAGCTCGAGGGTGAGACATATTATTGGTGGCAGTCTGTGCAGACCAGAGTTAGTGATGGCTTTCAGCTTTTCAGCAAACTGTTCCTGGAGCAGTACTTCCCTCGATCTGTTCGAGATGATAGACACCAGCAGTTCCTGGAGCTGTGGCAGAGAGGGATGACCGTCGCTGAGTATGCGGCAAAGTTCATATCCTTGTCCCGCTTCGCACCCGAGATAGTGCGATTGATGAGAGTCGTTGCAGTCGATTCGAGGGCGGGCTCATCCCGTCGATTGCGGATCGGCTTATTACTCTTAGGACTGAGGTGTACTCTACACTAGTGGATCATGCCTTAGCTGTGGAGAGGCATTTTCGTGAGACCGCCAGGGCGCGGGATATCAGGCCGAGGCCAAGTGGGTTCCTGAGGTCGTCCGAGGGACGTGATACGAGGAGGCAGAGAGTCTCTGGGTCATTTCAGCCACAGTTTCAGCAGGGTGGTATGCGTCGGGGAGGAGCAGTAGCATCAGTTGGACCTGCCCCGTTAGCGCAGCTGTGCCCTTTTGTGCAGACAATAGGGTCACTTAGCCCGAGACTGCCCGAGGAGCAGCGGACCCGCAGATCGACAGATTGATCGTCCATAGGGGTTTGGGGACAGACAGCGGGTTAAGGAGAGAGTGTGATATCGGTGCGGCCGACAGGGGCACCTTTCCTTGGCATGTCCTGATCGAGTTGGACTAGCACCTGCACCGAGACCCCAGCAGGCACAGCCTCGTCAGGCACCCCCTGGCCGACCACGACAGGCACAGCAGCCGAGAGCTCCGCATCAGGCGGCGGGAGCAGCAGCCCAGAGACACCAGCCAAGACCTCAACAACAGGTGGCACTACCACCACCACCGAGAGGAGGACCACCGGCATGGCAGGGCCAAGTTTATGCAGTCACAGATGCCAGAGCTGAGAGGAAGTACGCCGACCATGAGGCTACGTAGGGTACGTGTTTACTTTTTAATTCTCGGGCATCTTTTCTGTTCGACACTGGTGCATCCCATTCGTTTATTTCTGCTTCTTTTGCTCGTTTATTGGGATTGAGGGTGGAGTTCCTTAGTAGACTATTGTGTCTTGATACCCCGGTTACGGGAGAGGTAGTGCTAAGCACTGTATGCCGGGACTGTGAGGTCCGAGTGGCGGACTGCCCCTTTGTTGGTGACTTACTCATTTTGGAGATGACCGCCTTCGACGTGATCTTGGGGATGGACTGGCTCGCGAGATACAGAGCGACGATCGATTGCTATCGACGTCAGGTGACAGTGAGGTCAGGCGGAAGAGTTATTACTTGTGTCTTAGGTAGCAGAAGCAGAGTCCTTCTATCTGCCTTGACTACATGAGATGAGACTGAGGTCGTGCAGAGTAGCCGAGAGCTACCGAGAGTAGTATGTGAGTTCCCGGATGTCTTTCCGGAGGAGCTGTCAGGCTTACCGCCAGCGCGCGAGGTGGAGTTTCGGATCTACTTGATCCTGGGTACGGCGCCAATCTCGATGCACCGTATCGGTTTTCACCAGCCGAGTTAGTCGAGTTGAAGAGACAACTCGAGGAACTGCAGGAGAAGGGTTTCATCCGCCCGAGTGTTTCTCCGTGGGGAGCACCCGCCCTCTTCGTGAAGAAGAAGGGTGGAGCATTGAGGATGTGCATCGATTACCGGAAGTTGAACCGGGTTACGATGAAGAACCGCTATCCGATGCTGAGGATCGATGATCTGTTCGATCAGCTGAGGGGAGCGACGTGCTTCTCCAAGATTGATCTGAGATCAGGCTACTACCAGTTGAGAGTCCGAAAGGAGGATGTGGAGAAGACCGCATTCCGAACTCGGTACGGACACTTTGAGTTTCTAGTGATGCCGTTCGGATTGACGAACGCGCCAGCAGCCTTCATGGATTTGATGAATGGCATTTTTAGACCGTACCTGGACCAATTCGTCGTAGTATTTGTTGACGATATCCTGATCTATTCGCCTAGTGAGGAGGCACATGAGGAGCACTTGGGGATAGTTTTGACTTTGTTACGTACTCACCAGTTGTACGGGAACCTGGAGAAGTGCGAGTTCTGGCTCGCAGAGGTGAAATTCCTCGGACATGTTGTGCCCCGAGATGGTATCCTAGTCGACCCAGCTAAGGTCGATGCAGTTTCGAAGTGGGCACTAAGGATGGCAAAACGCCCCGTCTCCCGCGGGGATCCCCGTCCCCACCCTGCGTGGGGTGGGTTCGGGACGGGGGTTTTTTAAACGGGACGGGGTACGGGGATTTAAATGGGGACTTTGATGTGGATGGGGCGGGGACGGGGCAAGCAGTCCCCATCCCGCGGGGATCCCTACCCCGTACTATTAGTTTTAAAATAAATAATTTTTTAAATAATATATACATAACACATGGCTGCCACACACAATCACACACGGTTTCAGCATATATATTTTCTATTTTCTCTATAATTTCAGACTTGGCCGACGTAGATGTGACCACTGTTGAGGTATTTTATGTCCATGGATATACCATTCTTCTGCTACTTTGGGTTATTTTCAAAATGCTTATTTTTTTCTAAAAAAAACAATTCAAATTTATCAACAATCTGGTTCAGACACTTGTGTTTTGACATAGATTTTACATATAAAAATCTGAATATCATTTAAAATGGATCAAAATTTGACACTTGTGTATTTTTTCGGGTAATGAGAATATGGCAAGAACGGGAGTAGGGAATAAAATCCCCTGCGGGGCGAGAACGGGATGGGGAATAAAATCCCCGTTCCCCGCCCCATCCCCACGGGGTCCCCGCGGGATGGGGTCAACGCGGGGATGGGGCGGGGATGGGGCGACTACCGGTGAGGCGGGACGGGGACGGGGAACGCGGTCCCCGCCCCATACCCGCCCCATTGCCATCCCTAGTGGTCACGACCCAAGAACGTGTTTGAGATCCGTAGCTTCTTGGGATTGGCAGGGTATTATCGACGCTTTGTTCAGGATTTCTCGCGTCTAGCTGCACCTATGACAGCGCTGACCCGCAAGGGAGTAGAGTTTTTATGGAATGACGAGTGTGAGCACTCCTTTACCGAGCTGAAGGCTCGATTGACTACCGCTCCCGTTTTGATTGTACCGAAGCGAGGAGTAGGCTATGATGTGTATTGTGACGCTTCAGGCGAGGGACTGCGTTGTGTGTTGATGCAATCCGGGAAGGTAGTTGCTTATGGCTCGAGACAGTTGAAGATACATGAGCGCAACTACCTGACCCACATTTTAGAGCTGGCAGTAGTGGTTTTTGCTCTGAAGGGCTGGAGGCATTACCTGTATGGTGAGCAATTCCGAGTGTTTTCGGATCACAAGAGCCTCAAGTATATTTTCTCACAGCACGACCTGAACATGCGCCAGAGGCGATGGATGGAGTTACTTGAGGAGTACGACTTCGAGCTACTCTATCATCCGGGTAAGGCGAACGTCGTCGCCGATGCCCTGAGTAGGAAGTCGACTCACTGCATTGCTAGCATATCTGTCCGAGAGTGGGATATGATGGAAGAGTTGAGCTCCTTCAGATTTGAGCTAGAGGATGTCACGGATGGTATGACCTTATGTGCATTGGTGGCTCAGCCCACGTTAGTTGCTCGGGTGCTGGAGGCACATGTCGAGGATGCCGAGACGGCAAAGATCCGATAGAGGCTGATCAGCGGTGTTGAAACCGAGGGTTGGGAGCTGAGTACTGATCAGGGACTCTGTTACCGAGGACGATTGTTTGTGCCACGAGGTTGTAGGGACAGTGTACCACGAGGGTTGTATACCATATTTCCATGGTATACAATTTATGATTGTGTTTTGAGTGTTGCGGTGCTTGTGGTTGTGGTGATTTCTTTGGTTTGCTCCTTCGAGGTTGCTTTGGTTTAATGACTTTTGTCGAGTTAAGGTTTGAGATTGTTGGTCCGGTGAGTGACCGGGTAAACTGAGTATTGTTTTAAAATGGTTAAGTGTCGCATCGATTTTATCAACTCTTGTATTAAACATTAAACTTTAAACCTTGGAATTGCATCCTTTGTAAATCTGTAAAGAGGTGGTTTTTATGGATTTCCTTACTGAGCGTCAAGCTCACCCCCTTTACCGTGTTTTCTACAGGTAGTGGTTTTTACTAGGAGTAGAGGACATCGCGGAGCATGGGGCTAGCGAGGGTCCGGGCTTAGATTTATTTTATTGTTCTCGAGAGACATACCGTTTATTTTGAACTTATGTATTTGACTGAGCGTAGGACTCAGGATTTGAATTTCTGATTGAACTATTTTATTTATCTTTATCAGATATTACTTGTTTTAAACTGTTATTATTTAATTTCACTAAGTCACGTCTCAGGTCCGGTCAATACCGGATTTTGGGCGTGACAGTGATGAAACTTTTCTAAGTATGGGGACATGGCCATCGTTTACTTCTCATACTTCTGAATCCACATGTGATTGGAGTGCTTCCAACGACTGTAGAACTCACCGGTCTCGTGAACGATCAAATGACACAGATCATATAAGTTATACTCGATATTATATACCACCTACAATCATAAATTGTAAGCAAAAACTTTAGTATTTTTATATTCCAAAAAAACATGTAAAAAAGTACTTCACTTACACAATGTGGATCGAATAAAATTCATCGACAAGGAGGTGCTCACGTACCACATACTCAAAATCACATACATAATGAGGTCGAATAAAATTCATCAATAAGGATATGCACATACCACATACTCAATATCATCCATAATGTGCGAGACTTCGACATATGAGGGTACATACGTGCAACGGTCCTATAAGCTCTGAATGCATTCCAACTTTTTGAATGTGAAGTTCATCCCTAACACACCCGATCTTCGCATTCTCGGTCGGTTGTAGCGATCGTAATGGAGGAGGAATGATCAATCTGCATGGATGAAGTCTCACATTTTCATGTATCCGTGACCCAAGGTCAACTTCATGTGCCGAAGAAATGTTCTTTTTTTTTAGAATGAATGATTGATATTAAAATAGCGAGTGTTAAGCAGAATAGAAATAAAACACTGGAAAATAAATAACATAAAAGAAACGAGTTCTCACGATGGAGGATACTCAGGAAGAAAATTGAAGCGCTCAAGTCATCGACTACATCCTGAAGGCGCCTGGAAGGAGATAATGCGGTAGTGTCTGATGACACCGATACAGCTAATCCAGACTGGCGGAAGCTAGGACAGAGCAGGCCCCTTACCGTTAACAAATAATGGTGGACAGAATACCCCCCCCCCCCCATGTTGTCAGCGTGCGTCGTCCTCCCTTGTGTGATAATGGTAGGGCTCCAAAACGCGGGATTGCTGACCTCTGAGTTGGTAGGAAAGTACCGTGCCGGCTTTTAGTGGAACCGCTGCCACCTTACTTCCAGAGGGGTGGTACAACCGACTGACCCCCCTCTGGACCTCTTCGGACTCATTCCGCGAGGCGAGGGTGCTTAGATCCCCCCGCCACTGTAATTGAGTTTCCTTCTGATCGTGTAGATGGATCCCACCCGGCCCGATTTCGAACTTGAGTGCCCCCCATACCCGAATAGGCTTGAGCCCAACCCAAGTCCGAACCTCTCTGAGGCCCGAGGTGGGCGCACCTGAGGCCCAACCCAGGCCTGAGTCTTCCATTAGGAGAGTCACATAATAATGCACTATAATAACTGTGCTAAGCATCCTAATATTCAATTCAAAATTATTCCAAATTTCCAACACGTCTAAAATAAGCATTCCAACATTCTCACGATTCATATCAAACAAGTCATGAAACTCAAATCATTCCATCATTCTAAAGATTTCAATCCATGCACAATTTCAATACCTAACAATAATCATTATACCCTTAATTCAATTTCAATAACCTAACCCCAGAATTTCCTTAAAATCACTATTTTTACAATCTTAAAATCGATAATTTTTTAATCCCATAGACCTAACAATAATCTTAATACCCATAGTTATTTGGCCCTAACTTAGTTCATTACAATTATCTAATACATTATCCCTCTATAAATTCCTTATCATTACTAAAAATTGAAATTCAAATATATATATAAACATGTGAATTCAATAATAACTCAACTAGTCTTATATTAATTTAGCAAGTTTCTTTCTTTCCCATATTTTAGAAAAAGGCTAGAAGATGCTAGCATTACCATACATTTAAAGAATGAGTTTGTGGAGGAAGAATAGAAGAGGGAGAAGCATTTTGTAAGCATTAAAAAAACTTTATGGTTGAAGAATCTTAAGAGCAAGTGTGGAGCAGGGCACATGGGCATGTGGGGAGAAGATTGAGATCACTTTCTTATTCAATAAATATTGGATTGGAGCTTAAGAGCAACAAGAAATAACATGGATCCACCCAATTCCAAAGGGAGGAAGGGAAGGGTACCCCTCAAAACCTTCCAATAAGAGCATGTGATGAGCTTGTTGTTGGGCAGACCAAATGGGGTCCTATTGTAGGGCCCATACCCCACAACCTCAGGGCACACCCACCATGAGATTTTTGAGAAATGGGGACTAGTGGGAGGTGCCTCACACACATCATTCACTTTCTTAAGATACACTTGGCACCCAAAAAAGTTGAAGCTAGAAATCATTTCCCCATCAATGGATAGGTGACCCCAAAACCAATACCATCCCCATACATGTTTCCTTTGGAAGCTTGTACTCTCCAATACCTACTATACCCTTCAAATATAGCAAGGTTGCGAGGGAGAACATAGAGGTTATAGGGAATGGGATGAAACATAATTTTTGATGTAGGGTAAATTACTTGATATATTCTGTATTATACATATTTAATAGATAAATATTTCAAAGGTATTTCGTAACAAAAACATGTCCCGAATTAATACTTAATAACAAAATCCTCTTTCATCTATTTTCCATCCATTTTTAGGGATAAATTTAGGTTTGGAGAGAGATTTAGGGTTGAATTTAGGGGTTGAAGTTGGTTTTAGAATTATAACACTACATATAGTTTTGGAATTTCTGAAAAAATGAACAATAAATGGACGGAAAATGGATAAAAGGGGGATGTTGTTACTAAGTGTTAGTTCGGAGTATGTTTTCGTTACAAAATAACTTTAGAGTATTTATCCGTTAAACGCGTATAATACGGGGTATGTCAACGTAATTTACCTTTTGATATATACTATCTTGTATATTTCTTTCTTTGAATTTTAACAATTTTTTTTTGAGAAGAACAAGTTGCAATATTATTATAAAATGAGATAGTTTGATAGGCATACTGGTGTACCGATCGTACAAAAACAAAGCCAACTAACAAGCAGAAAGGAAAAGCAGAAAAATAAATTGTGCTCTGGTACTGGGGGCGGACGAAGGGGGTATCTGCGGTAGCGTCCAAGGACACCGATACAGCATGCTTCTTCCAAAGGGCACTGGGCGAGCCAACCGAGTGAAGGGGGAATACTGGTGGACCTACATCTCCCCCGGTGTGTCAGCGTGCGTCGTCCACCCTGGACTGATAATGGTAGGGCTCCTGAACGCGGGTGTGCTGACTCCAGACTGGCAGGGGAGACAATTATCAACTGATGATGGTGCCATCGCCATCCATCCGCCGGGAAGAGATCAAAATCGACCCACCCCTCCCCGGGCCACCTCAGACTCATTCCTGTAGGCGAGGGTGCTTGAAGCCCCCCGCCGCTGCTGCTTGTGACTCACCAATTGACGCTGTCGAACCCTCTGACTCGTCCAGAACATCCTCCCGTGCTAGGCATTTCTTCCCGGACAATGTCGGGCTCGCCTCCTTCTCCAACCATTCAGACGTAATGTCCTCAGTCCCCGTCTCATAGGCCTCATCCTGCTCCCTACGTGAAGCATACCGCGGGGACGGTGTGCGGGGACCACCCCGACCTCCCTTGTTTCTTGTCTCCAAGTAGCTCCAGTTTGTCCCAGGGATCGCCTTCCCATGCTTAGCCTTCTCAAGGGCCGACCTCGGGTCCCCCGGGGCTCGCAACGAGTGACCCTTGACCCCTCCCGCTACCGGGCACGACGGGAAAAGATGTCCCGCGCAGCTACATCCATAACAATGATCCGGTAAGTGTTCATAAGACACTTGGAGTAGCGTTCGTACCTGCGATTCCGACAGTCGGAACCAAACTTGGCTCTGCAGAGGCAGTCGGATATCCGCCCGGATCCGGATCCACATGAAATCTCCCTAGCATTGCCCCAAACCGTCCACATCCACTGTCTGGCATGTCCCCAGGGCACTCCCGATCCGAAATCCCACTTCTCTGTTCCAGGCCCCCACAGGTAGATTGGAGACTCTAGCCCAGAACGAGAAATGGTGGAAGCTCAACTTGCCCACCTGCATGTGAGCCCGCAGATCTGTAAAGAGCATCAGGGACTCCCAGAAAGCCCATGGCTCCCAAGCCAAGACACGCGCTCGCTCCCGCCCCGTGTGAAAAAAGAAGCCAACTAAACCCCCTTCGAGAGGTCTAGCGTCCACCTTCATCCCCCACAAGTCCTCCATTCTATCCACCAGGGATTTCCATAAAAAAACGCTTCGAAGTCAAAACCTTAGCCACGAGCGCAAACTGAAACTGCCCTCCATCCTTAGCGATATCCCCAGTTGGGATCACCACTTCCTTAATACAGAGCGACGAGAGACGTGTACCTAGACCAGGCACCCCCCCCCCCCCCCGAGGCCCCACCTAGCTCCCCGAGGGGATCCTCACGGCCTCCCGAACCTAGCAGATCGTCCGGTCTTCGGGCTTGTACCACCGGCTCCGGCCCCGCCCCACCAGCTCCATTCCTACCCGACCTGTAACGGGCCGCCCACCTTTCCACATCGCCCGGCCCAGATGGCCGGTCTCTACCACCCCGACCCGCCCGAGGGATCCAGTTCCCATGGCCCGGTCCACTCCGACCTGCACGACGCGCATCCCCCATGAACGTCCCCCATCGGCCCAGCCCAAACCGCTGCTCCAGATCCGGCTCCACCTCGCTAGGGTTGTCCCCTACCTCGGCCACCGCCTTCCCCTTCAGTCGTCGCCGCTCCTACGCCGCCGGAGACTCCGGCTGCGTGTCCTCCGAGTCCGAGGAACCCGGATCAGCATCCGACCCTCCGCCACGTCTGCATGCAGCAACCCCGTCGGGCATACGTGTGATCCCCTACGAGCCCGAGTGACCAGGCCCCTCGCCGGAACCCGACGAGGCTCCGCCCGTCCCCTCCACGAGCCTCCTCTTCCGTCCGCCGGACCGATGAGAACACCAGACCCGGCTCCAGTATCTCCCTCGCCGTCAACGTCACTGGCGTCGTCAGGGATCCACTATCTCCATCCTTCCCCACACCATCAGACGACAGCGGGATCACCGGCACCACCGCCAGTCCCATCACGATCGTCTGATCAGTACGATCAGGACGATCCGCGCCAACCACCCGTCCCGGCACCACGCCCGCGTCCACGACACCCGTGCCAGTCTCAGCACCACCCACGTTCATCACATCCTCCTCCAGATCGACCCACAGAGAAGGATCACCAGGGAGGCTGGAGAGTCTCGCCGCCGAGTTCTCCATCGCCTCCAAAAGCCAAGCCTAGGGTTTTCGCAGAGAGAACAAAACAAAGGCGGCTATTTTAACAATTAGATTAAGAATTCAAATAACCGTTTCAAAAAAAAGATTCAAATAACAAAAATACACATAATATTATTTATTGACTAGCTATAGGAAATAAATTTCACAAACTTAATTTGAGAATACAAATACCTATAAACTAAAAGGATATAAAACATTGACACCCAAAATAAAGATGTTGAGTTAATGATACAATAGAAACCAAAATTCTCCAGCCTATGCCAGACTCAAATCAATATAATAGACCACCACCTCTCAAACTGCTTATCAAATTACTCTCCAATTTTATACTATTATTTCTCCCCTTGTATTCTGGGTTTTCATAGTTTTCCTCATCACATGACCCTCCCTTTTTATCTTTAACTCAAGCTCAATGTAAGTTCTTCTAAGTTGACTTCAAAATTACATTTGGTGCAATTGAAACTAAGCCCATATCCAAGGATGAAGCCAAGAAAGCTCCTTGTTCTGAGATGTACATATATTACACCATTTGCTACACTTTCTGTCTCTCTCTCTCTTCTTGGAGAAAGAGGTGTGACCCATGAGAGTGAGAGGGTCAAGACTCAGTGTATAAGCCAATACCAACATCCTAAGCTCTCTCACACATTTTGGTGCAAAATTAAGATAGAGAGAGATCTTGAGAGTGTGAGGGAATGATTGTGTGCAACAGTGATACTAGGGAGGATCATAATCATCAGCAAATGGCCTACCAATCACCTTCTAGTACCTTCTTGTTCCAATCCCACCAAGATCATCATCATCATCATCATCATCAACAACAGCACAACCAAAGTGACCACTTTGCTTCCCTCCTTCCCCAGCACTTCCATGGCCACCCTGCCTTCTTGATGAAGAGGTCAATGTCCTTTGACCAGAAATCATGTGAGCATGAGGGAGTGAATGGAGGGGTTGGAGATGATGAGCTCTCTGATGATGGGTCTCAGCTTGGGGAGAAGAAGAAGAGGCTGAACCTGGAGCAGGTCAAGACCCTTGAGAAGAGCTTTGAGCTTGGGAACAAGCTCGAGCCCGAGAGGAAGCTGCAGCTAGCCAAGGCCTTGGGGCTCCAGCCAAGGCAGGTTGCTATATGGTTCCAGAACAGGAGGGCTCGGTGGAAGACCAAGCAGCTCGAGCGAGACTACGAGGTCTTGAAGAAGCAATTCAACTCTCTCAAACAAGACAATGATACCTTACAATCTCAGAACAAAAATCTCCTTGCTGAGGTAACAAAAAAATCGATTTTTTTGATCTGGGTTGTGTTTAGTTTTCAAAAACAGCAACTGGGTTTTGTTTAGATAATGTTTTTGTGCACTTCTCTAGGATGATTCCTTAATTAATCTAGTGGTTGCCTGTCCCATATTCAATTAGTTACTTTTAAAAGCCATTGTGTTCTCTAAATAATTAGCTGAATAGTGCTTGATTAGTTGATCTTGTACTTCAGAAGTGTCAGTGTTCTTTGCTGATCCCAATATAATTGCTATATGATTAAACAAACATGTTAACATGTGAGTATCCTATTCCTAGTACTTGTTTTGGTTTTAAGGTGATTTGTTTACAGTTTGCCCACTTAGGCTAGTCTGATGGTGAAGAGTTTTTCACGTTCTCATCTCCCATTGAGGTCACACATTCGAATCTCAGTAGAGTTAGATTAGGCTAAAGTAGGATTTTCCCGATACAAAAGGAAAAACTAACCATATGTATCTGGTTCTATTTCCGCAGCTACTGCAACTGAAAACTCGAGATTCAAACGAAAGAGGAGGGATGGGGCTTAAGAAAGAAACAGATCAAGGTTCATGGAGCAATGGAAGTGACAACAGCTCAGACTTGAACTTGGATATCTCCACAACACAGGTGATGAGCAGCCCCGTGTCGTCTCAGTTGAGCACAAAACACTTGTTCAACACGTCCATCATAAGGCCTACAGGCATGACACAGTTCCTCAACGGCTCAACCATGAAGATGGACCAGGCTGTCCAAGACGACAACCTCTGCAACATGTTCGGTACCATTGAGGATCAACCCGGGATGTGGACATGGCCAGAGCCGCACCATTTCCATTAAGATCAAACCATGAAATTACTTCAAAATATGGACATCATTGAATTATGCTACATGTTTTTTTTGTTTCCTTTTGTTATTACACTACATGTTTTTGTGTAGAGACTGGTTCATAGAGATGAGTATGGGGAACAAGTTGGCAATGAATAATAATATACACTTCCCTTCCCATACTTTTTTTCTTCTTAAAAGTTTGATTTGTTAGGTTGGATCATAGAAAGAAAAATTGTTAGGAGATAGGGTGCATGTGCCACTGAGTGGCTTTACAGCTCTGGCACATAAGCATGGACCTTACAATTAAAAAATATATTAAAAAAATACAATTATATATATTTTTTTATTAATAAAGTTTTATAAGGCTTTATTTCAAAATGAGATATAGACAATATTTACGAGGACAAATAAAAATCACGAACTACAAAATTTCAAAAGTATTAGAGCTGGAAAGAAACCATATGCATCCAACCATAGACCAGTTAAAAACACAGAACAAAAACAGAACGACATAACAAACTCATTAGCCTAACAAACCCAAACAAAACGACTTGGATCTAAATTAGCTCCTACGATTCACAAAACGAAAACGTACACTATTTATTTTATAAGTTAATGTATTGTTTCATGGATGCTTTGGAATCATGGTAGTGTAGAGGTATTAATATTATATTGCATGCAAGTGCTTTGAATTGAAGAAAGTTGCTGTCATGAACACAAACTTGGGCTGCTTCATTGAACAGTGATGAGGAATGTATTAAAGAATGTCAAACATATCGAGCAATATCAACATCAACTTGGAGAGAGAGAGAGATTCCAAGGAGAAAGATGCCAAGGAGAGAAATGAGAAAGTATCTTAAAAATGTTGAGCCTTCCGTTTAAAATCCATGTGACCTACTGCAACATATGAACCCATCTCTTCTCTCTCCTCAGTATCATCGGTTCATGTTTTATGACAATACTTGTCAAGTTGTTGCTTTGTTCTGACAACATTAGAAACAGTAAAAAAAAATTCAGACAACATAGATTTCCCAATGATAAGGTTTGAGTTTGACTGGGGGTTTGTATAGGTTGCAAAATAGGGCGTCAGCAGTAAATTATTGTGTTTTGTGTGTGTAAAGTATGCAATGATTAGAAAATTACAGAGATCTCTAGGCGTAACAGATATTCCCGTTGTGTTTCTGATTGGGGTTACAATATGAAATGAGTGCGTCGCACATGATTATGAGATTAGTCAACTGCTTCAGTGTTTTTAAATCTCCTTTTTAGACTAACTAATCACCTGTCGTTGATTATGCGATATACGCGTTTAAACAAGCAAGGTATGTTTGGTTTGGTTTTGACTGTTTAATGAATAGAAGATTTTTAATGGCAGGGAGACAAGATAGCAGAGAGGAACTCCTCTTGCTTTATTCGGGTTTATTTTTTTTATAGTTGTGGTGATTTAAAACTTAGCTATATATATATCACAAGACCACTAAGAAAAGAAAATATGATATGAGGTTCGAAATCATTTGCATTCAAAACAAACGAGAAGGAGAGAAAATCGTGGCTCCTGTGAGTAGTGGAGTGAAAATAGTATATATCACAGAAATACAGTATAATAAACTAACAAACACAAGTAGAGTATAAAAAAAGAGTGAATCCTTTTTTTTGACTAAAAGATACACATATTTTATTAATTATATATATATAAAAAATCTTTACCATGTATAGAAGTCTAAAAGGTCTCTTTATAAAAAAAACTCTTAGACGAATGAATCGTGATAATCGGTGTTGGAAGAGCCATAAAGGCGAACTGAAATTAAATCTAAAATATGACGAAATCAATTATTGTTGTTCAAGGTATTGCCTATATGTTGCATACTCTATATAGTGCGACCGAACTTGATGTCATCAGTTTCAGACGGAGGCACTCTTGCCAGATAAAATAAAGACGAATTCAGATAAAATAAAATAAAAAGACTCACTCGATTAGCCAGATACATTATCTTGTACTCTGTAGAGCACTGAATTCTTTTTGTCATTGACCATGTAAAGACGAAATCAGATAAAAAAAAAGACTACCTCGATTAGCCAGATCCATAATCGAGAGAGGGGTCGAGGAGGGTGCGATGGTGGAGGCCAGGGAGGAGGACACACCGGTGACGGCTTTAGAGACGGCGGGGGTTAATTAGGAGGGTTGACCCGATACAAGGAGGTCGCGAGGTGAAGTCGATTGATGGCAAGGTGAGCCAGACGAAAACCATCGGAGTTGCAGAGGGGGGACGAACAGGATCGGGAGACACATCTTTGGTGGCGGGAAAGAGCCAACGTCTCAGTGGCTAGAGGCGGCTCGAAAGGAGCCCTAACAAAAAAAAACCCTAGCAGAACTCATGAGGAGAGGCGTTGGGGAGAAACGGGTTGTGAACTTCATCCAAGTAAAATTGTTGTCGAAAGCAAACCCATAGAGTGCGAATATGAGGAGAGGAGCTATGGCAGAAGTCATGGGCTTAGGCGACGCTAGACCAGAGAGAGAAAAAAGATTAAATCTTTACTTGTTATAAGCCATGATATCGATTAAAATATTCACAATATAATAAAAATATATATACATTTTTCTAAATATATGATATTCATACTATCATCCATTTATTGGATATTTGTAACAAAAACTACCATATTTCACTTATTCTATCATTATTATAACGACGATCAATAAATTGAATAGTCATTCTTTTCATACTAATCAGAAATAAAAAATGTTATATAGTAATAAACGCAGATCAAATAAACTAACAGAAAACCGTGTGATGGCTCTCTCAACCGGCTCTAAGACGTCTCCTCTATCTCGTTCCATGTCGGCGGCGGCGTGCATCTTCTTGGGTCACATCCCGTCCATCGACCACCAATCAACCACCACTACCTCCTCCCTCATCTCCTCTAGCGATCACTCTCTGGATCCCCTCTAGGAACGGACATGGTAATGGATCAAAGAATAAGGTCGTTACCTCACCACTATTTGCGGTGGCTCTACCATGGTGTCTTACCTCTTCCCTCGCTTTACGGAACACCAGTTCCATTGGGAGGACAAAAAGGGTTTCGGTGACAAGAGAAGGTCGGACCCGACCACTATATGGATCCTTGTACTATGTCCTTTCAGCACCCCCGCCCACCCCCCGATCTGGTTCATGGGGATTGGGATCAAGGACTGATCTTGAAGGCGTGGAAGAAAAAGGAAGACGGTGGTGTCTCCTCTGGAGTGTCAGCAACAATCGATGGAAGTTTGGCGGCGGCTTTGTGCGGTCGTGGATTAAGAATAGGAGCTCATGTTGGCCCAAACAACCAAACGAGGTCTACTACGCAGCCTCGCCAGGTCCAATGAGTACTAGACGGGAGAGCGGGACACTGTTGAGGAGACACGTCCCGTCCCAATAGGATCTGGCCCAACCCGATCCCAAGCATCCCCCTTTTCCTAGGGACCTCCTCGTATGACTGACATCATCCTCACCTTCCACCAAGGGTATCCACCGAGGGACCAGTGTGTTCGTTAGACAAAACAAGTCCATCGAGTAGAGCTAGGAAAAGTGCAAGATGTGATAGTAGCGCGCCTCCATTGGAGTAGGGATCTACCACCTAAGAAGTCACCTAAATTAGTCGGACATTTTAGTTACAAGGTCAGCGTTCAGGATGTCTGGCACTAGGCCTCACCCTTCCTTCCTTCCTATTTTCAATTATGTTATCACTCATCTTTTCCTAATAAAGTTTCCACGATTACGCTAATAAAACGCAAATCAATTAAGAAATTAAAAAAAAAAAAAAAAAAGCTGAGTACAACCCCAGCTCCCCCCTGTTCTCTCTCATCTTACACGACTATTATGGGTGCTACATCCATGTATGTTGTGGTGATTTTTGCATTAGAGAAACTTATGTCGTTGGTTAAGACGGTGTGGGGGACTTCGAAGGTGGTCTCTTGGCAACGGAGGGTGTCACTCACCTTATTTTAATTGTCAAGTTTCGAAAAAAATTGTGCTATTACTCACCTTATTTTACATTACATGAGCAATATTAAGGGCTAAATTTGTAACTAATTTTACGTCATTGCTTGCTATATTAAAAAGGCTTAACTTTTATTTAGTTTGCCATATATTTGTTATAGATTATGTAAATTGATTATTAGAAATCTATTTGGACTCTCAATCGCGTTACTCGCCCGGACTCGTAGTCCTCTTTCTCGCGCTTTTTTTCCCTGTTTTTTGATCGCGCACGCCACTTTGGTTTTTTGCTGCGTTTTTTTGTGCGGCACAACTCAAAAATACCGCGCAGATTTTTTTTTCATCCTTATCGTATTTTCGGTTGTTTCTTCTCTCTCTCGCACCTTCATCGTTCTTATCTTTTACACGTTTTCATCCTTATCCTCTGGCAGTTTCACGATCTTATCTTTCTAACAGTTAATTTCTCTCTCTCATGGAATCGAGTTCCTTTTTAATCCACCACAGACAATGTTATCATTGTTGTCGATTACGCTCAATCTCCTCTCTGTTTTCGATTTCCTTTTCCACCCATGGTTTGTGGGTTTTGTGTGTTTGATGGAGAAATTCTAAAATTGGGTATAGTGTGTTTCACGTTTATAGTGAGGAAATCGGGAGTTTGGGCGACTTGCAGTGGCTGTCGGAGAGGAAGGGTCGGCCGGAGAAGTTTGGTTCGTACTCGGGTTGCAGAATCTCGGGAAAAATTGCCTTTTGAATGTGATTTTGCAGGTAATGGTTGGTTTGGGCAAATGGGGTTTTGTTGGTTTTGATTGGAAATTTCTGGTCACACCTCAAGCTCTGATATGTTTCCATTATTTTTTCGTGCTCTACGTGTGAGTGTTGTTGGATCAATACAAGCCATTTAATTCATTCTGCTACTATCTTGACTGGAGCATAGTGATTGGTAATCTATTTTCTTATTTATTTATTTTTTTGAACAATTTTCTTCGATTTCATATGGTTGGTTTGTTTTGGCGGAATCGGAGGCTATGAGTTGTGCTTTGCCGATGTCCTCTCCCTTCTGTTCTGATTTCCTTCTTCGATTGTCTCTTCCACAGTGTTTTTATGATTCTCATATATTAATTCCTTTTAATACCTGATGAATTTTAGTTCTGTAAAGATCATATTGTTTTGTCGCAACATATGGTGTGTATCTGTTCCGGAGCGATGGACATTTTGGGGAAAATGTGTTGCTGGTTCAGAAACGGTCACATTGAAGCCATTTCATCAGAAATTTTTATGCAGAACAGTGGTGCTACAGTCTCGAAAATTTGCATGTCCATATGGAATTGTAATTCAATTTCTACGATTGGAAAGGTTGGGTTCAATTTGTTTGTGTCGGACACTCTAGGTTGTCGGCTCTCGCCATACTGGCTTTCAATTAAGTAAGTTTCATGAAACCTCCAAATTAGCCCACTTTTTGGTTATCGAGAGGGACAGTGACAACCTCCGTTTTCTTAATTTTCTTAACTCAGTCTTTGTAATATTTTACATAAATTGTAGAATCTTTTGAAACCAATTTTCTACTGTTTTGATTATGTTATATGTACACACAATGCACTTTATATTGTCAGTGCGGTATGGGAATTTGTTTTTACATCATGATGTTATTGTAAGATTTTTATGAAGATATCTTCAAGGAGCTGAGCAAGTATGGTGAAATTGAGAGCCTGAATGTTAGTGACAGCTTGGCTGACCACATGGTTACTCTCTTTGTTCAGTAATTAATTATTTTATGAGGTTTCTACAATTTTTTAATGCGTGGTTCATGAATAAAATTCAAATAGTGTTTTTTTCTTTCCTTTCATCTTCCCAATTGAATTTTATAATTCCCTTGGAGAATTATGAATTCCTGAATTTCGTTTTTGGCCTTCATACGTCTTTACTCATTAAGTTTATTGATTAGTCGATTAAATTTATCATATTATTGCCATTGGTTTATACTATGTTGGTGTATGCATTTGTTTTTATCTTTTAACAGCTCATGTCCCCTGTTTCTTATATTGTTTTGAAATGTAAATTTGTATTCAAATATTTTCCATCACTGCTATAGAGGAATGCATTATGAAGTTGCTTTATGAGGTGTGTTGCAACTTACTACCATATAATTTTGTTGCTAAGATAATTAGTGATTTGTCTGTCTATTTGGATATTCTGAAACCTCTGATTTCCTGTTTGTTTGCTACTGAAATTGAAATGTTTATTTTACTAATTGGTACAATGATGTAATTTGCAGGGTTGAAAAGAATGAAGATGGTAGTGTTGCAGAGGAGGAAGTAAAATAGGTAATATGTTATTTCAGCTGTCTCATTGATTCCTAATTCACTTGAGCCCTGATACATTTTTGGTGCCATGGAGCTAGACCAGTGAGCTGTTACGCTTTCTTCAAAGGATGGCTGATTCCAAGCCCACCTCCTGGTTGTCATTGTTGAAGTTATTGCATATGTAATTGGAATCTGCCCTACATCAGTTGAATACCAAAATTGTTGAAGTTCTTGCATATATAAACTGATTTAGTGGCTTATGAAACTCCATGACCCAAAGCATCTTATCTAAGTAGTGAAACATTGTGTTAACTAAAAACTGTATCGATCAATGTTTTTAAATCTAATGTTAAGTGGTGGTTTTAGTGTTACTGTAATTTAATTTTGTTTGTGGGGTCTTAATTTGTCTGGATGTTATTATTTACTGTGTTTGATGATCTTTGTTATTTTTAAGTGTTTAGTTTGAGCAACCCAGTAATCAACCTCTTAAGCTTATTATGAGGAGATAGTCTTTCATTGTTTGTGTTTGATAATGTGATTTAAACCCTCGAATTCTTTTCAAGGTGTTTTATTGGTACTGAATATTTTTCTTCATAATTGTTTTGGCAATAACTTAATTTAGCAATATTTTCTGTTACTACATATTCGACTCTATCAAATCTGAAATCATGAATTAGAGTAGCAAATTTAATTCCATGATAGTATTGAAGAATTAGAAAAGGTCCTGAAAGATCTTCGTTTCATTTTATAATTGGGCTTTTATGAGACTAATTTAGTTTTTTTAAAGACTAGGCTCTGTTAATTGTTTGTTTTTCATGCCCTGTTTGTCTGTTTTAAAATCATCTCTTTATTTTTTTTAATCTTCCTTCCTTTTCTGTGCATGTTAATTTAGGAAATTTATTTGTGAACCTGTTTATATGAGCGGTTGAAGGACCCAAAGTAGATGATAATTTGATAATCCATGTCCTCTTACAATTTGGCTCATAATTATAGTGTTTTACTGTTGTGTATGTCAAAATTTTATTGGTCATCCCTCATAAATATACTAATCAGTTTTCTTTTTTAAATTGCTATATTGATTTCTATTATATCATTTCTTGATTATTTCTTTTTTGGTACAAGAAGTTCATGAGTTGAATTTAATTTACCAACTGCCTATGATTTGGATGTTTTTGAAGACAAGTTTGTACAGTTATGGTAAGAGCACATCTTAGATTATTAGTATGATATATATAAATTTACACAAGCAAAAGAAAGAAGTTTATTTAAGATATGTTTATACATTAACTTATTGTGATCTTTCATAGCCATGTGGTGTAGATTAATGAATATTTTGATGATGATGGTTTATGTAGCACCCTCTGCCTTTAATTTTAAGTATGTGTGTTCAACTTTTTACTTAGATTTGGATTTGTTTTTAGTTTGTTCTTTTGTTTAGTATTTTAGAGCAACTTATGATTTTTCATTTCCTACCTATACAAGTGCGTAAATCCTGTTTTGTTGAATGCTCTAACAACTATTTGGTTGCAATATATTTTTTATTTTTGCAGGTACAAATATATCAACGCAGTCCAATAAACAAAAATGAGGGACGATCCGGCCTGTGCTAGAAACCTTATGTGAACGGATGATATAAACATCTCCCTTTAAACTTGAACCTTCATAGTATGGGAATGATACATCGAGATATTAAGGTTTGTTTTTGGCATCCATGTCCTTGACTACATTGCGTAATGGCAGCCAGAGAACTTGCTACTCACTGCAGAGGGACACATCAAGGTTGATGATTTTGGAAGTTAAGCCTATGGAGGATAGTTGGATAACTGTTATTCTAAATGCTGCATCGGGTAATATGAAATCCTACAATGTTAGATATATATCACCTTGAAATGAACCCTTTGTTTAGTCTTCATCTTTGGATACCTTGTGCAGATGATAAGTCTTGCACATTTGTGGGGACAATTGCATATGTCCCTCCAAAAGTCCTCGACTGAAATTCTTTATGTTTTTTTTCTTCTTTTTGTTCACCCGCTTATTGCATTTTCATGTGTTGGATGATTGTATGGTCATTTTGTATATACTCGGATCTATATGTTTGAACAGAAATGATCTTTGGGCTCTTGGTGTTACTTTTGTATATGTTTTAATAAAAATTTATAGCCCCGGATGTTACTTTTCCAAATTATTTTTCAGATGAAGCTAGAGAGTTGACCAGTTATTGGGAAGCTGCAAGTGACCTTCATTTTTAGTATAAGATTGTTTATTTGCAAATGCTATATGGTTCTTTGTTTAATTTTGCATTGCAGACCATGTTGGAGATCATATTTTCCAAATGCTCAGGTCCTAATTTACGTTGTTGATTCCAGTGACACTGAAAGGCTGATGATAGCCAAAGATTTGTTGAATTCCTGTGACACTGAAAGGTTGATGATAGCCAAAGATGAGATTCATGTCATCCTTGAGGTTTGATTCTCTCATACTTATGTTCAATAGTTTAATGTAGTTTTTAATGAAATTGTGTCGGCATTGCCTTACTAAGTTATTGCATGCTTAATGATGTAATGCTAAGAAATGTATGCTAATAAGTTGGTATAACAAAATGCAAGCTTCATTCTATCATTAATTCTTTTGTCAGGAGGAGAGTTGAAAGATGCAGTTGCTCTTATTTTCGCAAACAAGAAGTGTAAATGAGATATGCTATATATTATCAAAGGGTTTGTACTATAAATGAGAGTTGAAAGATGCAGTTGCTCTTATTTTTGCAAACAAGAATTGTAAATGAGATATGTTATATATTATCAAAGGATTTGTACCATAAAATTCTTAGATTGTTGATATTTTGCAAACAAGAAGTGTAAATGAGATATGTTATATATTGTCAAAGGGTTTGTATTGTAAAATTCTTAGATTGTTGATATATCCACTAAGGAAGGGTTCAATAAACCCATTTCGGAGGGGAGGAGAATGTCCAACAAATTGTCCAAGCCATTGACTTCAATCTCTTCATGCTTGCCAATTTCTTTCCCCCTATATTTGTAATTTATAGTATCACTATCTAATAGAAACGTAACAGCAAGCGTCGAAAGATTTGTTTATTTATTTAAAGTATGCATAGGTTAGTATATATACTATCGCTACCATTTATCATGATGTTATGGATAATAAGTTACTAAGTTTTATATATATGCAGCTTGATGCAGGAGCCTTTTTGTTCCATACCACTTATATGAATAGTTAAAGAGTATACACTCTATTGTTTTTTTTTGTTGTTAATTAGAGGGGGGAACGGCTACATTTTAGTTACATAATGTTGACAAATGTTTCAACTAAAGTATCCAAATGATGCATATCTTGGAACAAGATGGTTATTGAAAAATGCAATGTTGTCAATTTTTTCATTTTATTTATCTATCACCTAATATCAAGGGAAACGGTGGTTTTAATTATGTTTTTTTTTTTAATTTATTACCCTTGACTGAAATCTATATGTTGTCATTTTATTTTTCAATCACCTATTAGTAGGGAGAATGGTAATTTTAATTATGTTTTTTTTTTAATTTATTATCCTTGGTTGAAAAGTGTGCCAATAGTCATTAACATTCCTCGCAGAACCAAATCAAGAAAAATTGTGGTAAAAAATTACCTGCTTTCTTATTTTTCTTGATTTGGTTTTGCGTTTAGTTAATTGATGCTTTTCTTTCATATTTGTTTGAATGTTCTTCTAACAATTTCTAGAAAGACGACTTTCTTTCTTTTTCTAATGTGGTGTTTCAGCAGTTTTTAGGAGAGAAGAAAAATTGGGGCACCAATGGCACTGATTCGCTTCATGTTAAGACAAATTCTCGGCTCTTTATTTAGTGTTGTGGAATTAAATTTGTGATATGTTGAGCAGTAGGTGAGAGGGATGCAGAGAAGGGACTGGAGATGACTACGGCAGCGGAGCCATCGTTGTCGCCGTCCCCCACGGCTTTGTTGTCGGCTTCAACGTTGGTGCTTTCCAACTCTGGGAAGCGGATGGATCAAGCGGGGAAGAAGAAGTAGCAGGACCTTTCGAGATTCACTGAAAACGAACCTGAACCCATCAAGTTCCTCGGAATCAGATGGAGAGGTATGTTTTTTGTCTCTGTTGATTTTATTTCTTTATTTGTTTCAATCGCAATTTGATTCGTGATTTGTTAGTGTTGGGGGACTGGTGGGTTTTTTTTCTTCTGATATTCGTGGGTGGGGAAAACGGGGACAAAAGTTTCAGTATATAAATTTTTGAATGGAATAATGTTAGTGTTTTTGTTAGTGGTTGAGGAATGGTTTTTTGTCTTCTGCGAGGATGATGTTTTTTTGTTTGTTTTTGATGTTGTGGAAATTTGATATGTGATTTGTTAGTGTTGGAGGACTGTTTTTTTCTCCTGATATTCGTGGTTGGGGAAAACGGAAACAAAAGTTTCAGTATATATTTATTTTTGAATGGAATAATGTTAATGTTTTTGTCACTGGTTGAGGAATGTTTTTTTTTCTTCTGCGAGGATGGTGTTTTTTTGTTTGTTTTTGATGTTGTGAAAATTTGATTCGTGATTTGTTAGTGTTAGAGGACTTTTTTTTCCTGATATTCGTGGGTGGGGAAAACGGGAACAAAAGTTTCAGTATATATATATATATATATATATATAGTGATTGATTACGAAATCAATTTCAAGATATGCATTAATTAAAAAGATATGCATGATCCAAGGGCACAGATTGAAAGTTCTACGTTCTGACGAAGTTATAAGGTTTGCACCTGATACATATCCTCTCTCTATATATATTTGAATGAGATAATGTTAGTGTTTTTGTTACTGGTTGAGTAATGTTTTTTTTTATTATGTGAGGATGGTGTTTTTTTGTTTGTTTTTGATGTTGTGAAAATTTGATTCGTGATTTGTTAGTGTTGGAGGACTGTTTTTTTCCTGATATTTACACTTGAGGGTAATGATATTTTTTATGCAATTATCCTTTTTATTTTTATCACTAATGTTGGGTTCTTTTTGTAGGGAGGGGATGTCAGTGAGGCCCAATCACTACCTCACAGAGCCCACTCACACTACACTCTCCCTACTTGCCTGGACTCGCATTTGTTTTCTCGCATTTTTTCTCACCGTTTTAATCGCACACGATACTATATGTATTTGGATAAGTAATCACATGGCTTGCTTTACTTTCACTATTGATTATATCTTTTAGCTACTATATTGGTAACATTATTTGCATGTTTCGCATTTATGCCAACTTTGAAGTATATTTGCTTACACTTGAGGGTAATGATATTTTTTTGCAATTATCCTCACTAATGTTGAGTTCATTTTGTAGGGAGGGGATGTCAGTGAGACCCAATCGCCTACCTCACAGATTAACAACAAAAGATATGTGAGGCTTGGTGTCATGAATGCTTTGTCAGAAGCTTTTATAACCAAAAAAAGAGAAAGAAACGCGACGATCGAGAAAGAAAACGACGTTCAGCAAAAAAAACTGAATAGATTAACACAGAAGAAAAAAAGAACGAAAAGAAATTCATCCAAATGCAAAAATAAGATAATTGAAAATAACGTTTCAAATTTCACGAGATTCTGACTTTCGAATACTCAACCTACCTATTAATGTCTCATAACGTTCTGTATTTTTCTTTGACAAATAAGATAGCAGGCGCTCACGTTATATCTTTTAGCTGCTATAGTGGTACATCATTTCCCTGTTTCGCATTGTATGCCAAATTTGAAGTATATTTGCTTACACTTGATGGTATTGATATTTTTTTTTATGCAATTAACCTTTTTTTTATTTTTATCACTAATGTTGTGTTCTTTTTGTAGGGAGGGGATATCAGTGAGGCCCAATCGCCTACCTCACAGAGCCCACTCACACTACACTCTCCCTACTTGCCCGGACGCGCATTTGTTTTCTCGCGACTAATTCAGATTAGAACCAGACACGTGATGATGGACAATGAATTTTATTATAGTCTAGATGTTTAACATTTGATTATTTCATTATTCGGGGCATTTTATTGCAATTTAGATGTTGAACATTTGGTTATTTCATTATTTGGGGCTTATTTACCCTACTATTTTTCAATTTTGATACAATCTCATGATTCATATTACATTACAATATTTATGTTGCATCGGTATTGAAAACGGAGGTGGTATTTGATTTGCCTCTTTGAACATGATATGCTAATTAATACTTGTATTTCCTATTTTGATGGTATAGCTTGCAACATGCATAAAAACGAGATCACAAGATTGTAGACCGTTAGTATCATTTATTTGTCATGCAATTTGCATTACCTGTTTTCATTCATCAGTTCCCCTTTATTAAAAAATTGTGTTTTGTATCTACCAAATGTTCTCTTTCTTTTTGGATTAATGATGTTCGTTTATAAGTTTATTCAACATTACTGTCTGCTTACTATTGATATAGGCCCTTGGGGATTATACAATGGTGGTTAATGACTTTTCAATAGTACTGAGAGGATTTTTTGTTCTTTGTTTGTTGATTATGGGTTTTTGTTTGTCTTTGCTTGAAGTTCTGGTGGCTATGTTTGTGAAACATATTTGCGGGTGTCATAATATTCAAAAGGTTTTTACAATAATATAGATTTTTTTATTCTAATTTTTTTATTTGCTTTGTTTATACTGAAGTGAGCGATATTTTTGTTTATGTAGTGATTTGCATGGAGTCATTGACATTGAAACTATGGGTTCAGTTTTAGGCAGGAAAGACATGATTCAAGTGAGAAAGGAAAAAGAAGCGTCTATATATTTGTTGTTTATTAGAATATGTAGTATTATGGGTAATTTCTTATAAATTGATCAAAAAGGGTTGCTGGAGAGACCAGAAGGTACATTTTTATTGGTACAGTGGCAAATTAGAAAACATTATGAATTAGTTGATAATATTCTAGAAGGATCAGGTTCTGTTAACCATTCGTCATGTTTGGCTTGGTAGTAGATATATTTCGGTTACACAATTGAAACAAAATCTTATTTGTTTCGAACACAAACTCTAACTATTTATGCCCGTGATTTGCAGGCGAGAAAAAGGAGTTGTGGGAGAGGCTGGAAGTGAAAATTAGTCTGACTGGTAATTGGATTTTAATACTATCTTGGTAATTGGATTGGAGAATTAACGTATACTTGGTATCGAGCAACTCTCTCAAGGTTCTCACAAATTCAGCTTCCCTGCAAGAAGTCTAGCTTCAAAAAATACATCAGTATAGAGATTTCTACAATATTGTATTCATTAGTACATAAATGTCTTTATTTTGTTTTATGATAATTAGATTGTGGACCAAGATGTCAGAATTAGTGGTAATCTTATTTTAAGACTTTTATCGATCTTATTCTAACCCTTTTTAACGATTTTTATTGTATTACTTGGTTTCAAATAGTTTAAAAACCTAAATCTGATAAACTTGTGTTGTTCAAATGCAAAGACGAACCCCAAAAATCAGGATTTGTATTACAGCTAGCTCCGCGCGATAGCGCGGTGCAATCACCTAGTATTGATAATATCAACTACCATGTAATTTTAACACCTTGAGTAATTTGTTAATGTTTTTTACATTTTCTTGTGTGTTGTGAACTGAACAATTTCTAAAGTCTAATGTTTTGGCTTATATAAAGGTTATGAAAATTATCATTCACACACAATTTTGTGGTATATTTATTGTTGTCTCAATTGAATTTGTTTCTCACTTTGGGTTCATGTGCATCCATTAAAACCACTTTTGGTGGTTTGATATAGGTGGAGGCATCAACAAATCAAGTTGTAGATCAACGGACTATGAGTCATCCATTAATTCTATTTTTGGTTTATTCAATGTATTTAACAGGATATGAGACTATGAGTTTTGTTCAACTTTGTTTGCCCTACTCAAGTCTCCTAGAAAATTTTGTAATGTGCTTTCTGGTGCACATTTTGTAATACACATTCAAGTGTTTATTTTGTAATGCACATTCAGATGCACATTTTGTAATACATATTCAGGTGTTCATTTTGTAATGCACGTTCAGATGCACATTTTGTAATGCACATTTAGGTGTACATTTTGTATATTTTTTTTGAATCTATTATTAAACTTGGGCAACATATCACATCCTGTAAAGACCGCCCCGGTTAAAAGAATCAATATTTTAAAAATTGTAGGATTGGAACGTCGTTGGTTGGAAAACGGGTTTAATTTTGGGCCAATTACAAAAGAAGAAGAAGAAGAAGAAGAAGAAGAAGAAGAAGAAGAAGAAGAAGAAGAAGAAGAAGAAGAAGAAGAAGAAGAAGAAGAAGAAGAAGAAGAAGAAGAAGAAGAAGAAGAAGAAGAAGAAGAAGAAGAAGAGGAAGAAGAAGAAGAAGAAGAAGAGGATCAGGCCTGGACCAGGCCAGACTTGGGCCAGTTAGCCGGGTCAGGCCAAACACGCTAAGCCCAAGCCAGCCAAGCCCAGCCCGCCCTCAAACCCTGCTATTCATCCATCTTCCTCCTCACTTCCGCGCACGATTCCCAAGACACGCCGCCCTCTCCTCTCTCAGATCTCTCTTCCTCTCTCTCGTCGTTCTCTCTCTCGAAACTGCGCAGACCTCACCGAGATCTTCTCCTCCGCGTACGAATCGAACCACGCCGCTGCGAAATCGAGACGCACCGCCCCGAACTTCCCCGTGGTTCGTCTTCTCTGGTCTCGAAGTACGACGCGCCGGCGACTGAGGAAAACAGCACGATTCGTGCTTCCTCTTCGCCCCGTTCACCTTCTCCGACCACGCCCCACCGGAAAACCATCGGAGCCGAGCTCGACTTGGCGAGCTTCGCTGGAACGAGGCTGGCCGGGCGCCATCGCCGCTCGCATGCCGGAGAGAGCTTGAGCTCTCGCCAGATCTGAGACGGAGGGCATTGGACCGCGCGTCAGCCACCAACGTCACGGCCACGGGCTCGCCGGAGTCCTGACGCCCCTCCCAGCCACAACCGTTCCTCCACCGAGCTCACCTAACGCCGTCCGCCTCCCTGTCGAAGCCAGAACCCTCGCCGGAGTGACCTCGAGGGAGGTTGGAGCTCAGACCATTCTGACCCTTAGGCCTTGGGCCATGACGGACCTTGGGCTAGGACACGCTCCCGGTTGGGCCTTAGGCCAGGCCCAGATCTCTGGACTCGGGTTTGGACCGGGATTGAGTCGGGTTTGGGGCCGGGTCCAGGTCAGGCTTAGGTCAGGTCCGGATCTGGGTTCTGGACTGGATCGGATCCGGGTCGGATTCGGGTCCGGTTTTCGGATTCGGGTCGGAATCGGGTCAGATAGTTTAATTAATTATTTAATTAATGTAAATAATTTAAAATGGAGAATTTAAAGGACTAAATTGATAAATTAGAGGACTGATTCGGACTGTACCAGGACTGATTATCACATTTACCTGTTAAAATCAGACTTTGACTTCGCCCGAGAAGACTGGAGGTAGGCCCGGACGTCAGCAGCTAGGAGACGTAGCTGTTGGTTCTTCTTGAGGTATGGAAAGTAGCGAATACCGGTTTAATTACGGAAAGTTACTAGTATGTTGTTAGGTAAATAATAATAACCGGAAAGGTCCTAGTTGGCATATAGGATGTGATTCACTAGAATAACCGCTTGCAATTATATAATAACCGGACGAGTCTTAGTGTGAATGTAGGATGTGATTCACTAGTTTAGCCACTTTCAATATTGTGGGAAATTGTCGTGCTGGTAGAAAGGCCACGACGAGCCCTAGGTTGTGTGCTGATTGAAATGCATGATCTTGATTGAGATGCATGTTGTGTGACTTAGTGTCGATAAGATTAAGAGTCAAGACATATTATACTCGGTGTAACATGTTGTTGCTATGTGTGAGCAAGTGTGTCGTGACTGATATGATGTGAATCATTGGTGTGATATGGTCGGGTGAGTGATAGACTGACGTGTCGTGTAATTGTGGTAAGATTGTTGGGCTTGGTGAGCCGTGTTTAATCTGTGGCATTATGATGTGTGACATTATCTTGATGTGTGTTCCAAGAGGAGTTGTATTCCGGTATGGTACCTGCACTGAGAGGGTGTGCCGGTGTGGGGCAGTACCTAGGCCGAAGATATGGTCCCACGTATGCGCGGTCCCCCGGTGTGTTATTCCGGTACGATGCCTACATCGAGGGGGTATGCCGGTGTAGGACATCCAGGGCGACGGTTGTGATTGGGCCTACGGGTCGTATTGGGCCTACGGGTCATATTGGGCCGATAGGTCGTATTGGGCCGACGGGTCGTATTGGGCCGACGGGTCGTATTGGGCCGACGGGTCGTATTGGGCCTACGGGTCGTGTTTGGCACTAGGTGTCGTGTTTCTACCCCGATGATCTATGGTCCTTTGGGGACATTTCCGAGAGCTCCGATGATATGTGTCCTCTTAGGGATGTTTCCGGTAGCCTCGACGATATGTGTCTCCTCTGAACCGAGGGGCAATCCGATATGATACATTGACTTTCCGGTATGATATGACGGAGTCGGGCTGTGTACAGCCGGCGGAGTTCGGGGACTGCGGTACGGGACGTGTGCTGGTTGGTTTTGTGTGTGATACGTTTGCTGTTTGGCTAATGTTTTATTGTGTGTAAGCGGTCGTTTGAGTGCGTTGTAAGTTTGGTTATGAGACCCGGTTTGGCAGTTAGTTGTGCTGTACTAGTATGCCCTAATTGGACGGTTACTCGTGGTGGTGAGCCGATGTTCATTACCTTAACTACTTTTTCTACTGGGCGAAAGCTCACCCCTTACCTTGTTGTATTTCAGGTGTTGAGCGGGACCAGTACTAGCAGGATTCTCGGAGCTTGGGCGCTGGCGAGGGTTTTGGCTAGTGTCTAGAGACGTACAATTTTTATTACTGTTTTGACTCATTTATTATCATTTTTTACCGAGCTGTTGACTCGTGTGATTTTTCAGAGTTTTAAAATGATATTGAGGCCCTCTTTCTTATTTAAATTAATTTATTAATTATTGTTTTAAGTTCGCGTCTCGGATCCGGTCAAAACCGGATTTGGGGCGTGACACATCCATGGGTAAAGTGTTGTACTCTACCAACGGATACCAACCGTGGATAAAGTATGGTACTCTACCAACAGTTATTATACATGGCCCAGGTGGAAAAGAAAGGCAACGGATCCCATCCGTGGCCTAGGTGAAAAAGAAAGATAAGGTATTGAATCAGTGGCCCAGGTGGAAAAGTAAGCCAACAGATTGAATATGTGGCCCAGGTTTTCACTTGTCCAACGAGTACTGATATTCGTTTCTCAAGTACTTGGGCTACGCAACTTAGGCCACATACGGATATTACATCCTAGGCAACGGATAAGATTCGTTGCCCAAGACTGGTCCATCAGTAGTGTTTTTGTTTGAAACCATCGGTCGTTTTACAATTTTAACCGAAAACATCAAGAACAATAGATATGGAAGGGAGAGATTGAAAGTTAGGGATTTGAAAAGGCGAGGTTAGGCGAAGACGACACAGATTTGTAGTCACTCTATTTAAGAAGAATGGGAAAAAAAGATGAAGAAACATTGTGAAGTTAAAAAAGTGTTGTTGAATGTCGCGTGAGACAAAAAGAAAGAGTTGATTAAGATTGATACTAGAGGTTACTCCATGTAAGAACCGCTCCCGGTCGATCCCGATCGAACCGGTGACTTTTAAGACAAGTTTGACTTTCTGCTGGAAAAGTCAACTGAGGACTCAGGAGGTCACTCGGGACTTTTTCGGGGCCCAAAGGGCTCAGCCGTCATCACGGTTGGCTTAATTGGGTCGTTTCCATTCATGTAAGTGTATTATTGAAGTAAGTCAAATTTGGTCAAAATCGGACTTTTTATCGACTAAAACAATATTAATTACGGTGCTGGAAATTAATTTGGAAAGCTAGAGGACCTACTTGGACACTTGTCATCTCTTGGTTAGAAGAGAGAAAAGGGAGTGGTCTTGGACCACTTTGCCCTCCTAAAAGCTCCTACAAGGGAAATCTATCTAAAGGGCTTTTAGTAATTCATCACCTCTAGGTCTTATATGGAATTGGAAGACCAATTTTGATTCATTTTTGTGGTGTAGCCGAAATTGGGAGAGAAAAGAGAGAAAGAGGAGCTCTCATGGTGTCTTGAAGAAGAAGCTAAGAAAAAGGAGCAACTTGGAGCCATCTTCTACCTCTCCCTTCTCCATTTCATCATCATCATCATCATCTCCATCTCACTCTTCTAAAGGTAATGGAACTAACTTCATCTCTTTTCCATTCATCTCATCTCTTGGGTTTTGGTTTGAGTTTGTTAGAAATTGTTGGATTTGATTGAAATGAGGTTAGATGATGTTGCTAAGAAGCTTTGATGGGTTTGTGATGGAAGACTTTGGATTTAAATGGAGTTTTGATTTGATTTTGATTTGGAGAATCCTTGGAAACTTGTTATTTGTTGATTCCTACCATGGGTAGAGGAGTTTTGGAGGTTTATGACTGTTTTGAGGGTTGGAGATGATTAAAAATGGAGTTTGGTAGTGGATTTTCGGAGAAAAGGAGCTGGAGGTTGAAGAAGGGAGAATCTGCCCTGGAGCGTCACGGATCCGTGACGGATTCCGTGACGGGAAACGTCACGGCTCCGTGAGGGAGACCGTGACGGCACACGTCACAGCTCCGTGACGACTCTCGTGAGGGTCAGTGTCACGGTTCCGTGACAGTGTCCGTGACCGACCAGTCTGGGGGGTTTTGAAGGGTTTTTCCTCCGTTTCGATCTTGTTTTGGAGCTGAACTTTTGGAAGGGTTTTGGGAGACGTTGTTACTGTTAAGTAGGACCTAATTCGGGTTGTTTTGTGTTCAAAGACCACAAGACCTTGCCGGTACCCGTGTGAAGAACGGTGTGGTGCCTCTCGTTGTGACATCAGAGTGTTGAGAGGAAGACCTTGAGGTAGGGAAAGTTTTAATTTATTAATTAACGCTTAGTATGCATGATTAGGATAATAAAATCAGAAAGGTCCTAGAATTGCCTATAGGATGCGAATAACTAGAATAATCGTATTTCAATTACTAATAAATGGATGAGTCTAGTATGCATGTTTAGGACGATGACAATTAGTGAAGTGTGCTTTCAATACTTGGGAAATTGATTTACTGGTAGAGAGGCTGTGAATAGCTCTCAGATTAGTTGTGTGCTAGGTTCACATGCTTGGTTGTTAATTGCTAGGTTAACTTAAGAGTAATGCTAAATGGTTTGTTCACATGATGATTGATTGGTTAAGTGTATACTTGGTTGATTTAGTGTTTATGTTGATATAATTGTTGATTGAACGGATGATCGAGTATGACTGGTTGTGCCACGGGGCACAATCAGGTGAGCGATGTACCGCTGGTTCGTGACAGGTAAGTAGACGGTAAGTATGGAGTGTATTGAATGTCTTTGTTGTGATCAAGTGTGATCTGTTGAGTGTTGATTGGTGACCCAGTTATGGTATTCCCTTATTCTTATTCTTGTTTGAAAATTGCGGGTTTGGTTCGGTACTACACCGGGGGGGGGGGGGGGGGGGGGTAATCCGGTGCCGTGGTAAAGGTGGAATTTAACAGATACAATGAGATACCGGTTGAGAATTGGAGCCTGTGGGCATTGTTTATTGGGTATTACGAGTACTGGTTATTGGCAGATCCTGCGGGATATTTATTGATTATTGGCATATCCTACGGGATATTTATTGATTATTGGCAGATCCTGCGGGATATTTATTGGTCATTGGCAGATCATGCGGGATATTTATTGATTATTGGTAGATCCTGCGGGATATAGATTGATTATGAGCAGATCCTGCGGGATATTATTTGGGTTACTTCTTGAGAGATGGTTACTAAGGTTCCACCCAAGGATGTGCGTCCCCATAGAGCACTACCTTGGTTCCCCATGATATATGGTCATTTGGAGGCATTTCTGGGAATCCCGATGATAAACGCCCATTTGGGGTTGTTTCCGGTGCCCCAACGCATGTGCGTCCTCTGGACCGAGGGAAAATCTGATATGACATGGATACTCTGGTGGATCGGAATTATGGGAACCGAGGTGATCCCAGAACCTATCCATGGATCGGAGGCTTGAAAAAGCGAGTGGTTGGCATGATATTAAATACTCCCATTTTATTCTTACCTCTTCGTTATGGAACTTTTATAAACTCGTGCAAATTACGGTTATCTTCAAGAGTGCGATATTGCTTGATTTATATAATTTATTCCTTCGTACTACTTGATTAATCTTAGTATTATGCTTTTATCTATCCGTTGAACAGTTTAAGTATTGATCTAAAGGTGGAGTTACTAAGATTTTTCCTACTGAGCGTCAGCTCATCCCCCTTATTTTCTCTTACTGTTTTACAGGAGTACCAGATGTCTAGAGTGGGCGAGGCTTGGGAGCTTCAGTTCCTTTTGGGATTCGTTTTGGACTTATGTTGCTCTTTTCTGTTAAACATTTTATATCTTACCTTGTTCTGCGAGCCGTGACTCATGGAGGATTTTGAACATTTACTTAGATTATTTTGATGAGTTTTTATGAGATGCGAACACTTTTATCGATCGTTTATCCTTTAGCTTATTTCAACTTGCGTCACGTCTCGAATCCGGTCAAAACTGGATTTGGGGCGTGACACTCCATGTCCTAACGCCGTACTACACTTAATTGTCAAATCCGCACCCAAACTTTGGAAAATTGTCAAATAGTAACAAATTTCAAAACTGAATTATTAAAAACCAAAAAGTACTGTTTAAATTGATTGTTTCCGTGAACAGTGACTCACGTGCGTCTCACGTGACTCATTTTATAATGGAGCTTAGGCGAGCTGAGGTCACGAAGAGATGAAGTTCGAAGCTCGGACACAAAGAGATTAAGTTCGAAGAGCTGAGATGAAGAGATGAGGTCACGAAGAGATGAAGTTCGGCCAAGTTAACGTCCGAAGGAAGAACATATTTGAGGGCAAACTCGACTTTTCACTTGGCCAAGTTAACGTCCGTTTAAAATTAGAAACAGTTGGCAATTTCAATTAATTGACCGTTACTACATGGCAATTTCAGTTTTATAGGGTTAGGATTTAACAATTTATGAAAGTTGGGTGTTAGGACATGGAGTAACCCCTTGATACTACTATTTGATATTAGATTGAGGTGATTTTGAAATATAAAAAGGGTAAATTACAAATACCTACTCCTAAACTTGTAGCGTTTAACTGATACTTACCATAAAGTTTTTTTTAATTGATACCTACTCAGATGTTTAGTTATATAACAAATAGCCCAAGCTGTCAGCTAAAATGACAAAAATGCCCTCAGTGATTTTTTTTTATTTTTTTAAAAATAAAATTGAAGTGATTTTTTAAAATAAAAATGAAGTGATTTAATAAGTACATATACATACCTAACAAAAGTGATATTTTAAATAATTTTTTAAAATAATTACTGAAGTGTGGTTGAGGGTATCTTCGGCGTTTTAGCTGACGGCTTGGTCTATTTGTTATATAACTAAACATCTGAGTAGATATCAGTTAAAAAAAATACTTTAGGGTATGTATCAGTTAAACGCCACAAGTTTGGGGTAGGTATTTATAGTTTACCTTAAAAAAATTGGACTCACGGATGCGTAATAGCTTGGTCTATAACTATACTATAAAATGCTTCAAATTTATTTGGACTAACATATCATTTCTTTGAACAACAATGACCATTTAGGGTCTGGACGACGTTTTCTTCATTTTATCTTTTTTTTTAGAAAAGTTCCACGATGCTTGGAATATGGACAAATCGGAGGTTTGTAGACTGACAAATGGTATGCAGTGGATGTTGGCACCATGTATTTGGACCCGACACTGGTTTCTTTCAAGTTTCACTTCTGAGATCCGAACCAACCAACTATCGAAAATAACAAAATCCGATACCGTTGGGATCAATCCGTTTCGACCGGTTTTGTCATAGTTAAATGCCTAGCGGTTCTAGATAAGAGAAGCCTTGATGTACTTTTCCTAAATTAGGGGATTGTGGGGTTGGCTTTAAAAGAACTTGTGAGCATAGGGCCTTTGCCGCTAGTAATGAAATTGGGCCAGACAACTCCAGCGGCCTATGTGTTGTTATTTGAATGAAACATTTCTAATATTCTTGCCCACTTCGATAAATTTGATGAAGCATTGAAGCATATACTCAATTTGAGTAAGACTTATATTTTTACACTCTTGTCCAATTTTGATGAAACAAATTAACATTCTTATACTGTCGAAGGGCAGCATTGGGATGTCCATAAAAATTGAGGAGGACCCTTAAATGGATAGAGATCCCAACCTAGATAGTAGCTAGGGTTTTTAAATTTGCCATTTTTGACTCATTCCTCTTTTCTTTCGCATCTTCTCATATACCAATGATTGTTGGAAGCAGCACATCTCATATATGTAAACCTTAATCAAATTTATACTCTTTCTCTATATATATATATTGGGTGGCTCAACGAGAAAGATTCCATGCACGACTATAGTTCAAGTACGTGAAGACCTATATTCTATTGATGCTCCTTGTTCGTATGCAAGCCTACGTAGGTTTAGGCAAGGCATCAAATTAGATCTACCCTTTAGCTTTTCTTAAACAATGGCTTTCAACTCATAATATAATTTTCATTGTCCTATATCTCTTCTAGCGATATATACGTTGTTTCTGTTGTATATAGAAAAAATGATATGAAAGACTTAGAACTAGAAGCCCTTGAACATAAATCCAAAGTTGATCAAAACTTACTGTTGTTATTTCAACCTACTCGGATTTTTTAAAATAAAATAAAATTTACAAAAAAAACTAAAATTAATGTCTACTTTAGTTACATTTATATCATCCTAAGAACTTCTCAAAACATTTGAATTCTTTATATATTTTAGAGTCCCTTAAAATTTCATTTCTTTATTGTATAAAAACATCAGTTGTTTTGATCAAATGTATTATACCAAATATATAAATACATCACCATACGAGTTGGACTCAACTAACATCACTATATTCTCAAGTACTATTTTAAGAAATGATGAAATAATGTAATACATTTTAAAAAAATTGTAACAAAATTAAGGGTTGGATGAAATGAGTATAATTTTCTAATGAAATATACTAAATCATAACTCAAACAAATGTTTGTTCTGATGTGGTAACGTTGACTACAACGTTTGACGTTTTTCGTCCAAAAGTTTAACGACTGTTAAGTGAATAACTAGAAAAAGTTGATAGGTCAGGGTTATGATTTGAAAATAAACGAAAGGTCTACGTTATGACATTAAGTTTTCTCATGTCATTTCAAGAATGTTTTAGAGGCACGTGACTGGTGTTTTGCGTAGTTTTTTTTTTGAGCGGAATGGTAGATATATTATTTAAAGTAAACTGATGTTCGCATGACGACAAACAACTTACAAACCAAGAAACTAGCAGAAAAACAGATAAAATTGAAACATAAGTGTTGAGAAGTAAATGTTGCTCTTGGGCTTAGAGGCGGTCGGGGGGTGAAATTGCGATAGCATCCATGGATACCGATACAGTATGCTCCAACCAAAAGTCACTGGTCGAGCAGACCAGGTGAAAACTGAACAGTGGTGGACCAATAACTCCCCCGGTAAGTCAGCTGTGTCGTCTTCCCTTGAGTGATAGGTGTAGGGCTCCTGAACGCGGGATTGCTGACCCGAAGTGGTAGGGAAGCATCTTGTCGACTGTTGGCAGAACCATTGCCACCAGTCTGCCAGGGAGAAGGTACAATCGACCAACCCCTCCCTGGACCCCCAGACACTCATTCCTGGAGGCGGGGGTGCTCGAAGCCCCCCGCCGCTGTTGTTTATGACGCTCCCTCCGAGTCAGCAGATGCGCCACTCTGCTGATCTGATCCATCCCAGACCCAAGAGTCTCAACCCGAACCTATCCACACCCCTGAGGATCCATCGCTCCATTGCTCAACTCCCCCGACCCAGGTTGCATCCTGTCCAAACTCCCCTCTGGCCCAGGCACGTCCGGCAGCTCCCCGAGGCCCAAAGACACTCTCATGCCCTAAGCCTTTCCTCAGAATCCTCACCAACTTCGTCCGCCGCCGCTTCCCCATCCCAGCCCCGAACACGACGCCGGTGACCAGGTTGACTGTCATGCTGCTCCACCAGTCGTGTCTGTCGATAAGAGTCTCGACGACACTCCCGCGGCCGTCGTAGGTCCCTCCAATCCCCTCGCCTCTATTGCCCCACCTCCTGCCGAAGCGTCCCGCGGGGTGAGGCGCCGATAGTCGCGGAACTGCAAGGTCTCGCCGGCCTCCATGGAACGGAAACCGGAGAGATGAGACTCCCGATCCCCCCTCCGAGCGTTCCGGCGAGAAACTCCACGACCGAACTCACCCGAACAGGTCGTGGAGGAAGTCGATCTGATGGGGGTGTTGGGGAACGCACAGCTGGCCTCCCTCTCCCTGCCACTCTCTCCATCGCTCGCGTGAACGGAGGTGGTGGTGAAGCTTCTCCACGCCACCGTCTTGCATCGCAAAACCCTAGGGGGTTGCGCATACGCCATAAAAATCGAGATATTTGATTGATGTTTGTATTTTACGTAGTTAGTCACACTTAACGGGTTTTTATACATTTTGAGAATTAATTTGTAAAGTTTATTACTATGTAATATATTTCATATGTATGGATTATGATTTAATAATTGACCGTAATACAATGAGTTGACATAACGTTCTTTTTGAGAAATAAAGAATAGTCCTTTTCGTACAAGAAAGCGACATCAGATCAAATCAGATCCCTGTAAGGCCATGGGCCCAAACGAAGGATAAAAACAGGCCCAAGCCCACTCTCTCCAGAATATAGACAAATACTAATATACCCCCAAAACGGATCGTTTATTTGTTTTATAGCTCATTTACCGATAAAAAAACCCACATTCTCAGTGGATACATGAAATAAAAAAAATAAAAAATAAAATAAAACGCAAAACGACAACAACGTTATCTTACCAAAGTCTTCTCTCTCCTCGCTCTACTGTGTGTGTGGTATCAATATCAATATCGTGTGTGTGTGTCCCTTTTTCTGTTTCAAATAAATAAATGAATAAAACAATATCATTCATCAATCCTCTAAATAAATAAAATTGTTTATTTGAGGTACGCTCGGGCTCGTTGCCTGTGATGTTTTGCGTGTTCCTGTCTCCATCTCTCACGCAAAAACGCACGTTTGTGTTCTTCTTAGCCCCGTTCCATGCTCTTTTGGTGCCATCGTCTCTCTCACGGCCACTCTGGTTTTAAGCACTGAGTCACTGAGCGAGCGAGTCTGTGTTTGGTGAGGTTGCTAAATAGGAACTGAAAGTTCGGGTTGTTTTGCGTTTTATCCTTTTATTTGTTGTTGAATTAGTCAGCTCTCCAGATTTGATTTCATTTCATTTCCTTAGGGGTTATTTTGTATCCACTGTTCTTGTTTCACTCGTGCCCAGTCGCCACATTGCTCTCCCTTTCTGGTCTTGCATGTTCCTTTCCTCATCTGGGTCATGCCCATTTTCAGGATTCAGCCATTTTTCTCTTAGTTTTGTGGCTTCTTTTGGTTGAGGATGGCCCCTTTCGAAAAGGGTTTGCAAAAGTTGTGATTTTTTCTGTTGAATTTTGCTTTTCCTCTTCTCTTGCTTGGTGGGTTTTGATTCTCAGTGCTGTTTGTGGTCATTTTTGGCTGTGAATTGGACTGTTGGAGGGTTGAGAACTTTTCAGGATGTGGCATTTTGCTGAAATGGGAATCAGAGCTTCTAGTTTTGAGATTATGTGATATAGCTGAGGGTTTTACAAGGATGGGAGGTGATTCTAAATCTCCTGATGCTGCTCAGGCTGGGCCTTGTAGTGTAGGGAAATCGAAGAGAAGCAAGAGGAGAGATGGTGAAGGTGATCAGGAGCCTACAGGTTGCTGGATTAACTTTAGGTTAATGGGGACCTGTTTATCTTCTAAGTCTAAAGTGGATACCTCTGTTAGTAACACCAGCACACTATATGGTAAACTTTATCTTAGTTACATATTAATTTGTTGCTTTGCTACTAGATTATATGTTTTTGATTTGATTGTTCAATAGCATGTCAATTTTGTCGGCATTCGAATTGTTATGCACACATTCGATTTAATTGAGTATATTGGTTATATATGCTGGATTCTGTAATGCATTTGATATGATTGTTCAGTAGCATGTAAATTATGTCAGCATTCGATTCGTTACGCACACATTAGATTTAATTGCTAGATTGGCTGTTAAAGTTATGATGCTACATTTACTTTCTATTAATGCCATTGAGTGCATAGTCAACTTTGTTGGCTAAGGCTGTTAGAGCGTTACCACCTGCAAACTGTTAATTTTGTCTTTTTTGCATCATTGAGTTTGGAACAAGTTTCAGGAAATTCAGATTACAGGTTGTGTGAGTGCTCACTTTTAGGCAATAATTTTTGGAGTTCAAGTTGGTTATATTTTGAGGGAGTGATCAATTTGAGATAAGGGGATGATTCAATAAGAAAATGACTAAATTTAGAGTGTGAAGTACCTAGTTAAAGATTGTTAGGGGCCTAATTAACAAGGTTTTGCTAAACATTCTTATGGTTAAAGTTAGATAATCAGCAGACCATGAGATTTAATACATAACCGGTTGTTTCAAATGTGATTGTGATCTGTTTATGAGATAGTTCATCACCTTGCATAGAAACACTAGAAGAATTTCCTTATCTTCATTTGATCCATTGATCGTGACTTCCTAGTTCCGGATTTGTTTTGATGGAGCAATAAGTAGTGACTTAATTTCTAAAGTGACTAGAATCTTCTTTTAAGAGTGCTGTAAAAAAAAATTATCAAAATTTATTCGCCATTAGCTTCGACTATGGATATATTGATGCCATGTCCTTTCTTTGTGTGAATCAGCTGAGAGTAAATCTACAAATGATACAACTGTAGACCAACCAGTTGTCCCAGTTGCTTCCTCTTCAAGCACAAGCAATGGAGAAAGCATTCCATCAACTCCCAACTTATGTGAGGAATTAAAAGTTGCTTCACAGCTTCGAAAGTTTTCTTTCAATGAGCTCAAGTCATCAACAAGGAATTTTAGACCCGAAAGTCTTCTTGGTGAGGGTGGGTTTGGTTGTGTTTTTAAAGGCTGGATCAGCGAGACTGGAACCGCTTCAGCAAAAGCTGGCATAGGACTTACTGTTGCAGTGAAAACCCTCAATCATGATGGACTCCAGGGTCATAAAGAATGGCTTGTATGAACCTCTTGAGCCTATTTGTCTTCTAATGTGATTGCTTATCTTGCTCTTGTATGACTGAAAGATGCTTTTGTCTTCCCCTATTGATATTGCAGGCCGAAGTTAATTATCTCGGTGCTCTCCTTCATACGAACTTGGTTAAACTAATTGGCTATTGCATTGAGGATGATCAAAGGTTACTTGTATATGAGTTTATGCCCCGGGGAAGCTTGGAAAATCACCTCTTTAGAAGTATGTTACTGAAAAATACTATTCCCTATAGTAGCTCTTGATCTTGCATTAAATTATGCATAATTACTGAATCATTATGTTGTGTGCATCAGGGTCTGTGCCTCTTCCTTGGGCCATCAGGATGAAAATTGCACTTGGTGCTGCAAAAGGCCTTGCATTTCTTCATGAAGAAGCTGAGAGCCCAGTGATATATCGAGATTTCAAAACATCTAACATATTGCTAGATGCGGTAAGTACAAAAGTTGTGCAAACAAAACAAGATTTGTTTATATCATTGTCAAATTCATACTTGTTTCAAATTCCAAATGTGTTTCAGGATTACAATGCTAAGCTTTCTGATTTCGGTCTTGCCAAAGATGGCCCAGAAGGAGACAAGACTCATGTATCTACCCGAGTAATGGGTACCTATGGCTATGCTGCTCCTGAGTATGTCATGACAGGTATATAGAATAATAGATATAGGGGAACACTCAAGTACAAACCACCCTTATGGTGCAAACTAAGAACCCATCTAGGCCGTTGAATCAGTACCAAAATAAAATCTAACTTACTAAAAATTACTAAAATGTCATTAATGAATGATTCAATCTCAGCCTTTAATAGTTATAAATCTGACACATCCAACGGCTCTCTTTGGTTCTTAGTTTGCATCACAATTTTTTTTACTTGAAACTATTCTCTATATAAATAAATAATAATCCAACTGGGATTATGGAAGTATGAGGTTTAGTGTAGTTTATACCTAATTGAACCTATTTTTTTTTTTGGCAGGACATCTTACATCAAAGAGTGATGTTTATAGCTTTGGGGTTGTTCTACTAGAGATGTTGACGGGGCGAAGATCTATGGACAAGAACCAGGCAAATGGAGAGCACAACCTGGTGGAATGGGCCAGGCCATATCTTGTGGAGAGGCGTAGGTTTTACAAACTAATAGATCCTCGCCTTGAAGGGCAATTCTCAGTAAAAGGTGCACAGAAGGCTATCCATTTGGCTGCCCACTGCCTATGCCGTGACCCAAAAGCAAGGCCTAGAATGAGCGAAGTTGTTGAGTGCCTTAAACCTCTGCCCTACCTTAAGGACATGGCCTGCTCTTCATCAAACTTCCAGGCCATGCAAATGGAGCGTGTTGGTTCGGTTACAAGAAATGGTGGGCTTAAAATGCAGGCAGGGTTCTTGGCAAGGAACGGACAAGCACCCAAAAGCTTGTCTGCTCGGAATGGTCCTCATGTCTCTCCATATCACCATAACCATTTGCATAGATCACCAAAACCCGATATTGGGCAGCCAAAACGGTAAGCACCTAGGAAAAGGGTGTAGTTTTGGATGAGAATGGTGTGTTAGTTTTAGGGAGAGAGAGTAGGTAATGGCCATGGGGGTGTTAACATGAAGGCGACCGGGAGGATGTTTTGCTTTAGACATTGGAATATTAGATGTAACCTCGGCCTTCTTGTCATGTTAATGTCTTTTTTTTACTTGAACAACATGAAAATGGAACTCCTTCCTTCATTCTTTGACTTGTTCATGCATCTTCATTTCGTTGTTGGTTTGGTTTGTAATTTTGTATGCATAATGATTGGATTGTAGCATCCTATCTGTTCTAGTAGAGTTCCACAGTCCAACTAGATCCATCTTATGACCAATGCTTGTTTCTTATTTCACCACATTTCATCCAAAAAGGAAGGTTGCAATCCAAATGGTTCGAGGAAAATGCTTTATTTTTCATGGAAAAGCATACCAAATCTATCACAAATTCCTGTTTATTGTTTACATGGAAGGAAACAAACTAGATCAAGAGGACTAATCTAGTTACCTCTAAGTTATGAAACAATTGCTAATATACACTACTTGGGACTTGGGAGTTCAATTTTCCACTATGAATTCTTGAATTTCTATTCCGGTATGCCGGGCACCTCCCTGTATTCTCAGCATAACTTCATCTCCCACCTTAAGCGAGGTCACAGGAATTGCCGTCTTGTGCACTCCCGTTCCTGTAGAAGCTTGATGTTTAGATCTACCCGAATGAATCGAAAGACTTTCTAACTTCTAAGTGCTATGAGTAATGTCAGAATAAAACCTTTGTTGGGGCAGATTAGAGCAACGGTTTCTGCATTCTGGAGAAGGATGCTGTATATGTGCTCATCATCAGAATCACCTCTCTGCAATAGTAGTCACATAGTAAATGTGTGTGTATATATATATAGGGATAATTGTCCAAAACTACCTTAAAGTTTCGTCTACAAATGAGTTGATGCACAAAGTTTTGTCCACACTGTGTGGCTACTCTGAAGTTTTGTCCACGCTTTTGTGGGTGCATTGAAGTTTTGCCCACGCTTTTGTGGGTGCATTGAAGTTTTGTCCACGCTTCTATTCAATCCGGGAAGCACTGCCCAGAGGCCCCAGACCATCATTCTGAACATCCCTATTACGTCAAAACTAAAAAAGTCGTGAACAAAACTTTAGGGTAGCCACACAGCGTGGACGAAACTTTGTGCATCAACTCGTTTGTGGACGAAACTTTAGGGTAGTTTTGGACAATTATCCCATATATATAATATTAACATTGAACAAGTGTAACATCGCATCGGTAATAATACGTTCCACACCCTTTTATAGATGACCTACATAATATAATAGATGCAAAACATGCAATAACTTGTATGTTGCCCTTTCAGCATTGCATAAGCTTTATCTTTGTCCATAGCTACCTTTACCGAAGTTATAGATGCAAGAACTAAACCATTTTCATTCTGATGGGAAACACAAACATATTTCTTTTTGCTTGTTAATCACTAATCCCCTGATATCTCTCAATTCATTATTAAGGTGGACTCATAACCAAGACTTCTAAATCTAAACCTTACCTGGATAGTAAAACCCCATTAAAAGAGTACTATGTAATCAAGTCTGCAAGATTTATTATAGGAACTTACATTCATTTTAATTACAGGAAGCTCTAACAATCTAACCAAGACTACTATGTGTCAATTTGCCTGACCCATTTTAAATCACTTCTACTAAACTTGAGCTATTGAGTCAAATGTGACCCTACTTTACTTCCCAGATACAGTTGTGTAATGATCTATGAAGCAGATGGGGGTCGAGATAGTTCATCGTGTTTCGATGCAAACAAGAATAAGCAGCATGAGGACTATCCAACACAAATAAATAAATCAAGTGCATGGTTTTGAATATTTTGGTTTCATGAAGTTTTTGTCCATGCCGAGTTTAGCAGTACACACCTTTGCTTCCACAAGGATTAATGCCCTAGTTTCTATCTTAACACGACCAACAATCGCCGTTCGCTGCCGGCCATTCTGGTCAACCACTATCACCTCTCGACCTGCTTTTAACTCTGAAAGGTAGCATGTCTTCCCTCCTGGAACAGCAACATAGGCATGAACTGGGCCCTGTTCAATTGAGATAGTGAAGACTTAAATTTAAGGCTATAACTCCGTAAACTCGAATGTAGACTCACTGCATTGACCCGAAAAGGCCTGCTGGCAATATAGTTTGATTCCAAGCATTCTGAGTGGACAAGGAATAGTCCTCTAGCAAATGATCCAACCTAGAAAAGACCACATATGCCATATATATTATGAGTATTACAGGCTTTCAGTAATAAATAACTTGAGTCACAACATGCATGCACATGAAGTCACACATGAGAAACTAGAAGCAAACCAGAAGTCCTTCGCCAGGTCTCATGAGGCTACAGAGATCCACACAAACTCGATCACCCATCCCAACGATATTCACTTGTGTTACTGTGGCTTTGGACAAGCTCAGTAGGTTGCTCACTTCATTTCTTCTGTCAAAATATTCCTGATAACATTGAACAAGATAAGGAGCAATGTCTTAATACTCAAGCAGCCCTACACTAGAAAAAGGTACCTTTAGGTCAATAACAGCTTTGACATCTTCAACTTTCAAAACCACTCCACCAAGACCGTGCTCTAAAGCCTAGAACAGAAAATAGGCTAATTAGTACCAAGGTAATTATTTTAGTTTCCTAGTTCAGATAATTAACAAGATACCTCCAGGAATATCTGTGCTTCAGAGGGATTCTTTGAGACTGCAAATACAGTTTTCTGACTTCCTTGGAATGCTGCAATTATATTTTCCGCCGGTATTATCTAGGAACCAAATTGTCATCGTGTAGAAAGAAACATCAATCAACAATTGGAAGGAGTGTTTTGAAGGTCAAAAGAAACCAAATTAATGATCTTTCTTTTGGGCATAAACCTTCCATTCTTAGCAGCAACATTGTTACCTGCCAATCTTGTAAATCAATAACAATGTTATTAGCTGGTTCTTCCTCCAGTTGGAGCTTTTGCAATTCCTGAGGACTTGAAACTTCATAAACAGCGCCAATTGCTCTGCTTTCACCATCCAAAATCTCTCCCTCTTCAATAAAGAGGGGGCATATCATTGCAATTGCTGTATAACCCATCACCATAATCTAAATTTCAGTTATCATTTCACACCATGAACACAAACTATGAGTTCAATTACACCAAAATAACCCAGCTTTCAGTATTAAGAACCTAATCTAGACAAAACCCAGAAATGGGCAAGTTTCAAACAGCTTACAGGACCAGTCAGTGGCGAGTTCTCTGAGCGGAGACGGGAAGAGGAAGGTGTTCCATCCTCTCTCCACGGCGGCAGTCATGACTTGCTTGCTCTCCGTCCATATCCATACCCGCTTTGATTGCTCGTAATTGCCGGGAGATGTCAATGGAGAGGAAGAAGAAGAAGAAGCGCACATTGTGGTGCAGAAATTGCGGCTCGAGCTCAAACGAAACTGGTTTGTTTTGCAGCAAGTTTTAGCTCTCGCCCTATACTTGTTCCATGGAACCAACCTGCAATTGCTGCTCGTATCTGCAAAATTGATTCAGTGTTCGATATTGGAATTTGAGAAATGGAATGGAGCTGCAATCGGAGCAAGTTCTGGTCACCTGGTCGAGGAGAGAAGCGAGGGAGCTGTGGTGGGTCGATGGCCAATGTAACAAAAGGCGACACGGCCATTAAATCTGTAAACAAAGCTTAATTGGAACCGAGGCGATACAGTCATGACTCATTTCCTTGGTTGGGAAGGTAAATAAGCATATCAATAAGGACGTTTCTGCAATTACTAGCACCGTTTCGGCCCCAATAATAGAACACAGACAACCCAACCATGATTAGCTTCAAGTAGTGTTCTAAAAATCCCGACTGGACGCTATTTAGACGTCCGCCTACGCCTAACCGACCCGCCTAGCCGCCTAGGCGATTACAACAATATTGCGTAGTATACTGACTCAATTAAAATAATTAGGTGGTTATCGTGTTAGTGATATTAAGAGTTGTGCTTCTGAGTTGTTTGCTGTTATTTTTTAGATATTTGTTACCATTTTTAATATAATGAAATTCATATTTTATTTCTATATATCATAATATATCTATTAAAAAATATATATATACAAATCCGATTAATCCCCGTCTAGTCCCCGATTAATCACTGAAGGACCTAGCCGTCCGACTAGCGCCTAACGACTTTTAGAACCTTGGCTCCAAGCCTCCAAAACATCATATATATTTCTAAAGATTCCTTTGTAATTTACAAAATTAATATAGTTATTGTCCAAAATATTCCACTTTTATAATGACAAACCAAACAAACATACAATTTTGAATTTTCCTTGTACTGTTCTACTTCCACAAAGCTCTTACATTCTCAGAATGTTAAATTTTCTGTAGCCAAATGATATCAATAATCAATTAAAATGTCACTGCGATATAACACAGAACCAGTATCATCGAAATTGTCCAAAGTTCAAAAAGCTTGAAGTTTGAGTTTCAAGAAGCCACTAAGACTACATGTGAAGGACATTCAAGCATCAATTGAACCAGTAGCCTTTCTGGGAGGCAACACCACATTCTTGTTTCCTGGAAAGGAGGTCCGGGAGATGTCTACAAGGGCTTTGAAACTGTAAGGCTCGTACATGGAAATCTCTGACAGCACTTTTCTGTTCAGCTGAATGTTCTCCTTCATCAATCCATGCATGAAGTTGCCATAATTAACCTAACAAAACCAGAAAATGAATATTAGTTGCAAACCTCCAAGTGTCTTGAATGTAACACAATTTCCTCAGATAGTGCCTCTAGCCCAATCCATGAGTATCAGCAATAATTCAATAACATATAACACATGTCAGGGTACCACAGTTTATGGTTCTGTCAAGTGGCTTTTACTAAAGTATAAGCAGCTTGTGCACATCATCTTTGGTTTATTATAATTTAAGATGTTTTATTTCATATTTTAATTCGAGGAAAAGGTGGAAGCATGTGTACTAGTTTAAAGATCAGATTGCAAGGTCTCAATCTTCAAAGAACATGTGATTTTAAGGATACAGAATTTTGAAACATAATCTTAAGTAGAAAAGATAAATATTTGGTGAAAATAATAGAATCAAGAGACTAGCAAGATTGTAACTCGGATACATGAATGAATACTTAAACAAACAACTACCTCTAATGATACATGATTAGTACCATCAAACTACTACAACCAACCTACAATAGATGTCAAAAGCAACCACAGCTACAATACAAAGTGGAGAAAAATATTAAGTTTCAATAGGTCTAAAACACCCCTTTTTGTATATCTTCTGGCCACAATACAAGTTAATAATAAGAGTGTTGCTCATTGGATGCCAATAGTAAAGCACTAAAGTTCACCCCCTTAAGCTATATTCACTGAATTTTTACTTAATACAGCAAAAGTTTTTGTCCGATACACCTGTGTTATACTAATATATGTATATAATTCGAAAGGGTATGTTAAGCTAAAATGAGGAACTAAGGTTGACTAGATAGGTTCATATTGGCCATTACCTAGTTAAATCTTAGTTCTTGAATGCTAAATGTATGTGTCTTGCAGTTATGTGTCGAGAGTTGATACATATCATGTACTTCAACTAGCCTATTTACACTGAAACTTATCTGATTCATATTCTCGTTATTTTTCCAGTTCTCACTAACTGATCTAGGGGAGAAGTAATAAAACCAATAGCTTATACTCACACCACATCTTAGCAGTAGTATATATAATAGAAAGAAAAAAGATAGTGCATTAAGAGAGAGAGAGAGAGAGAGAGAGAGAGAAGTACCCCGTGTTGGCGAGTGCCAGCATTGATGCGTTGAATCCAGAGAGAGCGCATATCACGCTTCTTGGTGCGTCGGTCTCTGTAGGAATATTGCAAAGCCTTCTCCACTCTTTCCCGAGCTATCCTTATACAGTTCTTTGCCCTCCCCCTAAAGCCCTTGGCAAGCTTAAAAATCTTATCTTTGTTCATTCTCTCTCTCTTTTCCTGTGCATTTTACACAACCAAAAGCAAAAATTAGTAGTAAATATCAATAAAAACAATCGGTTCATAAAGCCAACATCAGTAAACCAATAAACCAACCCAGATACAGTTTGAATGAAATATATACTTTAGCCTTTTACAAATCCAGGAAAATGTATAATCCGCAACAATTTAGAGATGATAATCCAATACCATCAGTAGGAGAGAATCAAACCCAGTTGTCAAATGCAAATCAGTAAATGTTTAACAAATTAACCAGTACCACCATACTGATCCTTAACAGACTAACTTCAAAGTGGAGTGATTCGACCAGCAAAATTTGCAAGTTAGTAATTGTCAAGCAAAATCTAGCAGGCTTCGTAGCCAGTACCTTTACAAATTAAAAATCACTGATTTGGTTTATAAGGCAAAGGGTCAGCATCGCTGATCAGTTTCTAGATTGGTGAAATGCGCCGTTTATTCAAAGAATAAATTACATCCATGGATTCCACTTCCAATCAAGGAATCATGTGATAAAGAAATTAATTGCAAAACAGATGACTGAAAATGACAGGTATTGATTCACAAAAAAGAAAAACTCATAGCTGAAAATTACCAGTTGATTTAGCAATCTAAAACCCTACAAACTGAAAGATTTAGAGAAGACTTGCCTGCTGCCGGCGAAGGGAGTGGTGGCTGCCTGCTGTTCGAAGCCTATCACGCAGAAAAAAGAGGGCAAGGGAATTTTGTGTTTCGCGCAAGAGGCGAAAAGGGAGTGATCATAAACGGATTGGGCTGGGCCAAGCCTTGTTGTTGAACTTGTCACACACAAGGATAAACGGATTGGGCCAAGCCCAAACTTGTGACAAACCAGATACAAAAAATAAATTAAAATTAAGGGTGTTCCAACTGGGATACGAACACAGGTTATCTCGTAAACATTCATGTGTACAATAGAAGTGCTTGGGTTAGGGGTGAGACTCAAGACTCAAAATAAGATGTGTTTTACAATGGTGAGTTCCGTATAAGGCCCTTATAAGGTCTTGTATTGTGAGTGGACCAATCATATTTAGTTAAATCTGTTTTTTCGTGTTACAAAAAATTGAGAATAAGTAATCGACTTTATTAATTATCTCGTTGTAGAATACATTGAAGGGCATCAGGGAAATAATCCCCTGACTATTGAAGAATAGACAAAGAACGAGCGTCCCTGACAAGTCAATGAGAAGCTTTATTCGCAGTTTTTTTTAACAAAGATGAGAGATAATCTCTCGTTGTAAAGGAGAAGGGACCGTATGTCCATAATAATGGTACCCACTTCTATTCCATCTTTACCTGTCTCTATCTCTACCCCAGTCTATTTCTATCTCCACCTCTGCGCCTATCACGTGCTTCATGTTCCACTTCTATTCCATCACTGTCTTTGGCGCGAGCCCTTCTCTCATTTTCGATTTCCCTCTCCAGTTCCTTGACTCTCTCCTTACTGTCTGAAATCCCAAGAGCTGGAAATTTAGTATCTTTACCCTCAGTGGCAGCACCGGTTTTCTTAGAATCCTTGCCGGGCTTGGGCTGGGGAGGAAGAATGGCATGAATGATATGTAACAAAGTACGAACAAAATAATCAGGCATCTCAGCACCATTTTCCTTCAATTTAGCATCAAACTCATCAACAGTTTCACATTCCCGTCCCATCTCGGTGATAAACTCAGCTAGGGTCTTGTCCCCAAACCCCAGATGTAATTCGAGCTCGGTACAAACTTTGGATACAAGGGAGTAGTAGTCAAGCTTCTTCATAGCCTCATCCTTTGTATCAACTGCCATCTCTTCTGTACACAACAAATACAAAGTAAGACAAAACCCAATTATAGAGATGCAAAACAGATTCCTTATGCAGCAGAGGCTAAACCAGGAATTTTTTTTTAGGGATAGCCATCGATAATTAATAAAAAAAACAACGATTCTAAAATATAGGCTTCTTACATTGTTGAAATTGAGTCAAGAATTGAAGCATTTGGTTCCATGAATCTTGGGAAATTTAGTATCTTTACCCTCAGTGGCAGCACCGATTTTCTTAGAATCCTTGCCGGGCTTGGGCTGGTGAGAAAGAATGGCATGAATGACATGTAACAAAGTACGAACAAAATACCAGGCATCTCAGTACCACTTTCCTTCAATTTAGCATCAAACTCATCAACAGTTTCACATTCCCGTCCCATCTCGGTGATAAACTCAGCTAGGGTCTTGTCCCCAAACCCCATATGTGATTCGAGCTCGGTGCAAACTTTGGATACAAGGGAGTAGTAGTCAAGCTTCTTCATAGCCTCATCCTTTGTATCAACTGCCATCTCTTCTGTACACAACAAATACAAAGTAAGACAAAACCCAATTATAGAGATGCAAAACAGTTTCCTTATGCAGCAGGGGCGGAACCAGGAATTTTTTTAGGGGTAGCCATCGATAATTAATAAAAAAAACAACGATTCTAAAATATAGGCTTCTTGAATTGTTGAAATTGAGTCAAGAATTGAAGCATTTGGTTCCATGAATCTTGGTATAGACGGAAAAAACTTTCGCATCCTACAATTTAAATAATCTTCATTAAATTTAAGAAGTTCCTATTAAATATATTACTTTAAAGTTGATAAAGTAAAAATAGAACTTTACACATTAACTCGTATAAGCATTCCATGACATATTAAAAACAATGAATATCAAAGACACCTCTCACATGATCATAGTCTTAATAAACTGGCATTGCAAAAATCCACATAAAAGATATATTAAAAAAATTATAATAAAACACATTGATATAAATGAAATTATAATGTTTATGGCCTCACACTAATTCATATTCTCAGAACCTTAATTTACCCCTCTTTACCTCCATGGTCTTAATTTGACTACCTTTTTTAATCAACAAAGCAAAAAAATTATAAATTCCACAGTGTAATATTTCGCAAACCCTTACAAATCATGAGCCCTAAAATTCAGCATCCACACGCAATGACAACACAAATTCAATCAGCAACAAAAAAACAACTCAACACTACTAAAAGGCCATCAACAACTTCAACTCTGAATCACCAAAAAACCATCCCTAAACGGATGTCAAGGGAAAAAGAAACAAGGAACCAGCTACTCCAAAAAAACCCTTAATCTTCTCTTGTTACCCTCCAACTAATTTAGGTTTGTAAATTTTCAACAAAAATAGTGATGAGAATTAAGAGCTTACCTTGAGTAATTGAGTTGCCGTGAAACGTGATGAAGAAGACTTGCTTGCTGCCGGCGAAGGGAGTGGTGGCTGCCGGCTGTTCGAAGCCTATCGCGCAGGAAAAAAAAAAGGGGGAAAGGGAATTTTGTGTTTCGCGCAAGAGGCGAAGGGGAGTGATTATAAACGGATTGGGCTGGGCCAAGCCTTGTTGTTGAACTTGTCACACACAAGGATAAAGGCATTGGGCCAAGCCCAAACTTTTGACAAAACCAAATATAAAAAAATAAATTAAAATTTAAGGTGTTCCATACTTCCGGTTAGAATACGAACACAAGTTCTCACGTAAACATTCATAAGTCTTATACAATTAAGCTAGGTTCTCACATATCAGAGTATTTTCTTTACCCCCTTAGTTCCTCCCTTGAACGCATCAAGACATATCTACTGAATCAGACAAGCACATCAAATTAAGTTAATTAGTCAAGCAGATGATTCTTGCTGAATAGAAAAATTAAAATTTCAGGATTTCAAAGAACTCAAATACACAAATGAATGAAACAATGTTAGGCCCGCAGTTCCGTCTGATGTATCGATGGTAATTAGCCTTCTGTGCACCTTTTACTAAGAATTACTCCCAATCTCTAGGCTTTTAATTGATGTATCGTCCCGATTGAGACAGGCTATGGACCCGCAGTTCCGTCCGAGTGTTTTCGCTGGTGCTGGCTCGCTCTTTCCGTAACTAAGAAATCAGCTGAAGAAGGAAGAACCAAAAGGTAGAGATGAAATGAGGTCAGTCACTTTGTGGGCTTTCAGATTACAGTTTAGGCCCATTTTGAAAAGTCGGTTAATCGTTTTGGACCTGACTTTTCAATCTCCTAAGCTAAACGCGTTTGTCCTGATTATCCAATATCCCTAACGTGCCAAACAGACTATTGGTCTTTCGAACTCAGTAATAGGTGGGTCTTGCATTGTCTTTTGTGGTGTTTATTTATGTGGATGAAAAGTCTATTGAGAGCATATAAAACGGCTTGAGTGATAACCCCAAACATGGCTCTCTCGTCGCTTCTCATGGAGCTCGGTGATTGTCGGAGCCTTTTTAGCTGATATGCGTCCAATGTCAACTTCTAGGGCTACCTACCAAATGTTTTTGGTTATTTACCTAACCTAAGGTGATCGATTTCTCAAAAGGTTTACATAATCAAGCGTACAACACATCACATTAACCCATTAATCCTCGTTGTCATGCCGTTGAGAAAGAACCTATGGGTGGCCAAGTCCTTGGGGTCCATTTTGGAGCTATCCACTTTTTAGAGTAAGCGGATCTCGCGCATGAGAGACTTCGATGCTCCGAGAGACTATCGATGGTGCTTCATATTGTTGAACAAGATTTGGGTCACCATCGGGTCGAGAGTCATATCGGTTGGTACCTTTTCCTTCCTTAGACCTTATGGCCTTTGCTGTCTTCTGGCCCTTAAGTCGACGACCGATTACAGGTTTGGGAGATCCCCTCTTCTGTGGCGGCAACGATAATGTCCATTTCGGGTATTGGGGTGCTCAATCCAGGTGTTTTGGGGGTGCGAGAAAGGCTTATTTCACATGATGTTATGTCAGTGATTCCATGCGAAGAAATGTTTGTACTTCGCGTAGTAATCCTTCTTCGAATATGCTATGATATGGTCGTTGGAACGACCGCTCTAGTATATGTTTTTGAACTTGGACCAACACCCCTGAAACATCTTAACCTTTCGGTTGTTGTCGCTTCAATGTTATTTGTAGTTTTTGGCAGTGCGCTCTATCGTTGGGGTTTGCGCGGTAACAGTAACGATTTCCTTCTGAATGTTATCCCAGAAGCGATGGTCTGTCTGGTTGGGCCCGAGCTCCGAGTCCTCCGAGTAATTCGGTCATGCACTAACCAATGATTCCTCCTCCGCCCGAGTCCACTTACGATAAATCCGGGTTTATTGAGTTACCTTGCCTTGAGACTCTCTCAATGGGGCCAAAGGGACACATAATCGAATCACCTTAGTTAGGCGACTGATTCCCAAGACAATATCTCATTATGGCTCGTCCCCGAGCTGGATCCCAAGAAAGTTAAAGACCTGGGATGTGGGTTGGAGCCAGGAGCTAGGGACAGACGTCTACATCGGGGAAGAGATTCCCTATCACACAAATGATGTTGAGAATCTAGAACGTAATCCTACTCGCAAGTGAACCCATGTCGCATGTTCGGGTTGTTGTGGTACGACAATGTGGGAAGCCGGAGAAACAGATATGGATGACCGGAAAAGTTTCCAGCGATGAGTCTACATCAGGTGGTGTCAAGAAGAATCTGCGGGACTACTGAACCATAGATCCAGTGACGTTAGAAGGAATCTACAGCACTATGAAGCCGGAGATTCAGTTGGTAATCGTCAAAAACGACTCATAAACACGCATTTCTGCCGCTGAAGAATCAGGTGCAATGGTCATGAGTGTCATAGAGGAAGAACAACGCGTTGCAGAATCAGGGACTTGATAAGAAGAAGGAGAAATCATTGGCGGTTATTTAAAGCCGAAATCAACCTTCAACTTTAATGACACAATTGTTTCGCTACGATTCGACAGTCAACATTCTTGTGGGCCCACATGTGGTGAATCTCCAGATTGCCAGCTTCTATAGATTCACCGACGTCGATTCTAAGGCTCGCATATTCAACTAAAATCGGACACTTTTTCGGGGATACAACCCAACTCTTTTGAGATTTCGATTTCCGACGAATTCGATCCCTCTTTAGGTTGCTCTAACAAAATTAACGGCTCTTGTTAAAGAATTTTCTCGTGGATGCTCTAATAACACTTAAAACATACATTTATATTTTAACTTTCATTTGGAAAGACAAGAGCTCAAATATGTATCAATTTCACAACTTTATTCCACACCAAACATCTGGGCTCGTAGCGTTAAATCAAGTAAACTCATCTTCCCTAGAAAAATCATTCACACAGGTGCAAATCAGAGACCCTATTTGGTCGAGAACTTGAACAACATTCGGTGAAGATAAGGCTCTTCCGGGGTCACAATCACCGAAGGAAAATTCGGGTGGTTCACCGCATCAGGAAACCCCTGAGTCTCCAAACACAACGCCCCATGAGCTTTGTACACAAACCCTCCTTTCCCCTTCGTATCCGACAACATATTGCTCGTATAAAACTGCACTCCAGGCGCATCCGCCAAAAGCTTCATCACCCTCCCCGACCTCGTATCATACACTACAGCAACCTTCTTCATCTTCGTGCTCAATCCTCCATCGAGCACGTAGTTGATATCATACCCCGTAGGCAGCTTCCCGATCCTGCTCCCAACGGTGTGAGGCTCGAGGAAATCATAGGGCGTGCCCTTCACCGCCACGAATTTACCCGTGGGGATAAGTTGCTTATCGACCGCGGTGATGTGGGAGCCGAAGAGCTGGACTTGTTCGGACAAGATGGTGCCGCTTTTGTGTCCTCCGAGGTTCCAATATGTGTGGAGAGCTAGGTTTACCGGGGTAGGCTTGTCTAGAGCCTTTGCTTTCATCGTTACGCTCAGGTCGTTGTCTCCGGACAGCTTGTACTTGACGCTGACGCGGAGATCACCGGGGAATCCTTCTTCACCGTCAAAGCTGTGGTAAGTGAAGACAATGTGAGGTGAATCTCCCTTTTTCTTGTACTTGCTTACGGTCCAAGCAACATCACTAAATCCCCTCGGACCACCTGATGCATGATCGAAGATTGAATTAGTCGACAGAACATAGGAAAATTTAACCTTAATACCGAAATATTTAAGAAATCTAAGTTGTATTTGCATACCGTGGAGCATGTTTTTGCCTTCGTTAGGAGCTAACTTATAATGGTGTCCGTTTAAAGTGAATTGCGCTCCTCCAATTCTGTTCGCGACCCTTCCCACGATGGCACCGAAGTATGATGTATCATTCTACATAAGTGTAAATTCATCGTTATTGTTTGTGGCTTGTTAGAGCTCAATGTTTCACATTTATTTTTTTTGAAATGATGTTTCACATTTATAAAGAATACATAGTTAAAAAATCTATTATAGTTTTATATAGAGTTGAATGTAAAAACTTACTCTTATGTCTTGGTTACTAATAGTAAACTACTTAAAATTTAAAAGTGTCAAGTAAAGAATTTTATGTTTTGGTCACAAGTCATTCACATGTTTTTATGAATTGGTGACAAATTATTTACATGCTTTATGAGTTGTTCATAAATCATTTACATACTTTTATGAATTGATTACACATTTGTTACATGTCTTGTGAATTGGTCACATTTCATTTATATGTCTTCCATAGTAATCAATACTTTAGGATAGTTTGTCGTTCATAACTAATACTTTAAGATGGGGTTTTACATTTAACTCTTTTATATAACAATATACATGGATACTAATTATCATGACATTGTGATTTGTGAGTATAGTACTTGAACTGTTGAACATGATGTAGTACCAAAAAAAACTCTCAAATTGTCCTAAACAACCCAAAAGTCACATGTTGCTAGCTGTTCATAGTAGATATTTATTTAAGAATAAAGGCTTGACCTGTGACTGTAAAGGCGAGTAGAGTTTCAATGCAAAAGCAAAACAAGCCAACTACATACAGGTTTCTTCATATCACAACTCATCTCCGAACATTATCCAATTCCTGAAGCTAATGGAATAATAATTAATTTAAAGATATTAGTGTTAATTTGTATATAATTCAGAAGTGCATTTATTTGAAAACTATAGGAATAGCAGAAAGGGTTAAAATTGCTCTCTCCTAGTCTTAAGTTGGAAAAAAAAGATATAAATGTCATGAAATGTCAAAACTACCCACTCTTCATTTTCACAATTTAATAAGACAACAGAGTCAATTTCGGCATCTATGTGATTGTATTATCTGTTATCCATTTCCTGGAAAGGGAGTGGTCAATCTGATTGTCATAGCCATCAAGAGCAGATACTTTTGTTTGACGAAAAGCCAAAACTACCCTAGACAACAAACACCAAATAAGCCAGACAAAATGGTAAATTCACATCACCCCTTCGAATATTATCTGTTTATGCCTATTTGCCGGCAATAAATAAGAATTATTCGCAATAAACAAAAGCATAAAAAAACGGTATTTCCAAAGCCACAAACACTAAAACTTTGAAGAGATTGGATTTTAGAACTTACCATATATTCCTTTGCTGAATCGAATCCGAGGATGACATCATCCAACTTCCCTGCAGATTTGAGGAAGATGATGAAATCAAATTAAAGAAAAAAACCCACAAAAAATAAACCTTAAACTCTGCAAAAGAAAAAGGAAAGGAGAGAGATGAGACCGTATTTGTCGGGGAGGATGAGAGAGACCATGGTGGCTCCCCAGTTGGTGAGCTTGATGGAGAAATTTCCCTTTTTGAGCTCGTAAATGGCGAGCTTTGGCTCAGCAGCGCAGCCATGAAGAAGCACAGAAGCAGCAAGGATGGAGAAGCAGAGCAACACAGTGGCTTTGGCCATTGATTAATTTGGGAGGACAGTGTGTGTTGGGAGCTTATGAAGAAGACATTATTATATAGGAGCATGTGACTGTGTAGGAAGGACGAAGGAGGAAATAAACATGTGTCGGATTCTCCAAAATGCCTTTACATTATGGGAAATGGACTAACTATATTACGTGTAAACCATTAATTTAACATATAAATTATGATTTTTATAAGAGTAATGTACCATTTGTCATGAATTATTGTGCATGGCTTTACAACCAAATTATACATTACTATTTTTAAATATATATTTCAATGTTTAAATTTATTGATACTTGACCGGGAAAACTCATAGATATAACTATCATTTTACTTTATAGTACAAGATATACATGTTGACTTTTTTATCATCCAAAATACACGGTCCGGCAAAATAATTACCACAAATCATAATTTTCTGTCCAAAAACACGGAATACTCTATGTTTTTGGACATAATACTCTATGTTTTGAACAGAATATTCCGAAATATTCCGTGTGTTTGGACAGAAAATTATGGTTTTTGATAATTGTTTTACCAGACCATGCATTTTGGACAATAAGAAAGTCAACATGTATATCTTGTACTATAAAGTAAAATGATAGATATATGTTGAAGTTTCCCTATATTTTTTTTGAAGGACCTGCTATCATTGTTCAAAGAGTATCATTTGACAGAACACAAGCAAGTGCGTTAAGAGGGATAAAACCGGACTACGAAGGGAGAGACAAAGAAATTGCAGACCTAGCTAACCAATGTGCTGCAGGCATTGTTCTAAAAGTCCCCGCCTAGACCCCAAAATCTGTAAAAACGCCCGACTCGCCGCCTCACCTGAGCCCCAAATTTGAAAACCATATGACTCGTCGTCCTGTCCGATTAATCGAAAAATTGGGACTCTGATTTGTGAAATTAGACCTTTAAAACAGAGATGAAAAGGTGAAAGACACAATATGTTTATACTGGTCATGAATTTCTTGATAAAAAAGAATATGAAACGTGTTCTTTTTTGGTGGTTTATTATAAAATTTTAGTGTAAAATCAAAATAAGAGCATTATTTGGTTTAGATTTTTTGTATTTTGATACTTAATATATTTTATATTATACAAATATAGTCAGTGGCGGATCTAGCTTTTTCAACGAGGGGGGCACCGATTATTTTAATAACAGTAATTGACGTAAAAACAATAAAATAACTTTAATTTTTTTAATATCGTATAAAAATTTATAATTAATACAAATTACAAAACATGATGTCGGAGTTTCATATTTTAAAAATATGTTGTAACATTTTTATCGTCAATATAATAAAAATATTTTTTTTGACGTATACGATATTGAATGGCCTCTTACTCGATTCCTTCATCTTCATATCAAAAACTATGGAGTCATTGGAAATATCTCTTCAAGGGTGATAATAATTTTATAGATTACTAAATTCAAATGGATAGTAGTTTCAACCCTTAAACAATAATTAAACTTCAATGAAAAATAGTACTCAATTGTGTTTTTATACTTAAATTGTACAAATTAAATAATTCAAATATTATAAAATATAAAACAATTGCAAAAATTCAAAGTTAATACATAAAAAAACTAAAACTAAAATATAGAAATATAAAGAATATACTGAGAAGATGGAAAAATTATGATTAAAAAGTAGAATATTAGAAAAGGTAATGAAAAAAATAGATAATAATACTTTTTCTGAAACTGAGGAGGGGCACTTGTAGATTTGTAGTGAAAAAATCGTAACTTTATGAAACAAAATTAAAATAAATAGGCATAATATATGTTTTTTCCTAAATTTGAGGTGGGGCACGTGCCCCACCTGGGCCCCTAGTAAATCCGCCCCTGAATATAGTATATATTTTGAATTTTTTATTATATTTATGTAATATATATTTAATAATATTAAAAAAAATATGCTTAGTCCCCGACTCGTCCCCGCATAACATCTGAGAGTCCTCATCGCTCAACTAACGCCTAACGTTTTTTTACAATCATGATTGTAACATTCGCTGACCACTTTACAAACACGAGTTAAACATCCTCGTACCTTGTAGGATCAAATTGTAGTATGTATTTTAATACGGATTTGAGTCTATAGCTTCCAAGTAAAAATGCAAATGTATATTTGTTCTTTCCATTGTAACTAACTGCACAAAAAAAAGTAATTAAATTAGCAAAATGTTATTAACTTTTCTATTTGGTATCCGAAAATAAGTCGTACTAAATTTCAATTTAATCGTATAATTATATAGCTCCACGTGCAGCTGAAAGGAGTGTAGGTTAGAGCTTGGAGTCCACATCAGATCAACAAACCTTTACAATGTATCAGATAATGTTGCAACAAATGACCCATACTCATATTCTACCCTTTAAAGGGGTATAGGCATTTTTGTATTGTGGCACATGAACCGTGTCCCAAAGTATGAGGGCCTTTTTCTAATTTTTCTTTTTTGCTATCTCTACCATAAAAAAGTGGAAAGGAATAAAGCATATAATTAGTGATGTTATCATTAAACTTGTCACAAAGTAAGGAAACCTTATTGAAATTGTAATAGCTTGTGTGAAACTCACATTCGTGATTACCAGATTTGATGCTACTACTCCCCTTCCACGTACTGTTATATCTCTGAAGTGCAAAGGGTCATCGTAGTTATAGAGAATATCCAATTAAAGCTTATTGAATTGACTATATAAAGATAAATAAATACGTTGAGATAAGAGAAGGAGAGCACGGAAGATGAAGAGAATGGAGTTATTGCGATTAAAGAGAGGTGCCAGTGCGACATCCAGTTACAAAACATAATCAAAAAGAAAGAGAAGAGCAGAAGTTAAGAGAAGAGAACGGAGGGATTATGCTTAAAATGAGTACCACATAAGCAAAATATCTCTTAATTGTGGTTGTAACAAACGTTAGGTGCTAGTCGGGCGGAAATAGACCCTAAACGCTAAGTATAGATTAATCAAGGATTAATCAGATTATTATTTTAATTATTATATATATTATCAGATTTTATTTTATATTATATTATATAAAAATATTAATAATATAGAATCTTAAATATACAATAGAAATATAAACATTCTACTAAACCAAAAGTATCATACAATTCTTAAAACAAAATCAGTAAATATAATTTTATCAACTCAATTAACACAAGTTTGTGACTACTAAACAGATTATTAAGTGTGTGAATCAAACTGAAGATGTTATCCTTGAATAAAGTGTACTCTATCTACTCAATTATCATATTTTTATAGTATAACTTAGTTGGTAAAAGATTAAAAATTATTTTTAAAAATTACAAATCCGACTTGATGCTTGGACGATCAGGTCAATTAATTGATCAGTCGGTGATTAATCGACCGAATCGAGTATTAATAAGCCTATATTATGCCTAAACAGCTTCAAACACCTTAAGTGGATAAATCGAATCACCAAAGTCTATTTTAAGACCTAGCCATCAGATGGAGATTTTTACAAAAAAAAAAAAAAAATCCTTACTCTGAGACAGTAATATAAGATATAAGATTTTCAATTCCTTTTCATTTTGTTTTATTTGAATTAATATTTTTCATTACCAGAAAGAGTCCAATAAGTAACTGTGCCAATGTCCCATATTTTGGTTCAAATTCGGCCCTTAAAAATAGTCCAACCCACTGAAAAGACTGAAAAGGGTGAAATGGTAAATGCACCCGCACCTTCAGAAACAGAGAAAAGTTTGTTCATGTGGTTCTGGACACGCGATCCTCCAATACACAGACTTTCTCCTTCCCTCCATCCCCAAACCTGCGATCCTCAAGGTTCCTCTAGTCGATCGGTACCGTCACACCCAAATTCAGAGAACACGTACGGATTCGAAGCTCTCACATTCAACATCCATGGCCGGTTCCTGGAAGCCATCGTCAGGGGACACAGTGCCGGTCTCCTCACCGCCTCCGATTACGACGGTCTCTGCCAGTGCGAGACTCTCGACGACATCAGGATGCTCCTCTCCGCCACCACCTCTAGAGCGGTGTGTTTCGTTCCCTTTTTTTGTTTCCGTTTGTTTTCAAAGTTAATTGGGGAGGAAATGGTGTAATTGTAGATCTTTGACCGCTGTTTGTATGAGCTTGAGTTAGGTTGGCTCCCGAGAAAATTGACGTAGTCTTTGTTCATCATTTCTGAATCTTATTTGCTGAACAAGATTCAATTCAGTACCCCTTCAATTTTGGAGAGGGATGGTGAGAGTAAACTCGAAATTGACACATGCACCAAATAATTTAGAGTGAGTTTGAGATTTTCTTTCCATGGACAGTTATTTCCACATGCTGAAGTATGCAGTTTGATCCATGGAAAGAGAACAAGTTGATCTTCAAAACTTGTCATAAAGTTGTGAGAAATGTTTAAGAAATCCAGAGCTCCCACATTTGTGTTCCAACTATTTGTCTTGAAGTTGTAGGAAATGTTTAAGATCCAGAAATGTTTAAAATGTCTTCCATGGCATCAGAACTATTGATCGTACTGGATTTTGTTCATCATTTCTGAATCTTATATGCGGAATAAATATTGTTTATAGAGTCAAGAGCTTTCAGCAATGAATTACTTGTTCTAGTAATGAAAAATCTTTCTGCTGCAGAAATTAAGAGGAATCATGAAAAGAATATGGGTTCAGTGACCAACTGATATACACCAATTGAAGCGTATTACTTGAAAAGAATATGGGTTCAGTGACCAACTGATATACACCAATTGATCCCTCCACTTACGCTTACCCCTCAGTTCAAATCAAAGAGTTTCAACTACTCGGGTTTGTTCCCTCAAGTACACCCAGTTGATAGTTTGAATATGAAGTACCTTACTTGTATCATTTTGCAGGCTCTGCAAAAGATCTTCAAGCATTTCCTCCAAGTGTAACTTCTGTAGTCCCTTACAATGCTCAACACCTTCAGGTACCACTCTTAGCTCCATGCACCGGATTAAATACAGCTCTTTTATGCTTAGCAATGCACCTTCCTCCACCTTCACACTTTCCAATCTTGCAAGCTCCACAAGTTTCAATTTGTTAAGCCTAGGAAACCAACCCGTCTGGAAGTGCAACAACTTCCCACCAAATGCTCTGTCAAGCTCAAGAAAAACAAGGCTTGACAACAAACGAAGAGAGGAAAGAACATCTTCTTGGAGATGGGTAAAACCAAGACGCAGATGAGTGAGGTGAACAAGCGACTTCAGCCAGTGAGGCACACTGCTCATCGCTCCAACCAACGTCAGCTTCTGAAGGAACAATGGTGGCAGAGACAAAACTTCCAGCTCCAATTCTTCTCCACTGACTGACACTATGCCTAAGTGAAGGAGGCTTGTCATCTTCTGTACTGAATCACATAACTTTGGCCCGTTAACTGCTTTTACCTTTGTTATCTCCAGCCTTCGAAGCTCGGTCAAGTTCCCAAGCTTCCCAACCAGGTGCTCCTCAGCTTCAATGCATGTCAAAGTCTGTAAGCCTTGCACATTCCATATCCCTGCTGGTGCTTGAATACTACTATGGTTGTTGTTTCGATACATATAAAGATGTCTGAGTTTCGGGAGCTTGGATACTCCACTTGGTATCCTCTCAAGAAGGGTTTTTCCAACATCCAATGTTTGTAAGTTCTTCAACTTTTCCATTGACTTGGGAAGCTTCCTAATCTTGGTTTCTCTCAAGTTTAGATACCTTAAATTGAACAATCCAACTAATGCTTTTGGTATGGTTACAATAGGAACTCCCGGTAGCTCGAGAACCCTAAGTAACTTGAGCTTTGGCAAAACTACACTCAAAGAAAACTGGGAGCACTCATCTGTATCAAACACGAATAGAGATCGGAGATTGCGTGACATACCCTTACTCATTTGGATGCTTTCGCCTCTATGATGAATGGATAAACGGCGAATCTTCCCTTCTAGCTTTGATTCATGATGTCCATCATAAGCTGTGAAAAAATTGTCCTTCTCACAAGCTGTCATAGCCAGTTCACGCATAACATCATGTACACGACAAGTCTTGACTCTTCCGGCATCATTAGTCTCTATGACTTGAATCATGCTTCGGAAGATAAGCTCTGTTAAGTACTCCTCAGCAACTTCCTCCATTGTCAGTCCCTTCTGTTCTCTGATAAACCCTTCTGCGACCCACAGCCGTATCAGCTTCTTCCTCTTGATCGGGCAGCCATCACCAGAAACACAACAGTACAAGAAACAATGTTTTAGGTAGAATGGGAGATCATTGAAGCTCAACACCAAGATGGTCTTGACTCGTTCGAGTAAAGGATGGTTGCTAAGCTGCCAATTGAGGCTCTCATAAACTTTCTTCCATTCCACGACTGACCTTCTCCTTGCAGACATAAGTCCTCCAATGGCTACTATTGCAAGTGGCAAGCATTCACATTTCTTCATTATGGCCTGAGCCAGGGCTTCAAGCTCGTTGGGACAAGAACGATCTGGTTGATTCCAGAATGCCTTGTTGCAGAAGAGTGTCCAAGCGTGATCCTCCCGAAGAGGCTGGAGTTGATGAACTCGGCTTCCAACTCCTACTGAGGCAGCGACGTTCCTGTCTCTCGTTGTAAGGATGATTCTACTTCCATACTTGTTATTAGGGAACGCCCCTCTTATTTTGCTCCACAGGTCTATACTCCACACATCATCTAAAACAATAACATACCTCTTCTGGTGCAGGAACTCAATGAGCATTCCCACAAGCTGTGTATACCTCACCGAGGCCAAGTTGTTTACTTGCTTCTCCATGGACAACTCTCTGATCAGGCTCCGTAACAGCTCTCCCATCCCGTATGCTTCAGACACAGATATCCACGCCCAGCACTCGAAATGCCGCTTTATGATTGGATCATTGTAAACCCTGGTGACCAAAGTTGTCTTGCCGAGACCGCCCATTCCCACAACTGAAATGACAGTCCGACGAGGTTCATCATCTGTCAACCATCCAAGCAGTTGCTCAGAGTTCTCTTCCATCCCCACCAACTCATCTTCATCAACAGAGACAGAGGACGGTTCTGCATCACTCACAGCAATGACACTCCTTCCTTCATCTATCCTCTTGAAGCTGTATCTCTCACTTCTCTTGGAGATCTCGAGAACCTTCCCTTTGATACTTTGTAGCCTTGAAGAGAAACTATGGCTAGTGGTGATGCTCTTGGGGAGAGTGACCAGGTCCAAGACAGCACCTTTGATCCCGCTTTTGCTCCCTTGTCGTTCGAATTTGTGATGCATGAACTCGTCTACCAAATCCTCGACTTCATAGGCGACTTCTCTAACCTGCCTCACCCAAGTTTCCACCGACTCGCTCATCTCCTTTCTCCTCTCCGCGTCTTTGAGGAAAGACTTGATGCTCTCTAACTCGAGCTTGATTTCTTCAACATCGTCCTGAGAATCTCCTAGGAGCGATGCTTTTTGGACTAGGATGGTGGTGAGCTTGTCAAGTAAGAAGTTGACCGCACCATCTGCCATTTCTGGTCTGAAACTCTACTCTCAAGTTTCATCCTCCATCAGTGTTCCTTAAGCGGGTAGGAAACAACGAGGAAGGTGAACGAAAAGGAGATGTTGAATTGACTAAGGGATGGAAGTCAAGGCCGGCCCGACCAACATTTCCAAAAGCTAGGAAGGTGCAAAAATTGGTAGGTGGATATGAATGAGAGCATGTCTCTTAATTTCTTCCCGAGAAAATGTTGTTTCCAGACCTTCTGTGACCTTTAGTTATTACTTTCTAACTGAGATCGACTTTTCGTGACAATTCCTAACTCAAATGTAGTACTTTGTTACAAAAAAAAAGTAACAAAAAGGTGACAGTTTGTTATAAAAAGCAGCATAAAGATGATATTTTTTACAAGAAAAAACACATTTTTCATTTTTATTTTACACGCGATTGGTACTTTTTATAAACGTGTACCATCTTTGAGATAAGAATTGTCATAAAAGATCGATCTCAGTTAGAAAGTGAGAATGACTTTTCCACATAAATCCGGAATTGACGTTATCCCTTTCTTCCATGGTGCTTCACCTCTTTGTGTGGTTTTCGATGGCCCATTTTTTGAATGGGTCCAACTTAACTGCTACTATCTAAGAAAACTCTACTTTGTGCTATGTTGCAGCACAATCACAATTCAACAAGGGATAAGCAGACAACCATATCATGATTGACTTCTCCAATTGTCCAATGTATGTGTTAGTGAATGTTTATTGAGCTTGCCATCTAAATTAGTAGAAATGATTGTTCTCTACAACGATATGATGCAATCAGTTCTAGAAATTTAGCTGAAAAGGGGATATATTTGAGATTTTCCAATTGTATCCTTCAAAATCGTCTTTTTGAATGAGGGAGATGTAAAATCTGACCATTTTTTCCTTTCTCCACCTGTTTCATTATTGTTTCTGCTTGTCCGGTTCTCGCTTTCACATTTCTCCTTTGTTTTATATATTCAATATCAAGTAATGGTTGTATGACGCAATATATCATGGTCCGGTGAAAAAGAAGTTCGACTCACTGTAACGTGGCTCTTTCTACCGATCTCGGATATGAATATGGGAATATTATCTACTTAAATTTCTTGCAAGTCATGCCCACCCCATATGATTCTGCTCGAAGCCACAAATAAGTGAAAAGTCATTGGATGAAGAGTATAAAAAATGTAAAGAAAATCGATTACGCAAATAAAAGGGGACCTTTGAACAAACCGATGACCATATTTTAGATGCGACTGATGGTGAATACATCCAACAACGAGGAGCCCTAATATAAAATCATTGGTGGAGGTCAGTTAAAAACGAAACAAAGTGGCAACCCCATATTTATTTGTTCAATAGAAAAACCGTATTTTCATTTATTGTAATTTCAATTAAGCGGTTTGATTTATGTAATATTGTGTATGTGAATTTGAAATCACGTAATGATGTAATTCATATGCATTTAATTTTTGGAACTAATTTCTTTGGTACTAATTTTTTGAGTTGAGATGTAATGTTCATCGATGATTTTACATTTAATTTAGTAGGGTGTTATAAAATATGATGATGATTTGGATGAAGAATTCGAAATTGATCAAAGAAAAGTAAAATCGGATAATAAAATACACAATATAATTAATTTATTGTAGATATGACTCAAATCTCAACCAGGGTTTCACCTTTTTCTCACTGCATACCTTCATGGCCAATCAAGTCCTTTTGGCCTCCTCCTCGTCCTCGTCTCGTGCGGTTGCAGTCACCCTGCACCCCATCGTCGAGTTTCTGCACCTCGTCGCGATCCTTTTGTCCCTCTCCGATCGGGCTTCCATCCACCACCACGACAACTCCTCAACTAGGGAATTTCGTCGCCGCTACACCTCCCCGGATCCAACATGTAGAGCCAGATCCACAGTGCAATCACATCACTGCTCCCGCCTCAACGATCCCCGCCGATGCTCTCGCCTGACCGATCTCTACAGGTGCAAAAGAGGGCCGTTTCTAGGCATGGACAACCATTCCCACTCATCCGCTCGTTTACAGAGGCTCTGAAGGACATTAGGGACCAACTCGTCGTTGAAGAAGGAAATGACTTTGATCAGGTACGAGCTGTAAAACGGTCCTGCCAGGAGCTATGAGTTGTCAGGGAGTACAAGGGGTAGAAGGTTGGTGGCCTACCCCTCACGATCCGGGACCAATCCTACTTGTTCTGTCTTAGGGGAGCATGTCTACACCAAAGATTTTCTGCTGCATTTCTTGTTTTAGTTTGATGCATTTTGATTCAGTTGTTTCAATTTGTTTTTTTTTCAATTTAGCATAGAACGTAGGGATATTAGACCACTTCAACAGGTCCAAGACCCTCGGGTCACCTACGAGAAACTTGATTTTATTCTGATTTCTAAGACTTATAATTCTACTTATTTCTTTTGATTGATAGTAGTAATACATTTTTTCACCGCCCGTTCCAAAAAAAAAAAACTTATTGCAGATGTCTTTTTAGAATATATGCATTTTGTGACACAAATCGTGTCCCAAATTAGCCGGGCCTTTTTGCAAATCTTGTTATCCCTCCACCGAAATATTGAAAAGAAGTAAAGTAGATGAGTGATGTTTTCATTGAAGCTGCCACACTGACTCACACTTGTCAGTTGTCACTTGTAACCGTAAGATTTGATTCTATTACTTTATGTCCATGTAGTATATCGTTATGGGATTGAATTATGAATAACAGATTTGACTATATAAGATAAGATATTTAATTCAGAGCTATCATATCTTTTTTATTCCGTTTATTTTTTATTTAAAATTTATACTCTCAAGTCTCACCACACGAAAGAGTCCACCAACTGTGTGAGTACTCCTGATTTTGGGCCCAATTCGGCCCTGAAAAAAGCCCAACCCACAGAAAAGAAAAGGGTGAAATGGTAAATGCAGTCGCACCTTGAGCAACAAAGATCAGTTTGTTCATGTGGTTGTGGACACGATACGACAGAACACACCCTTTCTCCTTCCCTCCATCCCCAAACCTGCGATCCTCAAGGCGCCTCTCGTCGATCGGAGAAAATGTACGGATTCGAAGCTATGACATTCAACATCCATGGCGGATTCCTGGAAGCCATCGTCAGGGGACACAGGGCCGGTCTCCTCACCGCCTCCGATTACAACAATCTCTGCCAGTGCGAGACCCTCGACGACATCAAGATGCACCTCTCCGCCACCGAGTACGGCCCCTACCTCCAGAACGGTGCGTTTCCTTTCCCCTTTTCTGCTCAATTCAATCGAAATAGCTCGTTTTTATTTGTGTTTCCGTTTGTTTTCAAAGTGAATTGAGGAGGGGAGGGTGTAATTTTGGATCTTTGATTGTTGGAAAAGTGGTGAATTTTGTATAAGCTAAGCAAATTGATGTGCTAAGTTTTCAATGAAATGTCTGTGTGCGATCTGTCATTCTTACATCGTGGAGATTTGAGCTCAAAACTTCAGATGTGTTTGATCGTATGTAGTTAAATGAACATGTCCAGTTTTGTGCCGTGATCAATTCATAAAGGCATGTAAATGATCTATGACCAATTCATGAACCAATTCATGAAGGCATGTAAATGACCTGTGACCAAAACATAAAGTCCTTCATTTAACACTTTTAAACTTTGGGTATCTTACTGTTCGTGACCAATACATAAGGGTAGGTTTCTACATTTATCCCTTTGTGTTTTGGCATTTCTTTTGGTGGGTCTCAGAGCATCAGGGTGATAGATGATTTGGAAGAGTAATCGGGTCTGGATCTTATCGATGTGGGTACAATGAGGGTATTCTAACTTGCTGAGTGTCTATTAGTTTTGAAAACACCTATAAAAGTATAACATGGCACACTTTTCATACTGAAGAATACTGACCACAATTTGCTTGGTTTATGTTCAATGCTTTAGAAACATAGTGAGGAAGGGACTTTCAATGTGCATTCACTATACTGAATATTGGAAATATGCTTGCTTATTGGTGTATGTAAATATGTTTGCAGAACCTTCCCCGTTACATACTACTACAATTGTTGAGAAGTGCACTCTTAAACTGGTTGATGAGTATAAGAACATGTTATGCCAGGCAACAGAGCCTTTGTCAACATTCTTAGAATACATCACGTATGTGGATTTTGCTCACTCCCGATTTTTTAAATTGTTCATATATTATCTTGTATTGTTATTGACATATACTATTTACTCAAGTTGTACTTTAAATGAAAAATAAAAATAAGACATTTCTAATGTGAGGCTTTTTACTCAAGTTACCCTTTTTAATGAATACGGTTATGGAATTTGATTCTTCGTTGCCATAGTAAATAGGAGAAAGATTTTCTTTTCTTATGGCACTACTAGTACATGTACATAGGTGTTGCTTATGATATAAAATATTAAATATAATTTTTATTTTTATTTTTATAAATATGCATGCTAACTACTCCAATTAAATCATAATCAAATATTAAAATAAAGAGTATAGAACACACTTCCCCAATTTATATATCATAACCTCAATGTAACCAGTATTTTAAGGTTCATTTTGAACTGATTATTTAAGCTCAACTATTTGCACAGTTTCTGTTTTTAAATGCACTGTAATAACACTAACCTTTACATAGGTCATCAGATATTTTCAGTTTTAAGATGGATTGTAATAATACTAACCTTTAGATATTTTAGGGCTTCAGATATTTTCAGTTATTCAACTTCAACTACATATATTATGACTTCTATGCCATAAACCAAAGGCCCCTGATAAAAAAAAAGTACCGTTTTATTTTGGATATGTATCCAGAACCTGCACAACAGTGTCCATGTACACAAGTCTCATAGGTTTCTTCAAATTTATGGAATAATGTATACGAAGAAAAATGAGTGATTGTCAACAACAGAAATTTTAGAATACTGCATACTGCACATTATGGGGCTTAGCCCAAAGTTAATTATATAGATGTATGGTTAGAAACAGAATGTTCTTACATATATTTTCCTCATGGTTAGGCTTGAATTGTTCAGTAAACGGCCAACTCTTTCTCCAACTAGAACTCACAAAAGCCAATTTTGTTATACTACTTTGGACTTAGTGAATACATGATTATTAACAGAAAGAAAGTTTCATAACTTATGGGAATTATATTTCTTACAGATACGGGCATATGATAGACAATGTTGTCCTGATTGTTACTGGAACCTTGCATGAGAGAGATGTTCAGGAACTATTAGAGAAGTGTCATCCATTGGGCATGTTTGACAGGTAGTGTTACCTTTCTATATTATGCCATAGAATTTTTTTAAGGGAGTTTTTCGCTCATTCTAATTTCCTTTTTCTATCAGCATTGCAACCCTGGCAGTTGCTCAAAACATGCGTGAGCTATATAGGTTGGTGCTTGTTGATACACCATTGGCTCCATACTTCTCTGAGTGCATTACATCTGAGGTATTGAGTTCTAACTAGTGTTTTGCTCACCTCTATTCTGCTTCTCTTAAATTTTTGGAATGCATCTAATCCATCTCAGATGCAGACTTCTCTGAATTATCATCTCTGCTCTGCCGATATCTCAAGATGTTATCTACAAGTTCTTCTACTGTCTAATTTGGGTTTTGTAGTTTCAAAGTCAGCATATGATACAGAACAATGACCCAAAAGCTTATGCTTTTTGCCATTTTTTTCTTCTTCTGCTGTGTTGTAGACACAAAGGTTGCACTAATTGGTTTCTGATACCAAGTAGCATATACATAGATATCTCAAGATGTTATCTACAGGTTCTTCTACAGTCTAGTTTGGGTTTTGTAGTTTCAAAGTCAGCATATAATATAGAACAATGATCCAGACGCTTATGCTTTTTGGCTTTTTCTTCTTCTGCTGCTGTGTTGTAGACACAAAAAGGTTGCACTAATTAGTTTCTGATACCAAGTAGCATATACATTGAATGTGTCAATGTTATCATATATGTTTCATTGCTATTGGTTCTATTTTTTTGCCATGGAATGCTTAAATAGTATTCTAGTTGCTGAGTATAATTGTTTTGCTTTATAATCACGCAGTTGCTTTTGTGTAGGACTTGGATGACATGAACATAGAAATTATGAGGAACACCCTTTACAAGGCATATCTTGAGGATTTTTATAAGTTTTGCCAGGTAAGGCTTCATTGCTGAATTGAAAGAATGATCTCTTCCTTACTGTGTGTGTCCATGTGAATTTCCTTTCTTCCCATCTTCCTAATATGGTTAACATGTACTTTTCATAGAAACTTGGCGGTGCCACTGCTGAGATCATGTCTGACCTTCTCTCCTTTGAGGCTGACAGAAGAGCTGTTAACATTACCATAAACAGGTGACATACCTGTTCAAAAATCTCCCATTTATGTTTTTATAGAAACTTGATCTCCCAATGACAAATTTTGTTTCTGCTAATCTCATTGATTCTGTTCATGTTGTGCAGTATTGGGACCGAGCTTACCCGAGATGATCGTAGGAAATTGTACTCTAGTTTTGGTTTACTGTAAGCTCTTTTCTAGAAGTGCATTTTTTGATTTTCCTTGAGATATAACATGATATTTCCACTTATCTTTCTTTGACCATGGCCTGCTTATGATAAACAGTTACCCCTATGGACATGAAGAACTTGCTATCTGCGAGGACATAGATCAGGTGTGTGTGTGTGTGCTTATAATAAACTGGTGCTGTTGTTTATAGTCTTCATTCATGTTGCTGTTGGTATTGCAGGTCCGTGCTGTAATGGAAAAATATCCTCCCTACCAGTCAATCTTTTCAAAATTATCATATGGAGAGAGCCAGATGCTGGACAAGGCATTCTATGAAGAGGAGGTGAAGAGGCTTTGCCTAGCTTATGAACAACAGGTTTGTATTTCAGTAAATGAACGGAATAGTATATCCACTATGCCATACCTTTCAGGGGTAATTTCATTAACACACCCTCGACGACCTTTGATTTTCGAAAACACTGAATATGTGAGCAATTACAGGAACACATCAAAAACACGCCGCAGGTTTTTGAAAAAAAAAAGGTGGTACACGGTCATTTATTGAAAAAAATTATGGTGTGTTTTTTTTATCAAAAACTTGCGATTACGGTATGTTTTTTAAAATCAAAGTTTGTCGAGGGGGTGTAAACAATGTTTCGCTTTACTTTTACCTCAATTTTGTTTTCAAAGAGCCCAATATGCTCATCATCCACAAGATATTCAAAAGCTTAACTTGTTAAGAGAGTTGATGATTGAACTTGTGATGTAATTGTTGATTGCAGTTCCACTATGCTGTATTTTTTGGATACATGAGGTTGAAGGAGCAAGAGATCAGGAACCTGATGTGGATTTCTGAATGTGTTGCCCAGAACCAGAAGTCTAGAGTTCATGACAGTGTGGTCTTCATTTTTTAATTGATTTACTCTTACTAGAAATAATCATATGGCTTTTTGCTGTAAATCATTTCCTTCATCTTATCTTCCATTCATAAATGCCTATTCAGCAATAGGCTCGATGCACACCAGCGAAATATGTATTTTTTTATAATTAAATTATTAATTCTGTCATGAGGTTAGATTTCTTATTTTGTATTTAAATTGCAAAATAATAATGTTACTATCATATGTATTTGTCTCTTTTTTGGAAAATTGCCTGTACTAGAGTTTGTATATAATAATTGTGTTTACTCAGAATATAATATAATATAATATTTTAGATTAAAATACATGTGTTATCCATATAACTTATATGTAATGTACATGTAATTTATATGTAGGATAAATTAATCTAATATGGAATAAATATCTTAATTATGTAAGAAATTAATCTTAAAGATTTTCCCATAGAAATAATTCTCCCTCTTCTCTTCAGAAGATTAGGGTTTGTAGTAGGCTCCACGAAGTGATGGCGGTGCAGATTGATCGGGGTTGTGAACGGTAGCTTCGAACCGAAGCTCTTCACGACAAAGTGGGCTTATATTTGGGGGGATTGCCTCATCTCTGAGTCGGGCCCTGCTCATGTGGGCTTCATGTGTTATCGGTCATATCGAGTGGTGGAACAGTTTGGTTCTTCGGGGGATCCCCTTTCGGAGGCGCTTTGGTTCTCTGAGGGGAGAGACCGGGGTAGACCTGTCAATGGGTTGTTGAGAGTGTTCACGGGCATGTGTGTCTTTATATTGGCAGGACTGGGATTCGGCTTCAAAGATCTTTGGCTAAGGGTTCAGACTAACTGGGGGATCGGGCATCTTGTGTTGTGCGAGTGTTGGTGGCGACGAGTCTCGAGGGTAGACAGGGGCTCGGCATTTTCCTCCGTTCGACTTTCGACTACGGGTACGGGGAGACGAGTAGCTCGTTGGTCGGTTTATCGGGGTGGGGTGGGGTGGGCTTCGTTGTGGTCTCCTCGATTCGAAGGGGATAGAGAATCACGTTGCAAGTCAGTTTACCGAGGTGGAGGTGCTTACGGTGACAAAGACTTCATTGGAGGTGGTGGAGGCCGTGGATGCAATGTCCGAGGCGGTGGCGACGAAGGATGCTGCTCATAGGGCGAGAGCGGTCAGATGGCCAGATACGACGGACAAGGTGGCAATAGAGGAAGGTATTGAGGCAACGGAGTAGCCGTCTGGTGCATCATTCCGCATATGTCGCTTGGGTGGCTGCAAGGTTGACATGTACCGTAGAGATATGGTCCTTGGTCAGCGCTGGGGTATACATGTCTGTCATTAGTGCTGGGACGATCTTTGGTCCGATACGAATTATGGGTACTGACTCAAGGGGGTCTGTCGGGTCCAAGGGAATGATAGTCAAACCGGCGAGGGCTATTACGCGCCCTAGCCTCTCCCAATGAGTGTTAGAAGGACTGGTGAGGGGTGCGCAGGTATCACTTTGTCACTGGTCATAGGGTGGCAGATGTTTTATCAAGAACCCACACGGTACTTCCCTACTATATTGGAGGCTAGCATCTCCGTTTGTTTGGAGTCTTCACCTATCATCCGAGGGAGGATGACTCCAATTGGACCACCAGAAGAGTACTCAGTCCGTCAAAGTGTCAATTCTATTTTGGCAATGGATACGCTCAACTCTAACTTCTCGTCATAAATAGTTTTACTGGTGGTTCATGTCGCTATCGCAACATCACTCTGATGACAACTATAAGATGGTTTGACAAATAAGTATCTTTTTTATGTTCCTGTTAGTCCCAAAATGTTAGGACTTTTGCATGCTTTGTTATACATGTTTCAGTTTGATTATGTTTCTTTTTTGTTTCCCTTTTAAGATGATGTCTTTGAACCTTTTTTTTTTGTTAATTATATGTCTGCTCAACATTGTACAAAATAATAAATAAAGATTTTTCCATTCCATAAAAGCAACGTGCAAATTAACCTCACTCATGGCTTCTTCTTCGATTCTCTCCTTCTCATTCTTCTGTTCCACTTTGTTGGCCTTATACCGTGATTATGTGCTAATCATTAGAGTTGTACCAAATAGTGAGGTGAAGCAGGTTAAGAGATTGGCACGCAACAGTGTCGCAAAGTGACCAAATCTAAGGCGACCAAGGGTCCTGTTCAAACTAAGAGTGATGTTCACGTATCAACCCCAATGGAGATCGACAAGACGTAGTTGCTTGTGAAGCAGGCCAACCCTCCAATCGGTGTTAAGCTGCAAATAGGGCAGGTGGTTTCGTTCAAGAGTGTTGTGCCTAGGCGTGGGAGGCGAGTAAGGAAGACAAACATTATAGACGAAGATATTTTCGTTTGTAATGTAACGTACGGAACCACGGTGGACTGGCTTCGAAACACCTTCAACCCATTTGGAGAAATCACATCTTCCTCTGCGTTGAGTTGGCCGAATAGCAAGCATCAGATGTATGGTTTCGTGCGTTTCAAAACAAAGGAGGCTGCTGCTCAAGCCATGGCAAGCATGAATGGGTTAAAGGTGAATACGTATCACTTGTTTGTAGCTCTTGCCAGACGCCGGAAGTCTAGCCAACTCGTCAGAGGCGAGAAACAGAGCATGGATTTCCTTGCTTCTGGTTCTTCGAAGGACTGTGTTCCTTCGACGGCGGAGTTCTTGGCGAAAAGGATATATGTGACCGACCTTCAGCAGCGTTCCAGAGTGCTTGTGATGTCGTTGATGCTGAAGCTGTGGAACAGAGCATGACTCGAGCGGTGAATAACAGTGATCAGACTGGAGCTTGGTCATCTGAGGCTTTGGTACAGTCATCAGAGGTTGTGGATCAGTCATCGGCGTCATCCTCCAGGCTGGTTGAGTTTCAGTCGCTGACGTTTTTCTCCGGAGAATTGACCGCGAGATATTCGAAGGAGAAATCTTTGGGAGATCATGTAGATTTGATTTTAAATTCCGAATCTGATTCGATTGTTGATTGCGGTCGTGTTATTATTATTCAGGGCGAGGAGCATGTCGTGACTCTCGGCCAAAATTGTGTGGAAATCCATAAGGCTTCTTTGAAGAAAGCCCTTGATCGTTGTTGTTTGAACGTGTTGCTTACGGGTCAAGCAACTCATGATCCGCTTTAGGAAAATTCGACCCATGACCTAATTCAGGCTATATCTGACCCGTTTCAAAGTTCAAATCAGGAAACATCTGACCCGGTTCAGATAAGCAATGACCGGATTTAGGATAAGGATGTTTTGAGTGAGTTTGGTGACCCTTTAGGGGGTAGTCCTTGGAAGGAGGTCTTACTCAAACCACATAAACGGATGAGTCGGCCTCCTAAACACTTATCGGATTTTTATACCATTCAGTGTAAACTAAGGGATCGTTCTTTGGATCGGGAAAGATATGTTCGTCCCGTCGACATTGGGAAACAGGTTGAGCAAGGTAGAACTGGAAAAACTCAAGTTGCAGCTTCGTCTCATGGAAACGACGCATGGACTACAATCCGTGAATTGACTTCCAAGAAGAAATATGCGACGATTCGTTTCTGACTTCGGGAGGCGAGGATTGGCGGGGTTACCTTTTCTGTTTTTTGTTTCCTTGTTTTCGTTTTTAGGAAAATGTTTGGCCTTTTGGCTCCCCTTACTGGAGCTCTTATGTAATCGTTGACTTTTACCCTATTTTTTCTTGAATCAGAATATTCTTATTTCTTTCGTGAGAATCAGCCTTATTAATAAATTTTTGAGCTTGTATATATAAAAAATATATAAAAAAAATTAACCTCACCTAGCTGAGATCGATGAATTGGCTTGAAACTAGTCCTACCCAACAAACTTCATTTAGAAAATAAGTTTGATTTGATTATTATTTTCTCCACATTAATATTCCAGTACCTACATGTTTTGTTCACCAATGTACATGTACAAAACGTCCCCTTCAGACCTTCCAAATTTCCATCAATGCTGCCAAATTTCAGCATTTTTTCCTATGACATTTGTCTGCTAGGCTACAGCTTTGACTTCGAAGCACCAAAGTTCATTTTCACTCTCAGAAATGGCATTTTTTTATTTCATCACACACTATGTTTGTTCCATTCCACAACTATACTAACAAAATGAATATTCACAGAATGAACTGTAGCTGTCTTCAAGCACTAAGCCGCCGCCAATTACATCGTAAAACATCCCTCCGAACTCATCATCACTGCCATTGCTCTGATACCTATTCTTCGACTCTTCCCCGTCGGTGCTCTCATCTTCCGACAAATTCGAGTTCTTCTCAACCAAGTCTCTGAACACCGATGACCGGAGAAGTAGGCCTAGTGCAGTAGGTGATGATGATGTCGACGACGAAGACGATGATGAGGACTTCTTCAGCTGTGCTTTGCTTTGGAACACCATAGGCTCTTGACTCTGAGGGGATTGGATTTGTACACTGCCTGTGAAAGCGTTGGATTGAAAAAAGGAAGCGTTGGTTTCGTCTCTCGGGAAGTACATGTTCGATTTCTCGGGATGATCCATGACTGATGGTAATGGTAGCTCCTCAGCTGCCATGGCTGCTTCTGGTTTCAACCATCTGATGTAAGTGCTCAAGTCGAAGTTGGTCACAGCGTTGATTCCTCTGTACTCAATCGCAGCTATGTCGTAAGCTCGTGCAGCTTCTTCTTGTGTACCTGGTTCATTGACAGTGACAATAGACAAAGTTGACATGAGTTCAATGTTGGAATAAAACTGTAAGTGAGTCTTCAACTATGAGTTTGAGTTTTTCGTTGAGTTGAATCTCTAAAATAGTATTAGAGCTTGTCATCTCATTGACACGGGTTCAGTTGCTCTTCTCAATTTATCAAAATTTTGGCTCTCTAATACTCAAGTCATCACAACAATTGATTGTTTTGTGTGTTGGATTTTGGTTTGAGTTTTAGTACTTACCGTAGGTTCCAAGGTAGAGGTACTTGTTCCCGAAAACCCTCCCAATCCTTGCTTCCCACCTGCCGTTATGATGGTGCCTTGCGACTCCTCTGTACTTGGATACACCTCTTGAGAAGCCACTGCTTTTTCTGTGATTACAAGTGAATCAGAACGGTTAGAATATAACTACAATTGAGTCTTTAACTATCAGCTTTAACTTTTAATTGAGTTGGTCATTCAATAAAGAGGCATTAGATCACATGTACATATGTTTGTATAAGTACCTTCTTAGAGAGGCCAAGTACTCCTCTTTTGTCACGGTTTGCATGATCTCGATTTCTTTCTCGTAATCGGTTATCTGTGTAAGTTTCAAAAGGGTGTTAGAAAATGATGAAAAGTTTGAATTTTGACAAGAACTTGATATGAACTGATTGGTATTAGAATTGTTATGTACCGGGAAATTGGTGAAAGTTGAAGTTCCCCAATACTTGAGTGCAGCTAAGTCATAAGCTCTTGCAGCGGACTCTTCCTCATCGTAGGCGCCTGAGAGTTTTTAGAATCAAACATGTTATCAGTTAAGAGAATCAGCAGAGGTTGTAAGAAAATAGTAAGTGTTTGGGTTGAGATGGAAGAGATGCTGACCGAGGTAAACTTGTTTGCCTTTCTTCTTTTGTGTGACATTCCATGAAAGCTTGTCCCACAAGTGAGCTTCATACCGACCAGTCCACCTGTGCCTGAGCATCATTCAACAACAATTTTTGGTTTAGTTAAGGAAGTTTGTGTTAGAATATAATTATAATCGGATCTTTTAACTATTAGCTTGAGCTTTTAGTTGAGTTGGTTCTCTAATATAGTATCAGAGCTTAATTCTTTATAGACCTAGGTTCAAACCCGCTCTCTAAATGTAAACCCCTAAACAGGTTTGTCCGTGAGGGCACATGTTAGAGATCAAGTTTATTCATGTTCGAACCTGCTGACACCCCGAAACCTTGAGCTCCTCTTGACAGTGGTGGTGGTGGTGGTGGGAGAAGTCTGGTCAGGGACTTGCAGCTGAGCTGGAAGTGGGTCTCTCCGGCGCCTCTTGACGGGCCTTGTTGCCTGAGGCGCCGTGTCTGCATTGCAGATCCGGCGCCTTCCCATGCTTGCTTCTGTCTTGATCATCATCATCTCCATTCTTGTGGCTGCTTTTATCTTTCTTTCTTTCTCTGTGGGTTATTGACCAATGACCTTGTTGTTGTACAGCTTGTGTCTTGAATCCCTTTATATACAAATATGATTGGCTGGTTTGGGTATTATTTTATTACAGTTAGTTTAAGGTTGAAGACAAAGAGGTCGATGAAACCAATGGTTTTCTATGCTGTTCAAGACCCATATCTAAATGTCCACACTCTGATTATTCCAGCTCCAGCCTAATGATACAAAACAGAGTTTTATGAGTTTTTTTTAATCTAGTTTTGTCCTCGCTCTGCCGGTTGTAAATACAGGATTGAGCTATGGTCACTGTCCTCTGGTTAATTAGTCTTTAACTGTTTCACTTCCCATAGGAATGTACTTAACTGTTTAAACATATTATTTGTACTTAACTGTTTCATAAACTCTGAGCTTGATGATGGTGGATCTGGATCTTCAGGTTCAGGGTCAACATACTGTTGTTTCACGTGCGGAGTTTCACATCTAAAAATGATCAAATCGCCACCAGGTAGGGTAAAACTATAGCTGTCTAAAAGCTCAAACTAATACGTGGACGCTACGAGATTGAGTTTTAAGTGTTGAAATAGTTCATGTTATGTGAGACTCTTCATGTAGAATAACAGATTGATTGTTGGTTCGTGAGAGTAAAGATCTACGATGGTGAGTTCAAAAGAAACAAAAATGTCAATTGAAGACATTCTGTTTTTGTGTGGACATTGTTGGTTAACAGGAATAGGCCTCGGATTCCCCGAAAAGTTTGTTTGCTACTTGTCTGCATTAGGCGATAGAGACCTTAATTTCTGGTTCAAAGGGAGCATGTTTGTGGAGTTTGTTACTTACACTATGCTTTCAATATGCCGATGTTACCTATGGAATCAATCAACCAGTGTAATATTCCTCGGCAGTCTTTGAAAATACAAACCCAAGCACACTCAACATGTGCCGTGTGCTCGTATGTTTATTATATAATCTTGTCATTCTTTTGAACGATAGAGAACAAGTTTTGTTCAATGGTAAGAGCATCTTCAATGCTGAGTTTCGCTGGTGTTTGGCCGACGGTGAGCCGGCGTTTCGCTATTGGCAGTGACTGTCGACGCTGACTCAACCATCAACACTGACCGTCGGCGTCAATGGTTAGAAAATCCAATTGCCCGATTGTTGGAACTTGAAAAATAAAATTTGAGTTTGAAATTAACAAAAATTAATGTTTCTTATCTCCAAATTATGTATCAATAGATAATATTGCATTCAACAAAAACACACCTTCCATCATCTCCTATTTCATTTGAATCCTTTGTGTCCATTTTTCATCGAAATGGGGAACAATGCCGATGTCCGTGCCAACAAGCGTGTTTTCGAGTGAGTATTGGAGGATACATTCGAAGAATGCATGTCCAGGGAGATCGTTCAAGGTTTGTTAGAAGACGCAATGGTCGCAGTACAACCACAGAAGAGAAGCTACATCGCACGAGATCGGGAAACTGCGAACGAACGTTTAATGCGCGACTACTTTGATAGGAACCATGTGTACAAGGAGGTGTGTAAGAACCGCTCCCGGTCGATCCCGGTCGAACCGGTAACTTCTAAGACAAGTTTGACTTCCGGCCGGAAAAGTCAACCGATGACTCAAGAGGTCACTCGGGGCTTTTCCGGGGCCCAAAAAGCTTAGCCATCATCACGGTTGGCTTAATTGGGCCGTTTCCTTTCGTTTAAGTATAATATTGGGAAAAGTCAACTTTGGTCAAAATTGGACTTTTTATCGACTAAAGCCTAATTAGTTAAAGTGCTCGAATTGATTAGAGCACAAGTGGTCCCTACTTGGACACTTGTCCCTTGTAGCTTGAAAGGGAAGAAAGGAGGTCAAAAGTATCCTTTTACCCCTCCTTGGTGTCAATAAGTGGATTAGCACCCAAAGAGGCATTTGGTCATTTCTCATTTTAGGTCTTTTAAAGGCAAACAAAGACCAATTTTAACTCATTTGTTTTGTGGTAGCCGAAATTTTGAGAGAAAAAGGGAGAGGAGGAAGAACAAGTGTGTCTTGAAGAAGAAGAAGAAGAAGAAGAAGAAGAAGAAGAAGAAGAAGAAGAAGAAGAAGAAGAAGAAGAAGAAGAAAGAGAAAATGAAGCTCCTTGATCCAAGTTTTGTGTTCTACCTTCTCAAAACCTCACAATCTTCTTCATCTACTTCTCCTCAAGACCTCGGCGTTGATCTCGAGAGACGAAGACCACTCCGGGACCCGTGTGAAGAACGGAGGAGAGGGTGATCGAGCTTTACGACAGAGAATTGTGAGAGGAAGACCACAAGGTAGGGAAAGTCCTAACTACTCGAGTATTTCAATACTAGTATGCCTATTAGGTTAATAAAATCGAAAAGGTCCTAGAATTTCATATAGGATGCGAATAACTAGAATAATCGTCTTTCAATTACTAATAACTGGACGTGTCCAGTATGCATGAATAGGATGAGAATAACTAGTGTAACTCGCTTTCAATACTTGGGAATTGTTTTACTGGTAGAGAGGTCGTGATGAGCCCTCGGATTAGTTGTTGTGTTAGGTCCACATGCTTGGTTGCCTAGTTTGGATAAGTTAAGAGTCTAACGAAACTAGCTAAATCGTATGCTTGATTGATTGATTGAATGTTTACATGATTGGTTGATTGATTGAATGTTGAATGATTGAATGCTTGAACGGATGATCGAGTATGACTGGTTGTGCCAAACGGTACGATCAGGTGATCGATGGACCGATGGATCGTGATAGGTAAGTATAATGGTAAGTGTAAGGATTGAATGGATGTCTTTGGTGTGTTGTGGTGAAAGTGTGATTCGATAAGCGTTGGTAGGTTGATGTGTTATTGCGTGTTTTCCCTATTCTTGTTCTTAAATGTTTGGTTGTTTGGTATGGTACTTACACCGGGGGGGGGGGGGGGGGGGGGGGGGGGGGGGGGGGGGGGGAGTATAGTCTTTGGTGTTGGCAGATCTTGTGGGATAATGATTGGTTATTGGACCATGCGGGGCATTGGTTACTAGAGCATGCGGGCATTGATTATTGGACCCTGCGGGGCATTGATTATTAGAGCATGCGGGCATTGGATATTGGACCCTGCGGGGCATTGATTACTGGAGCCTACGGGCATTGATTATTGGACCCTGCATGGCATTGGTTAACGGAGCCTGCGGGCAATTGGATGGTTTACCCTGTGGGGAAATGGTTACTTGTGGTTTCACCCAAGTGTATGTGTCCTGCAGGAGCACTACCTTGGTTCCCCATGACATATGGTCCTTTGGAGGCATTTCCGAGAATTCTGACGATGAGCGTCCCTCTGGGATGGTTTCCGGTGCCCCGATGTATGTGCCTCCTCTGGACCGAGGGAAAATCTGATATGATATGGGTACTCTGGTGGATCGAAATATGGGAATCGATGTGACACCAGAGTCTATCCGTGGATCGGAGGCTTGAGAAAGCAAGTGGTTGGGATGATATTATTTGCTCCCATTTTAGTAGTTATGATTCGTTTATAGTACTTTTCATGGAATCTTTTAAGTTACTGTTATCCTTGAGAATGCGGTACTATTCTTATTCATTCTGATTACTAGCTTTTTCATTGTTAATAGTATTTAAATCGTTATTTGCGTTACCTTGTTAAAGCAGTTTTGTTATTGAGCTAAGGTTTGAGTTGTTACGATTTTTCCTGCTGAGCGTAAGCTCACCTCTATAGTTTTCTTACTGTTTTTACAGGCGTACCTGATGTCTAGTGAGTTCGAGGCTCGGGAGCTTCTGGACGTCTTGGGGATTATTCTAGAGTTGTGTTGGTCGTTTGTACTAAACACCATTTATCTTGCACTTTATGTTGAGCTGTGACTCATTTTTTTTTGAGATTTTCAGACTATTACTTATGAGTATTTTATGGAGTTTATTTGAAATTTTAAAGGATTTATCAGTTGTTTACTATCTCTCTATTGTGAACTCAGGTCACGTCTCGAGTCACGTCTCGAGTCCGGTCAAAACCGGATTTGGGGCGTGACAAGGTGCATTTTCGTCGTCGTTTCAGAATGCCAAAGGATGTGTTCATCCTCATTCTCTGTGCGTTGGAGGATAACGATGTGTACTTCAGGCAACGGTTTGACGTTATGGGTAGGGTTTCGTTATCTCCGTATCAAAAATGTATTGCGGCCATTAGACAATTGTGTTATGAAATTGCAGCCGATGGGCTGGACGAGTACCTGAAAATAGGCGAAACCACAACTTTGGAGTGTGACCAAATTTTGCAGGGGATTCGTTACTATCTTCGACCCGACGTACCAGCGTAGGCCAACACAGACTGATATGAACTACATTTTATCAGTGAATGAAGCGTGTGGATTTCTCAGGATGCTTGGCAGTCTTAACTGCATGTACTGGGAGTGGAAAATTGCCCGACGGCTTTGAGGAGCTCACATTCAAGGAGGGATCACGAGAGCAGACCAACTGTGGTTCTCGAGATGGTTGCCACGCGTAACTTATGGATTTGGCACTCGTTCTTTGGCATGGCGGGATACAACAACGACTTAACTGTGTCTTACCATTCCACACTATTCGCGAACGTCATCAATGGTTGGCAACCACCAGTCCAATATACAGTAAACGGTAACCAGTACAAACTTTCGTATTATCTTGCTGATGGTATTTACACTTTATGGCCAGATTTGTGAAAACAATACCATTAGCTCAGCGACCGAAACAGAATAAGTTTGCAGAAGTCCAAGAAGATTGCAGGAAGGATGTGGAACGAGCATTTGGGGTCCTCCAATCTCGGTTTCACATTATCACTCGATCGAATCGAATGTGGATGCCCCAATCCCTTGGCTTAGTCATGAATGCATGTACCATCATGTACAATATGATAGTCGAGGCGGAACGTCATACATACTTGAACTAACAGATGAGGGTGGGCCAAGTGACCAACATTTTCGCGATAAAGTTTCGTCCTATCACATGTTATAGTTAGACACTCCTAAATGATGCATGATGAACATGCTCACTATTAATTGGAGGACGATCTCGTCGAACACATTTAGAATAAATATGACGATGCGTAATTGTATTTGCATGTTAGTTAGTTAACTTAGTTTGAGTCAATATTTGAATTTAAATTATTTGTCGGTTCAAATTGTAATTGTCATTCGCCTTTTATACAATTTAAATTATTTTAGTTCAAAATGTTTATTCATTGTATTATTTTATTCGAACATACCGCACGAACAACCTGTCTGACTATAAGGCTGAAATACTATTTTTTTAATCTAATAGTCAAGCCTAGCACTGAAGATACTCTAAAAGATGTGAATCCGACTTCCACTCGTCATAGATGTTCATAACAGAATCACTTCAAAATGTACAGAAACAGAATCTACAACTACAACAGCATGAAAACATCCAGAAACATTGAAAGCCACTCCAAATACAGATCAAGCTCTCCGTTTACTCAGACGCCAAGAGTTAGGCTCATGATATCTGTCATAAAGTGGTTCGATGCGTTCTTGCCTCTTGCGCTTGCTCATCTTTGTTGGATCTGACACTTTGAAGAATCTCGGAGCTGATTCCACTAGCCACTTGGGATCTATAACAGTAACTTCACGCATGTACTCCTTTGTTGTCATGACCAGCTCATGGTAGATGACCCAATCTGGCTGTCTCTGGAAAAGTGCACTGCTTGGGTGGATATAAACTGGCTGGTTCTCAACCAGGGTTCTATAACCCTCTTGTGGGTCTTTTCTCGCAGCATGGAAAAAGAATCCAGCAGTTATCGCCTTCCTTATCTTTGTGAAGTTCTTTCCAGCACTCACAACGTCCAATTTATACCTGAAATGCAGGATCACCAATCACGTTAGCAACTGGGTAAAGGTGCAGGAGAACAATTCCTACAAAATCGCTATCATACCCATGTGACTTTTTGCTAGTATGAGGCCATGTAAACAAAGCAGCTATAATACAGATGTAATTGCAAAAAAGTTCCAGGCGTATTCTTTTTTTTTTTTTTGCAGACAGTATCCCTCTTCCTTGATGATAGCAAAAAGAGTGTCATGAACTCGTCTTTTTGTAGCACTTTGTATCAATGTTTCAAAATGATAATTTTACCCTTGAAAATTTCAGCTCCCTTAATTTTCTTCCTCTTTGAGAAAGAAATTTTTGTATTTATTTTTATTTTTTTAACTTCAAGGGTAAAATCATCATTTTAAAATAATTTGATACAAAGTGCAACAAAAAAGACAAATCCATTGCGCTTTTTTGCTATTATCGAAGAAGAGGGCTACGATTTGCAAAAAGTGAATGCCTCACGGTACTTTTTTGAAATTATTCCTATAATAAATAGACTTTGCACCTAAATTGAGATTCTAAAACACAACAGAGATTCAGAAGCAACAATACCAGTGACAGTTATTTGACAAAGTAAGCAACTATAAACTAGCATCAGCTCTACGTGAAATTAGAAAATCAATAGCACATGCACTGCACAATACAAAACATAATGATAACAACTTTCTAGTTAGTTGACACGGAATAACTGATGAGTAATGACATACAAAAAACTAAAGGAAACACACAGTAAAAGAAACGGCCACATTAAAAGCAAAAACATGTTAGCAACTACCATGAGTGCAGCAAAAATGAAGTTGAGCCAAACTAAAGCAAGAGAAGGTAGAAAAACATACTTGTCCATAATAGAGAGGAGCTGCTTTCTCACATCTTGTGCCCTCCTCAAAGACCGAGACTGAACAAAGTTCTCAAAGCACCATGGCCCAGCAAAATTCTTGGCCTTCCAAGCCTCGTACACAGCAAGTAAAGTCAAATGGTCACCCTCGGGCTGGAAAAACTTGGCTCTCTTCTGATCTGCTTGGGCTTGTTTCTCCCTAGGCCGGTAGAAAATGTTGCCGGTTTGAATCATTGAAATCATAGTTAAAATTTCATCACTGCATCCTAGATCTACACTGGCTAGAAGCATTTTAGACAATGGAGGATCCAGAGGGAACTCAGCCATTTTCCTTCCCAACTTTGTCAGAAGCCCTTCCTCATCAAGAGCTCCAAGACTGTACAATTGTTCCATGGCAGAAATAAGAGCTTGTGGTGAAGGAGGATCCATAAAATCAAAGGATAAGAGATCATTTATCCCCATAGCTTTCATTTGAAGTGTAGTTGTCCCAAGATTTATCCTCTGGATTTCTGGAATTGATGTTGGGGACATCTCATTGCGATATGCACTCTCAGTGTAGAGACGGTAACATTTTCCAGGTCCTGTACGCCCAGCCCGTCCAGCTCGTTGCTTGGCTGATGCTTGTGAAATTGGAGTTATCACCAGTGAATCAAGCCCTTGCTTTGGATTATAAACATTTTGTTTTGCAAACCCAGGATCAATCACATAGAAAATCCCGTCAATAGTTAAGGACGCTTCAGCAATATTGGTTGCCACAACAACTTTCCTCTTCCCTGGAGGAGCAGGGTCAAAAATCCTAGACTGCATTTCACTAGGAAGGGCACTATAGACTGGTAAGATAATCAGTTCAGGGACATTTTTACCAAGCCCTTTCATCCTCTCATACAAAGACTGACATGCAAAATCAATCTCCTCTTGGCCAGTCAAGAAAAGAAGTATGTCCCCTTCAGGTTCTGTCAAGTGAATTTGCAAGACAGTGATCAAAGATGCATCCAGGTAATCACTTTCTGGCTGTTTGGTGTACAGTATCTCTACAGGAAATGTTCTCCCGGGAATGGTGAAAATGTTGCAATTAAAAAAATACCCTGAAAATTTTTCTGCATCCAAAGTAGCTGATGTAACAATCAAGCGGAGGTCAGGTCTACGTTGGACCAGCTGCTTTAACAATCCAAAGAGAACATCAGTGTGTATTGTCCTCTCATGGGCCTCGTCAAGCATTATCACAGAGTATTGAGAAAGATTCTCGTCAATTAGAACCTCCCTAAGAAGCATACCATCAGTCATGTATTTAATCACAGTATCTGGTCCAGTACAATCCTCAAACCTTATTGCATATCCAACTTCCTCACCTAACCGGCAGCCAAACTCTTCAGCCACTCTCTTTGCCACAGACATTGCAGCCACCCTACGAGGCTGAGTACATCCGATCTTACCTTTTGTAGTGTAACCTGCTTCAGCCAAATACTGTGTCACCTGAGTCGTCTTGCCTGAACCAGTCTCACCAATAACAACCAGAACTTGATTATCATGCACGGCCTGAACCAACTCTTTCTTCAATTTGTAGATTGGCAAGCTCTGCCTCTGCTCCTGAAGGGAGAGCTTTGACCTCTGTCCAAATGTTAGGGCCTTTCCAAAAGCATCCTTCTTCCACTCAGGCATGTCATAGGCTGATAAACCAACTCCCCTTAGCTCCTGGGCAAGATGCCTCTCACCTGTCTCTGGCATAGGGTCCTCCCAGGGACGATTCAGATCTTTTGGAATAGAATCCAACATAGTCCGCTGTTGCTGTTCCTTAACTTCTCTCCGTTCCTTTATGAGAGCAGATTGAAGAGCAGCTGCACGACTCAGTGACCCTTCAGGATTCTTAAATATCTTAACAGGTGACATGTCCAAAGAATATCTGCTTTGCCCTTGCAAAAAGGCAGGCTCGTCCTCATTCAGCTCAATCTCAAGCTCCTCCTCTGCGCATTCTTCTTTATAGAGCATTCCATCCCCATCTTCATCATACATCGGGTATTCACTGACACTTAGAACCCCAGAAGCAATCAGCTGCTTTGCCTCCCACCTCTCAGGTGAACTCATTCTCTTCAACGGGCGGCGTGATGGAACATTTTCATCCTCCTCCACAATCCTAATCCCAGACAGACCCGTCCTAGTCATAGGCCCTTCCTTTGAACCAGACGGGTTCATCCTAAAACCATCATCCTCTGAGCTCCTCTTCAGTGGAAGCAGATCCTTTCCAGTGTTCTGATCAACATCCCTCAATGAAAGACTCAACTTCTGACCAGACACAGAAATGACCTTGACAAAAACCTCTTGGTCTCGCTTCACAACATCTTTAGCATTCCCAATTCTCCGAGTGGCCATCTGTGAAACATGTACCAATCCCTCCTTCCCGCGAAAATCAGTAAGCTGAACAAAGCATCCCGTATCCATCACCCTGGATACTCTACCCTTATAAACCTGGTACAGTTCAGGCTCATCTGTTTGCTGCCTCCCATTTGGATCCCTAGAATCTCTATGGGTGCCCCCATCTCCACCTTCTCTATCATGTCTGTCCTCTTTGTGCCGATCACTATTGTACTTGTCTTGTCGATCTCTATGCCTTCCCTTACCACCATGATCTCTGGCGCTATCATCCTCATCATATTCTCTACCTCTATGTCTTCCCTTGCCTCCATGATCTCTCATGTGATCGTCCTCATCATATTCTTTATCTCTATGCCTCCCTTCTCTGTCATGCCTATCCCTGTGCCAGTCGCTTCTATCTTTACCTCTGTCTCTATCTCTACCCCAGTCTCTATTTCTATCTCCACCTCTGCGCCTATCACGTGCTTCATGTTCCACTTCTATTCTATCACTGTCTTTGGCGCGAGCCCTTCTCTCATTTTCGATTTCCCTCTCCAGTTCCTTGACTCTCTCCTTACTGTCTGAAATCCCAAGAGCTGGAAATTTAGTATCTTTACCCTCAGTGGCAGCACCGATTTTCTTAGAATCCTTGCCGGGCTTGGGCTGGGGAGGAAGAATGGCATGAATGACATGTAACAAAGTACGAACAAAATAATCAGGCATCTCAGCACCATTTTCCTTCAATTTAGCATCAAACTCATCAACAGTTTCACATTCCCGTCCCATCTCGGTGATAAACTCAGCTAGGGTCTTGTCCGCCATCCCCATATGTGATTCGAGCTCGGTACAAACTTTGGATACAAGGGAGTAGTAGTCAAGCTTCTTCATATCCTCATCCTTTGTATCAACTGCCATCTCTTCTGTACACAACACATACAAAGTAAGACAAAACCCAATTATAGAGATGCAAAACAGTTTCCTTATGCAGCAGGGGCGGAACCAGGAATTTTTTATAGGGGTAGCCATCGATAATTAATTAAAAAAACAACGATTCTAAAATATAGGCTTCTTGAATTGTTGAAATTGAGTCAAGAATAGAAGCATTTGGTTCCATGAATCTTGGTATAGACGGAAAAAACTTCCGCATCCTACAATTTAAATAAACTTAATTAAATTTAAGAAGTTCCTATTAAATATATTACTTTAAACTTGATAAAGTAAAAAATGGAACTTTACACATTAACTCGTATAAGCATTCCATGACATATTAAAAACAATGAATATCAAAAGACACCTCTCACATGATCATATTCTTAATAAACTGGCATTGCAAAAATCCACATAAAAGATATATTAAAAAAATTATATTAGAACACACTGATATAAATGAAATTATAATGTTTATGGCCTCGCACTAATTCATATTCTCAGAACCTTAATTTACCCCTCTTTACCTCCATGGTCTTAATTTGACTACCTTTTTTAATCAACAAAGCAAAAAAATTATAAATACCAGTGTCATATTTTGCAAACCCTTACAAATCATGAGCCCTAAAATTCAGCATCCACACGCAATGACAACACAAATTCAATCAGCAACAAGCACAACAAAATAACAACTCAACACTACTAAAAGGTCATCAACAACTTCAACTCTGAATCACCAAAAAACCAGCCTAAACGGATGCCAAGGGAAAAAGAAACAAGGAACCAGCCACTCCAAGCAAACCCTTAATCTTCTCTTGTTACCATCCAACTAATTTAGGTTTGTAAATTTTAGGTCTGAATAGAAAAATCAACAAAAATAGTGATGAGAATTAAGATCTTACCTTGAGTAATTGAGTTTCCGTGAAACGTGAATCGTGATGAAGAAGACTTGCTTGCTGCCGGCGAAGGGAGTGGTGGCTGCCTGCTGTTCCAAGCCTATCGCGCAGAAGAAAAAAAAGGAAGGGAATTTTGTGTTTCGCGCAAGAGGCGAAGGGGAGTGATTATAAACGGATTGTGCTGGGCCAACCCTTGTTGTTGAACTTGTCACACACAAGGATAAACGTATTGGGCCAAGCCCAAACTTGTGACAACCCAGATATAAAAAAGTAAATTAAAATTTAGGGTGTTCCAACTGAGATACGAACACAGATTTTCATATGAATATTCATGAGTCCCACATATTCAGGGTATTCTCTTTACCCCTAGTGTGTTTTACTAGGTGCGCTTTACCCCGGGCGGAGCATAACCGGCCACAAAGACTTCGATGCATTTGTCAGGTGGGTCGCGATTCCAAGATCGCGAATCGTTGGGGAGCTCGACGGTCAATATTTTCAGTCTTCCTTAACAACGGAACTAGCAACCTCGGCACAGACTCCGATGAACGAATGGAGTGAGATCCGACAAATGCTTGTGGAGGTGCAAGCCAAGGTTCAAAGCTTGGTAGAGAGCGTGAAGGGTTGGGAGCAGAAGATACAACACACATGGAAAGAAGAGTACAAGTCTACATTGAGAGATCTCATGATGGGGGAGATACGGTATATGTTCGTCGGGTCTCCTCTGAACTTTGGGTATGTCCCATTTCTCGAGGGTGTTGAAATCGTGTTCCATGAGGAAGCTGACCGGGAGGAATGTGTACATGACGAGTCAGCCACCAACTGTGAAGACCGCCTCAGTAAAAAGTTTTAACTTATTTAATTTTATTCGATCGGAACGTCGAGGTTGAAAATTGGGTCGGTTTTTGTGTAACGTCGTGGTTGGAAAACGGATCAAAAAGTGGTAGCTTTTGCAAAAAAAAAGGGAAAAGAAAGTTATAAAAAAAAGGATTGGGCTGGACCGGGTAGACCAGGCCCGATCCGCAGACCCGGCCCAAGCTTCCGACCCGGCCCAAGCCCGGGCTATTTAAGCTTTTTTTTAGGGTTTCTTCGTCTCAATTCCTTTCCCTTCAAAGCTGAACCATCTCCCCTCTCTCAAACTCGACCTCCCTCTCCGTCTTCGAACCCCTCGCCGTCGCACGCCGTCTGTCCCTCCTCTCTCACCGAGTTCTCGTCGTCGCCCCTCTTCCCTCACCGAGTTCTCGCCGCCGCCCTCTTCCCTCCCGAGTTCTCGCCCCGCTCAGACGAGTTCGCCGACCATCCCTGTCGTCGAGCTCCCTCTCCCTCAGCCTCCCGCGCTCGTTTCCGACCACCACAACCCACCTCCGACCGTGTCAAGCCATACCTCCCTCGTGCCGCTCTGGAATCTTTGAGCTCGCCGGTGACTCGCCAGATTTGGGACAGAACCGCGCGTCTGTCTAGATCTGAGGCAAGAGAGAGCTCGCCGTGCTCAGCCCTCCACGCCGTCGTTTTTTCCCCCACAGTGAGGAACACGAACCCGTGAATTTTTGGTCGCCGGTGGTGTCTTCGCCGGTGGCCGGTCGGAGTGCAAAATCGAGCCTCCTTCTCTTCCCTTTTCCATTTCTTTCCCCGAGCTCGTTTTGGATCTAGAACGTGGTGGATTCTGAAATGAAAGGAAATAAAAAGAAATTAAAAGGAAAATTAATTAAAACAAATTCATATTTGATTTAAAAAGGATTTAAGTTTTAAAAAAAAGGGTTCAAAAACAGATTAATTTTTAAGTCGGACTTTGGGACTGTTGAACGGTTTTGGAAACCCGAACGTTTAAACCAGAATGTTGATACGGACTTAGAACTGGATTAAAAGAGGAAACACTGAATCGTACACCTCGGGATGCGTTCCTCGGAACCCGTGCATCGGGATCTGTACATTGGGAACCGTGCCTCGGAAAACGTGCACCGGGATCTGTGCTCGGAGCTCGAGTACTCGAACCCGATTCGTCGTATAATCCCGCTTTTAGCCCACTCGAATTTAAAAGACAACTGTTGAACTTAATTGGTACTGGTCGTAACTTTAATTTAATTTTGGCTTTCCGTGTAATTTAGAGTCCGGATTCGATCGAAGAGAAGACCGGAGGTAGCGAGCCAGGACGTCAGCAGCTAGGAGACGTAGCTATCGGTTCGTCTTGAGGTAGGGAAAGTAGCGGATACCGTTTTAATTGCGTAAAGTTACTAGTATGCCTATAGGTCGTTTTTACTTAATTTCAACTGTTAGAACTGCATGATTAGGACGTGAGGAACGAGTGAACCGAGGGATAGCTTACGTGCCATGTCTAGCCGTAAGTTTTGGATTGTTGTGCTGGTAGAAATGCATGCAGGCCTTGGCAAGCCCCTAGGTTGTGTTTTGTTTGAATTGCCTTGATTTGATTGAAATGCACGATGAGTGATTTAGGTATGTTAGATCGAGAAGCATGTCATATTATTACTCGGTGAAGCACGTTGTGACTGTGTGTGGGCAAGTGTGTCGTGTTTGATTTGAAGTGATTCTCTGGTTGTGATATGATCGGGTGAGTGATAGACCGGTTTGTGTGTTTTGGTGAGTTTGGCTTGGTTGGTATACTGGGGTCGAACTATGTTGTTGTGATGCGTGTTATATTCTTGCTCTGTGTTCCGAGAAGATGTGTGTCCGGAATGATACCTACACTGAGAGAGTATGCCGGTGTTGTAATAACCACTCCCGGTCAACGCCAGTCAAAACCTGCGAAAAACAGGAAAATTTAAAAAATTTGAGCAGACACTGAATTGAACCAGAATTGGACCTCGAGGGTCATACCGGACTTAAGTTGACCCCGTTATTGACCAAAGTGAGTTCCGGGGGACTCAGGGCAACTTTCTGAGCAATTTGGGAAATGTTGACTTTTCGCTGGAAAAGTCAACCGAGCGACGTTTTGGTCCATTCGAGGACCGTTTTGGATCCGAAAAGCTTATCCGTCGTCGCAGCGGTCTTAGTTGAGCCGTTTCCTTGTAGCCCGTCAAGTTTCGTAATTTCTTGGAAAAAGTGCCCGTTCGGGGCCCGAAACGTCTGTTTTTCGCGAAACTGATTGGAAAATATCAAGTAGATATTTTCCAAAAGGTGTGGGACCCACCTTGACACTTGTCCACTTTATGGTGGTGTTAGTTTTGGGGGGAAAAGGTGTGGAGGAGAGTGGTGGCCGAAATTAAGGGTTAAAAGAAGAAGAAAAAAATAGAATTTTAGTTAGTTGATTAAATTAGAAAAGAAGAGAGAGTTTAGAGAGAGAAGAAGAAGAAGAAGAAGAAGAAGAGAGAAGGAGAAAGGGTTAGGGTTTGGGGGAGAATCAAGCCCTTGGATCGTCTTGAAGCGAAGAGCAATTGTCTTCCCCTCGTTCTCCTCTTGGGTAAGCACCGAACCGATCGTCATTTTGATAGTTTTCAAAAGTTAGGGTTTCGGTGAAACTATTAGTTTAGGGTGGTTTTGGTGTTGGGGAAATTGTTGGAGACGTTTTAGAGGTGTTGGAGGTTTAATTGCACGTTTTCCAGTGACCGGAGGTCGGGAGGAGCTCCGGCCACCGTGGGTGGTGGCCGGCCGGCCATGGGGTGGCTGGCCGGAGGTGGTACCAGCCACCACCATGGTGGCCGAACCCCCCTTGAGCCCTAGGAGCTCTCGGCCAAGTGGGTTGGTGGGGCCCACGCTCTCGGGTGCTCGGGTTTTATTGTTCGGGTGGTTTAAAACGTTCCCCGGACCTTTTATCCTTAATCGAATCGAAATTTGGAATTAAATTGGAGAAGTTGTAATTAACGGGTTTTGGAAACTTTAAACGTTAATTAATTGACTTAGAAGTCGAAATTCGATTCCGTCAAGTGCGTTGGGTTCCTTGAATTATTCTAAGACCGTATAAACGAAAACGGGGGCTTTCGGAGCCCCGGAAGGCAATTAACAAAACCCGGGCAGATTTGGGGCCTTTACGGGTCCCTTATCGACAATGTCGAGTAATTGGGAAGTTTGGGAGTGATCGACATTGTCGGGGTTAAGTTTGGGCATCGAGTTTAATGATTTTCAGTTTATTCCGGCAAGTTGTTAAGTGCCTTAAATTTGTGTTCTTTTAGATCGTGCCACGGACCGAGGCAAGGGAAAGCTGGGTGAGTGACTGAGATCATCACCGGAGCTCGTGGTTGGCTTTTGGGAGAACACGCACGAGGTAGGGAAAAGTAGCCGGATCTCGGCCCTGACTAGGGAAAGTTAACAGTAGAATTGCATGTGACACCGGGGTGTCGTGGGTTAAATAGGTTTATTTAAAGATTAGAAAAGCATGATACGGGATCGTAGCAATTATTAGAAAAGCATGATACGGGATCGTAGCGATTATGAGAAAAGCATGTGACACTTAGTAGTGTCGTAGGAGTAGAGAACTTAGCGTTAATTGATTTACTGGAGGCATATGACCATGCCCGGAGGTTGTTTGTGAACTTGTTGATATTAGGAGTACTGGAGGCATATGACCATGCCCGGAGGTTGAATGAGAAACTGTTGATGTTAGGACTGTTGGAGGCTTTGGTTAAGCCGGAGGTTGATTGTTTATTTGTGCTTGGGTGGCCTTGAGAGCCCGTGTATTATTATTGTTGAGTCTTGGGTGGCCATGAGAGCCCGGGTTATTATTCGTGTTTGGGTGGCCATGAGAGCCCGTACTTTACTGTTGGTGTTTTAGCTGGCTTACGAGTTAGAGTCTCGGTAAGTTGCAAGCATGTTTTATCGTTGAGTTTTGGGTGGTCATGAGTGCCCGTGGGGTTGTTGAACCCGTGTCTTTACCTTTGGTGTTTTGGGTGGCCTTGAGAGCCCGTGTACTAAGGTTGGTGTATTTGGCTGGCCTACCGAGTTAGAGTCTCGGGGGGTTGCAAGATTTCTTTAGCTGGCTTACGAGTTAGAGTCTCGGTAAGTTGCAAGAGTGTTTTATGGTTGGTGTCTTGGGAGGCCGTGAGTGCCTGTGGGGCTGTTGAGTCCGTGTCTTTCTGTCGGTGTGTCTTGGGAGGCCGTGAGTGCCTGTGGGGCTGTTGAGTTCGAGTTTTACGGTTAGTGTCTTGGTGGCCATGAATGCATGTGAGTGTTGAACATGTGTTGTTACTGGTTGTTGATTTTGCTTGTGATTGTGTTTGTGATTGTGATTGTGATTGTGGTTACCGGAGGTTGGGGGCCCGCTTCCTGAAACGGGGGTCCACGAGCACACGCGTCTGCATGTTCAGACGGGGTAGGGGCCCGCCCACCAATAAAGGGGTCTTGGCCGCGCGTGTGTGGTTTGGGTTTGTGAGCATACTTTGGCTGGCTTACGGGTTAAAGTCCTGGTAAGTTGCACGCATTCTTTGGCTGGCTTACGGGTTAGAGTCCCGGTAAGTGCAAGCATTTTCCGGTTGGCTTACGGGTTAGAGTCCCGGTAAGTTGTAGCATTCTTGGGTTAGCCTGACCGGGTTAGAGTCCCGGGAGGGCGTTCTTGGCAGCTGGTTTGCGATCCTTTGTGATCTTGTTTGGTGTGCGATCCTTCGTGATCTTGTTTGGGGTGTGATCTCTTGTGATGTTGTTTGGTGTTGCGTAACTTTCTTTTGAGTCCTTGGAAGAGGTCGTCAATGGTTGTGTCGGGTCTACTTTACGTGTCAAAGAGTTGAGTTGGTCAGGGAAGGTAATTGTGGGTGTATTGTTCAGTCAGAGTACTTGGGTTGGGGATGGTGTTCCCCGGTGTTGAGTCGTTGTTGGTGTTACCTGCTTTGTCTGCTAATTATGCCATAGTCAGTCTGTTATCCATGGTGGTGAGCGAACGCTCACCCCTAGCTGCTTTTCCTACAGGTACTGTTCATGGGACGGACTAGGTGAGCTCTCGAAGCTTGTGGAGCTAGGAGCGGAGTTCGAGTCTTGTCTTTTGAGTCTAGTGACGAATACCTTGTACTTTTGTCCACTTGTTGGGACGTGTTTTAAACTGTAATTATTATTTTGTTGAACTAAACTGGTATTTTAAAGTGATTCAATGAAAACAGGTTTCAAGTGTTTGTATGTTTTTAAAACGTTCGCGTCCCGAGTTCGGTTTACTGAAATTGGGGCGTGACAGGTGTAGAGTATTCAAGACGAGGACGGTGTGACCGTTATCCTGAGTCTCTGTGACGGGAGGACTTACGACCGAGGTATGTGCCGGTCCGTTGTACGTGAGGCCCTGAGTCTACGTGACAGGAAGACGTCCGACTGAGGGATTTCCGGTCTGGGATGTTACCCCGAGTCTACGTGATGGGAAGATGTCAGGAACGAGGCTTCGTGATCCGGTACGACATAAATGGAACGGGTTGTGATAGCCGGAGATGTTGGAATGGTTGTACTACGTTTGTGTGGGTCTGCTGTGTGTGATGTGCGTGTTGTTGGCTTGGTACGGGACGTATATGCGTTTTTACTGTTTACTTTGTGCTTGTTCGTCGAGTATGTTTGTGAGTGTGGTTTGGACTTGAGTTGAGGATTGTGGTTACGAGTTCCGTAGGGAATTATTTGTGTGTTGTACTAGTATGCCCTAATTGGATGGTTACCCGTGGTGGTGAGCGCTTGCTTATAACCTTAACTACTTTTCCTACTGAGCGAAAGCTCACCCCTTACTTTGTTGTTTTTCAGGTTCTAAGCGGGAAGTGTACTGGCTGGATGCTCGATACTTGGGAGCTTACGAGGGTCCTAGGCTAGATAGTCTAGAGACGTACTGTTAGCTGTCGAATGATTTTACCGTGGTTTTTACCGAGCTGTGACTCGCGGCGTTGTTTAAAGTTTTAAACTACTATTTGAGATTTGTTTTGACTTTACTTTCATTTAAATTTATTACTGTTTTAGTTCACGTCTCGAGTCCGGTCAAAACCGGATTTGGGGCGTGACACCAACGGTCTTGACAGAGACACCAAGAATGGTCAACAATTCTTTCAGGATGAATGGGGCAAATGTTTGGATGGTACTGGTTTCATGCTCGAGGGAGTGCTAGACCTCAAATTCAAAGTACTCTTATCATTTTCCTTGGGCTTGTGTTATCAAGTTCTACTTGTGGAAAATTTTGGATTTCTCAGTTGGCCAACTTGGATTAGTACAGAGAGTACTGAGTATAACTTATAAGTGTGTTAGGGTTATTGCAAAAATAAAGGTTAGGAAATGGGGGATTAAGTGTTCAACTTTAACTAATAAGAAAATAAGGGTCTCTGGTTGTAGTTTTTGTAAGAACCGCCCCCGATCGAGCCGGAGGTTTTCGGCGAAAGTTGACTTTTTGCCGGAAAAGTCAACCGATGACTCCGAGAGTCATTCTGGACCTTTCCGGGGCCCAAAAAGATTAGTCGTCGTTACGGTTAGCTTAATTGGGTCGTTTCCTTTCAATTGACTGTAATTGTGAAAAAGTCAATTGTCGCTCGATTTCGGGTCAAACCTTGATTATTTAAGGACTAAACCAATTAATTAAAGGTGCTGAGTTTTATTTGGGTTTGAAATGGTCCCCACTATGGACACATGTCCATAGTGGCTTAGGTGAGAAGAAACAAGGCAAAAAGACACATATACCCTTGAATTTTGGTCTTAAGAGGCTTTTGGACATTGAGAGCATTTGGGTCACTACAGTATTAGGTTAAAGGGGACCTAAGGTGAGCATTTCAGCCCATTTTGAGAGGCTTGGCCGAAATTCCCATAGGAGAGAGAGAAGGAGCTCTCATGGAAGCTTGAAGGAGAAGCAAAGGAAAAGAGAAGACTTTTTGCCTATTTCTACCTCAAATCACTTCCCAAATCCCATTCTCTTCATCTATTCTTCACTACCAAGGTGATTATCTAGCTCCTTTTCGTTTTTTATGGATTTTGGTTCATGGGTTTTGAGAAAAAGATGAAGAAGTTGGTTGGGTACTTGGATTTGAGTTTGTGGTTATTGGATGATGATTTTTGGTGAAAAAGGAGTGTAGATGATTGATTTTATTTGGAATTATGGAGGTTGATGAAAACCCATGATGGGTGTTGAAGTAGAGATGTTTTAGGGTCTATTTTGAAGCTTTTGGAGGTCATCAATGGAGGTTTTGGGGGTTAAATTCATGAAAACCCGAAGCTGGAGGAAGAAGACGATGAACAGTACCAGACCGTCACGGATCCGTGACGGCGTCAGGCACGGCTCCGTAAGGAGAACCGTGACGGTTCAGCCCACAGATCCGTGACCTGAACCGTGACAGACCTGTTTTTGGTCCTTTGGGCCCACTTTGTTGGATTTCGACGTTTAGGACGGTCATCTATAACCAGGTCCTTTTAGGGTAATTCGGGAACGTTTTCCTCTTTAAAACTTTTGTTGATTAATCTTAATTCACAAATTGTTTTGTGATCCAAGACCTTGGACCCGAGCGTGACGGAGGAGGAGGCACTTGGACATCGTGAAGTGGAGGAGGAAGCTAGTCAGGTCGTCAGCAACGAGGAATTGAGAGTTGTTTACTTCTGAGATAGGGAAAGTAGCGAATACCGGTTTAATTACGGAAAGTTACTATTATGCTTTTAAGATAATAATAATAACCGGAAATGTCCTAGTTTGCATATAGGATGTGATTCACTAGAATAACCCTTTCAATTACGATAATAAACGGAAGAGTCCTAGTTTGCATATAGGATGTGATTCACTAGAATAACCGCTTCAATTATGGGAAATTGTCGTGCTGGTAGAATGGTCATGTCGAGCCTTAGGATTGCGTGTTGATTGTGATAACATGATCTTGATTGAGATGCCTGATGTGTGACTTAGCAGTTGATTAGATTGAGAGTCATAATAAGATATACTCGGTGTGGCATGTTGTTGCTATGTTTGGGCAAATGTGCCATGTGTGATGTGATGTGAACCATCGATTGTGATATGATCGGGTGAGTGATAGACCGATATGTGTGTTATGGTGAGTGGGCCCGGTTGGTATATCGTGGTCGAATTATGCAGTATGATGCGTGTTATGCTCTTGATGTGCGTTCCAAGAGGAGGTGTAATCGGTGTGATACCTACACCGAGGGATAGTTCCGGTGTAGGGTATCGAGGCCAAGGATAGCGTGATCAGTACCCCGATGACCTGTGATCCGAGAAGACGTCCGACCGAGGTATGTGTCGGTCTGGTACGTATGGTGAGTAATGCCCCGAGTCTGTGTGACGGGAAGACACATGATTGAATGTATTGCCGGTCGAGGATGTTACCCCGAGTCTCAGTGACAAGAAGATATCGGGACTGATGTTGTGTGTTCCGGTATGATATAAGTGGTTGTGTGCATTCGGTGAGCGGTTGGAAACTGTTGTACGGGACATGTGTTTGTGCTGCGGTGCGTTCCAGTACGATATAAGTAGGACGGACAATGATAGCCGGTGATGTTGGGAATTGTTGTGTGGATTATGTGTTTGTTTTGTTGTGTGATGGTTGCTTGATGTTTGGTTGTGTGCATTTGGTTAAGTGTGTTATGGTCTCGTGAGGCTGTTTGGTGGTTGGTAAATCCCGGGGACGTTGTAGTAGTTATTCCTTGCTTGTATGCCCTAATTGGACGGTTACTCTGGTGATGAACGAATGTTCATAACCTTAATTACTTTTCCTACTGAGCAAAAGTTCACCCCTTACCTTGTTTTTTTTCAGGTCTTGAGCGTGATCTGTGCTAGCGGGATTCTCGGCGCTTGGGAGCTAGCGAGGGTCTTGTCTAGTTGTCTAGCGACGTACCGTTTATTTGAACTCAACACTTATTTACTGGTTTTTATGAGCTGTTGACTCATTTTTATCGAATTTATGAATTTCGGAGTATTATTCTAAAACTTATGTCCTTTGAATTACTTTGATTATTTAGTACTTTAAGTTCACGTCTCGAGTCCGGTCAAAACTGGATTTGGGGCGTGACAGTTTTGGTACTTGGAATCACTATGGAATTGATGCAGTAAATGGTGGGTTCATTGCGTTGGGAGCAATGTGCTTTGGGATAGCTACTGCATGCTCAGGTTGAAATATTGCATTATGGGTTTGGGATGCAGGTAATAAAAGGGGATACACATGTTGTTAATAGAAGGATAGATTATGGAACCACATGTTTTGGGAAGATGATAGAGAAAATAAGCGATATTGGGTTGCAAGATGTTATGAACAAAGAGGAAATTGAGGTGTCAAGTGTTGCTATCTTTTTCTTTGCAAAGTATAATGATTTTGTATTCTTTGAATGTCTTGGGTTGCTCCATTGTTCCATATAATTTTCCACATAATGCCATGTTCCCGTAGATTATGAAATTGGAGGTTTAGCACAGTTGCACCTAACTTGGAGTATCAGCTGCAAGATGGTTGTAGTCTTAGATTTTGGTTGAAGCCAAGTGTTTTGGTTCATGTTTGGAAATCATTGTTGGGTTGCAATGAAAGAAACAAAAGGGCAAGGTTGTGATGGAGGCCTGAGGATAAGCCTTTTAAAAGAGGAAGAAGGGAAAAAGAATTAGGAACTAGAGGTATAGCAGGGGCTGGTCATGATTCGATAGTGTCTGAAATTAAAGAATTGAAGTTGGGTTGTGTGTTAGGCTTGCCTCAGCTTATTAGGATTCAAGAGTCCAGGACCACAGTACTGGCCAGCGCCGGCCCAATGATTATTGGGGCCTAAAGCGAGAATTGATCGATATCTTTTTTTCTTTATGAAAGAATATAATATAAAAAAATAATCATGTTCGTATTGAAAGATTATACTAGATGATATTGAACAAATGAGCTTGAACATCTACTTATAACACTCAAAATATAAAATGAATGATGAAGATTAATTTCTAACAAGACAACCTCCATGGATAATTCTATACAAAAATCTAAAAGCTTAAGGATTCACATTTATTTATAAACACAATACATTCATGTCCAGTTAAAATATGACATGTTAAAGATAATTCTAGACAGTTACACCAAATTATGTTAGCTTATATGTGACGTCATGTATAGCTAGCAATTATCATCAACTATTAAAAATTTCCTTACTTCAAATATTTTCCAGACAATTTATAGTGTATATTAGTAACCCTGATTTTCAATATTGTCAAACACACTGAGACTCATGCTTTTAGTCCATGAACTCCATACATTATTCTTCGATAAATGATCTTTTTTTACTAAACATATTCGTACAAAAACCAGACATTCTAGCACCGGATGTTAATATGTGCATGTCTTGTTTCCTTTTCAATAAGACAATGTTGATATTATTTAATATTCATCTTTAGATGCATGGTTTCATTATTTGAATGTCTGAGAAATTGGTTTATAAAATACTAAAGAAAGTATGAGATATCAAATCAAACATTCAATGAATTTCTCGTATGTTTGTTTTGCATTCTTTCTACTCTGATCAGACATCTATATCCAATATTGGATTTTCCTTTTCAATTTTGATATCTTACTTTTCCAGATTATTTTTGTTTGAGCATTTTCGTAATGAAATTGATAAGTTGATTGTGATTCCTTAAACAAGTACTATAGTGTATTGATATATAAATACCCGCGCTTCTTTTTTGATATGTTCCATTGTTTTTTTATCCCTATTTTTAATTCACTAATCATTGATAAATGAAACTTACATGTTATGTTTTGTTAACGATAGTTTTTCACTGCGAAATAAACATTCATATAGCTGTTAGAATGTTCAACCATCAAGAAAAATTGTTTTCCATTTGGATGAAAATGTTTTTCTGAAAAACAAATTTGAATAGAGATCAAAATTAGGCATATCTAGTATTAAATTTTAATTTCAAGATTATAAGTTTAATATTTTCACTTGATTAAGTTTGATCAAATAATAACAGATCTTTAATTATATGGAGTATTTTTCACCCGATGCCTTAACCGACTTCTTATTTATTTTTCGGGGCCATTTCTAATCGGTGGCCTTAAGCGATTGCTTAACTCGCTTAAAGCTTAAGCCGGCCCTGCTACTGGCTATTCTCTTCGAGGAGTATGAAGAGTGGGTGGAGTCATTTTGTATATTTGATTCTCAAGTGAAGAAAAGTGAAGTGGATGATTATGAAAATGGTGGTGCACGTACTCGGGGTTTTAGTAACAAGAAAGAGCACAATGCTGAATTCATATATGTAGATATGCAGGACTACCATATTTGGGAACATTCAAATGCGAAAGGAGTACATAGTACAATTATGCATGTCTGGGTGTGGGGAAATGACCAACATGTATTGGCACTATGGGGAGCAGGTGTTCCAATTATGTGTATGAAATATGTCTGACCCTTTTACGGATGCTAGCACCCCATTTATGGATCAGGTTGCCGTCTTATCAACTTTGATAGACATGAATGTTGTAGAAATGGTTAGGGTTGTGCAAATATCCGATTGTCATCGAAAACCGACCGTCACCGGTCGTCCCCATCACCAAAATCACCCTTCCCGGTGTCATCGGCGACAGTTACAGTTAAAAAAATACCAATCGACAATATTTTAGGTGGGTACGATTTTTTATCTTTTTAAATCGGTACAAACCGACCGACCGACTTTAGGTGTGTATATAAAAATATTTATGTTTTGTTTTACTAATTTTATGGTCATAGTATTACAAGAGGTTTAAAATAAATTAAATGTTGACACTAGTATTAGATTAATAGCCGAACAGAGGTAAAATATAAGAGACTAGTTTACTGTTATTCATAAATTTATCTATATAAAATCATGCAGTAAGTTGGTTGTTCGAGTTTAATTGTAGAATAATAAAAGTAATATGCTCTAATGCTTTTTTGTTCATGTGAGATAAATACTATTCATTCGTTATTTTGCTTATGTATTATTTCGAGATGGTTAAGACTTGTAGCAAAGATGCTTGTCATTTTTGGTTTTAAGAGATGATAATTGGGTTTTATTGTCTTGATGTGAACAATAATATCATGAAATCGATGTTCTTTTTCTATGTTGGGCCTTAATTGAAGGCCCAAAAAAAGCCCAATGGGCCAGTTAAAAACTGTAACCGAACGATTCTGTAACTATCGGTTTTCAAGTTACCCGTTGAAACCCTATGCGATACCGGTTATGGATTTCAGGTAACCGGTCCTCCCAGTTTGGGTTACGGATAATAGACGTACTGTCGGACCCCGATCGATGCCCAATCCTAGAAATGGATGTTCAATCTGTTGGGAGGAATCAATCTGAGATGGGAAAGGGATCCACCCATAAGGGTCTCAGTTCTGTTCCTAGAAGTTCAATACAAAGGATGCATGTTCAGTAAGATGGGGGACTCGAAACGATTGTAGTTTTGATGGTTTCGCTATATTGTGCAACACTTTGCTAGTAAGGTTGCAATATAAGCTCCAGAGCAAGCTCATGATACCTCAAGAGGAGAAACTGAAGGCTAGTCCCGAGGTTCTAGGGAACAAGAATGTTGGTGCAAAGCTATCATCCCTATCTTCATCTATTGAGGCTCTGCACTTGTTGATTCCATATGCTGAGCACCGAACCATCACTATACCAAAGCCCCTCATTTCAAGCGTTGGACTCGAGACCTTGGGCTTCATATGGATATATAGATTACACATGATGATTTTAGCTAGGGATGGCAATGGGGCGGGTATGGGGCGGGGACCCTAGTCCCCGTCCCCGTCCCGCGTTCCCGCTACTCTCCCCATCCCCGCGTTGACCCCGCGTTGACCCCGTCCCACAGGGTCCCCGCGGGGATGGGGCGGGGAATGGGGATTTTATTCCCCGTTCCATTCTAATACTTGAGCAAATGCATTCATCTTTTCCAAACTTATCTCTAACATAGTCTACTACTTGAGCAAATGCATTCATCTTTTCCAAACTTATCTCTAAACAAACACATTATAAAACAAAACAAACAAATAAGTAACATTAGTTTGATAACAATTTAAAAGAAGTAGATTGCATGGAACATATGACTTACCTTGTATTTCGTTCCACAACCAACTTTGAGTACACATAAGTGCCTCTATAGTATTTGGATGGAGTCTACTACAATGTGGAGTGATCAAATTACCACCCGAACTAAACGCTGATTCAGAAACCACTGATGTGGAGTACACATGTGTATATTATTAAAAATTTATTTTAAAACTAATAGTGCGGGGCGCGGGGCGGGGTCCCCCGTGGGATGGGGACTGCTTGCCCCGTCCCCACCCCGTCCCCGTCAAAATCCCCATTTAATTCCCCGTATCCCGTCCCGTTTAAAAAATCCCCGTCCCAAATCCGTCCCGCACGGGGCGGGGACGGGGATCCCCGTGGGGAATGGGGCGTTTTGCCATCCCTAATTTTAGCTGTGTTTGTACAAATTCCAACAACATATGTGGGGTTGAAGGGTCTTGAAGTATCTACTGATATAATGTTGCTTATAAATTCAAGGAAGGCTCGACTAGGCTTGAGGACAAGCCTTTCGAAAGGAGAAGAGCATGTAAAATAGAAGGGCTTGGGTTAGGGGATTGGATGTTGACTGTACAAAATAGTGAGACTCAGGATTCGAAATAAATTGTGTTTTACAATGGGAGTTCCGTATAGGGTCTCGTATTGTGAGTGGACCAATCATATTTAGTTAAATCTGATTTTTTGTATTTTTTTTAAAAAGAGGACACATGTCAAGCAATGAGACGATCTGGGACGCACGTCCCGGGTCCCGGATTAGCGGGACGCTGGACGCGAAAAAGCCGTCCCACAACGGGACGACTTGCGTCCTACGACCCGCAAAGACATGAGTCGGGACGCGGGCCGCAACCAAGGACACACCGTTGTTCCCGCTCTTAGGATTGAGTCTCAAAGTGAGCTGGAACGTCATCGTTTCGACTTAAGTGTCAATTCCGATACTATGTCGTTTGGGGTTGAGGATACGACGACGTCATTGGGTGTTAAGTACCGAACCAACTTCTTCTTCGCATAGCTCACAAAGCTGAAGGTATAAATGGGGGGTGGATAGAGAGAAGAGGCATTCTTAATCATTATGTGAATATTGTTCATTTTTGAGTTTGTATACGAGAGTTCAAAGAGAAGCTTGGAAAGTGAAGCAAGAGTCCTTCTGTAATTTTCGACAATTTAATAAAGAGTTCTCCATTTCTCAAAGATACAATGCCCTTGCAAAAAAAGTCTTTACTGAGTGGTCCTTAGAGCATCCACAATGATATATATCATGACTAGGAGTATGAATTCATGGTAAGAGCACCTTTTTTTTTGTTTCTTTCTCCTCCATACCACTACCTATATCATGACAGTTCCAATGACATACTATGACTATTAGTAGGGAGCCATAGTATAAATTTTTCATACTTCTAAAACCACCCCAAATATAAATAATATTATTATTTAAAGCCACAAACACACCATACATATTAACCTAATTAACCTACGATAATTAAACATATGATAATTTAATATTCGATAATTAAAAATATGATAATTAAAAATACGATAATTAAGTTAATTTCTAACGACCCCAATGTGTTGACGCTACTTCCCTTCGTCTTTGAGCATCTCCCACACAACACGTTTTGTCCATAGCCCGTGTTGGCTTTCATAATCACTCACTGTCGCAGTATAGATTTCCTCCTCGGTTGCTCTTTTCCTAAGGTCGTTGTGAGACTCGTCCAACCTTGTACGCTTGCTTGCTTCACTTTCTGCGTCTAAGTCAAGTCAATGTCACATTGTGGGACCTTGCGATGCTGTCACTTCGGTTGCGTCCTCACGATCCTCCAAACATGCTTCCAAGCAAACTCATAGATTCCCTCGTCCTTGTACGCCTTTTCACCCGCTACAATGACGTCAGCCTCGCTCCTCGCGCTTGTGAGATCGTTCTCAAAGTTGGTATACTTCTCCTGGAATTTTGTGACTCTTTTGTTGATCTGATGGCAATGGTCCTTTCAAGGACCCTAGCCCTGAGGTGGGTCGCCTTCGCTTCTCGTCGGTTGGAACTCGGCATGTATTTTTTTTTCCAGTACATGTCATTCCTCTGGTTCTTCCCTGTGATGGGGTCCAGAGAATTGTTGAGCCACGAACTTGCCAATCTTTCCTCCTCCTGGATGGACTACTTCACCCGCGGAGGTTTAGTCGATGTAGATGCATCCTTCTTCCCATTTCTCCTTGATTGCGTGGTCGGAACGGATTGGGAAGGTTGCACGGTGGGGATTTGCGACTCTAGCCATTGGGAGTATTCGAGAGGGTTGAATGAGGGTAGCGGCAATGATTGGCTGGAGTTGAGGAGGTGGGTGTATGACTCGATATTCCCCATGAGGTCTTCTTCGGGGTTTGAGAGTCGGCGTCGTCGTTGTTCAACGTGTCAGATACGAATCGGAGGTTGTTACTCTCGTCCATTGTGAATCGAAGGAAAAAAAATTCGAGAGAAGAAGAGAACAATAGAAGGACGGACAAAGGGTGCTTGTGTGTAGAAGAGTAGGAGTGATTTTTGAGGTAGGGGTCAATCTGTATATATAGGAAAATTAGTTTTTTTTTAATTCGGCGCCGACACGTGTCGGCTTGTGAGTGGGCCGCCAACTAGCCGTTGGCGCTGCAACGACACCTAGCCACGACCTCTCCGTAACGACGCCCTGCAACGACCGACCGTGACAGCGAGTCGTGATAGAGTCGTTGCAGGCCCTGCAACGACACGCCTGCTACGGTCGTTGCAGGTGCTCTTAAAGGCCAAGTCAACGACATGAAGAACCGTTGACATATCTTTTTGTAACTACCACTAATATAGCAAATTAAGAGCATCTCCAATAGTTAGACACTACACAGTGTCTAGGAGCAGTGTCTAGGAGCAGTGTTTTTGGCTTCTAGACACTGCTTGCAGACACTACTCCTCCAATGGTGTAGTGTCTAGGAGCAGTGTCTAGCCATGGTAGGAAGCATTTTTGGAACAAAATGGGCAGTAGACACGACTTGGCGTCGTTGCCAGATTCAGCAACGACCAGTAGACACCGTTGGAGGTGCTCTAATGGCTGGGTCAATAGTTACATTAGACCCGACCCGAATTGGAGAGTACCGTGCAACTCCTGGTTTTCTTTTACTGCCTTCTAGCCCAAGGATATAATTACCATAGTATTTCATTGGATGATACGTCCCACGTATTTGTGGATCGGACGGTTGAGATGTACTTCAATTTAGAGAAACAAAAAATACAGAACCTCCCCGAGAAGAAAGCTGCAGGTAGGGTTTTGTGATACAAATAAGTCCCAGCAAATCCTAAGCATTAGCAAAGCAATCTCCTTTGCTTCCAAATTCCCTCAATATCTTCCATTTTTGAAGCAAGGAGCTATGGGGAAAGGTCCTGGTCTCTACACCGAAATCGGCAAAAAAGCCAGAGGTCCAGTCTCCGCTCGTTTACCCATCTGCGTATAGTGTTTCAATTGTGTTTTAGCTTCATGTATTGATATTTTTGTGGGTTTGTAGATCTTCTGAACAGGGACTACCAGACCGACCAGAAGTTCACTCTCACCACCTATTCTCCCACTGGAGTGGTAAAATTTTCATCTCACCACATATTGTTCATCAGTTCATGATATGGATTTTTCACCTCCTGGGTTTCTCGTCTTTGAATGGATTGTGTTTTTACTCTTGTATCCGTCGAGAAATTTGTATCTTGTGTTAATTCCGGACAATACATTGGTTAGGTTATGTTTGTGATTGGATGTATTTGGGCTTCTTTGTTAGGGTTAGGAGTAGACAAAGTTTGAAATTTCATATCAGGCTACATTTTCTTATTTGGTTATGTTTGCTCAACTGTTTTTTAGCTCTGGGTGTACTATTGTGTTAGAGCATTTAGACGTTTGTATCTGTTTTTTTTATGTTGCTTGGTTTTCTCCTCGCTGGTACGTATTGAATTTTATCTTTTTTTTGTTGTTCTTGCATTGTCTTAGTCTTGTCGTAGTTATTGGTAGGAATATGTTATTGCAAATTATGATACTGGAGTTTGCTTAATGTCTTATTGAGAATAGTCATGTTCTTCTTTCCAAGGATGGTGGAAGTTCTTTGATCTGTTGGTTGTTTTTAATCAAGTAGACTTATTTATAATATTTGTTGGGAAATTTATCAATTTGCTGGTCTGGATTAGTAGGTGTTATTTAACATCCTTTGTATTAATTAATGCAGTTTGAGAAATTATGTAAAAAAGAATATTGTACTTACCAGTTTTTCATTGTGGCAGGCTATCACTTCATCAGGAACAAAGAAAGGAGACCTATTTCTTGCTGATGTCAATACCCAATTGAAGAGCAAAAATTTCACAACTGATATAAAAGTTGATACCAATTCAAATGTAAGCTTCTTCCTGAACTGGAAAGCTATATGCTGCCAATAGATTCATACTTCTCATATTTAGGTGGTGTTGTCCTCTACATGTCATCTCATTCAGTTTGAGTTTTCAAGCTTCAAGCCTCTTTCTGAGGACTTAGATTCCTGTTAAATGAACTTATGATGGAAAAAAAACAGTACAAAACTACTTTTTTTATATACCCAACTCACTATTTATGGTTGTGTGGATCTTGATCTGCTCTTGTAATCTTTGTTGACGGATTGCAAGATGATGTGTACTTCATCTTTATGATACCTGTTTTCCGTGCATTGTATCTAAAACCTCAACTTTAATTCAAAAATAGATTGCTTTCTTCTTACACTAAAGTGTTTTACTTGTATGTGTGGCAGCTTACCACCACAATTACAGTTAATGAACCTGCTCCCGGTATGAAGACGATCCTTAGCTTCAAAGTGCCTGATCAGAGGTCTGGAAAGGTCAGGTTATGATAAATCTGTCCATTATCTTTCATAGTTTCTGTTGTACATTGTAGTATCGGTTTCTGACTTATGTTACTTTTGATTGTGACAGGTAGAGCTACAGTATCTGCATGACTATGCAGGGATAAGCACTAGCTTTGGGTTGACTGCAAATCCTATCGTTAACTTCTCAGGGGTGCTTGGAGCTAGCGGTGCTGCAATCGGTGCTGATCTTTCATATGACACCTACACTGGAGATTTTACCAAATTCAATGCAGGAGTCAGCTTATCCAAATCAGATTTGATTGCTTCCTTGACTGTGTGAGTATTTGGTGACTTATCTGAACTTCAATCTTGCCTGCTTCAGTTTTTTTTATAACTTTGGTAAAATTTGTTTATGACACAGGAATGGCAAGGGTGACAACCTCAGTGGGTCCTACTACCACATAGTGAATCCTCAGACATCGGTCGGCGCTGAAGTGGCTCACAGCTTCTCCACCAATGAGAGCACCTTCACTGTTGGCACTCAGCATGCATTGGACCAGCTCACTACCGTCAAGGCTCGGGTGAACAACTTTGGCAGAGCAAGCGCTCTGATCCAGCATGAGTGGCGCCCAAAGTCACTATTCACCATTTCAGGCGAGGTTGACACCAAGTCTGTTGGCAAGAGTGCCAAGATTGGACTAGCTTTAGCTCTCAAGCCGTAGTATATTTCTCATTGCTGTGAAGGGTAATTTGTATTGGTCAATTCAGGGCTGATTTTTGAACTCAGTGGTTGTAACTTTTTTAATTAGACTTTTTTGGGGATCTTTAGCTGTAAAAATAAAATTTAGATGGGATGAGAAACCTAGTCTGCATCCCAACTTAACTCCTTGTTACATTATTAAGGTGGTTGGTTTAAGTTTTGGTCTATATGAATAAATTTTGATTAATACCTTTTGCCAATGGCTCTGTTTGAATGATATTGATTCTTCTGTTGTCTAGGAAGTGAGATTATTTCACTGCCTGTCAGATTTCTAATAGCATCAAAATCAAAATCAAAATCAAAATAAACTTACAAACACAAATAAACTATTTTTCATTCTCAACATATGATCAACAGTAGCTGGCTTACAAGGGTTCCATCTTTTGACCAGATATCCATCATGGGACTAATCTATCTTTTGCACTTGAGTGACATAAAATACTGGGAAAAAAAAACAGTTTTCGGGAACTGATAGAACCCCACATGCATTGTTTAAACTTAAAGCTATGATACCTTGCCATTAGGTTTTGGTGAGTGATGATGATGATAAGGAGAAGCATGAGGACCATTAGGAAATGATAAGCTCCTGACAGTTTGTCCATTCCTTGTCATGAATCCGCCCTGTACTCTGATGCCATTTTTAGCATTTGGGTTGGATCTGTTACGGTCAGCTTGGAAGTAACTCGATGAACTGGCCACATCCTTGAGATTTGGGAGAGGCTCTAGGATTTCAACTACTTCACCCATTTGGGGTCTGACTTTGGGGTCCCTGCTAAGGCAATGTGCAGCCAACTGGATAGCTCTTTGTGCAGCTTTCACTGAGAAGTGTCCTTCAAGTCTAGGGTCCAGTATCCTCAAAAACTTTCTCTTGTCTACAAGATGTGGCCTTGCCCATTCCACTAGGTTGTGCTCCCCATTTGGCCGGCTCTTGTCCATGGATCTTCTCCCGGTTAGGACTTCGAGCAAAACTACTCCAAAGCTGTAGACATCACTCTTGGAGGTCAAGTGCCCTATGAACCAATAAGAACCATATTAGTTTCACTTAGCAGCTTCAATGACTTCAATACAAATAAAATGGTTTCTATTCAATATTTCCAACTAATAAGTATCATTCAAACAAGAGATTCAACATTTCCAACTAATAGGTATAATTTAAACGAGAGTTACCACCATACATTCTAGCCTTCTGCATTTAACTATCCCCAACTTAAACTTTTACATCCAGCTACCTGAACTTCCCAAAAATCACACATAGCTCTTTTTTGCCAAAAAATGACGAAAATGCCCGTCACCCTAATCTCAAACAATACCATCTGCTTTCGTCTTTTTAATAGTTATATCTTTTAAGGAGTCTTTTTACATCTACTCAACCATTTTCTACATCTAATCAAAATGCTATTGTTAATTATGAAGTCTTTTGAGAATAAGGTCAAGGGAATTATTGCCATTTTTTGGCAAAAAAGAACAAGACAAAAACTTACTATTGCAAAAAGAATCTATAAATCATAGATCAATTGCAATTTAACAGATTACTAAAATAAATCCATACTGCAGTTTAATTACACTCACCAGTCATGACGTATTCTGGGGCTGCATATCCAAATGTACCCATAACTCGAGTAGATACATGAGTTTTATCTCCCTCTGGAGCATCCTTAGCAAGTCCAAAATCCGAGAGTTTTGCATTATAATCCTAAAATATCAACTCTCTTCAGGAACCCAAAAGGGGATGCAATTAGAGAAATATTTTTGGCATTGTTTTGTATGCTTTTTTACACCATTTACGTACCGCATCTAATAGGATATTGGATGTTTTGAAATCTCGATATATCACTGGTCTCTCTGCTTCTTCATGAAGAAAGGCAAGACCCTTTGCAGCACCATATGCAACCTTCATTCTGATACTCCAAGGAAGAGGCAAGGACCCTTCTGCATATAACATGGTTGTTACCAGACAACATTAAACACAGAAGCAACTATGAAAATCACGGACTGTGATTTTTGGAACTTTTAATCCAAACTAATGACGTCAATGTATTTCATCAAAATAGGGGCTAATTGCAGATCACTATTGCATACTATACGTCTTTTGCACATAACTACCATCAACTTTAAAATGTTATTTACAGCTGCTTAAACTTTGTAAAAGTTGCAGATAGCTCTTTTTCACCCAAAAATGCCCTTGACCCCAATTCTCAAAAAATTACTTCATAACTACCAAAAACATTTTGATTAGATGTAGAAAATGGTTGAGTAGATGGGAAAAGATTAATTAAAAGATAAAACTATTAAAAAGACTACAGATGTATTTTTTTTATATTCGTGGTCAAGGGCATTTTCGTAACAAAAAATGGGAAAAAGAGCTATCTACAAAAAAAATTAAAGTTTAGGTAGCTTAGTTTAAAGTTGAGGATAATTATGTGCAAAAGACGTATAATATGATAACTGTGTGCAATTAACTCTAAAAATAGTTCGATAACTCCAAAATGATTATCAAGCGATTCTATACATGATACTAAGACGATTTTCAAAATAATAAATTGCCGGTCACATACTTCTGAAGAGGTGATTCTCCAAACTTCCACGGGGCATAAACTCATATGCTAGCAACCTCTGATCATCTTCTATGCAATAACCAATCAATTTGACCAAATTAGGGTGAAGTAGATTACCAAGAAAATTGACTTCAGCCTGACATAAGACATGAAGGAAGCTTTAGAGCATAAATGAAGCAGAACTTGAATTATAAACATATAGTTTGAAGAAGAAAAAGAATAAGAGGGCAGCAATACATACAAGCCATTCTTTATGACCCTGAAGCCCATTGTGATTGAGGGTTTTAACTGCAACAGTGAGCCCGGTTCCAGGTTTTGCTGGTGCAGTTCCGTTCTCCTCAATCCAACCCTTGAAGACACAACCAAAACCACCTTGCCCGAGAAGACTGTCTGGTCTGAAATTCCTGGTTGCCAACTTGAGATCATTGAATGTGAACTTGCGTAACTGGGAAGAAATCTTCAACTCCTCACTGAATTTAGGTGTTGATGAAGTACTTTCAACATTACCACTAGTTGTTGAAGTCCTACAAGACTCACCTGGAACTACAGGTTGATTCGTACTTTTCTCATTCACGGATTTACTTTCTGCTGATTACACAAAGACCAATGCATATAAATGAATAAGTATATCTTACTGAACTTGCAGTAAATGTTACAATATCTTTGTTGATTACAACCTGGAAAGAGACAAGAAAATCTGTTTATTTTTGAATGCTTTGGCCTCCCACCTCTATATTGCTAACATTTAATGCAAGGTTAAAGTCAGCAGATTGACTGCAAGTTCATTGCCTCATAACTGAACACAATACCATATGTAGATAAGGAAAAAACTTAATAGTGAAGCTAATTACAATAAAAATAGCAAATTGTGTATTGCATCTGACTTTCTTCAACAACACGATTACTATGTTTTCATATAACAAAACCAACCCCACACCACACAAAAAGGAAAACAGAGGATACCACTAAATAAGCGAAAACAGCTGGTTAACATAGTTTTGGAAGACAACAAACATTGCATAATAAGCAAAAGAATTATACCCTGCTTATGACAGAACCAGGCACACAAGCTAAAAACCAACTTAGGATAACTATGCTATCTGACAATTAATTCACACCCTAGAAAGCGGTAGGTAGAGACTAATATAACATCTAGCAATTAAATGGATACTAATCTGCACAGACAAAACCAGAAAGTGTAGATATATATCCAAACTGAGACAAACCAGAAAAAGACAATTACCATAATTAGGACTGGAACCACTTGCAGAGCTATCAACTTTTGATCTTGAAGGCATGCAACTACACATACATCTGAATCTAATCCAACCCCATGTCTCCTTCTCTTCTCCATCTTTCTTCTTCTTCTTCCTCCCTTCATTTGATTTGTCCACATCCCAATTTTCAGCCTTGAGAGATCCTGGATCCAAACCCATATCCTCTACACTCTAAAATCAATTCCCAACTACTCAAACGCCAATAAACTTCATGAATCACAGACTACCCATAGCAAATTACTTTTAAAAAATGAAAGGCAAGCCCATCAATAAACCAAAAAAAACCCAGAAAAATTAGAAAAAATTCAGGAGAAATGATACAAACTAAACTCCTCAGACTCTAGAAATCGAGTTCCCGCAAGCAACTACAAAAAAAAAAACATAAATTTCTCGCACCTAGAAGAACCCAGAAACCACCATGAGTCCAAAAAATACAAACCCACCAAACAAATCGAACAAAAATGGAGACCCGGAATCAAAGTGAGGTAACTATGATTAAAGGGATGAATCTTATACTGAATAATTGGAAAATAATGAGACCCAGTTGGAAAAATGAGTCAAAAAGAAGGTGTAAAGGAGGCTGCTTGAGAAAGAGGGAAAGGGAGAACCGGGCAGGACGGGCACTTTAAAACCTGCCAAACACAGGAAGCGGACAGGAGAGAGAGAACATATTACTGTCCGTAAATCAACCAAATCTGGAAAAGCAAGTAAGAATCCTAAAATATACACAAATTAGAGAAGCTCTCATTATGTCTTGTTTGTCAGATATTATTTATATTATTCCTTTTTTTTTAAATATCACCGGTTACCTTGTGACGTGTCACCAACAGTCTATATTGGGCTCCTCTGATTTTAGTGCTCCATGTGTTAACCGTGGATTATTTTCTTCTAAGAGATAAGATGATGATTGAGCTTTTTCCCCCACTTTCTATTCCGTCTGAGATATTTGATTTTATATTTTTATGGCTTGTGGATGACACTGAAGGATCCAATCTCCTTATTTATTCTTATCACCCATGGAAAATATAATTAAGGATTTTCCGTTTGTTTTTAAAATGTTACAATACATAATCGATTATTTCATTTCCACCACCTTTTAATTGTTTGAGTATGTACTAACATGTAGATAAATTTTTTTACAGTAGGTGTTGAAGAGCTATTTGTTTGAGTTGAGCTTTTAGAACTTTATCCTCAATTCAATGCCTTGACGTATTCACTAAAGATAGGAGATCAAAGCTGACCTATTTTTTCTTCTCTAGTAGGTTATACCTGATTTCTCTACCTTACACCCCCATAAAATGCGCAGCAAATGGGGCAGGCATGTGCTCGGAGCCAACACCTTACTGGCTTTTATTTGGCAGAAAATAAAAAATACAATTAAAAGACGGTGCCATTTTTGAGAAAACCATCTTTCTCTATTCTTTGTAATCGTCTTCTACAATTCTAAATACAAATTCATCATTTCTATACCAATTCTTTTCAATTAAGCTCACAGGCTTAACAACCATCCAAAAACTATGAGTCAAGAGTTAGAGAACATCCTTCTACCTGAAACATTTTACTAGTTCGAACGGGGCTGTGCATTTTTATCCAAGTTTCTTTACTTGAATGTTCGTGTCAAAGAAAGAGAATAATTTTGATTTCTCTGGAGTTATCAACAACACAAATTTGACCTACAAGAGAAGAATTAGAGAGCAAACTATAATAATTAGTAGAGGAATCATATGCGTGATGCAAGTTTGTTCTTTCCCAAAGCTAGAAGCACTCCATACAAGAAAAACAAACATTAGCAGGAAAGAAATATGAAGTACTACTTTCCATTGGCATGTTGTGCATTCTTATGGAAAGGCCATAGATTTACCAAGCGCTCAAGCACTGATGCGCTCTTGGCAAAATAGCCAGTGAAACCTGCAGGTATTGATGCAGGTGGGAAATCTTCTGCTGGCATAGCAAAGGGCCGAACCATCTTCTCCATTTTCTCTAAGGTGAGGTATGATCCCACATCTTGCAGCCGTTCTGGGCCCATGATTGGTAGCGTATGCTCTTGATGCAGTGAAGCCGCCTCACTGTCTTGGCTGGTGCTCTTCTGAAAACCCAACCACAAACATCAGAATTTGCACTCAACTATATAGACTCTATATGGTATCAATGTCAAGACATTACCTCCAAGGGGGACAAATCTGCACCACGGCTGAACGTCATCTCTACACGATACCTTTTGGGGTCTTCTAGAGGTACCTGGAGTTCAATTTCATAACACAAGTTAGCATACCAATTCTATTCAATTATGAACTAGGAGAATATTATAAGAATGCGAAGAGAAGGAAACAACTAAGCAGCTATTAGACATCACCTGTAGACTCTAGATCTGCTCTTATAGTCAAACTTAGGAAAGAGACAAGGGTGCTTACCTCTGTATTCTCAAACATCCTTAATACAATATAGCTCATGTAGTCAAGCTCCTTAGTTTTAAGCAAACGCTCTAATGCATTCTGGCAAACAAGACTAGCCTCTCCTTGGAGAGATTCATCCAGATTACAGTAACGAAGAACATTCATGAGGGAATGGATATGTGATTCCTGTCATTCATATGCACATATCAATATAAATAAATAAGTAGATATTAAAATCATAAATAAAGAATATATCATGCAATAGGCTAATCATTTGTGACTAAAATTAGGAAAAGAAACTGTCAACTGTAAGTTACTTGAAGAACATAAAGCAGTGTGAGGTAATAGAGAAAATATTGAGCTCTATATACATATAATATAACTAATGTCAAATAAATTATAAAGTTCTTCAGAACATATTATTACACATGATTGTATACATTTGTATTTTCACACAAATTTATGAAGGGTATAAGGTCAGGATAGCATAAGGGCCAAACACTGAAAGTAGGGACTCTTCAGATTGAAGTTAGCATACAACCCTGGCTACATTTTAACCAACTCGAATTATAGATATTTGTGAAGCTTTAGCATAACATATAGAAAATATGCCACTTTAACTTCAGATAGCAGAGCTCTTCTTCACTTTAAGATGAACACAAACATTAGCTAACTATTTTAGACTCACTCTACCTGAAATGATTTTGTGTCTGTGTATGAGTAAGAAAAAGATAATACTTATACAGTACAAGGTGTTGCAACGAAACAAAAAGTACTATACTCACAGATGTGAAGTAAAGGCGTGTTCTCACGTGGCGATCTGGTGTCTTGACATTTGCATACCTGATAGAATAGGAGAAAAGCATGAGATAATCAATTGTAGCACTATAACTAAATAATCCTAAGTTTCACATATATACTTCGGATCTAGTCTGTATTTGGTCTCCTTGTCATCATCCTCATCATGATCCATTGATATATCACTTGTACTTGTTCTTCTCATGTCATCATTTTTAGTGTGAAGCTTTGACTGTAGATGGTCTATGTCTTCTTTTTCATTCTTAGTGGGTGCTGAATCCTGATCTTGATTACTCTTCAATTCAGCAACACTGCTGGCTTCTTCACACGTATTTCTCAGATCAATCAAAATTTTACCCAATAAACGACGAGCAATCTGCATTACAACCAAATAAGCACATAGATGTGCACTAAGGTATTCAGGTGCACATTTATACGATTAGAAAATATATTACACACAAGGCAATGTTGATTGTGTCCTTTGTAAAGTGACGGTAAATGGTAAAATGACGAATTTGTCCTTAATTATTTGACCTCTATACATTTTATAAAGAACAATAACGAGGGTACAATGGTAATGTTCCTTATAAAATGTATAAAGGTCAAATAAATAAGGGCAAAATCATTTTACCATCCATTAAATGACACATGAGGTCATATGACTAACGGAATAGAATATTCCGTCCATTTTACTAACAGAATCGTGTGACCAATATTTAAGGTAGTGCATTTGTGATTTTGAAACGTTGGGTGGTGTAGTGTTTGTGACCAATACTTAAAGAGTAAGTTTCGATATTTAACCCTAAAATCTATGCAATATGTAACTGAATCAGAACCACCATAAATGTTATTGTCACTTAGGCAGTATCAATACATATTCCCGATTTGTATGAAAACGTCAATTAATTTACATTTTCTATCAATGTTAAAATATTGCTATTTCACTTCAGATGAGAACTGTATGATAAGACATAAGAGTGTGGCCCATTACACAGAAAAAATATAGATGTTTCATAAAACTGACCACTTCAATTGGTTACTAGTATCAACAAGTAGCAGCTCAATTTATAATGACACCACAAATAGGAAGGCGCAAAAATCGAGCACAGACTTCATTAATTTATCAGCATTCAAGCTCTCCAAGGATTGAGCCAACAAGTGTTGGATTTTTAATTTCAAAGCTAATGCATGTATCGAGGTTCGAACTAAGACCTTGCTTATATAGAAGCAACCTTTTACCACTTCACACAACTTATGTTGGTATCAACAAACTTCATTGATTAAAGAATTAAGCAATAACATATTACAAATATAATATTTAATTGAACTAACTATCATATGATAAGTTTTGCAATTGAATATGAATTACACCAAGAGAATTTTGATGGAACGTTCCTCTCTAAAATTAAAAAGATCAAGAACTTAAAACATAAATATGAAAATGGAAGCACAGTGAATGGGTGGCTTACCGTTGATCCAATCTTCAGTTTCTGCTTTGGATTAATTCCATATTCGTTTGGGATGACACCATCTGCAAGTAACTGTAGAAAAGAAATTTTAAAACACAAAAATCAATTTTGGTGTCAACGAAGAATTGACAAGCTTTACTGCACATGCGGTTCATTTCACCTCAAATTGTTTGTTTTTCAATTTTCATTCAAGAAATAGCATTCACCACGAATTGCTAATTTGCTATATTAAATACTCCCGGCGTCCCAAAATGCTGGACCTGTTTGACCGTTTGAAAAAAAAAAAGTAATTCGTGTTTGATTTGCACAAACTAAGCCCACTTGTCAGAGAGCTCTCTCACCTCCTTGAGGTCAGAAGTTCAAACCCAGTGGGCACATCTGCTTGAGAGCAAGTGTGGGTGGAGGATAAGTTAGGAGTTAGATTAGGATTTCCCTGCTTTCTTGCAAAGCAATTTCTTTTACACAAACCAAAATGAAAAGTGGACACCTATTCTAGGACATTCATTTAAGGGAAGTAAGACACATATTTTGGGACAGAAGTAGTAAGTATCATTAACTGCAAAAAATAAGCACATTATTGTAGCACATATTATATGAAACAAGTTTTGCTTAACATGATAAAAATTGCTAATACATCTATAATCAAATAACCTAACAACTGTATTCATGCATTTACTGTGAGAACCTGTTTGTGTACCTGAGCAACTTTGAAAAGTTCATGCAGGCCCTCCAGATTAAGATGATCATTGTGCAACAGATCATATCTGTCAAGTACATAGTCCAATAGCAAATGAAATCAGGGTAAGCATCTATATCCCTGTAAGTAGCAATTGAAATTGAAATGACAAGTACATCCAAGACATGAGATTAATGTTTTACTGTTTGGCTCTTGTAAGCACATTTCAGCTACATGTAAAAGGGGCATGGGTGTACTCAAACAATACTAAATGATGTAAAATGACAAAATAGATAGTTGCTACATAAATCTGGCGAGTGCATGGCACTACTGTTACAGACCGGTACAAGGTGGGATAAAACCCACCACCAAGATGGCCGAGTACTCTTAGTCGGCTAAGGGTTTTGCTTTGAGTTTGTTTCCTTTTTAATTAATGTCTTAGTTTGCAAGTTATAGTAGGATTTGGAAACGTTGGTAGGTTTACAATTAATGTCATATTAGAATTGGAAAACCTCTGTGGTTATTAAAACCATGAGAGAAGAATGAAATAAATAGACTGAGAATTAAAATAAATTGTTTAGTCTCTACGAGGTCTTCGAGTTCTCTCTTAACAAGCTCGTATTTGTCACAATTGGGAAGAAGAAGAACAAGGGTTCGCCCTCGCGAAACCTTAGCTTCGATCTCAAATCATATCAAGGTCCCGTAACGTGATCCAGAAGTCAGGGTCATAACAACTACTTATAAAGAACATCCGAAATGATTCAAAGCTAGAGTACTTACTTGCACGAGTCATACACATCTGGAATTTGAGTTATATCAAAACGGCTGCAAGAAAACTCATCGTATTAGTGAATAGAGAAGGACACTATAATACATAAAACATTTAATGCACTCATAAATCTCAAGTAGGAAGGAATGTGCTACACACACGATCCCTAGGAACTATAAAGTCGGAAAAAGATAAAAATGAACATGTGAAGAATAATAGCCACTAACTCTTTGCGTTCATTATACAAGTCCCTTTCAAGTTTTCTCCAGCGAGCAAACATAAGAAGGAATCCTTCACTACCACAAGGTAATCCAGCCGCAATACGATCAACATCTATATTAGTTTTACCAAGGGCCTTTGCTTGATCATATGGGGGGATGACATCAAATATGCTTGCCTCTGTCAATTGCTCATCTTCATCCTTAGCAAGTACTTTTACTTGTTCAGTGACTTTCCTGGTCAGTTGTACCTATCAAAAGAGAGGGATATCAGAATCATACGAAATACTACTTTCAAAACTACAATAGAAATAATATATGTACTTTTCACAGCAATTTTGAAAAGCTGAAAGATGTCCATAGGATTCTTAGTAAAAATAACTTTTAAAACATCTGTTTTCTTCATTATTTCCAGTTCTCACCACTTAAGACATGGACTATAAAAGCTAAGAAGCACTATCTTCTAAATTGAAGTAACTAAATATTGCAGCAAAATGCTCTTTTTTAGTTCATCAGGTATGTGAAAGAACATTACAGAAACATAAAAATGAAAATGAAAAAAAAAACTTAAAGCCTCATGGTAGAGGAAATCTGCGTTAACATTCACTCTAAACTTAAATTACCAATTTAGGAAGAAGTTTATTGGCATTTGGATGGAGTCCAGCTCCATCAACCATCCATGGAGAATCAGAGGATCCATTGCTATGAACAGTATTTGCACAAGATGTTATAATGATCTCGTTCAATCTAGCCTGTAAGAATCCAAAAATAAAAACAAATTAAATAGCTGCAAGTAGTTGAACATATTTGTTAAACTTACTCCAACCCTAAAGCTTATGATATTAGGTGGAGGGCCCAACTAGCATATCTAAAGGTCATTTTATTCACATTCTTCCTATGTGGGATAACTTCTCAACACTCCGGGGGTCACACAAGCCCAATACCAAACCAGGCTCTCATACCATGCTAAACTTACTCCAACCCAAAAGCTTAAGCTATTAGTTTGGGGAGGCCATTCAATCCACATTCTTCTGATGTGAAATAACTTCAACAGTACTCAAATAGGATCATGTGCTTTTCAGAATTAACAATCATCAAACTATGGGCTGTACTTGGCTTAGTGGATGCAGAGGTGCAAAAGACATGCACATAATATAGAAATCGGATGAACCAATTCATCTAAATGTATAGCTAGATATATCAGTCTAAAAGTAGTATAATTAAAATCAGAGCAATAAATTAGCTGAAGAACCCTCAAGTACCATGCAACCATAACATCACATACTTCTGTCAATAACCAAGGCATACCTTAGCTTCTTCCATTTCAATACTGGCATTGTCAAGTCCATCCAACATAGATGAGTCCTTGCTAACAAGGGAAACCTAGAAAAAATAACTAAATTAGTCATATAAATTGAACATCATCAAGCAATAAAAAACTGTAAAGAGATATGTTTACAGACCAGAATGGGTGTTAGCTGCCCTTCCAGATCAAGGAGGCCTTTGGCAAAAGCAGCAGCAGACATCTAACAATGTCAACTAGTAAGTAAATTATACAAGACTCAAAACTAATGCTTCTACAAACAAGGGAATTCAGTCCTAAAAACCAGATACTATCAGATAAGTACTGAAACACGATAGAGAAGATTTAAACGCTAAGAACTTCGTAAACTGGATTTGCATGACCAAAACATACCTGAACACGACCCTCATCAGAGCTGTAAATTTTAAGGTCATGACGGTATGTACTATGGAGACGAAGTAGACCCGTGCCTTCACCTGAAATTTTGTAAAATTCCATCATATGTACAGTAGCAACAGATGCAAATCTACATAACCCTTGTATGAGTCCACCATCATAATATACTGCTAGAGATCTCCAATTATACAGTCTAGGGGAAAGATAGACAATTAAAGACTAGATGAAGGAAGACTTGTTAGCAAGGAAATGACATAATGTATTGTTTAAACAGCCGAAAAATAAAGAAGAGAAAACTTTGCTATGAATACATCTATCTACCAAATGCAAATATAGTAGTGTTTCTTTGATACTTGGCAGACACATTATAATGAGCACTCTACTTTCAGCTCTTAATCTTTCTTTCAAAGTCAACAACAGCTTTATTAAATGGAGGGATCTAACCCACCAAAAATGTGATTTCTTATTATGCATTAAATTTACATAACTGTTACCTGGGTACATATTGTTTCTGAAATATCTACCCAATTCTTCTGCCTGCAAATGATAGAAGAGTAGTAAAAAAGGTTATATATGACAACATAAGTGCCATGATGACCTCAGACAAGAGTAGTTTCAAAAGTAGGGTAACAATAGCTCCAAGACTAGGTACAAAAAAACAATATATCAAAAAAAATGCATGATATAGAATATTAGGAACTATGTATACCTGCTTCCTCCCAGCATGGGTAAGAACACCCCCATATTTAAGAACCATCAAAGCTTCAACAGGTCGTTCTTCCTCACCTTCGCCATTGGCTTTTGCTACTTTAACCCACTTTAGTGGTTTGAGTTGAACTTTTCTGTATATACCAGAGAAATGCCCGCCCTGGATTCAAGATAAAACCATGATTAGCATTACATAATAGAAAGTCAGAGGAAACTTCTAGGCAAACATATATGATAATGATGAAGAACTTGGGTATGCAGCAATAAAACTTTTGTAGTAAGTGCATTAAATTTGTGCCTCGAGTACATTGTTTGCCTACATATTTAAATATATAAGATGTACAATCTGAGTTTGTGCAGCTTCAGTAGACGCAAAATGTACTTTCCATAGATGAAAAGTGTACTTTAGCAAACACGAAAGGTACTTAATTTATAACTCCTCAGAATACCCTTTTCTCCTTTTGAGCCGATGTTCCATAGAATATTTTAGCTCGTAGAGAACCACACAAAGAAAAAGGAAAGCATAATAGATGAAATGACATTATTTGGGTGAATTTGTTCACCTCTTCAAGGACTGCTTTGACTTGACGAAGCTTTTCAGCATGCTCAATATCTTCTGCCTCACTATCACTTTCTCGTCCTGGTCTAAATCATAGTCATTAATAATGTAGGTCAGAAGTGGTGTCTTAACAGGAGATTCAACTTACTACAATTAGCTGTTTTCTATTTGTAATTGTGTAAAAAAAAATCAATCAGGGAAGACTGCATAAAAGCTGTTTTCAAATGCATGACAGAATGGACCCAAATGTACAATAGTCTCACGCTGTACTGAATAAATAATTTATTAATTGTAAGACAGACATCCTGAGAAAAGGTGCAGCTCATTTTCAGAAAGAGTGGTATTTGAAAATATTCAGAAAGAATTGAAAGGGAAGTTTTTTGGGGACAGAACAAAGATTCACAAATAGCCTCATGGAGGCAGAAAGTAAAAAGGTAGGGAGAATATAGAAAGGAAAATATATATAAGCTGAATGAAACTCAGTATCCAAAGAATCACCCAAAAGCCAATCAAATCAGCCACAACAATGTCTGGCTGGATTATGTATCTTCAGTGAATTTCTACTGAATATTTCTCATTGACGACCAGACTCAAGTAAAATATTTGTTCTTCAAGTGGGACCTTTGTGAAATGCATACAGTAAATTAGTAGCAGAATAATTGATAGTAAGATGTGATACCTAGAGCGAGGTACAAGCATTCGTGTGGCATCTAACAGGTCTTGTAACTGAATAGCACTTTTAAGTTTTGTCTGCCAAAAGAAAAAATACATCACAATTACACCCATACAGTAGCAACTTATCCATCAAGATATATAATAAGAAATAAACAAATGAGCAGGAAAGGAGCAAAAGACAATCACCTCACATCGAGGCCTCCCCCCATTATACTTCAGCATCAAATTTAGCAACTTTTCCTCAGTGACCTTCAGCTTTACTTTCTGCTTAGGTGTCCTGTCACCACTGCTCCGATAAAGTAAGGCTAAGTTAGAAGAATGAAAATTGTACTAGAACTATAAATGACTAGTGGACCATACATACTGCCTAATAATCGCAATCACACAGCGTAGCTCCTCTGACTGGCCAAATGTGTCAATAATCCCACTTCCTTGCCGAGTTAGGCCTTCAGAAGGCTGGATAGGCTCATTGACTTTCCATGGTAAAATTGGTGGAATAGTTGAAGAAAGATGAGGAGCTTTTGCATCTAAAAACATCTTTCTTAACACACAAGCAGCATCATCGTAATACCTTAAATCAAGAAAGAGCAACATTTAGACATTCAAAAAATAAATGATAAAATAAACATGGTAAATCGCACCATGTAATGTTAAACGATCCTGAACTTAATTTTCCAACAATTGTACCTAATGTTCCAGCATGTGAGTATTGTTCTAACAGCTTATCTATAATATTCCACGAGTTCGTATGTAATGTTGTAACATATTTTACTTAGTCTTCCAAGAAGTGACAACTAATGTTCCAATGATTTACTTGTTAAGTTCCAACGACTAATACTTGATTTTCCAACATTTTAGATTGTTCCAATGGATGAAAAGTAATGTTCTAACACTTACATGAGTTTGATAATATGAATTAATGATGAGTAGTTGAAGAGTCTACAATTAATTAGGTAGTTAGGAGGTGGGGAGTTTACCATTAATGAGATAGTTAGATGTTAGTGTTACTCTCTAAAAATATAGAGCTGCTCTTGCCCTTTGTATCAAGGAATCATCAGTATATCCTCTACATTTCCTAGTTTTACATGGTATCAGAGCTTTGGTAAGCTTTCTAAAAAAAATCGTGGTTTTGCCCACTCGTCAGTTTATGAATGTAACGAGTGGGCAAGACATTCACAAGGCGTTATACAGTGAGCATCCCCTCTTCCTCTTCGGCACACATGGCGACAAGCTTTCTTGTCATGAACTGCTTGTTGCTCAGCCGGACATGAACAGTATCCTACTGTGAGCAGTACTTACTGTCGTGAACAGTACACACCACTGCTGCCAGTCATCTGTCGACATCACCCCAGCGCATTCTCCGACTAGTTATTACTCTCTCATATGTTTTTCAGTTGTACCACCTTTGGTTTTGAGATTTTTGTTAGGTTATGCTACCCAGGTATGTAGCCGTTATTGTTAGAGACGTGCTACCCAAGTGTGTAGCAGTTGGTCTGCCCCGGTGTGTAGTCAACTAGTCTTTGTTTCAGGATGCCCAAGTGTGCATCGGTAAAACTCAACTCTAATGGTGCAGCCAAGTTTGTATGTTAAACTTATGTCGGAATGATTTGTTTTTGTCACATGCAAGACTTGTTATGTTATCATCTTGCACGTGAGGGAGAGTGTTAGAATATGGATTAATAATGAGTAGTTGAAGAGTCTACAATTAATTAGGTAGTTAGGAAGTGAGGAGTTTACCATTGATAAGATAGTTAGATGTTAGTGTCGCTCTCTATAAATATAGAGCTGCTCTTGCCCTTTGTATCTAGGAATCATCGATATATCCTCTACATTTCCTACTTTTACAATAGCTATTTTTTTAGGTCAACAATACATTTATACTACGATTTGTGTGTAATGTTCTAACAGATCATGCTATTTTTAGGTCAACAATATATTTATGGGTTAATTGTCCAAAACTACCCTAAAGTTTCGTCCACAAATGAAATAGTGCACAACGTTTCGTCCACGCTGTGTGGCTACCCTAAAGTTTCGTCCATGCACATCTGTTAATAAAATTACTTATGAAACCTAAATCAGCAAATTACTTTAGGGTAGCCACATAGCGTGGACGAAACGTTGTGCACTATTTCATTTGTGGACGAAACTTTAGGGTAGCCACACAGCGTGGACGAAACTTCAGGGTAGCCCCACAACGTGGACGTAACGTTGTGCACTATTTCATTTGTGGACGAAACCTTAGGGTAGTTTTGGACAATTATCCCTATATTTATACTACGATTATTGGTCTGAGTTCGATAAACTTGGTGTACAAGATCACGATGACACAAGCAGAACATAAATCGTCACTCACAAAATTGTTAGAGTTTAATGTGTAAGGTTATTTTGTATAAAAGTATTGTTAATACTACTAATATTTACTGAAATTATTAGTCGCACTTGTTTCTTTATTTCAATTCAAGTAAAATTATGTGTATGAATCTTTCTATTTGTGCACATGTGATATATTTACTACAATCTCACTTCAGAACATGTAAAATTTCTAGAACTTTTGGACTATGTGATTATGGTTGGAATATTAAGTTAATTTGTAGGAATATTAGGTATCAACTATTGAAAATATTATGTATCAGTCATTGAAATGTCGGTATCGATAGTTGGAATATATGGAATGCCCTCGACCCCTCTCTAAAAAATGTCTTTTCCGTCTTTTTGATATTTATATCTTTAGAGGACTTTTTATTACCTATAATCGAAATGTTTTGGGTAGTTATGCGGTCCTTTTTTTAGAGTATGGTCAATTACATTTTCATCATTTCATGGCGAAAAAGAGCTATATTTTGGAACCTTGGGTAGTTTCAAAACAAATTTGGAACTTAGGTGTGGCTAGGTATGACCAACCCTATTTCTAATTACTTATACAACAGGTATAAACTGTTGGAAAATCTTGTATTAATTGTTGGAATATTAGTTAAAATTATTGGCATATTAGGTATACATTGTTGGAATAGTAGGTACAAACCGTTGGAATACTTATTGGAATACTAAGTATAAACTACCCTAAAATTTCGTCCACAAACGTTTTGGTGCACAAAGTTTTGTCCACACTCTGTGGTTACCCTAAAATTTCGTCCACACACTTCTGTCAGACAAAGCGGACGGAATATTCCGTTTCTGTTATGCATTTGACCCATGTGTCTGTTAACGGTAAAGTGAAATTACCATTTTATCCTTAACATCTGAAAAATTATAATTTATTTTAAAATAATTAATTAAATAAATAATTAGAAAAATAAATTAAACAATTTATTTTGAAAAAAATAAATTATTTTGAAAAAAATAAATAATTAATTAATTAGAAAAATAAATTAAACAATTTATTTTGAAAAATTAAATTATTTTGAAATAAATAATTAATTAATTAATCAAATAAAAAAATTAAAATTTATTTTGAAATAATTAATTAAAGAATTTAAATAAATTTCTTTATTTATTTCGAAAAAATTAATATTGAGAAATAAAAAATTTGAATTAATTAAAGCTAATTAAAACATTAATGAGTTATTAAAGATTTAATGAAATAAGGGGTATAATCGTCTTTCAAACATAAAAGGGTAAAATAGTCCGTTCAGATTCTCCTGTTAAGTTTTCCTGACAGAAGTGTGTGGACGAAACTTCAGGGTAGCCACAGAGCGTGGACGACACAAACGTTTGTGGACGAAACTTTAGGATAGTTTTGAACAATTATCTCTAAAATTTAAAGTTGTACGTATTTACATTTATGTCATTAATCATCCTTCCATTTATTCTAACCAATGGCTGCAATGGTTTACAATAGGGTCCCTATATAGATAGATATATGTTAACAAAAGGGTAAGGATAAGATTATGCTACAATATGGATAAGAACATTACGCAGAAGAAATATTAAAAGCAAAGAAAAACACAATAACAAAATCATGATAATATGACGGGTAAAGACAAAAAATCAAGTATTACTTGTGGGAGTTCTTCACAAAACTCCACCCATTCACATCACAAACATATGACCGTCCTTCACTACGCAATAGATCAAAGCCACAAACCTGCAGATTAGAAGGAATTTTTTTCAATACATCATATAGCTGACTGATAACATGCACATGCTTGGGACCAGAATATGAAGCCTATGCTAAGTCAATGAAAACAGTAACTAGGGTAGCTATGAGCCATCTATTTTTTTCCTCACTCAAAAAGGCCTGTAAGTGAACACATAAAGGGATGCATGAGGACTGGAAAAAACAGATGGTGAAAGTAACTTCCAAAATATTTACATAATACAGATGAATATAGACAAATATCTCTCTTTGGAGATACATAAAAAGGTCTAAAGTGAAGATCAATATTTTTTTATTTTAGCTGAGGTTAACAATGATATAGAATATATACATAATCATGTGTAAATAAGATAAAAAAAAATAGGTATATTATTCGTCATTGATTAGTAATTTCTTTTTTATCAGCAATAATCGCAAGTGTATGGATTGGAACCAGAGACCGCATACTTATTATATGAGGTCTCTGCCACTTAACCAACACGACCTTTGATGAGTAATTGCTAACTCGCAATTTTTTTTTAATCATTATGAGTCACCACATGAACAAGAAACAGGTATTGATGAAATATTGTAAAGTTGAAGACGGTATGGCAGACATCCTAACAAAAATGGAAGTACATATTGTTATTTGTCACCCGAATCAGATAACATACCGCTTGCCTAAATGCAAGGCAAACCTCTCTTGACATTTGCTTCTCATTAGGCGTCAATAGAACGGGATACCTAACCTGTCAAATAAACCAAGAAATATGTTTCTTACACTATTCTTTCAACTGTCTTTCTGAAATAATAATTTATTAGTTAAGCTAGGCAGTTTCTACTTAATTACTAGCTACAAACGTGAACAATATGCTGATAGGTAACAACTCCATCCATGTCAGTTGTCACGAAGATAGACACTATCAGTAAGCGGGATTAAACATGGTGAACTTATGTTAGGAAAAGACTAACCTCATACAAACTCTCATGAGTGCAACTAACCAACCCAGTTTGACCCCTATATCTAGCCAAAGTTCTATTTTTAAGAAAATAGGTAATACAGATAATCCTTCTCTGATTGCACTGTCTTTTATAGACATTCCAATATTCAATTTCAAACCATAATTACCTATACATCATGCATCACTAGCTGTCCTTTAGACACAAACCACCTTCATCCAGACTAGCGGAAGCATGAAGAGGTAAGGTACCAAACCCCCACTACCATAAAAATTATCGAGGAAAAAAAAACATGTACTTACTTCTTTGCCATCAGGATTTCTCATAACAACACCATCAACAACAGGAGACTTTCTTGCCTCAGCATGTGCATATTCAGGGCCTACTGTATAAACCTATATGCAAGATGATAAGGAAATCAATTTATAAATTTCAAACTTAAACAAACAGATGAAATAAAATAGTCTTGGAACTTTGTGTGTATATATACAAGCCGCACAACCTTGACATCTGTTCCACCAGTTGGCATAAATTCCTCATATATATAAGAGCCTTCACGTCTCACTCTTCTAACATCTGGATGAAACTCGCTAGACCGGTTGCCAACCTAAAATCAAATACGATTATGTGAGCAATCATGAATGATAAAAATAAAGGAACTAGAAGTTGTAAATAATTTAATCATCACAACCATGTGGTGTTCTATTAGGCATGTTGAGAAATGCAAGAAACTCGTGATAGCTAAGCATAACAGTACATATACTTCAAAAATCTCTGGTAGCCTCAGAACAATCATGTAATACATCTTTATTCATAATCTATCTATGATGCAAAGGGGTAAAAACAAGCAGCTATGAAACAGCCATGCCAATCCAAAAACACTTACTTAGCTAGAGCAATGCAATCCAGAAGCCAACTGACTTAGAGACATGTTAGGCTCAGTTTAGGAAACTATATCCATCCAAAGCCTATCCCCATTACCAAGGTGAAGGATTTTACATGTAAATATGGATACATAAAAAGGAAAAGGGAAGGCCCTAACCCCTCTGAAGGATTGATTCATGTGCACCTTGAGAATGTCATATTGCATCATAATAGAAATGTAGATTAAAACACTGACAGTAAATTAGGTGTATGGAAATTACCTTCCTGAACAACTCCTTCATACCACCACCTGCTGAACTTGGATAATATATCATTATACTATGATCGTCCCCTTCACAAGCAAACAATGCAAGTCAAGACCTTGGATGCAAAGGAAAAAAGAAGCAGATATGGTTAATGCAAAGGTCACATATAGTAGCTATAAAATTGATAGATTGCAACAAGCACAATGTACTACTAATAGTATAACATCCGCACCACAAAGTCTTGGTGTTATCACTACTGAAAAGTTACATAAGAAAATGTACTGATGATGTTGAGCCGAGTTGATAAAAAGAACATGTATCCTCTTTTTTCAAATCAACACAAACTGAACGACAAGCCACATACAGTTTATATTGGCGAAAATGCCTGATGACAAAGCGCTACATAAAGGAAACAAGCCATGTATACAATTAAGTAATGAGCTAACCATGAACAGGCTTCTCCACGAATGGCTTCCAGAAACGTTCCCCATGAACTTCAACATAATCTTCTAGCTCAATGAAAAAATCCAGGTCTTGAAATGGCACTTCCCTGTTTACAAGGGCATATCTTGGAACTGGAATCCCAAACATTTCAAGGCGCTAGAACCCCCAAGAAACATCATATTAGTCTTCATCGTCTAGTGACCAGAACAGTTATAATGAAAAAAATAAATTTCCCCACTTTAAATACTTTAATGCATTAGCACATGACAAGCTTTAAACATCTAAGGTCAATCCATTCAGTACACCTAAAACTAGATTCGGCTAATCATGCTACAGCAGTTTGCTATAACCTCGTTCACAAATAATGATGACCAGGTCCAGCAACATTTTAAGAGTTCAACTCCGAGTTAGGGAAGAATAAAATTATAAGAGAATGACAAATATTTACATCAAGAACTCACACTTCAAGTCCAGACATGGACTTACTCATCCCGCTTAGTAATTCTTTACATATTATAGTTGGACCTCATGGCTCTACTACATAGTCACTTGACCACCATTTGGAGCACACAAAATACACATGCAAACCACTCAATTTCAACTGTTATAAGCATAGTTTGGGGTAGCAGCATGAAAACCAATCAATTTCAAGAATGTGAGAAACGTAACAGCTGAACTGAGAAAACATTTCATAAAATGTTAGTTTAAGATATATACCTCATAAACCTTCCTTCGATCATGTAGAAGATGTTGAGGCCCCAACTCGTTAACTAGGAATGGCCTGAATTACAAATAATAAATAATCTGATGCGTAAAGAGTTTTTCGTGCAGAAAACAGAAGAAATGACCAAACACGCCAAAACTTCACATGAAGATAAAGGCAGCATTTTGTGAAGCCTCTTTATAACTGGGAGTTGGTAGAGCTAGTGAAACTGGCACTGCAATGATGGTCGGTTCATAATATGGTTTAGAAAAGGGGCTAATGCAATGACTGCATTCACAGTTACGATGATAGAAGTACTGGCACTTATAATGGAGGCAGTGAACTAGTGATGGCATAAAAGTAAGATAGGTACACGCTAATATTGGTTTTTGTGTTAGTGGCAGTGGAGAACTCGGTGTTTCGGCACTAATATGATGGTCAATGTTTTAACATTGTTATGAACTAGTAATGAAGCATAATATAGTAAGATTTCGGACCATGTCAGCATTACATGGTAACGTTTTCAGAAGATGAGACACAAAAACCTAGCCTCCCTTGAAATTCATTATCTTGCAGTTCTTGCTATGGATTTAAGCATGATGCAGAATCACCACTCCAGAATCCGTAAATCACCCTACACTTAATTTCTTTTAGTAGCTGCACCTCATAAGTTTTATTAAATTCATATTCTTCGTGTCCATTTTACCTGTAATAATGAGTTGATGACAAAGAGAATCACAACACAGATGCTTTTCTTATACCAATATATTTATTGTTTTTCCTCTGAAAATGATCACAACAGGTTCAGCACAGCATCTCACTTTTATTTACTGTATATCTCTAACGACTACAACACAGTCTGTAAAAAACCACTATTGCATAATAAGCAAAACTTACTTCCTCAAAGCGGCATATGCCTCCGCCTTTTCAAGTGGATAGCCAGTGGAATAGAATGCAATCAAGCAATCACATATTGGCCATCTGAAAAGGTAGTGATTGCAACAAGTTATTCTTCTAGAAAAGAGACCAATTCTGCTTATTATTCTCAAGGACACACTTAACGAATGGGGGAAGCAAACCACGATGTTAAAATTAAAAAATTCCACGCCACTACGGAGTATACCACCTTTACTACACCATCTCACTTCACCTTTTGGCTTGTCTAACATTCTTGATCACAGCAGGATTATTTTTCCTTTCCTGTAAGTTTAAATCTAATCCATTTAAAAGGTGGCATATTTGGTGTGCCTGTTTCCTTAATAATTTGACCTCTTATTCTATATATCTGAATTTCGCCTTAATATAATTCACATTTTCCACTAGGACGCCATCTGACCAACTGATGTGATTATCTGGAAGAAACCCCCCATGTGATGTGCATAACAGCCAAATATCAAAAAAAAATGAGGCAGCTGTATCCAGTAATGAACTAGCAATCAAGGAACAGTACGATATTCAATTTTATGAAACATAATTCAGATAATTACTCCCACGCCATTAGCTATTCATGAACCGTCATCAATACAAAGTGCATAACAGGTAAGTAAGATGAAAACAAAGCTGCTATCTCTCAAAACAATTATTAAGATACGGTAAAATACTCGACACTACTACAAATGATGATTCAAGCTAATCCCCAATAATGTACCTCTCAATTGGTTCTTCAAGAATAACCTTGTCCCCGAAATGTATGATCTATAAGAACATACAAAAGCCAATACCTTATGAGTACAAACAAACTCAAACACATCTACTGACAACCTCCACTCCTCTCCACACCTTACAACGAGGTAATTGAGGGCATTTATATCAGTTAATAACTAATCCAGTACTCTAATCAACTCTCACACTGCTTCACAAAATTGAAACTACTGATCCTGGAGCTTGATGCGTTTCTTCTTTGTCTCTCAATTAATCGTGTTACAAACTAATTATAAACGAATTCAAGCTTATTGGAACGAGAAATCAGCATCATATTTGCTAAAAACCGATTCGAATCAGTTCCACGAAAAAAATGTACCTCAAATTCACCAAAAGCTTGCAGCCTCTCGAGAATCTGCCCCATCGGAGCACAGAAGACCTGCAAGCACGATTTCAACCAAACAAACATGAAACCAACAATATCAATCAAATCAAAAGAAAAAGAAGACGAAACAGATTCTCAGAAGAAGAAACGGTTAATGGCATTTCTACACTCGTAATTTCTGGCTCTGTTTGTGGATGGACGCGTAAATTAAGCACAAGAAGAGAACCTTGGGGCCACATTTCACCTTCTTTTCCATCACGCAGACGCCGATTTTTATCTTCATTCCACCACCACCACGATTTTCCCCCGCCAGCTCCATATCTCACCACCCAACTCTCCGTGAAAACCTAAAAATCCGCCGCAACTACAGATTCAGCCGAAGAAGACGAACCGAAACTGAAAAGCAGAGCTCGCTCGCCGCCACAGCCGAAAACAGAGCCGTCAGCCGATGAGTCCACTCCTTATCCGTCTCTGCAGCAACCCACACATGCACCAAACGGAGACGAACACGTAACAGAGACCTGAGAGGCGGAGCAGCACACAGCTGTGCGAGTGTATATATATACGTGGAGGATATCTGGAAGAAGCGTCGCCAGAAAACAAAGGAAAAGGCACGTGAACTCGGGCGCGGACTCGCTGGAGACCGAGTCACGAAGTCATGTGAGGACCGTATGGAACCAGTGGAGAAAAAAAAAAGGCCTACTTAAAGCAATGATGTGGAATGGAAAAAGCTTTTCCCCAAGGGCCTGTTTGGCGCTGGAGAGATAAAAAGCTACTTGGATTCCGGAATATACATATTCGTACTTTGGACGGTAACGATCACGTGTAAAGGTTAATCCCTTTCCCGCAGTAAGGGTCTGTTTGGCAGGTACCATTTTATTTATAAAACTATTCATCTACAAAGATCTCATTACATAATCTAAATTCTTCAGCTTTAGTGGTTGAGTTGAGGTTGAGCCATTTCGCACAGTGCCATAATCCAAAAATAACGTCATATGAAATATAAAATATATTGGATATATTCTATATCAATTATTTATCATCCACAATAAGTCATAAATAATTAAAAATATATAATGTCAGTTCATTACCATAAAATATCCTATTTTTAAATTATTATATTAGTTTGTATTTTTTTTCTTTGCTATCTTAATGTTTTGATATTTTCAAATTAATTTTTTATGTCCAATATTTTTAAGGACGGAAAAAATAATTTATTATTTTAAAACGTTAAAAAAATACAGGCTAGGAAACAATTTGAAAATCGAAAATTTTTAAAGTAGCAAGATGAAATTATCCTTAAAAAATAATATATATAAGTATTATGACTTAAATCTTAATTTTATTTTACCAACTATATTTTATCAATTATTGTCTTATAGATCTAAGTTCGGACAAGAAGTGAACCAAACACTTTTTTATAGTTTATGATGATAACTAAAAAATAGGGTTAGTTGAAGTTTTTGGAATTATGTATTGGAACCTATTAGTTTTAATTTTGTATTTGGTGTAGTGTAAGGTCCAACTAAACCTGTTTTTTAATCATTTTTTCCGACCTAAACAAAAAGTGAAGTTAAAAAAGATGATGCACTTTAATATCGTGACCAAGTTGGTTATAAAATAGAAATCAACTGACAAGGTTTGTGCAATAGCCAATAGATAAACATGAACCTGCGAGGATATTTAAATCTGGGGGCCCACCCCAACCTGCAGGAATGTTCCCGTACTTTTCAAAGTTGCAGGTATACGGAGTTGAATTGGGCTTAATTAAACTGATATATAGTGTGTACACCACTAAAAATCCTTCTAAATGGAACGAAAAAAGAAGCATTGATTTGAGTCATAATTAGAGTTGAAAATGTGCAATTTCTTTTTATTTTGGCTTTGACGAGTGGTTATGAGCTGTTAGGGCTTGTTTGGCTTGGTTAAATGATTGTTCAAATTACATCTCATTTCAGCTCATGTTGTAGCTATTACTGTGTTTTTCTTGATCTATAAATTGGTCAATGAAGTTTTTTCGTCCACTCGTGTCGCAAGATGTTGGTAATAGCGGAGTCACATGGGTCTCAGCCTCAGATGCTTTTGTTATGAAAAATTGTTATTTGTTATTTGTTATTTTTTAAAAATATCCTTTAATTCTTTCAAATTTCGTAACTTTTCTACCATCACGTATTATCATTGAAAAATTTCAGTGCTCTCTTTATTGAAAAAACTAGCTCCGCCACTAGGTGTTGGGTTTAGTCTCCCAACAAGCGCTACTCTCGTTTTTAGTTGCCTCCATTTCGTTTGGAACCTTTAGTAGATTGTCAGTGTTAAGTTAGAGGAAGGCGAGGATAACGTCAAGTCATCATGCCCCTTATATTCTGGGCAACACACATGCTACAATGGACAAGGCAAAGGGTTGCGATTCCTCGAGGGTGAGCTAACCCTAAAAATCCGTCTTGAGTTCGAATTGCATACTACAATTCGTCTGTATGAAGCAGAAATCGCTAGTAATCACCGCCTTTATATCTTGGGCGACACACATACTACAATTGCCAAGGCAAAGGGTTGTGATCCCCCGAGGGTGAACTAACCCTAAAAACCCGTCTTGAGTTCGGATTTCATACTACAATTCGTCTGTATGAAGCATGTGTCGCTAGTAATCGCTCATCAACCAACGGTGGATTTCTACAATCTATATGCAAACCATCTTGAAAAGGTTTGTAGTTTCTTTGGAACAAACAAATGCTAAATTAAAATCTCCTTTTAGATCTCTTAGTAAGTGATAAATTAATTTGAATGTGGAGTAGCTCAAGTGGAGTAATGATTGGAAGGCAACGAAATAATGAGCAACAAAGGTTGGGCCAAGATGTTGGTGGAGAGGAAAAGGAGTATAGCTAGGTTGTGGTTCTGATCTCTTCTCAACGATGCGAAACCAAAGGTAAACAATATCTCATGCGAAAAGAAAAGAAAACAAGACAGAACTCTTTCCATGGATAAGCCTATAGATTCTTCTTTCTCTTCTTCTTCTTTTTTTCATTTTTGGAACACCACAACTTAACTGATTTTTCACTAGTGCATGTCTATTTTCAGTGTAAAAGTACTTTTAGCTATTGGGTTGTTTCCTACGTTATCTTTCATTTGCATCACTAGAGAACATGGATATTTATATAATATCAAATAATAATTACTTTATTAGACAAAATATTATACATTACAATACTATACTGATAGAAAGAAAGTTTGTGTTAGGTGAATGATAAAAGATGGTGGGCAAAAGAGTTCCTACTTCTTAGCATATTTGTACATCTTTTTTCTTTACTTAAGGTGCAGTGATTTCATTGATAAGTAAAGGAGAGTTATTATAATGGATTGAGCCTAAGAAAGTCTCGTTACAAAATACTCTAGAACATGTAAATTATTATGAACCGTGTGGAAAAAACCATATAGGTAAATTAAAAGTAGACCAAGTCGAAACTGACGGAAATGTTCAAGATATTGTCTAGACGTTGTATACTCTGTAGAGTGCGACCGAACCTGAATTCGTCAGTATCATAGGGAGACAGGTTAATGAGTTTTAAACTACGGAGCACCTGGTGAAACTGATGAAGACTTCTCAAGGTGTGGCCTAAGCGTTGCTTGATCTCATGGTGAGCCAGGACTCGTTTCGTCTGGTTGAAAATCGATTCTGGCTTCATCAATAACAGAGGGAGTGGTAGGAGGATAGTGACGATGGTAGATGTGAATCAGAGATTCCTCCTGGTAAAAGTCTATGACTCCTTAGGTAAAAGTCCTGAATCGTCGCTCGGTAATCATTAACCTTGCAAAAAAGAACAAAACAAATAAAATAAGACAGAACCAATCGATCAGAGATCGAGGAGGTGGCCTCGGTGGAGGCCAAGAAAGAGGATACGCCGATGATGACTTCAGAGGCAGTGGGGGTTGAGTAGAGGGGCAACGGTTCCGGGGGCTTCCCCTTAGTACCTTAGCATAGGAGAGTGCAACGAAGCAAGGTGAGGCCTGCGACGTAGGAGAGTACATGGTTGTTATGGTGGAAATTGGGGGCAGGGGATTGAGGGTAATCGTAGGCGACGGAATGGATGAAGAGGAGGAAGAGGGGCACCGTAAAGACGGGACAGGATTGCCAGATCGATGTCGGGAGGATCGAGGTCTTCTCCAAGGAAAAGCCTCTGTTTGTGCTAGCGGCGGTGAAACCCTAGAAGAGCGATGCATGATCTTAGCACATTTGCACATCTATTGTGGTAACATATCATTTCGGTCTATTAAAGATCTAATTCATTTAATTTCTTTAATTGAAGGGCCTATTTTCTAATGTGTGTAGCATAATGATGATAAATCGAATCGGGTTTAAAGACCCAAAACAAAAGCATAATTACTAGAATATCATTCATTGAAATTTAAGTTATCTAATCCAAAATACATTTTATTAACTGGAAATAATTAAGTTTTGAAGTCGTCTCTTTTAACGCTTCCCTAATATGTTGTTTGAGCCCATGACATTGTGGTTAGGGTTCATGCTTCTTTCTGAAAACACGATAAAATTAGTCAAGATCATGTCCAATTGAAAAAAAATCATTAATTAAAGAGGATTGATTATAAAAGACTCATCAATTTTACAAATTAGACCAACCCGTTGATACTCCTGGCCATGGCAGTAATAAAGATCTGGTATATGTGTTTAAACCTAGACTAGTAGCCCTGAAACTTCTTCACCTTTCGGTTCGTGACTGACCAGTGTTGCTTGTAGTGTTTGACGGACCTCTCCTTCTCTGGGGTTGGCTTGGTCATGAGGGCAACTTCAGACTTAATGCTCCACCAAAATATTACCGTAGTCTGGTCAACCTTGTTCACGAAATCCTCAGAGTAGTTGAGTCATGCACTCACAAGTTCAATCTCCTCATCTTTTCCCCACCTCCGATTGGTCTGAGTTTGCTTGGAACTGCTCGGTTGCGAAGCTTCAGTTGGAGTATGCAACAGGGAAACCCTCACATGAATGATCAGGGGAGGTTGCGATCATCCCAAGAGTGGGATAGCTCATTGAGGGAGGTTGCGACCATCCCAAGACCGGGATAGCTCATTGAGGGAGGTTGCAACCATCTCATGATCGAGGTATGGAAGTAGGGTGCATGGTTATCCATCGGAAAGGAAGAATAAACCAGTGATACAGTGTACGTGTCCTCCCAAAAGGTTTCGTCTTGTGGGTCATTGGAATACTATTGTTGTGAATCGATAATAAAGTCCCATTTGTCGGCAAACCCGGGTGGCGGATTCGTGTTGTAGGCAGCCATTGTTTAGAGTCGCCTAATTTTGATGGGATGCACGTCATAACGACGACACTGCAACTGGTTGAGAACACGTAGAGGAATCGTGTTCAGCGTTTCTACTGCAAAATGGGCCTTCAAATATGCTTTGAGCCTGTTCATTCATTAGAGATGATGGCAGACTCAATTCTAGTAAAGAAGACGACGATGGAATCAATTTTTATAACCAAAATCAGCTAAGGAATTTAATTCGTTCTCCAACCGCTTCGCCATGTGTCACCCTCTGACTCGCCGGTCAACGTTTCAACATATAAAGACTCAATCGATTTTTTTGGCATCAGCGTTGAGGAATATGTCGATGTCGTATTCAAGGCTTGCATAAACGACCCACTATTCGATGATTTTCAGTGGATTCGACCACCTTTTCGGGAATTCCCGACAAAATCGACAGTCGGGACAACTTGGGATTCGACCCACACCATATGCTCTTACAACACTCACTCGTTAAAATATATGTACAAATATTCATTCCAAAGAGGCTATCCTCAATAACTAAATACATTTTCCAAAAATCTTTATATAAACATTCAAACAATAAAAAGATTAATAACCTTTTGTACTCCTTTTCAATTAGTAATATGCCTTTAGTATGCTTATGTTTTATAACAGACCTTTTGTATCTATACATTTTGGTAACAAGCTTGTGTTAGGAAAAACGGACGGAATATTCCATTCGGTTAGTCATGTGACACCATGGCCAATTAAATAGAGAGTGACCTGAATATTTTTCCCTTACTCTTTTGAATCTTCCTAAGGTGTTGGTACAAGTTTCTTTCTAGACTCGGGGCACTATATTGAATTGATTTACAGACCTTCATGGAAGTTCAATCACATCAAACTCACACACACTTGCACTCATCTTTGATATGCATGATTTACCTTATTTACTTGCACTCTCGTCTCTTGGTTTAATTGCATGCTCCTCATAGTTAGTAATGTTATCTCTCTCCACTCATCTTTATAAGACCTCTAGGGGTCGTGGTTCCTCCACCCCCCCCCCCCCTCTTTCCACTCATCAGACAGTTTATATTGACGAAACCTGTAAAGTGTAGCTTTAGGAATAAATTTAAACTGACCTAAGATAATGAAAGCTTTAGGGTAGAGAATTTATAGACAACATGATACCCACCGCTTCCATGTGGGATCGACCATTACTTTTACCATAAAACTATATTGCTTGCTTAGCACTTGTCATGTTAGTTGTCGTTGAAACTCTATATGCTTGTGTTTAGAACTCATCAACAACGTTCCCTAGAAATATGGAGATTTGCTAATGTTAGACCCCGTGATCATTTATTGGTAACTCACCACCTGTACCTAAAAATGTTGCTGAGAAAGCCACTACCATCTCAGTGCATGGGTCGGAAATACAGCTTCTCGACTTTGGGCAATGTTACGAGGGACCTATGACATATCTCGAACGTGAAGGTGAGATCTATAGGTGACCAAGTGACCTTTTTCTTCTTCTGATCAGAGAAGGACTTGTAGCAAGTCTTGTACGAGGAACCGTGGGAGACATGCAGCAAGTCATGGACGAGGAACCGTGGGAGATCCATATCACCCTATTGATCCTTACAAGCGTAGACCCGATATACCCATTAAAGGAGATTCCTTTCACCCATACGTCGATATGGGTCCATGTCCATAACCTAACATCCAGGATAAGGAGTGAAGATGTCAGTAAGTTAATCGACAACAAGGTATGGAATTTTCTAACAATGACCACAGACCTGTCTGGACGAGCATGGGACGACTCTCTCAGGATTCGTATCTAGGTCAACCTGGCCAAGACTCTCTACCGCCGGCTTCTATTCATACTCGGAGGATAAACGTCTTTAGGTAATGGTTTACTTCAGTTATGAACAGTTGCCTGAAAATTGTTATAACTATGGGAGAAGAGGACACATTACCAAGGATTATGGTTTATGGCGTCACAATCCTGAATTGTAAGGGGGGGGGGGTGATAAGAGAAGCAGGAAGCACCTCAACTAAGCGGTCGGAGACCACCTAGGTTGTTGACCTCATCTAGGGAACCCATCCATGTCATATCGGTCGGGAGCAAGGTAAGCCATCAGTCCCTCATTCAATAGCCAGTCGACCCCATCAGGGGGTCTTCTCAACTCATCTCTTCAAGACCGCGATAGTGTCCACCTCTGAGCTTGATGAGAACATTTATCCCCGACAAGCGAGATACAAAAAGATCAAGATAGAGTTCAAAATGTCGGGGTCAGGGTATCCAATTGCCCTTACCACCACCGCCACATTGCCTGAGGCACCCACTCAGCTCTAGTTACCCCAAGATAGGGTCTAAAATGTCACAACGACGAATCGGGTCCTGAAGGGAGATGCGCGTGGGAGGCAGGCAAAAACATAGCCCCTAACCAGTTTCTTCTCCACCAGGTCATGTCAGGTTGGGAACGAGCCAACATGGGAAGGTTTGGTGGGTAAAGAAGAAGCCATCGAGGACTGAAAGAAACCCATGCTCTACCGCTAAGAGGACGGAACCGTGCTGCAACACCGAGTCCTGAAGACCTATTATATGGCATGTTGGTGGAAGATATAGATATGGCGCAATAGGCGAGGGGCATGAAGCACCTTCGCCTAGCCAAATGAATGCCTCTAGGGGGATGGTTGAGTTGATACTTCCCAACCATCCCGTCTAGAGTGGTGCCGTCACCATTAGGTATTAGTCCGTCTATTGTGATGTCATATGATTTTCAACACACCTACCAACTTAGAGCCCTTACACCTATCAGAGTAAGGACACCAAAAGTTGTTGACCAAGACATAAGATTGTCCACAAGCACCAAAATAATTTATAAAGGACGAGCAAGCCAAGTCTCCTACTTGGTCTTTTGCCAAATATTAGAGTGGTCGTCACTCACCCCGACACTGCTTGTCCCATGGATGATTTCTTTGAATTCTATTGACACATGGGACGCTATAGGTTTTCATTCCATTTTTTTATGTTCCAAGTTTGGTATTTTCGTATTTTTCAGTAACTTGTGTTTTCCATTCAATGCAGCCTTTAATCTTTTATATATACATTAATACTATGTTCCAACTTTAAAAAAAATAGTTTTTTTGATGTCGACAGGTTTTAGTCCAAATGCTTTTAGGGTGGAATAGCTCGTAACCTCATATTTGAGGCTGATAGAAGAGTCAAAGATCCATCTAGGTAAAGCTTCGAAAGGCCTGAGCTTGATGCTCACCAATACCCATATTTTGGGCCAAAACCCTGTTGACAATTCCAATTCCTTTGTGGTTTTGAACAATTATGACCTGTGGAATAAGGTGAGTTTGTTTGGTTTTCTCAAGGATGTTGATAGGTTCGCGAGGGTGGTAAGGATGGTGAGCAAGGAGAGTATGAACTGGAATGATCAAATTGGATATAATTTTGATCATTTATTCAAGAATGACGAATAACTAAAAAAGGTATTAACAACAAAATAAAATTTGACTGAAAAAATGAATCGTAAAAATTGGTTAATTAAATGTAGTTTTGTCATTTTTAATAAAGTAAACGGTAAGAATTGACAAAACATGATGATAAAACTAACATTGTTAAAAGTTTTATACGTTATGATATACATGTGTGAACTTTTTTTATGATAGTAGGAAACCCTAGCTACTCTCTCTCATCATCCTCTGCCTCCTTCATTCATGCACTTACATATGCTTCCTCCATGGTGCATGCGCCCACCACTTTAGTGCGTTTTCCAGGACCCTCGCCAACATTGGATCTCACTCTCTGCCTACCCAAGGTGTTCAAGAAGTTGATCCAGAGGGCGGAAGGTTTACAAGAAATCCTCTTTCGACTCGGCGCCTACAACGCCTTCCTCCTCTACTTTGGCGTCACTGATCCTCACGGAGAATTCTGATCCCCATGTGGGAGCCCCTATCATGGGGCCGCTGCCAGTATCCACCCCCTCCTTGGCCATCTCATGAGTTCACTGCCCTAAACGGGTCCCTAGGAAGCCTAAGCGGTCGTCACTGTAGAGTGTAGACTATGGGGTCTGATGCAATCGTATTGGCACAACCTTTGGCTTTCTTGCCGAGCTTTATGTAGGTTGCGAGTCTCCCTTCCATGACATCTCTTTCGTTAATGGTTATATCAAAGGCCGATGGGTCTTCCTACGCTGCTGCGCTGCAGCCTCTCGCCCTCTCGCTGTATTCTAAGTAGGTTGTAGCTTCTCCGACCCTAGTTTCCCTTCTTCCGATGGATTTCTCTCAAGACCCTATAGGGGATCCGTCCCATACTTCCTTTCCAAGGGTCCAAGGACGAAGGCCTCGAAAGCCGGCTCCATCACAGGTGACGACCCAACCCCAAGGGGCCATCTTGCTAAGAGACGTCCCCCAAGGCACAACATTAAGAATTGTGCCAACCCAACCCTCGGTGTCTTTCTCTGGAACATGCATATGTAAGGAGAATGGGATACCGAGGATATAGGTATGTCGGACACCACAAGGAAGGGAATCGCTACCGACCCTAGGAGCATGCCGTAGCCGGTAACGGATACGTTTACGCCTTTGGACGACATCTAAGCCTTGTTAGAAACTTGTACAACCTTTCCGGACGAGGATGCTATAGTCCGGGTCCCTACATCGCAACTCTCTTCCCCAGTTTACATGGGATTCGATTTGACAAGGAGGTTTCTCTCGCCTCAACCACCCACGGGTTACTTCGTGTTGAGGATTATTCTTTAAGGATGGGGTTCAGCGACAGAGGGATTGGTCGTCAAAGATCTTTACCCGGGGGTTTATGCATTTTATTTAGCATCCAAGGTGGTGATGTTGACTATCCGTTGGGGTGAACCTTGGTTCTTCCACTACTACCCTCTTATTCTTACTGACATCATACCGGAAGGCCTTCTTAGGGCGAGACTCGACCGTATCTAGTTGTGGGTTTAGATCTGGGGGCTTCCTCAAACAGTCTACACGATCACCATCAGTACTAGGGTGCGCGATACGTTGGGATGATGTGTAACGGTCCAGGCGGACAAGTGGGGATTCTGTTGGGGAGGTAAGGTTCGGATGCGCCTCTAACACTCGATAGACCAACCACTTCGCCGGTTGATGGTCTTGGGATTTGAGGACTTCCCTCAACTGGTTCGAGTCACCCTCAAGTACAAATGGCTTCCCATGTTTTGCTTTAACTACGGAAGGCTAGGTCATGTGGCTGCTGGCTGTGATCTCTCCCTTCCAAGAGTACCTAGGTACTGCATTTCCCTATCAGCGGACACCACTGGAGCATCCTGGAAGTAGTGAGCTGATGAAGGCCCCGTCTTAAAAGAGGGTGGGAGACGAACAAGTGGAGCTGGAAAAAAAGAAAGGGATGGGAAGCAACCCCGTACCAGGGGCATTCCTATGCTTTTTCGTGATTTCTGTAAGAAACATTTTTGACGTTTCAGACCATAGTGTTCGGGTTCAGATCGAACCAGAGATGGTTTTGGTTTTCTTTCTTGTTTTCGTTAGAGTTATATTCTTTTTTTTTAGCGAAAGGTGCAATATTATTTAAATATCAAATCGGACTACATTAGTGTGCGTCGAGGAATAGGCTCTCCGACCACTGAGAAAAGGCCATAATAGACGAACAACGGTTCTCTGAGCCTTTTAATATCATAATCGACACAACGGTTTTTTGTGATGCCACATGGGCAAATGAAAGAAGCGGAAAGAGGGAAGAAGTACCGGAGATCCCGAGGGTCCGCGCGGTAGTAGTGAAGAGGGGAGGCAACGCATCGTGCAAGGACCCCTCCAGGGTCCCGTCCCCTAATGCACGTGGTACCACTCATTCCTCCTGGCGGGGTTGCTTCCCCGCCCTAAATTGAGCCTCCCGAGGGACCCCATCTGCCGCCCATTTCAGAGTACTCTGGCTTACCCCGACGCCCGCAGGTTCAGAACTCCCAACTTCCTTTGCACCCAAGTCTTCACGCGCGGCCACTTCCCCATTCCTCGAAATTGGTAGCGGCATCAGCAACACTAGGGAAGCCGAGGACTGAGGTCGGATCCTCCCCAGCCGAGGGGTGTGGGGGCTCGAGGGGTCGCTTTCACTCCCGATGGACCGGGTGGAACCAAAGCAGGATCCAGTCGTGGTGCCGAAGAAACCCTAGGTAGGGTCGGGGTAGAACCCTAGGCAGGGTCAAGGTGACACCGAGGATTGGTGGAACCCTAGGTAGGTTCGGGGTAACACAGAAGGTCGATGAAACCCTCGAATCCTCGCCACTAGCGAATAAGGCCAGAGCAAGGTCGTGGCCGATGAGGGAGGACGAGAGGCTGGGTGGAGGAGCCGTCTCGCCAGGGTTCGGGGAAGGTTAGGCCAAATCGCTATTACTTGGGGAAGAAGGTACCTTAGGACGACACGAAGGCCTCCCCCGCTTCGGTTTAGCATTCGGTACCGAAGAAGTCGATCCGAGATAGAAACCTCCGTCCGGGATCGATCCCAGAAACAGGGTGCACCGATGACGCCCCTTGTCCCCAACGGCCGAAGCAGGTTGGCGAAGGGAATATGGAGGGAGGAGAGATCCACCAGCAGGGACATCGGCTTCCATCGCAGGCATCGTGACTGTAACGGGTGCAGCGACAGAGGGAGAGGGAGAGAGCACCATAGGCGAGAGGACCTATCGACCAGTCGAGGTAGGAAGGCCAGATGGAACCGGCGGAGAAGGACAAGGAGTCCTGACGATCGTTATATGGGTCAGTGAAACCATCAGAGGACCGGATGAGCGAAGAGGCGCAGAGGGTTAGGGAAAAGCCAGCCACTCCCACCCGTACATAAACCCCGCACCAGGCGGGGTCTACAAGGTCATCTAGATGGGATGGGACAAGCGAACACGGGGACGACAAAATCGACAACCCTAGGCGGCACAACAATAACATCGGCAGACGAAAGCTCCATAGCGATAGAAAAATTAGGGCTAGGACTAGGGTAGACTCTCAAGTCAAGAGAGAATTTCCCTTATATCGTATCTTTTAGAGTTCTATTTTTAGTTTCACTAATGTTTTAATTTCTTTAGTTTTAGTTCTCAGATTAAAAATCCGCCTATACCTTAGGCTCTTTTTAGAGATTAGTTGTAGTCTATGTATAAGACTACTTCCGTTATTCCTTTAGTAACATGTCTTATTTTTAATCAATAAAGTCTCTTTCGTGAGGAAATTCCTTTAGTAACATTCTTATTTTTAATGAAGGGATAATTATCATTCCCAACCCCAAACTTTACGTCAATTTCATATCCTAACCCCTCCTCACCTTTCGTTTCAAATCCTAACCTCAACTTTCGTTTTTTTTTCAAAACCTATCATTTACTGTTCGAATTAACGGAACAGTTAATTTCCTAGTCACGTGCACACTTAGGTGACCCCATATTTCGAATTTATTCCCATTCTGTTTCCTTAAAACTACTACTTAAGTGTAAGATTGTGAATGTGAATGGATTTAGGAGGGTATCAATGAGAAAGGGTCAAGAGTAAAAATGGGAACAAATTCGAAATATGGGGTCATTTAAGTGTGCACGTGACCAACAAATTAACCGTTCCGTTAATTCGAACAGTAAATGATAGGTTTTGGAAAAAAAAATGAAAGTTGAGGTTATGATTTGAAACGAAATGTAAGAAGAGGTTAGGATATGAATTTGACATAAAGTTTGGGGTTGGGTGAATAACGTATCTTACGTGAGGGAAACAAAATACACAAGTGTGATTTCAAAACATTCAATCAATCACGAGAGTTTCAGCTATACATAAAAATAATAATTTATAATTATCTTATTAAACAGAGGGAATATATTCACTATTCAGGTGAAGTCAGAGAGAGGACAGTAAACCTCATGCGGGGCCACAGTCGACAATGGTTCAGTTCAGATTTGGAACGAGGATTTTCTACCGACAAGAGTCAAAGATTTTATATTGTAATGATGGGATGAGTACTTGGACTAACCACCGCTTCTTCCATCTTTGACTTGTGTATAAGTATTTTTTATTTAATGTATTCTTTTGGCAATGAAAAACAGCTATAAAATTTGCATTTTAATTTTTGAAGGACCCATTACGAGTATACGACCAGATCCTAGCACTACTAGGGCCATCGTTAAGCCAGCCATACGGCCCATACCCATACGGCTACAACATCAAAAAGCCCATAACACCCATTTAATTGGAATCATCAGGCCTTTCCTCACCCCATATAGACAAATTTATACTATTTTAATAGTATGTGACCAATTAAACGGTGTTACATAGAGCCATAGAGGGTATTACATGATCTGTCACCCATGCATAAGAAGTATTGAATGATATGCGACTAATTCAGTGAAGATACTAAAAATATGTTAGAAAACGTATGACTCTTATGTTATAAAATTTTAATATGTTACAAATACAAAAAAATAATTGACATTAGTTTAAATTAAGGCAAAAACATACAAATATACCCTTAGGTAAAATTTTGATAGCACAAATAAAATGAATCTCAAAATGCTATTAGTGCAATAGTATGGGATAGCTTCTTTTAATCTTATTACTGACGGAAAAATATTTCCTTGGAAAATGTGTGGAATGGGAACGCATGCAACAAAAATGACCACCTAACCTAATCATAAACAATGGTTGTATTTGTTATTTTTTTTCCATCTCAAATAAATGTTCAATTTATTGCATGGCTAAAAATTAAAGGTTCAACGATGTTAACGTGTTGTTCATGTTATGATTTGCATGTACAATCAAATCAATGTTATGATTGTATAAATTCAATCACAAACATCATGGATTTTTTTCATCTAATAATGTGATGTATCATCAACCAAATTTTAGGTATTTTTTGTGTTCTTACTATGTATATGTAGCATCTAATTGAATATTGACTACCAATTCATGGTTTTAATTGGTAATTATCAACAAGAGATTAAAGGGTGAAGTGCCACCAACCAAACTCATAAGATGTTTCATTTGATTCATGAATTTCAGTGACATAGCATATAATAATAATACTTCTAAATTTACCTTCCCGAAATAGTAAATAAATATTAGCAATTTGCCCGTTACCGTACAGATTACCAGAAGAAAATCGAAATCTTACCCCATACTTTTGGTAACAAGTCTATGGCCCACTTATACTGATCACATACCCAATTGAACCGCGATGCGGCTGATAACAGTTTCTTTCCCATACACCCGACCGCACCAGATCATCACCCCGTCAACCAAAGCACCAGGAGGGAGCCACTGTGTGTCTCTATAAACTGACTGGTTAATCGACTGTCAAAATCACAAAATCTCTCGACTCCAAGTTCTCGGAACGAAGCTACAGAATCGGTACTTTGTTCTTGAGCTCGAAATGGAGGGATTGGCGTCCATGAATGCAGCACCTAGGGTTTCAGTTCAGGCAGCTCCTTCCCTCGGGATCAAATTTTCAACCAGGAAGTGGTTGCCAATGGGCGGGATTGGGAGAAGCACCGCCTCCTTTGCTCCCATCCGAGCTCAGCATGTGCGTCTCTCTCTCTTCTTCAGTTTGTAACTCTTCGTTTTGTTGTTTCTATGGCTTGAGTTCATTGCTTGTTTTGATTTGATTAGAGTTCCATTTTGCTTAATTTGTTTGCCATTTTCCTGAACTTGGTATTGTGGATTATCTTACTCTGTTTCAGTGGTTACTGATTGGTATTGAGGCACATGCTGATAGATTGGGTGCTTGATCAATTGATTACAAAAATTGTTGATTCATCAGTCAATCACATCATCTGTTTCTGGTTGATCTTGAGTAACTTGTATGGGTAATTTGGGTATTTCTGCTACTTCATAGTATTTGTGTGGTTGAATATTTTCTTTGGCCTAAAGCCAATATGATATCAGAATTTTTCCTGTAAAGATGCAAAAGAAACCCAAATCAAGGGATGCATGCATGGTGATGAACAGATTTTTACTCAGCCATTTTTTGGGGGGTATTGATTGGCTTAATCTGTATTTGAATGTCAAAGTAATTTTTTGGATGGACAATTTTCTGAAGGGAGCAAACAACTGGTTCACTGGATGAATTTTCTTTCATTCTTTCTTTCAGAACTAATGCATGTTAAGTTTGGCTTTTCAGTCTGAGACCCATGTTGGACCCGCCACAGTTTCAGTATCGAGGGAGTCTGACGAAGATGTTCTCAAGGCGAAGGAGTGGGAAATTGGGATGTTTCAGAATGAAATAGCCTCCAGCCAGGGGATTAGAATCAGGAGAAGGCCACCAACTGGACCCCCTTTGCATTACACCGGACCTTTTGAGTTCCACTTGCAAAATGAGGAAAATACTCCTCTTGACATTTTAGAGGAAATTGTATGGAGCAAAGATGTGGAGGTCTCTCAGGTTGGTTATTTGACTTGCATTGTAATCTACGTGCTGCTTTAATAACAGAAAGTTCTAATTGTACAATGAGCAGTGGCCTCTTTTGCTAATAATTGTGTTTTTTCAGTTCAAGGAGACAAAGCCTCTTGCATTGGTAAAGAAGAGTCTTGAGGGTTTGCCTCCTACTAGGGATTTTGTTGGAGCTCTTAAGGCAGCCCATTTACGAACTGGACTGCCTGGGTTGATTGCTGAGGTGAAAAAGGCATCTCCAAGCAGAGGTGTTTTGAGAGAGGATTTTAATCCAGTGAGTCTGCATAGTTTACTCTTACATTAAGTTCTTATACTAATATTGGGTTTGTAACAAACTGTTTTCATGAATATTTATGCTTGGTTTTATATACATTAAACTCTTGCTTGTTTGGAGGAACATATTGTAAGATTGGAACATATCTGCTTACATGGTCTTGCCATTGAGCTCCTACAGTCTCTCACATCCATGTTATTGCAAGTTATTCATTATCCATTATGAGCTTACTGTGTTGCCTTATACTCATCATGAAAAACTAGTTTCTGATCAAATAGTTTAATGTTTAGTTGTTGAATAATTTGATGTATGTGCCTCAGTTCCAGAGTTATTTCTGAATCATGCCCCTTTGTTCCTAGATAAAACCATCGGCTGTAGTAATGGTATGAAGAGGTTTAGTTACCGTAAGAGAGTAGAGATTGATACAAAAGAGACATTTTATTACATTGTTTTATCATCCCTGGGCTGATAAAGACTGTCAGAAGTGTTAATCTGCAAACTTAGAATGCAGGTTTTCCATCTTGTCTGGTGGTATATATGTATGTCATTTTCTTTAATCATCTTATAATGTTTTCATTTTTTCAATATTAACGTGCGATAGGTTGAAATTGCCCGAGCTTATGAGAAAGGTGGAGCAGCATGTCTCAGTGTTTTGACTGACCAAAAATACTTTAAGGTAAACATTTCAAAGACAGTGCCATAAACTGAATGTTAATTTATGTTGGGCAATGCTTGTCCATAGACACTATCATGTTGAGTTGCGACCTCCTTTGACACGATTTTCTTTCTTTATTTATACAGGGAAGCTTTGAGAATCTGGAAGCAATAAGAAATGCTGGAGTAAAGGTCTGCTTTCTGACACGTGTTGTTACATATAAGCTTACTTTTAAATAGCATTTAATGTCATGTTTGCGACTTCACAATTGTTGCAAGTCAAGTGATTCATGCCTCACTTGAACTGTATGCAGTGCCCACTATTATGCAAAGAATTCATAGTTGATGCATGGCAAATCTACTATGCTCGAAGTAAAGGAGCTGATGCAGTTCTTTTAATTGCTGCTGTTTTGCCTGATTTGGACATAAAATACATGATTAAGATCTGCAAGATGCTTGGTTTGGCAACTTTGGTCGAGGTTTGAACACTGCTTCGTTCATTCTAGATGTATATCCACAATTATAACTGATCAGAGCCTCTGACCTTGCTTACTTTATATTAAAATTGTGCATGCTAATTTCTTGCTTATACTAGCCTGTGTTGTTTATGAAAGCTTAAGCACATTCTTCTGGAAGTATCTCCCTCCCAGTTTATTTTTGTTGCCAAAACTGCTCTTCATGACTGTTTTTTGTTGTTAGAAAAGTATTCATCTGACATTCAAATTGTAGATGGTAGCAAGTGCATAACTCTGGTCCAGTATTCATGCTGTTTCTCATCAATGTATCTGTCCTTTTTTGTGTTCATTTGAGCCTGGCCCAATTCAATTTTTGTTTCATTCCATCAAAATGAAAGGAAGTACGAGGTTTAGAGGTTGTTTCCATTGTCATATGTACTTATTGTGGCTTATTACGATCTTTCTAGGTTCACGATGAGAGAGAAATGGACCGTGTTCTTGGAATAGAGGGTATTGAACTTATTGGCATCAACAATCGTAACTTGGGTGAGCTTTATATCTCACATAAATTTGGTTTCTTATCTTAACTCCACTTGTCCTCTTCCAATCTTCATATACCCTTATCAACTTGTTTTTAACCTTCAAAGGCTGCTAATATATTCATCACAAGGATACAAATTAAGGCATTCATTTATTCTTTCTTGAACCTTTATCACACAAGCCTATCTACTGCCACACACTACCTCCAAAACAGGCATTGGGATTATAATGATTTATGTATATTAGACAGACAGTAAAAGGAAGGGGAAAACATGTTAAGTTTGCGCACATACTGCTTACTTTTATCACAAAATCATTCAATTTTTCTCTCCTCCACAGGAACATTTGAAGTTGATATTAGTAACACAAAGAAGCTTCTTGAAGGAGAGCGTGGCCAGAAAATCCGTGACAAAGGCATAATCGTGAGTTGTCCTTTTCACTTGCATTGTGACTATTCGGTGAAATAGATACATCTTTCTCATATGCCTATTTATTTGTTCAAAGAAGCTTTGGCATTTTCTTTTATTTTCTTTGTACTTGTGGGATTAATTTTTTCTTTGAATTCATCAGGTGGTTGGTGAATCTGGGCTGTTCACTCCTGAAGATATTGCGTATGTACAGGAAGCTGGTGTTAAAGCGGTAAGCTCAGTGAATGTAAAACTCACTCCTCAGATTGAGTGATTTACATACTAAAACTCTAAAAAATCAAACCTATTGCAGAGAGCAGCACCATAGAATAGAAACCATGCTTAAGCCAGTATAATCTTGACATGGCAAAAAGGATTCTTTATGAATGCATCAATACATTATTGCAGCATATAATTATAAACTGTGTCGGGTTTTTGCACAGGTTTTGGTTGGAGAGTCAATTGTGAAGCAAAAGAACCCCGGGGAAGGAATAGCCGGACTTTTTGGTAAAAACATATCTATATGAGTTTGCATCACTGTTTAGAGCCCCCCCTCAAAGTGGGATTGGTTCAACCATAGGTTCATTTCACAGTTGCCATCAACTATGCAAATGTTGCATCCTGCATCGTGTTCTGTACTCTGCTTTTACTGAAAATAAACTCGTAAAATTGCGGTGGAATGATTGATGTATTTTACATCCAGTTGAAGTTTTCTTGTCAAAACAATATCTAGGAAGATTTGAACATAATGCAAATATGAGAAAGAGGGGCACAATGGCAAGCATATCAAGGATAAAAAAACAACACAAGGTCAGGTATCACCATATGCAATTAACAACAAAGAATAAGAGGTATGTTATTGTAGCAAGGCAATGACCCAACCTAGGTACTGATATAGATATGGTAAGTAATACAATACACATTTGTTCTCTTTTTTTTATCATCTTCCAAACCCTTATAGATATATATCTCCAAGTTCCACATCAAGCAGCTTCTTTGAGGACTCAAGCCTATTTTTCAGGAGGAGAAGGATGTATACAGCACCACCATTTCTTCTGCAAGTAAATAGTACATACAATTATAAGTAAATGCAGGTCTATTCATCAGAATTCAGGAGTAAGTTTGGAGACATACAGATTGAGGTTTGCCCAGTTGTGCCTTGTGAGCATGCTTGTATTTAGGGTTATCTTTTGATGGGGGAGTATCTTTTCCATTTCCACCACTCCTTTTGTCATTGCTGGCCTTGCTGAAGATCATTGTGAATCCCTCTGCTGATGCTGGGTTGTTCACATCCCATTCCCCGAATTTTGGCAACGGTCGTCCCTCCTGTCCATACCACATTTCCATAAGAAAATCGTGTTATTCAAGGAAGGGCGTTATGTAGAAAATAATCATCCTTTCCATTTCAACCGAATTTTGATACTTATTTTCATATCCGCGTTTCTACAAGGAAAATAATCATACACGAGGAGAAATGAACATCGACTCCATTTCATATAATGCTATGGAGAAATACACATCCTTTCCATTTCAACACCCAAATGGAACAATGATCAACAAAGAGAAAAACAACCTAAGAGCAACAAATCCATGAATTGAAAATCAAAATAACTAAAAACATGAAATCCAACCGAATGCATATATGTGTTTGTTTCTTTTGAAGGTTGATGCATGCATCTTTGATTGCAATGGAAGAAAATGTAAAGGATCATATAAATATATAATATTAACATAACATGTATGCATTTGTATGTAAAAGTAAGAGATGATATATAGGGTGTAAAGAAAACGAACCGCCATTACTGCTGAGGTTGAGGAATAGAGAAAAGACGCAGCAGAGCCTGGGGTTTGGTCCGTCCTTGCACCTGTTTTGATGGTTTCAAAGGACGGGAGAGAAATGGCAACCAAAACTAAAGAGAAACAAATGCCTGAAGTTTGCTTTTTTTTTTCTACTAGCTAAAATTGTTTACATCTTTTGTTTTTATTAAAAGAAAACAATTTATTACAATAAATTTTAGGAAAAACTCTGGGTCCAAACTTTTCTCAACGTTTCGTTTTAACGTCCTAACCCAGACCAACGTTTCGTTACAGTTCCATACACGAAAGGTTTGAACTTTTACAAAACCTAATATGAACCATTTAAATTAACGATTTCGTTAACATGGGAAGTGAAAAGTCGAATCTACAACTCCATCCATGTTAACCTTTCAGCTCATCTTTCCCAAAATAATGCATTATTTTGAAATTCAGTGTTGAAAAATTGTTGGATATGTATACTAAGTGTTCTAATTGCATGTTGAACGGACATGGGGAGTTGAAAGGTTAACGTGAATGGAGGGGTAGTTTCGACTTTTCACTTCCCATGTCAACGAAATCGTTAATTTAAACGGTTCATATCAGGTTTTGTAAAAGTTCCAACCTTTCGTGTATGGAACTGTAACGAAACGTTGGTCTGGGTTAGGACGTTAAAACGAAACGTTCAAGAAGGTTAGGAACCAGAGTTATCCCTAAATTTTAAATTAAACTCAATTACCCTTTCATGATCATCGATCTGTAAAAATATAAACATTTTTTTTCTTATATTATACAAACCAAGTTCATACGACTTACAAATCACAATACAGTGGTTCACAAATTCGCACCATATATATAAGAGGTATCTAATACAAATCGTTTTTATTGTGTAAACTACGATCTATGTGGATCGCCAGATTTAAACAATGGATGAAGGAGATCAAAAGACAAATTTTGATTTATTGATCACGACGGTGACGCACTCATGCACCAAATGTACTAGTACATTAAATACAAAGTGTTGATATCTTACATATAAGGGTGTTGATACTTACACGGAAAAGTGTGGGTACTTACATGCCAAAGGTTAGTACTTTATATTATAAAAAATGTTGGTGTCTTACATACAAAGGTATTGATACCTTACATACAAGAGCGCTAGTACTTTACATACACGGGTGGTGGTACCTTATATGCACTACATACGTGATCAACACGTGTTACAGTGCAGGTAAACTGGAGGGAAAAGTTCATGTTATTTACAAAAATTGCCAACGCAATTGTCAGTTCTGGACCATCAGATTTCACTATTGAAAGACTCTTATTAGTTCGTAGCTTGCACGATAAGATGCGGTTTGTGTCATAACCAATCGATCTGTCTATTCTCATGATCCTTGATTGATCAATAAGTGGATAGAGGATCTCGGGGACTCTGAGGAACCTAGTAACTCTATGTCTGAGATGGACGCTCTCGCTCATGTCACTATCGAGGTAATTCAAACACTGGCTTGAAGGCCAAAAGGCGGCGTAGGCGATGAGGGCACATGTCTGTCTGCGTCGCATGTGAATGGGAAATTGGTGAAATCAAATTGCGGTGCAGATGAAGAATATTTTAAGTGATGATGTGATATCTTGATAAATGCTGGATCTTAGGCGTTTGTATAAATTTTTACGATTTTTAAAACAAGAGTGGTTTTCAATAGATTATGCCCCTCTCGTGTCATAGTATATGTGTGATCCTAACATAAGAAAATGTCTGCAGTGCAGTACTTTGTCCCTTAAGTTTAATGATGAAAACAGTACACAATTACATAACACCAAGTTCACCAAAAAAAGGTACAAATCGAAACATTCAAACACCTAAACCGCTCCTTATTCTCAACATAACGAATGCATTGAGTAACATAATCATTCAGTAATAGAAAGGCTCATCCAAAAGCTGAGGGAACTCAGGCATCATCTGGTTGTCTTGATCCAACATCGTCTCCACAAACGACCCATTACTCGTCGGACTTGTCAGCACCCCCCAATCAACCTCCACATTCTCGCACTGTCCCAACAAATGCTCCTCCTCTTGCGGACCATCCACCGGCACAAACGGATCCTCCAGAAGAAAATCCCGCCAACTAAACGTCGTCGTGGGCTCCTGCCCAACGTTAGAGGAACAAGTAGACGAGGTCGAGGAAGAGCACGAAAAGGACGACCCCTCTCCGAAAACATGGGACATAGTATTATTATTATTATTATTATTAACGTTGGGTTCGGTGACGAGCTTTATGGACTGGAGCTGGGCGAGGAGTTCCATGGAATTGTTGTTGTCGTCGTTTTTAGTAGCTTGGATGATGAAACGGTGTCCTTGAGGGTGTTGTTGGGACTGTGACTTGAAGAGGAAGGCGTTTTTGAGGTCTCGGTTGAGAGATCCGATTCGGGTGGGTTTGGGGAAGCCGCCGATGTTGCCGTAGTCGGCGAGGATCTGAGAGAAGGGCTTGTGGGTCACGGGGTCGATTCCCATTTCTGTCAGCTTCTTTTTCAGCTTGCTGTTCCAATAGTTCTTCACATCGTTGTCCGTTCTCCCCGGAAGTTGTTGTGCTATTATAGACCACCTTCAATCATACATACATACCTCATAATAAGTAACCCAAAAGAAAGCTCGAACGCATGTGCACGAGGTGACATCTACACGTGGATTGTAACAAGACATTTGAATATAGACCAGAGACCACATGATGCGGGTAATAAATGGATCGTTAGCCGAACCGACTTTACTATTGCTATGATAGGCTTAGGCTCAATCCAACTCAAAAAACTCAAACTAATAAGCAGGAACATCAAAATATATATCAAGTGGTTAAATTGTTCTGAAACACGTACTTCAACATAGAAGGATTTAATGTTGTCCACTATAAGGTTGAACAAATTAGTCAAGGCGAGCAATATTTCATATAAATCAAGAATTCAAATTCTAATAAGTCTTTTCCTTTCAAGGATATGTGTGGAATGAAAGATAAGATTTAGAATCGACCTGAATTAGAGTTAGATTTTGACGAACCTTGCAAATGAGGATATGAGTCACTATTCACAATCACATCATCAAGAAATCAGTATTTTCGTAACAAGAAAGAAGATATTTGAAGTTTGATACACAAATTCGAACCCTAATAACCAAGCCACAAGATCAAGCTATGTAGTTTTGATCTCTACACAATAGTCAAAAGTGGCAAAAAAAAGCAACCAATTTAGAAAATAGGGAGGATGCAATTACCTACTCCCAATGGCAGCATGAAGCCTAACAATCATCTCTTCTTCTTGGGGAGTGAAGTTGTCGTGCTTGAGATCCGGCCTCAAGTAATTCGTCCACCTGAGTCTGCAACTCTTTCCGCATCTCCTAAGTCCTACAACAACAAAAACAAAAACAAACAGGTAAATACATACTCAACATTGGATCAAAACGATAACCAAATGAGTGTGACTAGCCAGCCAAAAAGGAATCACATAGAAATGTGTACTACATGGTTCCAAAATCTTCCCTAACAAAATAAATAAACCTGCTTTCTTAGGGACATCGGTCCAGTTACCCGTTCCATGATTGGACACATAAGCGAGAATCTTGGCGTCCTCCTCCGCGGTCCAAAGACCTCTCTTGACATTGAGCTTGTCGCAGCAAGGCGGCCTCACCATCTTATTATGACAACGATGGAAGAGGAGGAGGAGACGAGAGAGATGTTAACAATGGTGAAGAGACTCTTGGGGTGGAATTAAAGATTGAGGAAATAAGAGAGATGTTGGTGGGAGAGGAAGGAAGTGTGGAGGTGGCAAGGAAAGCATGAAGGAGATTGCTCACCCATTTAAATATGCATGAACGGTTTCTTGATGAAGCATATACAATTCAAACATGTCATGTGCTTTGGACTCTTGACATTGAAGTAGGGCTGGTTCATTTTGGGTGGATTTGTTGGTTCAACTACATGTAGATTCAACGATGGCTTTCCATCGAAAATAAACAGGTGTTTTACTAACTTGTTTAGATTAACCGGTTTGCAATGCCCACTACTTGTGTTGCCATTTTTTTCCAATATTAATTCATGGATTTATTGCCAGATGTTCTTTTAAGGGAAAAACCTCAAAAATATGTCTTTGAACAACTTTTTTTTTTGAGCGAAAGGTGCAGATTTTTATTACTTCAAACCGATAATCGATTATATTGTTGTGCATCGAGGAACATGCTCCTCGACCACGACAAGGTCAATATGAATGAACAATGGTTCACTGAGCCTTTTCATATTAGAACCGTCACCGACGGTATTTTGATACCCCACGGACAGGTGCTGCCTCTTGGGCAAAGAGAGAAGACGGTGAGGAGGAGCGGGGTACCGGAGATCATGAGGGACCTCAAAAGTAATGGTGATGGAGAAGTCCTTGATTCTCTGTTTGATAGGCATTGATCCTGCAAAGACAAACTCAAACAAAATAACTGAAACCCTTTCGATTAGCCAGAGCCAAAATCGTGAAAGGGGACGAGGCGGTTGCGGCGGTGGAGGCCAGGGAGGAGGACGCGCCTGCTGCGACAGAGCCGGTTGCTGCAACTTCAGGGACGCCTCTAGGGACGACGACGACATCAGAGGCGGTGACATCAACAAGGGCGACGGGGCTTCAAGGACGACAACGGCAGCATCAGAGACGGCGGTTGTACAGACGGTAACCCCTGGGGCAGAGGAGAGACCGAAACAGATCAGGAGATGCTCCATTGATGGTAGGAGGCGACCAACGACGTGATGGCTTGAAAGAAGCCCTAGCAGACAAAAACTTCGCAGGATCCAAGGGGAAAGTGCAAATGGGAGATTGGGAAGGAAATGGAAGAAAAACCATGGCATAAGCTATGACAATTGTCATAGCCATAGAGGTGTAGGCAACGGCAAGACTCTCAAACCCTAGCAGAGAAAAAAAATCCAGAATGCTTTAATTAATAAGTTCAAAAGATTTGATTAGGTCCGTCTTTGAACAACTTTTGTTTGCACTTACGTGCTGGTGACATTTTTTTCTTTCTCAAAAATGCTTATACCTTTTGTTTATTATATAAAAAAACAGCGACTTATGTTTTTTTTTCGTTACTTTGGATGGAAAAGGAATATGTGCTTAAATACCAAAATTGTCCCTATTTCTCTTATCTAAATGACATCCGGAGAAAAAATTAAACACTCGATACAACCATATCCAATATTTAGGCTAGAGAAATATGGACAATTTCAGTATTTATGATAAATATAAAGACTGTGTCGAACACATGTTTATTTTCCAACCAAAGTAACGGAAAAATAAATAAATATAAGTCGCTACTTTTTGATAATAAACAAAATGTATAAACATTTTTTGAAAAAGAAAAATAACCACAACATGTTTATGCTAACAAAGGTCGTTCGTAAACAATATTTTTGAGATTTCTTCTAACATAAATGATGTAACGACTTCTGGGCATTGATGATAATCAATATGAAAATACATTACATTTTCCTTCAAGAGACAGGCTAAATACATTTATCTAATTTATTAGAGAAGGAAGCCAAAATGAGAAGTGAATGCACAACTCTTGCAAGAGACCTACAGAAGCTCAACAGCAAGTGCTGATGCACCTCCACCTCCATTGCAAACACCACCAATTCCGTGTTTACCATTCCTCTGCTTCAGCACCTACAAAACCATCACAGTTTATTTCAAAAGAAAAAAAAAACATAAGACTACTATTCAACAAAGTTGGCTCAACTTTTGAGATAAATGTCAGCAGAGTTTATACCCCCAAAAGTGTGACCAAGATACGGGCACCACTGCAACCTAGAGGATGTCCCAAGGATACAGCTCCTCCATGGACATTGACCTTTTGCTGTAAGCATGAAGACAGAGACAATTTAATCAAACAAGCATAACGCTAACTAGTAAGTTCCGAGTCAACTAAAACAGAATGAGAAGATAAGGAAGAGAACTCACAGGATCAAGTCCAAGAAGCTTCATATTTGCAAGAGACACAACCTGTGCATGACAACATGAAGTGAAAATTCATATTTCCATAAAAGTCAGAAGCTAATTATAGAACAGAAAAATGAGTAATAAGAGCCTACAGCGAAAGCTTCATTGATTTCATAGAAATCAACTTGAGAGGCCTCCAAGCCAGCATTTGAAATGGCCTTTGGTATTGCAAGGGCGGGGGCAGTTGTAAATAACTCTGGTGACTGCACAGTCAACCCATAAGCATTAGTTGGTGAAAGGTAAATAAACTCAAAAGCATCCATTCATATCCCACATTTGAACAGACTGAAATTTTGCTTGTCTCTTTGGGTATTTGTGTTTGTGTCAAAAGTACCTGGGCAGCATCAGCGTATCCCGTGATTCTAGCAATAACTTGAAGCCCAAGCTTAAGTGCCTTATCTCCACTTACTAGAACTAAAGCAGCAGCACCATCACTGTCAATAAGATCAATTTCATTATTTAGTCAAGGGTAAATACTCTCCTAACCAGACCATGAATAAGAAAACATTTACTTCAACTTTCGGATTCTTTCAGAAGAATTGATTGAACTTGTAGTGTGGAGCAGTACTAGAAAGATTCAACAATGTGATTCTATCTCAATGAGCAATGAGTGGGAGTTATGTAAACATGAGCAACTATTTGACTCAGAGTCACTATTGAGTATTGAGGCCTAACTGAAAATTTCATATAAGGAACAAAACCACAGGTAATAACCTTATACTAGAAGCATTGCCGGCTGTAACAGAACCACCATTAGGCTTGAAGCTAGGTCGGAGCTTCCTCAACTTTGAAGGGTCAAACTGGCATCAAACATTAACTTAATTAAAATGTAAGATATGAAATTAGATATCATGCAACAAATTAGGAGATGAGTATACATCTTTGTACATATGTACCGAAGCAAAGGATAAATTATGCTTACCTTTCCTAAACCTTCATCCTTGTCAACAATTATTGATGGTTTTCCCCTTCCACCAGACACTTCAACCTGCATGAAATGGACCATATTAAATATATGTTATACACAACAAAATGCAAAGGACATTGTCTAAACTTCAAACTAAAAGTCTAACCGGAACAATTTCCCAGGCAAAGGCACCACCTTCCATGGCAGCAATGCCACGTTCGAAACTTTGGACAGCATAGTCATCCTACATGAATTATAAAGATCTATGTAAGTCAAACAGAGAAACTTGTTATTTCGGTAAAAAATGATTTGCATGACACTTATCACATAAGACATCAACAATTTGTCACTTGTCTGTGTGATGAACAAAATAGATAAACAGGCTATCACGCACTAATGGAACTCTATCAAATTCCATTTCACAAACTTTCCAGCGTAAAAAAATAGGAGCAACATAGCACCTGCTGCTCTCTTGTTATTTCACGATTATCTGCACATATTTCTGCACAATTACCCATGCCAAAATCATTGTAAACATCCCACAGTCCATCTTTCAGCATTCCATCTACAAGAGTGTCGTGTCCAAGTCGAGATCCCTTCCTGCATGCAAGCAATGAATGGGCAAATTGCTAATAGTTCAATTCTAAAATATAGAAGTATTATTGATTCTAAGCTATGCCACTTACAGTGGGTGATCCCTTTATATAGGGGTGAAACCTACACGAATTAGGAAATAGACTAACATAGGAAAGTCAAGTAGGTATAGGAAATTGCCTAAATATATTGTAGTTCTAACACTAATTAAGCTAATAAGTAAACATGAATACAAACAGGAGAATGCAACCATGAACAAGATGGGATATTAACCTTGCTTCTCCAAGGTACTTAGGCACATTTGACATGTTTTCCATGCCACCAGCCACAACAACATCATTGATACCCAATTGGATACTTTGCGCTGCAAGCATCGTTGCTGTAACCCCACAAAAAAAAGTTCCAACACACTTTAATATCATTTCACTATGAATGGTGAAAAAAATATGGGATACTAAATGAAGTATGAACCTTTCATCCCTGATGCACAAACTTTGTTAATGGTTGTACAGACCACTGAACTAGCTATTCCTGCACCTAGAGCAGCTTGCCTAGCAGGAGCCTGCCCTAAATTTGCACTCAGAACATTGCCAAAATAAACTTCTTCCACAAGTGATGGATCAACATTTGCCCTCTTAAGAGCAGCTACAAATTGAGGGGAAAATCAGAAACAAAGAAAATAACAAGTTGCCAGAATGAAGGATGTTCATTCAGAAAAAAGAGTGTACTTTCTCACCTTCAATGGCAATAGATCCAAGCTTAGTGGCAGGCACAGATGAAAGCGCACCAAGGAAACCGCCCATTGGTGTACGTGCAACACCAACAATGCACACATCTACAAAAGAAAATCATATAAGCAAATATTAACCTGATTAGAAAAAGCTACCGCATGAAACATGAAACATGAAGCATAAGCTGAGTTGCAGAGTTGAAATGTCAGTACACAGATTCCATTTGAGGTCAGATCTTAGTAATCAAATGACCTACAGGCTTAAAATGCACAAGAAATATCATATTCACTTGAAGAAGAAGTACCTCTAGGCTTTATTTCTGGTGGAGCCATGGATAAATGACAATGGAAATCTGCAGCAATTAGAAATCTATTCAGCTTCAGATTATTAAATAAATAAATATGTTTTTTCGAGTAGGATGTCACATACAACCTACCACAGTTAAACAAACAGAATTGATCTTATTATATGTTTCACATCAAATGCATGAAGTCGCTTAATCAATCTAAATAGCAACATATTGGTTAGTTTTGCAGCTAAAACAGAAAATATATACCTTGCAAAAAAACATTTATGCATATTAGTTCAACAAAAAGTATTATATATGAAAACAATAAATTTTCATTTGCAAAAAATTTAATTATAAAATCAACCTTTTGAATTATCCGTATTCACTCGACATGCAAGACATATTAAAATGCATACAGCAACTAATGCAATGATATTAGAGCATAGCCGAGACCAAACCCAGATACTTATTTTCAAAGTTCAAACCAATAATAATAAAACGAGCCTAATCTAACTCTAATCAGCAACAATAAATCTCCAGAAAAAGAGCTTAATTTGACTAGCTTCAGCTTCAGCTATCCGAAACCAAAGCTAGATCTAAGACGATCAAGCGAACAGCAAGGCACCAGATTCTCCCCAGTGATTCCTTCTCCGTGATAGATTTAGTTCAATGAGCATAGCTGAAACTAGCTAGTTGCAGGAATGAATTGAAAATGCCGAGAAAGTGCGGGAAAATGAGAGGCCGAATCGGAGATCAGTAGCTTACCTGCGGATTTGTTGTTGTGAGACCGAAACCGTGGCTTCAGGTGGAGGATTGAAGGCGAAGAGGAATCGGAGTTGTTGAGGGAGCGTATTTATACCCAGATTTGTACTTGGACTAGCTTAATTAACTTGTCTTCTCCGCCTCATAGTGTGTCACTACTCACTATTCAATTGCTTTGCCCCATTTCGATTTGTTTGATTTTTTTTATTTGATATCGTCTTAATTAAGTTATGATTAATTGGCTCTAAAAACATGATAATGTTCTAAATAATTATTTTAATCTTGAGATTTAAAATATATTGTTGACATCGTGATGGCATTACATTTAAATAATTTTATACTCAATTTTTTTAATAATAAATATTTTGAGAAATATTATAAATTATTATTTGATGACATGGTTAATATTATAAATTTTTATTTATTTTTATTTTATTTTTTGAAATTTAAATTTTTATTCGATGAAACGGTTAATATTATAAATACCATAATATTATAAAACACAAAATGTCCAACTTAAATGGTACACACCAAGATTCAAACTTTTGTATTACCTGAGGCATTTTCAGGAACTTTACCAAGTATAGACAAATGAATATCCCCACGTTTGTTGCTTCTAAAAAAAGAATCTCCTCGTAACACGTTTGTGTATTTGAAGTCAAATGAAGTTTTAACAATACAATATTTATTTTCCTCCAAGAAAAACTATAGTATTTAAGAATTGATATGCATTGTTTTAAGGTTGAGGTTTGGTTTCAATATATTAGTAAGTTTATGTAAAATAACAATTTAGTCATAAGACAAATGTAAACGTTCTACTTTCTTTCTTTCTCCGGAACCAAAAGTGGGTTCATTGCAATGATGGCGACTTGTTCATCTCTTTCAGCGATGATGGCGACGACAATAGACATCAACGACTTGTTCTTTTAGTAATATCCTCCTCTTTTTTGAACGACTCATATATGGTTTTCGTGGCAAGAGTCGTCTTTCCTGCTTCGGGAACTAGAGTGGTCAAGCAAGGCCATCTTACGTGCCTATGTCGGGTGTACTAGTACGACGGAGGTAGAGACTCATCTGAGAGGGCGTGATTAGATAAGATATAACAATAATCATCGATCCACCTTGGGGGTGTGATGGTGCCGGTTCAACCGGCCCCGAGGGGGCAGATTGTTAGCATACATGGTGTAGGTAAGGGGGTTGGGGTGGCTCTCACACATGAAAGTAAAAGACCCTTAGGAGATTCGGAGGCGGAGGGTGAGGCGAAATCATTCCCGGATGATAGGGTCCTCAAGATGGATGAATAACAGTCAGACCTTCGTGGGGAGATCAGAGACAACCCTGGAAGGCTCTGGTGGCACTTGGTGCCAGAGGCGCATGCCGTCTGTAAGCAGAGTTGGGAAAGAGGAGGTGCTGGGCGAGAGGTCGAACCTGGTTCGAGGTCCCCATGAGAGACCTTTTTTGGGACAGGTTGAAAATCGGGTCGGATCCTCAGACAAATAGAGAGGTCGACGAAAGTAGATGGTCTCGATAGTCGCATGGGGAATATAGTAATCGGGAATTCGTAGTAACTCCAGTGGAGATATGCGGGTGGGTGCTCAATTTTTCCTACGTAATGTCCATTCGGGTCATGACAAACATGACTTTTTATTGGTAGTCTTTAGTAGATTGGCTGGCAGAGTTTTGGAGGATGCCAGATCTGGTGGCTACATCTCTGGAGGATAAATTAGTGGGGTTCTTTTTTTGCACAGATCAAGAGAGGGCGTGAGTACTTGAAGAGGAACCGTGGGCCTTCCGTCGCTTATTTGTATTGTTTGCGGATTTGAGTCCGCACATGCGTTCTCAAGATATTCAATGTGAACATTTCTCAATGTGGTTTCGGATCACCAACCTCCTGGTAGAATCGAAGAGTTGGCTTCCAGTTAGGGGGAGTGTTGGGCACATGCTTAGCAGTTGATGACAATGCAGACGAAATGAGCTGGGGGACATTATCCATATCCAAGTCTGCATTGATGCTTGGCTTCCACTTCAACGTTAGTTGTGGTTATGGGTATCAGAATATGAGGTAAGATCTCTGCTCCAGTTGACTTACAAGTACCAACCTAATCATTGTTTTGACGGCAATTGTGTTGAGCATATGAACACGACATGTCTAGTGAGTACAGGGGTGAGAGGACTCTCGATGAGGGGCCCGATCGACCCTAGCTCATCATGGTCGCGAGGCCTCGGGGAAGAACCGAGATCATTAAAGAGCCCATCCCGCATCCCAATACCTAGGGGTGACTATGGATCCAAGAGTTGAACTAGAGACTCAGCCTATTCCTCAGCCGAACACGGTGGATGGTAAAGGGAATGGGAAGGTAGCAACCAAAAAGGCTGGACTATCAAGAACGGTAAGGACATTTCGTGTCAAGAATGAGAATTCATCTCCAGTTTCACAATCACATGTGAGGTCATCTCCCGTCATGGGACCTCATATTGGGATGATAGGTGGAAGTTCTCAATCAGGAAAAGACCCTCTACAAGTCCCAGCTTTTCCCAAGGGTTCGTCCCAAACCTTTCCAAGGGTACGAACTTAGGAAAGACCGGATGGACATGCATGCCTTACAATGGGATCCCTCTTGGGACGGGGTAAACGATCAGTAGGGGGATTCCCTCACACGAGATTAGAGAACTCCACACACTCTGATGGAGTGTCACGGACAGTGGCGGGGGGCGACAAGCACCCTCGCCTAGACCAATGAGGAGTAGTAGGATCAGTGAGGGGTCAGCGAGTACCACCGCCTCACTGGTCGTAAGGTGGTAGAGGTTCCACCAAGTACCGTCACTATACTCATCTACTATCTCAGTCCAACATTCTCGCGTTCTTGAAGCCCTATACCATCACTTGAGGGAGGACGACGCACACTTGATTTTCGGGGGAGTACTTATTCCTTCACGACACCACTTTTTGTTCTGAAAATACATTTGCTCTGTCCTAGCTTATCGTCGGTAACCATTATACCGGTTGTCTTGGCAGCTATCGCAACATTCCCCTATCGACACCCCTAGATTATTTGGTCAATGGGCATGTTTTTGTGTTTTTGTTTCGTCCTACGATGTTTGAACTTTTTTTTTGATCAACAATTTTTTTTATAAATAACCCAAGTTTTCAAACAGAAAACAGGGGCACAGGTAATCCCGCAGTACAAACCAGTGGATGCCCACAAGCACCACAAACCAGATACAATAACAACCCATAAGAATGGGAAACAAACAGGTCTAACTACCCTAATTTGTCTAACATGAAGTACACACCATAAAGACGGACAACAAGTCCAAACCACAACAGGATGGTCTACAACCCTATACCTGATTTTGCAGACATGAAGAAAACAAGAAACAGGTCTAAAACCTACCTACACCAAAACATGGTCCAATACCCAGGAAACCAACCGTGAAGCCCAATAAACAAGTGCCTCAGGCCCAACAAACCAAACTACGATAATAAAACAACAACAACAAATAAAAAAAACGAAGACCACCTCGAAGACCGCAACTATCTCGAGCCCAACGCCCCACCTCCACCACGTGCGAGGAGACAGCACCCATCAGCAGAAACGCCGAGCACCGAACCGCCGTAGCTCCTAGAAGAAACCCAGAAGAACCCAGCCGCCACTGAACGGTGCGTCCGCCGCACAGCCCTGTAGATCCGGGGCCAACACCACCGGGAGAGCTAAGTACGAAGCCCCAAAACTCGACTCAACAGAAGTCGGGAAGAAGAGCGAACTGCACCGTACGGAGGACAAACCGAAGGACAACTGGACGGAGCACGCCACCGGACTTGTACCCTACCTCCCAAACCCCCCAAGTCACCACTCAGCCACCCGAAGGAAAGCTCACCAACGACCAACATCGCCGGCGATCCAAAAAGGAGAGAGAAACCCCACAACTCAGCTCTTCTCCGGCAAAAAAGCAAAGAGAAAGGGGCAAGACAAGAGAGGTACATCAAAAGGAAGAGCACAAGAACAGACCCCAATACCCCCATCGACTCCAAGTCGGACGGAAACCAAATCTCAGATCTACCCAAAAATCATCCCCGGTACCTAAAAAGACACCCAACCACCGGATCACCGGAACAAATCTCTGAACACAGAGATAACAAGGGGAGAAGAAGAGCAAACTAAGAGAATGAAAACCAGAGAAGGAGTCGACACGGGAAGCCGGAAAAAGGGGGGACGAAACCTAGATCTGAGATCTAAAAAGAGAGAGTAGGAGAAGGAGAAACGAGAGGAGAAAGAGCAAGGAAATCAAGGAGGGTGCGAGAACAACCACCGGCGACCTCCTGGACAAGAGATGACCAGGCCGGCCGCCGACGACGACGGAAACACAGGGAGAGGGCTAGGGTTGGTTAAGGTTTAGAGAGATGGCGGAAAGAAAGTTTTAGAGAGAGAAATTTCCCTGAAAAGGTGAATAGTTGACCATTAATTCCGATGTTTGAACTTCCTAGTTTATTATTACTTTATCAGTTGGATTTTATCTTCTATGGTTGACCCGTTTTGTGAGTGTTTTCGAGTTGTTATCTTTATTTATAGATGTATATCGGTTCGATTTTGTGATAAAATATACTTATACTTTTTTGTTCTATCATATATGATAATACGTTGATGTAATTTAATTCGATTTTTTTAATGGACGAGTTTGTACAAATTGTATCAAATAATTCTTTAGGATATCCAGAGAAATTATATATATATATATTATAAAAATCATTTAAAGTGAAACAGAAAGAACAAAACATTCTACGCTATAAAAGTTGAAGTCCAACACATGTTCCCTTGTTAGATACACAATCAACTAACATTAAATCCCAACCCAAAAACGTGACAACCAAAGAGTAATAAAACATAAAATAAAATAAAATAATTGAATTGAATTGAATGGTCCAAACATTGTGAGACCAAAAACAGCAAAAACAAAAGAAAAATGCTCAGATACCGAAATGCTCCAAATGAGATTTTTGGGATAGGGATATTATGATATCGGTTGAAGCAACCGGTACAACTATTTTAAACGGTGAGCTAGGACAGAGCGGGACCATTTATGGAAAGTTGACGCCTAGGTGGACTAAGTCCTTCTTCAAGGCTCCCGCGTGCGTCGTCCTCCCTCGAATGATAGTGTAAGGCTCCAAGAACGCGAGAGTGTTGGCTCTTGAGATATTAAAAGAGTAGTATGTCGGTACTTGGTGGAACCATTTCCACCACAATCTAGTAGGGAAGATATATCCACAGAACCCCCCCCCCCCCCCCCCCCCCCCGGACCACGAACTCATTGGGTTAGGAGAGGGTACTTGTTTCCCCTGCCGCTGATCTTTGTGCTCAATCAAAACGTATAGACCCCTCAGATTCTGAGTCCTGAATCTCTCAGGTCAGATGCTTCCTACCCATTAGGAGGGAAGATGTAATTAACCCTCGAGCCCCCCCTAATCCGCCCTCCGTACGACTCCTCGGGTAAGAGTGGGACTGACCTTTAGCCGGTATTGGAAGTGACAGAGGGCCTTTGCCTCGCAATTGTGAAAGTCATGCGAGGCCCTATGACGGAAAAGACATGCTCGTGACCTGGGGCCCCGGGTCAGATACTCACGTCTGACGAGAAAGGATCTAACATAGTTGGACAATCCCGTTCATGTCCCCTCGTATTACAGCCACTAGTGAAAAGTTTGGTACCCATATACAATGCCTCCCCCCCAGATGAGACCAGTTTGTCCCCAGAGTCTTCCATCCATGTTGGGCATGTGATCTAGCAGGTCGTTGGCCAGAAGGATATCGTAGAAAGAGACCCCTATCTCCCCATCCTACAAGGCAAGTCGAAGCCACATGCACAACACAACTACAAATATCCTAATGGTGTTCATAGGAGATATTAAGGAGAATCTGTAACTCTGAGTCCGAGAGACAGAACCACAATTGGCTCTGAAGAGGCATTTGTACGTCTACTTGTACTCGGACTCACATGAAGCCCACCCATCTCATCCCGTTTTCATCGTCATCTACAACCAAACAGATGCCTAGCGTGCTCCTTATTCCAAAGCCCACCCCCAGCTCCACGCTCCCACCGGGAGATTGGAAATGAAAAACCAGACCGAGAAGTGGGTAATGACCGTATCCCGAGGCCGCATAGGAGAACAGAGGTTCGTAAATAAGACCAGGGAGCGCTGGAAGGCCCATTCTCCCCAGCCAGTACACGAGCCCTCTCCTGCGTTGTACAGAAGAAGAAGCCGACCACTCCGCCTTCCAAAGGTCGTGTCACCACATCCGGTAAGTGCCAAAGTTCCGCTATCCAATCGACAAGGGACTGCCAGAAGAACGTCCATGTCGTCAATACTCAGGCCGTCATCGCGTAAGAAAAATAAAGACCCCTTCCGAAGAGTTCCGTTGGGGGAATAGTCAATCCATCAATACGAGACCCAAGCTCGTCCACCGCCACCTGCATGGGAGTTCATAAACCTCGTTGTCCGTGCCTGGGGTCGGACCATCTTGATAGATCATCACCTCATCCTGCTCCACTCAGGTCCCGAGGGTTGGCCCAAACAGGTTTAACCTTAGCCACCACGACCTTTCCACCCCTATCAGAGAAACACCCAACCTCCCCTTACCCGGAGAAGCATGCCTTGTTAGAAAGGATGAGCCTAACCGAAATATGTGGAAAGCATCCCTCGTTGGAAAGGATGCCCTAAACCAAATCCCGTCCTCTGTTGTGTAACCACCTCCGATCCGTCTCTCCTCCATTCACAGAAAGAAAGACGTGGACATGAGGAAGTTGTCCCGAATCGTCCCCCGTGAACGGAGAGGTGCGACGATTCAGAGGAGATGTCGCCCTTTCCACCGCCCGTGGACGTCTCGGTTGTGGTCCCCGAGCCGGGTTACGTTGTATCAGGCCACCAGCCAAGGTCCACTGGCGGAGACTCTTGTCTCCCGTTGTGGGAAGAGAGCCGACTTATCTCACCTACGTCGTTGTCGTATCCAGCCCCATCCGCTGCACATTTGGAGACGAAGGGAAGGGCACACTTGGCTCACCGATTGAGGAACCTCCGAGGAACAACCTGTTCCGCCGCTGCATACGAATGTAAGACCATTTCTTCTACAAACCCTACAGAAAGAGCGAGAACATTTTTGAATTTATCGGTAAAAAATCCTCATTCCTTACATATTTATTTTAAGAAACTGACCGATTAATACGAGTTGCATTATTCATTAACAAACATTGCGACTATAACTCCATCAACTAATGTTATTATGAGACTTGATTCAAATTGTCAAGAAAGAACAGCTCCATAAACGACGCTTCCACGTGACAACTTGTGTTATGTTAGTAATAAATTTACATCTCCACTTGTTTTTTGATTAGGTGGGCGGCAAAAAGATTCGTGACTCTATTTTTCTTCTTATTTGGTGCCCATTTGATAAAACATATTCATATCTTATTAAAAAAATGCTTATTTTTGTTTTTGGTTGGCAAGTTAAAACACTCCCATTAGGCAAGTTGGTGGATCCAGTCCATCATGTACCTTGTTTCATTCTAGTACCTAACCTACATTCATTGAACCCCCCATTTGTACCAGTCCTCTCCAAATAGATACAAAGTTTAGATTTTGCTATAATAATCTACAGCCTTGAGCCATTGATGACCAAAACATCAGTACCAAACTCCAAGCTTTGACAATTTCTGTTTCATATTGAAGCCAATCCATGTCAGAGTAATATCTATGTCAGCAAGGATTAGAACAAATCAATCAATAATATCATAGTACAAGACATGTTTGTTACAATTCCTACACTCATATCCTTAAACTTGCATTCATGTTCAAAACCTATTTCATTCAATGTTGTTTCAACTATGAATACACCCCTTCTCCTTACAATGTATGCTCTCAATTTATTCGCCGAAGCCTTTCGCTTTCCAATTAAGCTGTTAGGAAAATAAATGCAAAATTGGCCATAAAAATGTTGTCAGCAATCATCATATCATCGTCTCAAATTCATCAATCTTCTTCACCCTTTGCATAGATATAACAACCATCAGCAAGAAAACTCCTGCCATTCAACCGATCAATTAAATCAACGTAGCACTTATCAATAATTACATGGAATTAGTACTGAGTCTAAGGATCAACATCTCACCTGTACCAAGAAATAATCCGGATGCAATAACACGACTACCTTGACTAGCTAACATGACCCCGAGGTTTAGCAAGGTACCTCCCGAGACCGTATACATAGTTGCCATTTGTAGTAACGTTGATCTTTTAGCTGATCTCTCGGACTGAGAATGCAATTATGAGATTTGAAATTGAACTAAGAGAATAAGAAGGTAAGTTTCAGAGTGATGGATATGAATACCTCAAGAACTCGCACTCTGAGTTTTAAATCTCCCGACTCCAGCTGCTGTACAAACTCCTCTATCCTCTGAATCCTGTATGGCATCGACATGGTGTAGCTTCTGGCCTAACAAAGGTAAAAGACGGTCAATGAATTTCATAAGAAGTGGAGCAAAAGTTCGAGAAACATAGGCTTGGGAGCAGTACATCATTGGCTTGCTTTGTGATCTCCTGCACAAACTGTGTCCCATTGGTCTGCTTCCTCCTAGTGTCTAATAGCTCCTGCACATCAATTCTATAATTGCATTACTAAAATAGTATTTAAGGCTGATCGATAAGAGACATGACTATAAATGTTGGAGAAAAATGTATTCGACCTGTGCATAAGGTGCAGCAATCTTCACGAACGAAAAATCAGGATCAAGAATGCGCCCGATACCTGCAAGGAAAGATTGATAATCTGAGAGACAGAACAAAACTGGGGACGGTCTATACAGTTTTTGAGGGAGAAAATTTGATAGGACCTTCAAGTGTTGAAAATGCCCTTAGGACAAAGGTAAAGGTGGAAGGGAATCTGAATGGCTGATCATGTGCAATTGCAAACAAATCCTGCCACAAATTTTTGGGATGTTCATTAAAATTTCAAAAAAAATTGGGCCATGTAATATTTTTTTTTATCATCCTGTCAAGAGAATGTAATCGTATACCTCTCCAATGGCAGAAAAAGTAGCTTGTCGGTCGGGTGTCTGGCTCAGCAAATTGTCCAAGAAGAACTGAACTGATCTCCTCACCGGTGACAAGTCTCCGGTGGGCTGAAGGGCTTCAAGATTCACGAGACATTGCATAACCTGCATGAAAGTGATTGTAAATAATAAATAGTTTAAGGGTAATTGTAATTCTGAATATCAACTAATTACAAGCAGAAGTAACCAAAGCTTGTTTGTCCAACTAGTCAAGCACTTGAACTTGGATCTTGGGACCTGAGTTCAAGTCCCAACAACGGTAACTCACTTCTTATTTCTCTTCCCAACTTCTGTTGGGTCTCTCTCTATTAAGTATTTGTTGGGCCTCTCTCAATGTGGGGGTCAAGAATTTTGTGTTCTGTTCTACATAAGGGAACCCGTTTTTGCTCCCTTACTTGTACATAACTTGGAGGATAGAATGTGAACCTTTTTTGCATCTTTCTCATAAACAGCATAGAAAAGATCTAGCAATCGTTCCCGTGTAAAAGATTTGATCTCCCCCATCATTCCAAAATCATAGTAGATGATCGCTTCATCGACATCAATGGCGAGATTCCCAGGATGAGGATCAGCGTGAAAGAAACCAGTTCTCAGCATCTGAATTACAACACACATTCATATGATTAATCAGTAATTTATAGAAACTACACTCTGAAGAATATATATGCCTAATTGCATTAGTGGGTTTCATGACCCAGACCTGAATTAAGTATGATTCCGTAGCACGTGACGAAATTCGAGTTCGACTGTAACCTCGTGCGTCTAGCATATTTAACTTGTTTATCTTAACACCTGCTCAGAAAACTAATGACATGTCAAATAATAAGTTATCAACATGTCTAACGATATCATTCAAGGTCATATTGAACATAAAGGATAAATTTGTGCTTAAACCTGGTACATACTCCAATGTCAACACCTTCTTAGCAGTATAGTCCCAGAACACCAACTACAAGGGGAAAAAAAGAAACAGAAGGATTATATTTGAAATAATAAGAGTTAAAAAAAGAATAATTATTTTGTGATGTTGTAGCAAGAAACATACAGGTACTCGAACCCACTTTATATTCCGAAAATCACGCCGAAACCTATCAGCGTTCTTCCCCTCATTGATATAATCAATCTCTTGATACAAAATCCTGAAGCCATCATATATGTAAAATCAGATAAAGTTATGCAAATATATGTAAAACCATTCTCATTACTTACCGGGCACATTCTTCATATAAACCAGCCCAATCTCTTAAAGGTCCACCAAGAGTTTCATTTTGCTGAAAATACTCAGCAATCAGCTTTAAATTTCCTGAACAGAAGGAGCAAATATTAAGTTATAAAGGCCAAAAACTATCAACTAATGAATGGTTATTATGCTGTAGAAAAAATGTGGCACATACGTAAATCAATGTCAAAAAGCTTCTTGAGACCAGGCCTCTGAACTTTCACTACTACTTTTTCTCCATTGTGAAGGATAGCTCTGTGTACCTAGAGACAGGTCAAAGCAAAGTCAGTGGATATTTCTGCAAGAAGCAACATATGAAGAAATCGGGTTTAGTAACTATGCAAAGTTTGTTGTCACACTTACCGAACTACAAATAAATTAAACTATTAAACAAACTTTGCATAGTTACAAGATTTGACCATGAAATTACTTGACCAAGACTGGCTGCAGCAATTGGCTGGTCCTCGAATTCCTTGTACAATACGTTTATTGGAGCTCCTAGTTCACTCTCAATGAACTCTCTTGCTTTCTTAGGTGAGAAGGCGGGGACCTTATCCTGAATTTTTTGAAAAATCAAATCAAATTAACCTCATGGATAACAAAACCTGCACAATACATATTATGGTTAATTGCATATAGCTATTGCTACAAGTCTTTTGCACATAACTATCCCAAACTTTAAAACGTTATTTACAGCTACCTAAACTTTCAAAAAATTGCATATAGCTCCTTTTCGCCCAAAAATGACAAAAATGCCCTTGAAAAGACAAAAAACATGGTTTTTGGTCAAGGGCATTTTCAACATTTTCGGCGAAACGGAGCTATACACAATTGTTTTCAAGTTTAGATAGTTGTAAATATCGTTCAAGGTTGGGATAGTTATGTGCAAAAGACGTATAGTACGCAATAGCTATTTACAATTAACCCTATAAATTATGAGGGTAGAGACATCAATATCTACCTGCAATTTGGCAAGCTCATCAACAAATTCACGTGGAAATAAATCCGATCTTGTTGAAAACAACTGTCCAAGTTTGATAAAAGTTGGACCAAGCTGTAGTATACATTCCCGTAACCATGAGGCCGTTTTTCTTCTTCTGTTTTTCTGAAATATATGATTTGTAAACACATATGAGATGAGAAGCATATTGAAAACATTGGGAGCAAGTAAGCAAAAAAAAAAATCTAACCTGCTTATCTTCAGTGAAGCCTCCAAAATAAGCCCATCTTTCAGAGTCAAAGAGAACGCGGATTCGCAAAAGGATAACAAAAGACCATACATCAATACTTCTTTGCCAAGAACTGTAATTTTCATTGGCCCAACTAAACCCTTCATCAGAGGGTAGGACTTTAAGCTCCTCCATTGGTGGAAGGTCTCTTGAGTCACTAGACTTAGATGTATTAGCTAGAGATGGAGTCGGATCTCTCTTCAGTATGACTGCTCCATTGACTATCTGTGTTGTGCCATTCACCTTTGCTACTTTACCAGTCGATAGGGTTCTTTTTCTTACAATCTCACTCGTAGGTACCATTGTACCATCACGTTGACTGGCTCTCAATTTTGGGGATGGTTCGGTCTGTCTCATTTCTACTTGCAACCGAAAAAATTTGTGATTCATAGGTGAATTACTAGTTCTGTCTAATATAGCAAACTGAGTCAAGGTTGAATTTGAGAAACCGTGGCTTTGTGTCATCTTTCTTTGGTTCGTTAACTCTCCATTGCGGCAATACCAGCTATTTGAGGCCAATATTGCCGCCATTAAAGAAAATTATACCTGGGGATTCAACAATTGACATAGAAGTTGTGTTAATAGTAGCCAAAAATAGTCACTAGAAAGTTAAAAATCCAACCTTGACACTAAAATAGAGAGCAATCAGTGTTAGATTATTTATGGGGACCAATTCTATGTCCAATCAACAGGGAAGACTCAAATTAATGAGCATCATCGTCCATCTAAGACTAAGCTAATGTCATTTCCAAATTAAGAAACAAAAGGGAATTTCTTTTCATCATTCAATTGGATTGGGATGATTATCAATGTCTGCAATTAGCTTTGTTCATAAGAATTAGTGTTCAAATGAATCTCAATCAACCATTAAAAGAAATATATGAGACAAAATTGAAAAATATATCATTCAAGACAATCAGACAAAAAAAAAGAGCAATCCCCACAGCCTGGAACCAATAATCAATCTAAAAAGCAAAACAAAGAAAATCTCCACATAGCAATCGCTAAAACCTATTACAAGACAAACCCAGTTCAACAGGGATCAAAACATGGCAACCCAGTTCAGTTTTACATGATTATCTCGAGAAACAAACAGAACCCAGATGGGGAAAAATGGTTGCTTACAGTGTGACGAAGATTCAGAATCAGGAAGTCAACAGGAACAAAAACCTCAGTGTGGTTTTGTTGGAGCAGAGCTGAGCAGTGGGTTGGAGAGATTAATATAAATTAATGGACATTATAGATTAATAAATAATTAGAAAAAAAGTGGGTAATTGAAGAGAGCTGAGATTGGGAAGAAGCAGAGAGAGAGAGAGTCCCTTGCAACTCTGCTTCCATCTCCCATGATTAAGGACATACAGAGACACAACACAAAACATTTAGTATAGCATCTCCTTAGGACAAAACAAACCATATTACTACTACTATTGTTGTTCGAGAGAGAGACTCTTCACGAGCTCCACATGGATCTTGTTTATTTCCTTTTGGCTTCTTTTTTTCCTTTATTAAATAATTTCCACATATAACTTGATCCGGACACATGAGCAACTTCAAAAGACACAAGTTTGGTGATTTGCATGTGAAGCACAAAAATTATACTTTTTCAGTTTTGGTTGGAACTAATTCGGGTGTACTATCTTTAAGGGTCATATATTGTAAATCAAAGACAATTTAGTGACCTGATTAATTATTTAGATTCTTGATCTATTAACGAGAATTCAAATCACAAAAACAAATTCAAATTATCCTTTAAAATGTGGGACTTGATCCTTACAAGTTACATCTCATGTTTTAATTCATGACTTGATTTCATTACTGTTAGTGGAATTGCGAGGAGGAACTCTTTTCTTATCATACCCAACATCACATGTGTTTTGCTTCCATGATTTCCTAGTAGAATAGCCGTGTAGAAGTCAATCAATAGGGCATGCATTTGGAAACACCATTTTCAATTGGCAAACTATTTGAGTTTTTAAGATTTGTTGATTAGCTACAAGCAAGAGGTTTGTCTGATATGTGTTAGATTTTCTATAAGAATGAGAATCACATTTATTGAGCCTAAACAAAAAAAAAAATTTGATCGTGCAATATAAATAAACAAATAAATAGAGGTCACATCGTAACTATTGCCCTACAATATGGCTTTGTTAGGGCTTCAGAAGAGTTTTGCTAGGGTTACAGTGCTGTTTTGTCGTGCCTCACCTTTTCGACGTAGTTTCGGTCTCTCCTCTCCACTGTCACAGCGTCCTCCCCAGTCCTTTATCTCTCTTATTGTTGCTAGGCCTGAAATAGAGGAGCTCCCCTCTCTACGAGACGACCTACTTCGGTCTTCTTCGCGGACAACTCCTCGGTCTTCGACAGAGGGGTCCTCCCACATGGACCTTTCTTTAGCAGGGTCCTCGTCGTCCTCGCCCCAATCGGTGGAGCCATCGCTGTTCCCACCTCCTTGGCCTCCACCGGTGCAAGCGGAAACCACTCAGTTTCGACGCCGCCCTCGGTTACTTCCTCTGCACGGAACGACCCTCTCGCCCTCCCATTTCCAAATCCTAGTTCGTCGGCCCCCCAGATTAGTCATGACCTCACTCTGGCTTTTCTTTTACAGGGCGACGCAGTTCCTAGGTCTCATGCCCAAATCCGACCCTTACCCTGGCTCCTCCGAGGGTTCGATGGGTCCCATCTCGACAACCATGGGTCGTGCCTCCATGCCCTCTCTTGCCTCCGGCTTCTCTGTCTCCATTGTCGGTGCGTCCTTCTCCCTGGCCTCCACCGTCGCAACCGCTTCGTCCCCTTTCGTAGTTGTGGACCTGTCTAATCGGAAGAGTCTCTTTTCTTTTGTTTGCGTTTGTCTTTGCAGGATCACTGTCTATCGATAAGAGAATCAAGGAGTTCTCCAGGGAGGGAAGCATCGGGGACTGGCCCGACTAAGACGATGCTTTGCCTCCCACCTTCACCATTACCGTTGAGGTCTCGCAGGACCTCCGATATCCCGTTCCCCTTCAACGTCTTCTTTCAGTGCCTAAGGGGCGTCCAAATACCGTCTGTGACAGTTCTGATATTCAAAGGATCTCATTGGCCAAGGGACATCAAAACACCGTCTGTGACGATTCTGATATTAAAAGGATTAGTGAACCATTGTTCGCTAGTACTGACCTTCTGGTGATCGGGGAGCCTGTTCCCCGAAGCACGATAAAGTAATTGATTCCAAGTTATAAAATTGCACCTTTCGCTAAAAAAAAAGGTCACATTTTTTTTCCTATTTGAATGCGTTCAATTTTCAACCAAAACCATTGAGGAAAACGAACATGTGCTTCAGAGTAAGATTAAATTGTCACAAAACATAACATCACTCATCCGATTCGAGTATCTAATACAGATGGGTTTAGCAAACTCAAAGCAGTATACATCGAATAACACTTGATTAACTAGCTCAATGCTACACTAAGAATCTAATTGTCACTCTTCATCTTCATCAGCTTCAGCAGCAGATATCTCAGAATCTAACTTATTTATCAGCTGCTCACTTACATGTTTTGCCACAGATATCATGTCAAGAATAACACTAGGATCCAAGCCTGCACCTCCTCTTTTGGTCAGTCCACATATTTGCCCTAGCCTGTTCACCGAAACAGACACTGCAGAGCTCATCTGAGATTCTTCTTCTGAAGTAGCATCAACAATGTAGTGCCTACCAACCTTAGAAACAACAACTTAATTACTGTAAGAAGCCATGTTTTAGATCAGCTTAGAAGCAATCACCAAAATATGAAGAAGAAAAAAATGTTACCTTTGTTAGTGTAACTATGACCGGAATCCCTGATGTGTCAAACTGCAGAAATTCTTCATCACTTACATCAACCTCAGGTTGCTCATCACCTGAAACACCGGCTGCAACATGGACTCTGGGGATCCCAGTATTGCTCAAAGCAGCCTTTAGAAGGAGCATAACATGAATTAGGTACACTAGTTTTTCACTTCTACTGACCACCAAAATTAGAAACCATGGTCCAACTCTAAGTCCATTGATCTTCGTCTTTATTGTGTAATTTAGACTTGAAACAAATGAATATGGCATTCTCATATTATTTAAATGCATACCTTAATAGCTGCTCCAAGAGCATCTAGTAGATTTCCATCTGAACTAACAACCAAACTATCTATGTAAAGATCCCAACAAATTTTTCCTTCCATGACTACAAGAGATGATAGGTCGATTCCAGCTCCTGAAACAAATCAGAAGGTTAGCATAATAAGGTAAATCAAGAACCTAAATTAAACTATAGAGATGAACAATTAATTTTGCTCCAATTAAAATCCAACCTGCTCCACTTTTACCACCCAATAGACAACGCTGAAGAGCAATTGAGAGTTCTGCTGACAATTCTTCACCTCCTCGGCCCTGGGAAAAATGTATTGAATAAAAACCAACTTACAAAAGATTGAGGATAGACATTTTGGATCATCAAACAAATTATGATAACCATTATGTTTCTGGTTTTAAAAGAACGAAAAGATGAGAAATTAAACTCCATCCATAAGCAATGACCAGGACTATTGTGCTAAGCTATGGGGGCAGATAGTTTATTTTGACAAGGATTATAAGCAAGAAATACATGTGTAGAGAAGGCCAATGCTTAGCACCAAAAATATACCAACGATAGAGTTTTTTACATGAATGAACATAAAAATACTAATAAACAATCAATATGCATCCAGTCTGCAATCAATTAGAGTTTCTCATATTACTTTGTTTATCTAGGGCTTCTATTTAGCAAAATTACTCACTCGAGTTTTTTTATGAGGAACTGTTGAAGGTAATTACTATGAATTGACAAAGTATAGAATGCAGCTTAGGGTGGATATAAAACCTCAAAAATTGGTGCAGCGGTAGGACTGCAATCAACATGTATTGAGACCTTCCCTTTGTTGGGCTGCATCGGACTTGGCCTTCCAAGTTCAGCCTGCACTTACATAAACTAATAGGCAACTCATGACAACTTCACAAAGATGTATAGAAATATAACAAGAACAAAAGGAGCCAGAGGGGCATTTGAAATCATTATTTCCAGAGGTTTAAAAGTACGTTCATGTAATTTCAACAACAAATATAAAAGAAGAGGTGCCAAACACATAGACCGTGAAATACCTTTACGCTAGCAATTACATCAGTTGCACCCAACCTGACTCTCGCAGAACCATTAGCCTGACAAGAACACAATGAAAAAAATAAGTGAAAACTAACATAGTCAGGGCAAAAAGAAATATATTCATCAGAACTAAGTTCTACTTAAAATTAGTTTACCTGAGGGATAACCCCTGTTTCAACAGAGATGGGTCTGTAAGTTAATCTCTTTCTACCATCGGAGCGGATGTCTTCAGCAACGCCACCCTCTATGAAAAGCTTTTCTCCAACAGATAGTCCCACCATTGCTGCAAATTCATAAAAATTAAAATATATGAGGATCTATAAAAAATAGTTCCACGTGCCAAGAAACTTAAATATCATGAAGCAGCCGTACTAAAAAACCACTGGGTCAAATTCATAACAACCCAAATGGGCTGAAGAACTAAGGTCTAAACCATTAGGGCAAGGTTTTAAAAGGCAGAAACAGGAACCGAGGCGTAAGCCTCAATAACAAAAATAATACATTCATAAACTGTCATATAATGTAGTTCAAACAACACATAATTTCAAAGCAAATTCGTTAAATTAGGAATTACAAGTCTTAAATCATAACATTCATCCCTTAGCAACTCACAAGGGCACATTTCAGCAATTCCCCTTAATATTTATTCCAATATGAGCAAGTCTCTATTCTAATGTCTAGTGAGCAAGTCTCTATGATTAAAGCATTCTAATTTCAGTTGCAATTCCCCATTCAGAAATCGATACTGCTACCATAGAAATTTCCATTCAATAATCAATACTGTTACTAGATTGAATTGTAATACAAAAACGCAGGCCTCAGAGGAGGCAAACACAAATGAGTGTTTAATCTCCAAAACTCATCTGCTCTAGAGTCCAAAGCAGGAACACAAACAAAAACAGATTTTACAAAACCAGAGAAAAAACTATATCAACCTCCAGAGTGAGGATATCAAGAATCCATTAGAAGAATGAAGGCCTGAGAGTGTATTAAAACCAGTGGTGCCAGAGATAGGAAGCTTACCTGAGATCGGCCGGTGACTGAGATGAGGTCTGGAACTGAGATGAGACGCGCGAGAAGGAAGAAAAGGGCAGAGTGCGTTTAGGGTGCCTTTCAAAATTTTAGATATTTTAGGGTTAATTGAGATGATCCGGCGGCCGTTTGCGAAACTGGCCGTGAACCAAACTGCGTGGGTGAGACCAGTATTTTTAAGGGTAAACTACAAATACATTCCTTATATTTTACACGATTAACTGATACCTAACTTAATCCTTTTTTTATAACTAATACATATTCAATTGTTACCTAAATATAACAAAGCCCTTGCTGTCTGATTTTCCATCCATTTTCTGTTAGTTTTTTTCAAAAATATCCATAATACCCTTAACTCTACTCCAACTACATCTTTCAAATATTTACGAAATTACCATTGTTTACAAAAAAAAAACATTTCTTATAAATCATTTCTTATAAATATTTTATTAATTCTGTTTTATATATTTAATTAAAATTTGATTTTTTTTAAATTCCTAATTATTTTTTTGATAAATCTAAAATGTTTTGTTTTTATTAATTATTTTTAATACTTCTTTTTCTAATATTTCTTTTTTTAATATAACCAAATAACAGTAAATAAATTTAATTTTATTAATATTTCTTATTTTCATTGATTTATTCTAAATGTAATTTTATTATTTTTCAAAAATCTTTTTTTTATTAATTAAAATTTTATTATTATTACATATTTATAAAAAAAAATCAAATAATAGTAAATAAAAAAAAATCAGCTTCATCTTTTCCTTACAAACCCACTCAGAAACTGAACCTCCAAACTCATCCCCTCACAAACCAGAGTTTTTTCAGATTCAGCTTTACAAATCGACTCAGATATGAGATTTTGCTAAAAACAAAGAGGAATAGAAGTTGATTTCGTGAATCGTTGAAGCCACCGGCCTCGTCTGCAGATCCGAAGCCACCGGCCTTACCGTGCAGATCTGAAGCCACCTGCCTCGCGCGTGTTTATCCGTCCGGCACGGGCATGAAAAGGGAGGCGGCGAGGGAGGAAAGAGAGGGGCGGAGGGAGGAGAGAGGGGCAGCGGAGGGAGGAGAGGGGGCAACGAACGGAGGAGAGAGGGGTGACAGAGGGAGGAGAGAAGACAGAGAGAGGCGGCTGAGGGGAGAGAAAAAGGCAGCATAGGGATGAGAGAAGAAGCATTACTGGAGATTAGGGTAAAAAAGAAAAGAGAAGACTTATTTAAACATAAAAAAAATAAAGAAAATAAATAAAGTAAATAAATAAAGAGAATGGCATGGTGATGTAATATTGAAAGTCTGTTGAGGGTAGTTTCGTCATTTAACAAAAAAGAGACTGACGGAGTTGGACGGCAGGGGCTATCTGTTATTTTCGATAACAATTGAGTATGTATTGGTTATAAAAAAAGATTGAGGTATGTATCGGTTAATCGTGTAAAGTATGGGGTATGTATTTGTAGTTTACCCTATTTTTAACTCCTAACTGGACGTCAGTTTAGGCGTTCGCTTAGGCCCCATTTTATGTTTAATCGACTTGATTTAGCGTCTAGGCGTTTAGAACAATTTTGTATATTATAATGATTAAACTAAGATAATTAGAGGGTTGTACATAGTTTTTTGGTTTAGTATTATTAGGGGTTGTGCTTTTGAATTGCTTGATGTTATTTTTTATGTTTTTAGATATTTGTTACAATTTTTAATATAAGAAAATTCATATTTTATTTTTATATATAGTAATATATCTATTAAAAAAATTAAAGATAGAAAAATACAAATCCGATTAATCCTCGTCTAGTCCTAAAAAACATAGTCGCCCGACCCGCGACTTGCGACGCGTGATTACGGTTCGCCGGTTCGCGAACCGTAATTCGCGAGTCAGCCAATGATGGCGTGACATGTGGCCTCGAATCCTACTCCTCTCTCCTCCAACCGACCTAATTCATGCCGTCATAATTCAAACCGCTCCAACATTCTCAATGACCACCGTCGCAAAGCCCCAACGAGCAATCTTCCCAATCTGTTCCGGCCAATCAACCGAGAAGGAAGGGGGAGAAGTCTGCACCGACTATAGGTCCGTGGCTGAAATAGAGCATCGAGGAGGAGGAACGGTTGGTGAGGTCGTGGCTCAACCATTCTCTGGATATCATCACAAGGAAGAACCAGAAGAACGACATGTATTGGAAAAAATTGGAGCTGAGTTCGAAGCGACGAGGAAGCCAACCGAGCCATCCCGAAACTAGAAGAATTGCAAGGACCACTAGCATCCGGTCAACAGAAAAGTGACTAAATTCCAGGAGAAATATGCATGTATGGATGACGCAGTCATTAGTGGGAGTAGCGACACTAACATCATGGAAGTCGCTGAAAGGGCGTACAAGGAGGAGGGGAACCACGAATTTGCTTGGAAGCATGTTTGGAGGATCGTGAGGGGGCAGCCAAAGTAGGAGAACCTCAAGACGTCGCAATGTGACGTTGACATTGACCTAGACGCTGCAAGTGAAGCAAGCAAGCGTACAAGGTTAGACGAAAACTGCAACTACACATTGGGCGACGGGCACAATCACGAGTTGACATTACTTCCACGAGAGGAGCGTCCAACCGGACAGAAAAAATCCAAGGCTAAAGCTAAAGACAAAGGAAAACAAATGGAGGCGGACCTGATCGTTGCACCCGAAGCAGTTCAGTTCCTTCAAGTCTTTGGAGACTGTCAGGCTGAAATGACTACGACTCAAGCCCATATCATTGCGACCAAAACAAAGATGCAGAGAGAAATTAGGCAAATGATGATGGCATTTCATAGCCAAGACACCTCGCAAATGACCGTGGAGGAACGGTCTGCTCGCGCCTCACTCATGGATAGCCTCAGGAAACGTTTGACATCTATTTGATGTAGCCTACAAGTTGTAACCTAGTTTTTAATACGAACAATAAAATTAGTTGAATTTTTTCTGTTTTTTTAATTTTTGTATCGAATTCACGGCGCCTCGGTTTTCATGCACGCACAATATTCAGGGAATAGTGTGTGTCGCGTCGTCCAGCCACGACGAAAGCCTCTCCTTCCCTGCCTATAAATACCACCCACCCCTCCCTAAAAAAATCAAACCTCACAAATTCTCTCCAACTCTCTTTCAAATTCTCTAAATGTTCTCTCGTGTTTGTAATGGCGTTGTCTTCTTGGACAACCGGTCTCCTTTGGTCCAAAAATGAAGAGCTGCATTTGGTGTTGACCTAGGTCACCGTCGTTGAGGTCGGGGGGAAATACTGGGCGAAGTTCCGCACCGCTTACATCAACGACTCAAATCCAAAGTGACCGTGTCGGTTGGAGAAGTAGATGAAGGACCATTTCCTTCGTATTAGCATAAAGTGAAAGTAGTTCGATGAGGAATACCGGAACCACTTCAAAGAAGGAGCAACCCCTGACGAAATCTATGCAACGGCCGTGGCGGATTACGAGAGAAAAAATTCAAAATGGACTAATCGTGATTTGTGAGACATATTCAAGGATCACCCGAAGTGGCGTGCGCACATTGGATTGAAGAACAATTAGTTGTTTAATTATTGTTCGTAGTATGTTTAATTATTGTATTCTAAATTATCGTTCGCAGTTTAATTAGTTTATGTATTCCATATTTGGCATGAATAAAATAACTAGTTTTATTTGTGGTGATTTTTAAATATTGAAAGTACAAATCATGGCTCCAAACCACTGATAGTGGTTTACCATTGGAGGTGCAATGGTAGGAGGTAGTGGTTTGAAGGAGAGAGAGTCAAAATATATCCAAACCACTACGCAGTGGTTTACTATTTAAGGTTCTCTAGAGGATCTGGAAGACTTAGATTCCTTTACATACATAGTAGTTATTCAAAACTCTCTCGTGTGGAAACCTTATGGACAATAGTAACTATAGTTGTCACCATGACAACCGCCCGAGTTCCGGTCATAGGGGTTGGCAGTGGGGCATTTCCCTCACCTGGCCTCAAGCTAGTTCCTTTCTCCTTCTAAACACTCCCACTTGAACCTCGATGTCATCCTCTGTTCGATAGTATCAGGTCAAATTTCTCGCTACCGTTGACCAGTCACCGTCGATGACGCCCACCCACCGGTGTCCTTTTTCCTCCTCTACCCCTGGTTCATCTCTAAACGTGCCCGCTCGACTATATGTGGCAAGACATGCCGCCCCTTTCTCTGGCGGTTGTTTGCCGAATCCTGACTCGTCTTCGCCAGAACACGTGGAACCTCTCCGTGGGATCAACCCTTGGTCCTTTTGTGGGCAGCCGGGACGGTAGCCCCTTCCTCTAGGTTTTCGGAGAGAAGCTCACCCGTCTCCCCCTTTTGTCGTTGGTAAATATGGAATTTTTCGACCAAGTATGGGTCATAGATCTCAATGGTGTCGATGTCATTTTACCCTATCGTTGTTGTCGTAGCCTCTCTACCGACGTTTTCGTACCGTTTAGGAAGGTTTTTGACCGCCTTCATGTGGTTCGGTGTCCTGGATGCCTTCATGTGGGTTAGTGTTGTAGCCGCCTTCATGTGGGCCGGTGTCGTGGCCGCCTTCATATGAGTCAGTATTGTAGCCACCTTCACGTGGGTCGGTATTGTGACCGCCTTCACGTGGGTCGGTATATTCTCACCACCTCTCTGGAATCTTTACATCATGCTCATCGTTGCACGACTCTCCCTGGCCCCGCCCTCAATAGTCAGGCTTCTCGACCTAGGACAACTCAACCTCCCCATTCGTCTACTTTTGAAGAGCTCCTCTACTGACCTATCGTCGTCGACATTACGCCTAGGTCCTTAATCGTATCCATATTTAGGCGCCACCGCCAAAGCACATGAGACCCCTCTCTGTCGAGGTCTGCTCTACAACCTAGACGAGGATTCCTCCTAATTTTCTCAATAGGAACCCGTCTCGTAGCCTATAACATCGATACACCTATGTTATATAGAGGTCTCATAATATAATCTCGATAGTAACTTACGCTTCATAAGGGTATATTCCGATATTTATTGTATTTGGATTTAATAATGATATCAAGCAAGGACCTTTTCGAAAAAAGAAGAAGAAAGGATTCCTTTATATATACATAAAACCCAATCTTACTTTGGAAGATACAATTCCATAAAGCTTACTGGGCAAGACAAGTGGTGGGGTTCATTTTATTCTCAACACAGAGGATAGTATTATTTATATTTTTGAACAAACAATATAATTCTTCAAAAGAATTTGTTTTTAATTACATCTACAAATAATATCATAAGGTAATTATAATCACTTCCACGTATCAGACAAAATAATCAATTGACTTTGACTTGGGGTCTTTCTTTAAGAAGTTCGAACTGGAAAATTAAAAAAAGAACAGAACAAAAGGGTAGTTTCGTAAATAAACAGGTATCTGATTGCCACCAGTTCACACTGTCTGAACTGCATAAATAGCTCAAAAAACCACAGTCTGTCTTCATCACCAACTACCTCCTCTTTCTCGCACTCTCATAAACCTTTTCTCGGAAATTCCCTCTAAACAAACACCCCTTTCCCATCATTATCATCATCATCTTCTTCTTCCCTTCACTGACATCAAGAGAATCATGGGTCGAACCAACCTCCGAACTGAATCAACTCTCTGCAGATCCCACCTTCTCTCCATAATTAAAAGATCAATCAAATTTGTGGTCTCCTTTTCTCTCCTTTCGTTTCTCGTTTCCTACTTCTCTCTGATCACTCTCTTCCTCAGATCCTCCTACAGCTGGGACAAGAACTACATGTTCCTCCTCTGTAATGGGATTCTTGTAATCCTTGGATCCAACTCTGGTTTGTTCGGAGGCACCTCCTCGGACATCACCGGAGAACATTTAGTTAAGAATGTACCCATCCAGCCGCCAGAGAGTACAAAGTCAGAGTCAGAATCCGAGCCAGAGGCAGAAGCTGTTGCAGATGCAGAGCAAGAAGTTGCTATGATCTGTGAAGGGGAGGAGGTAATTAATAATGGGTTTTTGATTCCGGCGAGAGATGATCGAGATGATGAGTTCTCGATCGTGATCTGTGAAGATAAATACGAAGAACAGCAAGAAAGAAGGGTTCTTTCTGGGTTTGAAGAAGAAGAAGAAACAGAGTTGATGAGTGCAGAGGAACTGAACAAGAAATGCGACGAGTTTATCAAAAAGATGAAACAAGGAATCAAATGGGAATCACAACAACTTGTTATGGTTCGATGATATGTGGATTTTGTAGTTGTGTTCTTCTTGCTGCTCTGTTTCTTTTCCTTGTTTTTGCTGAGGAGCTTTGTTATGAACTTTTGTGTAAAAATTACCCTTTTTAATTGAACTTCTATGGTTCATCTTCTTAACAACATATGACAAAAGTAAGGGAAATGTTATGGTTATAACTTATAACGACAAGAAAGAGAAAGGCAATCATATCTTCCACAATTTTATAATAAGATGTTAGCTTTGGTTACAAGTCTTAATACCTAATAAGATCTACCTACTTGAATTATCAAATTAAAATGATCTTATACCAAAATGTTATAAACTGACATCACAAAACATACTTTTTAATTTATGTAACTTTTCACACACATACAAAAAAAATGTATCCTACTTCACTCATTTTGAGTAAAATAAATACATGCCAAAATATTATAAAACTGACATCACAAAATATACCTTTTAATCTATGTAGCTTTTCACACACATACAAAAAAAAATATCCTACTTTAGTCATTCGAGTAAAATAAATACATGTCATGTATGTGAAAATAGAACGGCTGAATCAAAACAAATTGAAATAGAAAATCAACTAGAGTGGAATAAGTGTTTATAGAACATGTTCATACAAAGTCCTCTTGGTACAATCAATTTTTGTGAAGGAAAAGACTTGGTTTGTGGGGTGTGACTTGTTCAATGTAAATCTCTTGGTGTGTACACCAGTACACGTGATTGCGATCTTTCTGTTACTTTTCCCTTAGAGTCTTTTTCCATCTGCGTCCTCAAGAAGCTACCTTGCAACTCCTTGCTTGACTCGCTTTCACTGCGTCAACTCCAACCCCAAAAAGTCGACAGGCTTATATAAAATGAGTTTACTTTTGAATTGATTTGGTTAATATAACCTTGACTTGGTTATTGTGTGAGTGAGCAGAGCATATCGATCACTTTTTTGAATGATTCGGGAACTAGTGAAATATTGTATAAACTGTAAGAGTATTTGTTGTGGTAATAGATCGGAACGTTTTATTAAGGATTTGATTTATATTTTTTCTTCATTGAATAATCTATTCTCTAATGGGTGAGGGCGGTATGGGAATAGACCAAATCTGGTCTAAAATCCCTTCATCGAAATTGATTTTATTTAATCCGAAAAATAATTGAATTAATGAAAATAAATTCAATATTGAGTCCGTCTCTTCATCCTCTTCCCTAATTTCTTGTTTGTGAGGTTGGATTGGTGAGGGTTCATGCATCTGTTTGGCAAAACGATAAAATTAGACAAGATCATGTGCGAAATGAACAAAAAAAAACTTCATTATTTCAAAGGATCGATCACAGAAGACTCAAACACGTTCGGAAATTCTCAATACAACAATTCACACCGACCCATTTATCTTCTTCGCCATGCCGGTAATAACATCCCATGGGTGGCCAACTCCTCTTCGCCCATCCTAGAGGTGTCCATGTCCTGGAGCTCTTGGAACTCACGTATAAGGCTCGCACTCGCTTTGATTGACATGAAACAGTGCTTCTCTACGCTGACCAAGCTTTTGGCTAACTTCGATTCCAAGCCTTGCCCATTTCTCAAGCCATCCTCACCTTGACAACCTTTTTCTCTTCAGGGCGGTGCCCACACACTGGTCTTGGAAATCCCTAGGCCTCGACAACGGAGAAAAATATGATGTACATCTCCAACAATAGTACCCTGTAAGAACCGCCCCCGATCGATCCCGGTCGAACCGGCGATTTCTAAACAAGTTTGACTTTCGGCCGGAAAAGTCAACCGAAGACTCCGGAAGTCACTAGGGGCTTTTTCGGGGCCCAAAAAACTTAGCCGTCATCACGGTTGGCTTAATTGGGACATTTCCTTTCGTTTGAGTATAATATTGGGAAAAGTCAACTTTGGTCAAAATTTGGACTTTATATCGACTAAAGCCTAATTAATTAATGTGCTGGAAATTAATTGGAGACTAATGGACCCTACTTGGACACATGTCCATAAAATATTGGAAGAAAGGAAAGGAGTGGTCTTGGACCATTATACCCTCCTAAGGGCCTTGAAGTGGGAAAATATCTAAAGGGGCCTTTGGTATTTTTACAATTAGGTCTATTAAAGAAAAAGGGAGCAACAATTTCACCATTGTGCTAGTGTTGGCCGACCACCTAGAGAGCAAAGAAGGAGAGGAAGAGCAATGGAGTCTTGAAGAAGAAGCAAGTGAAAGGAGGCTACTTGGGGTCATTCTCTACCATTTTCTTTTCCAAAATCTCACCATCTTCTCCATCTCATTCTCCTAAAGGTAAGAACACTATCTAAATCTTTTTCCTCTCATTTCATTTCATGGGTTTTGCTTGGTTTTGCTAGAAGTTGTTGGGTTTTGATTGAGTTAGTGTTAGATGATGTTGTTGAGAAGTATTGGTTGATGGTTGATTAAAATCCTTGGGTTTTATTGGGTTTTTGGTTTAATTTTGATTTGAAAAATCCTTGGAAATTTGTTGGTTTGTTGATTCCTACCATGGGTAAAGGAGTTTTGGAGGTATTTAACAGTTTTGGGAGCTGGAGATGGCTGAAAATGGAATTTAGTTGGGTTTTTTTCGTGAAAAAAGAGCTGGAGGTTGAAGAAGGGCGAATCTGCCCAGACCTGCCAGGGATCCGTGACAGATACCGTGATGTCATCAGTGATGAGTGGTGTCACGGCTCCGTGACCCCTTCCGTGGCAGATCAGTTTTGGGGTCTTTTGGGGTGTTTTTCTTCAAATTCGATCTTTGTTATGAACTGAACTTTTGGGGATGTTTTGGGGACTTTACTTGCTTGTTGGTTAGTCTTTAATTAGAGTCTATTTGTGTTCCAAGATCGTGAGACCGAGCACGAAAGGAGGGAAGACCTTGGAATCGAGCTCGAGGGACGAAGGCCAATCCGGGACCCGTGTGAAGAACGGAGGAGAGGTTAATCGACTTTTCAGCAGAGTATTTAGAGGAAGACCACAAGGTAGGGAAAGTCTTAACTTCTCATTTAAATAACGCTTAGTATGCCTATTAGGTTAATAAAATTGGAAAAGTCCTAGAATTGCATATAGGATGCGAATACCTAGAATAAATGTCTTTCAATTACTAATAACCGGATGTGTCTAGCAAGCATGCTTAGGATGAGAATCACTAGTGTAGCTCGCTTTCAATACTTGAGAATTGATTTACTGGTAGAGAGGCCGTGATGAGCCCTCAGATTAGTTGTGTTAGCTTCAAATGCTTTGTTTGCTAGTCATTAGGATAATCAAGAGTCTAATGGAACTAGATTGAATACATGCTTGAATGATCGAATGCATGCTTGCATGATTGAATGGTTGGATGAATGATTGAGTGTGATTGGTTGTGCTAAAGGATATGATCGAGTGAGTGATAGACCGATGGAGTGCAAATGGTAAGTATGATGGTAAGTGTAATTGTGGGTATGAATCCCGTGTGGTGTGTATTGATGAATCTGTGACTTTCTGAGTTTGATTGGTAGATCCTGCGGGGTATTGTTTTGGTAGATCCTGCGGGATAATGATTGGTGCACCCTGCGGGGCATTGGTTATTGAGCCTGCGGGCAATGGTTATGGACCCTGCGGGGCATTGGTTATTGAGTCTGCGGGCAATGGTTATGGACCCTGCGGGGCGATGGTTATTGGGCCTGCGGGCATTGATTATTGGACCCTGCGGGGCATTGGATATTGGACCCTGCGGGGATTGATTTCTTGTTATTTCACCCAAGTGTATGCGTCCTGCGGGAGTATCACTTTGGTTCCCTATGACATATGGTCCTTTGGAGACGTTTCCTGGAATCCCGACGATAAGCGCCCTCAGGGGTTGTTACCGGTAATCCCGACGTTAACGTCTTAGTGACGTCATGCGTCTCCTCTGGACCGAGGGAAAATCCGACATGACACAACGAGTATTGTGGATCGGAGGGTGGCGACTTCATGTCTCACGACATTAATTGAACACCCTATCCTTTATTGATTATTTAAGAAATGCATTGATTCCCTTATTTTCCTATGATTATTGTTGACTCACTGAAAGTGTTAAAGTTCTTCGTATTTGATATTTGAACAAAAATTGTGGAGTCCTATTGTTGAACAAAAAGGGTAACCTGGTTATGCATTTTCCCTACTGAGCGTAAGCTCACCCCTATCTGTTTATGACTGTTTTACAGGTTTGCGTGATGACTAGTGGACTCGAGGCTCGGGAGCTTCTAGGGTCCGGGTGCTTAGAGACATTGGTCTTTGTTTTGTGGTCATGAACTTTTGTTAAAAAATTATTATGACATTTGTAAACCCTCTTGTTGGAGGATTATTTTATAAGTGGTGGTTTGGAGACAGTTTGCTGAATTAAAGTTGGATGATTGATTGGTTTTATGTCTTTTTATTATTATAATTGTTTTCTCCTTAAGTCACGTCTCGAGTCCGGTCAAAACCGGATTTGGGGCGTGACATGCCCTCCCTCTAGACCGATAAGTACCCATGGCAAATGATTTAGGAGTCTCTCTACTAGATCTTGAGGTGCTGGTGAACTGACCGGTCGCTGGGGAGAACTCATTCTCGAAGCGATGCCTCCAATATGACTTATCCTCCACTAGTTTCAACTAGTGCTTCCAAACGAACTCATGTTCGTACTTATCAGTATACTTCCTCTCCGCATCGGTCATGATTTGGTCATCAGAACGACCGCTCTGGTATATGTGCTTGAACCAACACCAACATCTTTGGAACTTTTCTACACGTTGACTAACTAGTGTTGTTTGTAGTGCTTGACATAACTCTCAGTTTTTAGAGTTTCCCCGATCACGATGGAAACTTCTGACTTGAAGTTCCACCAAAAACTCGTCGCAGTCTGGTCCGCCTCTTTCACGGAGTCTTCAGAGTAGTTTAGCCATGCACTCACAAGTGTAATCTCCTCATATTTTGTTTATTTGCGGTTGACCTGGGGTCGTTGGGAACTGCTAGGCTGTGAAGATTTGGTCGGAGTCAGCATCAGGGTAACCTCGCGCGAATAATAGTTTGATGTTGCGACTATCCTGAGATCGAGATGCAATACCCAACGGAGGAGTGATAACTCACATGTCTCATGTCTTGGGGATGGAAGTAAGGTGCATTGTTCGGTGCCGGAAATGGAGAACTAACCGACGACTGGATGTACGGGTCCTCCAAAAGACTTTACCTTGGGCGTCACCGGAATACTGATGCGTATCGGGAACAACGTCCTATTCACCAGAAAACCCTGGTGCCAGATTCAAGTTGCGATCAACTATGGTACGGGAGCGTCTAATCTTGACGGAATGAACGCAACTAGAGATTTGAACGGACGCCGAAAACGACTCTGTAGTTGGCGAGGCAGAGAAAATGCAGCTGAAATCGTCGTCGGAGATTCACATGCGTTGCCGAAAAAAAACCTTGGAACACGTCGAAAAAATCATGTTCATCGTCTCTGCTGCGAAAGGTGCCGCCAGAGAGGACTTACTTTGGACCAAGAAATTTGTCGATGAGGAATCAACCAGGGGGAAAGGGATGACAGACTCGGTCATGGTGAAGAAGACGAAGACAGCACTGCTATTTATAGTCGAAATCAACTGTTCGAATTAAATTTGTTCTCCAATCTCCTCGCCATCCGTCGCCGTCTGATTCGTCGGTCAACGTTTCAGCAAACTGATACTTGGTCGATTATGCAGGTGTCAGCATCGAGGAATCTGTTGACTTCGTCTTCAAGGCTCGCAAAAACAACCCACTATTCAACGGTTTTCAGGAGATTCGACTTACTTTTCGAGAATTTTCGACAACATCAACAACCGAAACAATTGGGGATTCGACCCACACAGTATACTCCAAATTATTGTTTTTTTCTTAAATATGTTTAAGTGACCATTGATTGGGTATTTAGAAGTAAAACACTGATAGAGAATCGAGCCAAACATTGAAGACTAGAATTGACATCAAAATAATAATAACTACCTTCCAAGGAGGCGTTTGATATGAGATCTTTCAAGGGGAATACTTAAACCGCATAATGATGTGCCGGACTTTTCTAACAACCGCAGCGTGAATCAGTGATTATGATTTTATGCCAAAACGCTATCTCTTTGAGGTGATACTTTGCCTGTGACTAAGAGACATTTTTCCAACCAATCCTTGTAAAGGCCATAGTGAGCTTAGCTGCCATTAATCTTCATCCATGGATTTTGATGGACACAAGCATAATAGAAAGACCAACTCCACCGCCCAACAGTAAATAAAATACCCATATGATTACCCTTTTAATCACTTCATTTACCGCACGATCCGATAAACTATTTTAAGGACAAGAAATGGATTGTCCACTTCCTCGGTCCCATTGAAGCCAAAGAGTCAACTATTTCAGCTTCCGAGTGAATTTTGGAGACCGTTAGGTACATGGCTATGTCATGCATGGGCCAGTTTCTTGACATCGAATATGGATTTAAATGTCTACTTCAACTTTAATAAAACTGAAAATAATGTTGTCTTATTTCTCCACGGCTCACATATTTTTGATTTTAAAGATAAGTTGTGATTTAAACCGAGTCATTCGTGTTTATAAACCGTAGATCAATTTAGAGCCCGTGATTCAAATTATGATCAGACCAGGTTGAATGGTTGGATCGAGTTCAAATTTTTTCGATCCTAAGTAAGAAGTAGCCTAATGATGCATTGAGCTTGTAATCAAATTCAAACCTGTCCATAAAGTCTTGGACTTGGATGAGCCTTTCAGGTACACATACAAGCTCCGCTCACCCACGCAGGTGCGGGTAATACCCGGACCGCTCCTTATCTAAGCTCATAAGTTGTCCAGTAGTTTCAGTGTCAACCCAAGCCAAATGTCAGCCAGGCCCAATTGTATATGCGTCAACCCAAGCGAAATGTCAGCCTAGACTCAAGCGTCTATCAATGTCATAGGTTAAAAAATTGCACTGCCGTGAGGTTTGAAGACACAATCTGTTCGTGTAATACAAGAGCAACTTATCAACTACCCAGCTTATTTTATGAACTTTATACCCTTGACATAATATATAGGGTTAATTGTTGAAACTTACCCTTATGTATTGGTCACGAACATTATGCTACCCTCCTTTTCAAAATGATATTTGCGGTACCTTATCTATTGGTCACGCGATTACGTTAGGAAAAATAGACGGTAAAATGTCGTTTTTTCCATTCTGTTAGTCATATGACCTCAAGTGTCATATAATGGATGGTAAAATGACATTTTTTCCTTCATTATTTGACTTTTATACATTTTATAAGGAACATTATCATTGCACCCTCGTTGTTGTTCCTTATAAAATATATAGAGGTCAAATACTTAAGGGAAAAAACGTCATTTTACCATCCATTATATGACACTTAAGGTCATATGACTAACGGAATGGAAAAAACGACATTTTACCGTCTATTTTTCCTAACGTAATCGCGTGACCAATAGATAAGGTACCGCAAATATCATTTTGAAAAGGAGGGTAGCATAGTGTTCGTGACCAATACATAAGGGTAAGTTTCAACAATTAACCCTAATATATATACACAAACAATAATATGTTAAAGGATGGAGTGCATCTTTTCTTTTTTATAAAATAATAATTTTCTCTCGTATAATTTATGGTATCGAACTAAAACTTTTAGGTTTATTTTTAGACTTCTATTTTGGACCAACTATTTTGTCGGCCTGATTTAGGATGTTGAAGTATAATTTTTTGTTGTCAATTTTATGAGACATATTTTAGTTTAAATTTTTTGGTGCCAATTAAGATCCGGTTAAAATCCGGATCCGGTCCGTATCCAGAAGGCCAAAAGCTCGGTATTTTAAAGTGCATCCGAATATGATTTGGACATGAGAATTATAGATCCGAATTATCTGAATAGGTTTTCTGAATAGCCTACAGACAAAATATCCGATCCATTGACACCCCTACAAGTGTTGCACTAAAAAAGAGAGAATGGTACAAAAAAGAAATTAAATCTGAGAAAGGTAGGGAAAGGAATAAGCAGTTTTAGTCTTGAAAACCCATTGAATTCATGAAACATATACACCATTCTCAGCTACAAAAATGATCAAAATGCAGTTGAACCTTTCACCTCTGAGAAGGCTTGTACAGAACCACTTTCACATATTTCTGAAGAAACCGATGCGTGGAGCTGAGAGCCGCTGGCCCACCACTCTCACTCTGCACAAGTAGATGGTTCAGCAATACATGTTGAGGCCTAGAAGGCGGCTCGTTTATAAACTTGGTCTGCAAATGTGGAGGGAGTTCTGGTGGAGGCTTACTGAAATCGTCCTCAACATACGGCGGATTTCTATAGCTCGACTCTGGGGATGGCGGAGATTCAAACTCCGACATACTTACCATAGCTGGAGGAATGTCCTCCTGCATAGAGGAACAACTCAACTAAAAGTTCAAACTCAAACTGATTATAGTTTTATACTCTAACACGCTCACCTGCAACTCCAATATGTTGCAGGCATTGCCACAATGGTCTCGGTCCACAGGCAGGTCAGGAGAGCACATAACTCGCCCGTCAACAACGAAACGAAAGTGGTAAATGCCAGAGGGGAGTACCTTGAGGATAGTGAACTCCTTTCCCGCCTTTTGTAGGGGTTCCCTTATAGTATGGAACATCAATTTAGTGCAACAATATCACACATTAAGATAAGTAGTAAGAGACATTTCAAGAAATGTTAGTACCTCCTACTCCAGTTGTCCCATGATCCCTCAATGGCAACTTGCTTGCCACCATGACTCCAAGTGATCATCGCAGGTCTCATCTTCTCGTCGAATCCACTACTCTGAATCGCTGTGATCTCACCAGGAACCTAGGTGTCAAAAATGCTTATCAAATCGAGTTTTATACACAGGATATGAAGGAAACAATTCATCAAATAGATGTTGTTACGCCTTGAATTCAACTGTGCTTATTAGTTATTGCATCATAAAGACACTAAATTTAAATACTCTCTTGAGAAGAATCAGAGAAGAAGATGATACCTGTGGGATGAAAAGATAAGGAGGGTGGATGAGCATGGGGTCAGCATGAACATCCATGTAGTGTTGCTGTTCATCAATTTTGTTGACAACTCCTCCATCATTTTTGCCATTAGCATTTCCCATTCCTGGGAAGAAGAAGAATCAGAGCCAGATATAAACAATTAAAAAGGAAATGATAAGAAAGATGATCTCACTTATTGTACAGTCCAAAGCAAGAGAAAGCTATGGAGCTGCAAAATCCAAAGCAGAAGAAGAAAGCAGGACGGACAAACCCATGAAACAGAAGAAAGCGGTGGCTTTTTGTCACATACCCATCACACTACTGCACTAACCCCAAACCCCAGAATCTGAGAATTTACTTTATATTTTTTATAATTTTACTGTGATGTTGTGAGACAGAGGCTATGATGGATGAGTCCAAATAGTGGAAACGTGGTGGTGTGCTCCAATGAGTTTGGAACATCATGATGTTTTTGGTGGTAAACTAAACCCAATCACTTGTTGCTCACTTTTACTAAATAATCCTCAACAATTAAAATGGCAAGTGAAGTTAAGGTTAGGTTGGGCATGTAGTTAGGATAAGTGCATCAAATAGTAGAGCAAGCAAGTGCGCATCTTCTTTTTGCATCCAATCACTCCCTAAAAATGTCAAAGCAATGCAGGTGGGTGCCCAATCCCGGTCTCTCTAGACTCTTCCCTTTCCCAAAGAACATGGTTCGTGGAATCATAAATCAATTGCCGATCCATGAAAATACAGGTCCAAAGAAAATTTAATGGTATTTTGAAAAAAAAAATATGTATCGTTAGAATAGCGGGAAGAAAAAAATAAGTTATTTGATTTTTTGAATAATATTTAAAACATGGTTGAAATTTGTCATTATTTTACCCCAAAGATTAAAAGTAAAACTACAAAAACTGATTCCCAATAACGTATCTCTCAAAAGCTGATATTTGTTACCACATACATATCTGATAGAAAACTAATAAGTTACAAACTTACACGTAAGAGCATTTAGGGACAAAACCCTCCCTATGAACATACAGTGTTTCCCATGAATACACTCGGTCCACCTTCACTTCTCAGTGGAAAAAAAGAGTGTTTTTGTCTCGAAACGCAAGTACATGACTTATTAACATCAAATACGTACGTAATAATAAAAATGACAACATATTTGTTTTGGACTTATTATGTAGTTTTGTACTTACCCTTTCCCTACAACAATGACATAAACTTGATGTAAACCATTGGAGGTGTTAATGTAATGTCTTTCTAGAAGACAAGAAGGATGACTACGAACAATTATTTTGTTCTGAGGAATCCACAAATGGAAAAGAAAAGGAATGAACGAAATGTGGACAAAAAGAGAAAGTTGATGTTTACATGGTCATAGATATATGAGTGCCAATAGGAAAGAAGAACCTCGCCATTTGCAATCTCATTACACACAAGAATTTCCATTGCTTACACATATATACCCATTTCTATTACCTCGTCAACTTCGATCCGCTGCATTTCGGAGCCAACCTCGAACCAATAATCATGCCAGATTCTATAACTCGGAATAAAGTCTAATGCTAAACATATATATTCTTAATCAATTGATTCGATTCAAGTCACGACATCATTATCACTATGAAGATCACTTGATTGAGATGGACATATATATTCTTTTAACATTTTTTATTCATGTTTCATTAATCTCGGACCTTTAGTTATTGTGTTGGGATGACGAGACAAGGGCCCAATAACAAGCTTCAAGCCCGATCTACGATATCATTGGGCTGGACTCTACATATTCTCAAATCACTCGTCGAACGCAATCCACCCACCACGTGTAGCTATCTAATCCGCCAACCCAACTCAAATCTAAGATTACGAAACCAACCACATGGCATCCTCTTATCAACAACTAAACGGCTCAAAAACATCCACGTGTCGTTCTCGATGCAATATTATCCTGACGATCCAACGGATTGAACACCTCCTCTCCCACTCTCTACCTCCACCGCTTTCTGCAACTTCCTTCACCAAGTCTCTTGCCGATCACCCTCCAGAACCCTTTCCGTACCTCCGATTCCTAATACTCAATTTCTCCAACTTCCTACCAATTCTCGAGGAATCAACTACCCTCTTCTCCAAATCTCCTCCTCTCGAAAACCCACTTCATAATTTTTACAAATTTTACATCTTTCGTTTCTGGGTAACTTAAATTTCTTCCAAGTTCTGATTTTCCCCTGAATATAGGTGGTGTAAGTTAGGGGTTGATGGCGGATTCGGACAACGATTCGGGTGGGCACACAAACAGGGACGGAGATCTGTCGACAAGGGAGCAGGACAGGTTCCTGCCGATTGCGAACGTGAGCAGAATCATGAAGAAGGCGCTGCCGGGGAATGCCAAAATCTCCAAGGACGCCAAGGAAACCGTACAGGAATGCGTCTCGGAGTTCATCAGCTTCGTCACCGGCGAGGCCTCCGACAAGTGCCAGAGGGAGAAGAGGAAGACGATCAACGGCGACGACCTGCTCTGGGCCATGACCACCCTCGGCTTCGAGGACTACGTCGAGCCCCTCAAGGGTTACCTGCAGAAGTACCGCGAGCTGGAGGGGGAGAAGACCGCCGTTACGGGTCGCCAAGGCGAGAAGGACGGTGGAAACGGGTCAGGCGGAAACGGGTCCGCCGCGGACGGCGGAGGAAGCGCCGGAGGAGTCAATTCAGGAGCTGGCGGGTATAACGTAAGCGGTGGAATGTACGGTGGGATGATGATGATGGGACATCATCAGGGTCCTATGTATGGATCTGGTGGGTATCATCATCATAACCATAACTTGGGTATGGCTAGTAATGACGGTGGAAATGGCGGCTCCGGCGGGAGTGTCAACGTTAATGAAGCAGCTACTGTGAGGTTGATATAGATTGCCTCCTCATGTCGGAACCAAAAATGGCAATTTCAGGATACTTGGTAATGTTTATATATTTAACCTTCCTTTAAGAGAAATGTAAATTCGGGTTCGTTGTTGAGTTGCATATATGTTAATGTTACCTACCTTGTAACCAAGCACCTTAACCACGTCAAAAACCCATAACAACAATGTTAAATGTCAAGCGTTTGGTCTCGAATAACATTATTTTGTAACGGTAGGTGGATATGATACATATCTCAATTTTTTATTATTTATAATAGGTATGTGACTAAACTAGATTATCATTTCTCACCAAATCTTATTAACACTTCGTGTATAGAAAAAAAAACCCTCTTTTTCTCTCTCATCAAAAGCTCCCAACCTTCTGCAATCCTAGCCGTCGCGTTTTTGTTGTCCTCGTCGTCACTGGCAACGGCCACGCCTCTGACCGTGGTTTATGTCGGTGGCGATAGCTTCCCCCTCTCCCTTCCTTGCTTCCTCCCTTCTCTCCGTTTCTGCCCCTCCCTTGTTTTCCCATTCTCTCTGGTCTCGCTCTCCTGCAACCTCGCGTGTATCTGGCCATCGCCTCTACGATGTCGTCTCGGTGTCAGCTCGGCCTTCTAGCCCTTAACCAGAGCTTTTCTTGTTGCTCCTCTCGGTTGCGTTTGCTAAGCTCTCAGATCTGGATTGATGGGCATAAGGTGGCCTTCGGCTGGTTTAGACAGTGGGGGATGCCTCCAACTTCCGTCCGTCGAACCACCGTCGTGGGACGTCTCTCCGGCCTCGCTTTTGGTTCCATTTCTGCTTGCTGCTTCCCGTTTCGTCCTCAACTTCTACTCCAGCGGGTGTTGGGCTTCGTTCACGGAGCTTTCGCTGCTTTCTGTGAGTAGCTCTGGTGAGCTCGTTGGTTTGGTTTCCGGCCTAGGACCTTGGACGTTGTTTGTGGATTCGGTGTGGGTGCTGGTCAGACCTCCCCATCTCCGATTGGGGATGCCTCCTCCCAATTGGAGTTTGGGGAAGCCTCCTATCAGAATCGAATTATTGGGTAGGTTTTTGTCGGTTTTTCAAGTGTTGGCCTCCGATAATCCTGTCCATAGGTCGATAGGCTCTTGGTAGCTAGTGTTGTTGTCAGATATGTTCGGGTTCGGGTTGGTTCAAGCTCGGTATAATTATAGGCCTTCCCCTTCGGGTCCTCGCTTGGTGTTGGCCAGCGAGGGGTTACCGGTCACGGTTTCGGAACGTTCAACTTGAATTCTAGCCTCGGATCCCCGGACGTGATGAGTTGTTGTTGCCGGTTTGGAGGTCGGAGCTTGTTCTTGGTAGAAATACATGTCCTCCCCCTTTTTGGGCCTTTTCTAGGTGTTGACCGGTATTAGGTTTAGGAGGGCTGAATTCGAGCTCCTTCGTCTGATCTGTCCCTCGCGGGCTCGTGGGAGTAGCTACTCTCGGGTCATTGGAGGTTTCTAGTTCAACTCTGGTTGTGGGACTCGCTTCTTCATTCTACTGGGTGCGGATCGTTGCAGAGTTGTTTTATTTGTTATTTCTGGTTTGTTTGTTTGTCTGGCGTTTCGTTTTCAGATCCGATCGTGGCACGCGTTTCTTCATTCATTAGAGTGTCGATCGTCGTGGATATATGATTCGTCCTTTATATGTTCTTAATGGTTGTTAAATCTGGCTCCAAGACCTTTTTTCTTTTTAGTGTGCTTCATGTTTGATAAATCTGGTCTTTAGGACTTTGTTTTCCGGTTGGCACCCAGGTTGTTGATGTTCATTGCCTGTGTTGGCTTTTTTAGTTTCGTGGGTTGTACCTTAGCTCTGGTTTGTGGTGGTTTCTTGAGTTATACTCTGTTTTCATCCCCGGTTGTGGGGCTCTGGTGTTTGAGGTTCCTTTATAGAATGCTCCTTGGCTGTTTCTGTTCCGCCCCACGTTCTTTACTTCAAAGAACCGATAATTTAAATTTGCTTTGCTAATAAAAAAACACTTTGTGTATAGAGTACATTCCAAGAAAGTGATACAGTAAGTAAGCAAATATCCATCTACTTAATTGACTTAAATTTAAACGGATTGTTTATAAAACATCTTATTGAATATATAAGATCAAATGAACCAACAAGTAAGTCTTACCAGCACTCCTTGATTAAGTCATAAATAATACTCCAAGTCACTATTAATTTTAAGATGAATGGTCGTTTAGTTATGAACTCGGTAACAGAAACATTTTCATTATCCATCTAATAACCACGCTTTAGAGCATCTACAGTGCATGAGTGGGGAGCTAGCGAGGAGATCAAAACATCTTATTGAATATATAAGATCAAATGAACCAATAAGTAAGCCTTACCAAATTTCAGCACTCCTTGATTAAGTCATAAATAATACTCCAAATCACTATTAATTTTAGAGAAAATTTCATTTTACCACCCTGTAAAACATTTAATTTCAGTTTGATACCCTGGCATAAATTTTTATCACTTTCATACCCTAACCAAACTTTTAATTTCACTTCCATACCCAACCGGGTAAAATGTCCAAAATACCCCTAACTATTACTCAAATTTTCAAACTCATGCCATTAGTTCAGAATTTGAAAATAAGTGAAATTACAATAATACCCTCCATTGTTTAGGGTGTTAAAATGAAAATTTCACTATTTTTAAAATAAAATCAGTTTTTTTTATAAATGTAGTTTTTGTTTATGAAAATTATTTTTTTCTTTCGAAAATTCAGTTTATTTTTTATAAATTCATTTTTCATTTATGAAAATTATTTTTATTTTCAAAAATTGTGTTTTTATTTTTATAAATTTAGTTTTTATTTATAAAAATGATTTTATTTTCAAAATTTCAGATTTTAATTTAAAAAATACATAAAATCAGATTTATTTTTAAAAAATACATAAAATCATTTTTTTAATTTAATAAATATTTATTTATATATATATATATATATATATATATATATATATATATATATATATATATATATATTTTCATTTTTCTAAACTTTTTTGTCTCTTTCTCCTAATCCTTTTTAACCCTAATCTTTTGTTCATTTCATCCTTAATCGCGCCCCCCTCCATTTCCTTTCTTCCTCACAACACAACCACACCCTTTCTTCCTCACAACACAATCACAACAACCATGGAGCAGTATCAGATGGGCTTGTCAATATTTGTAAGATTTGGAACAGCAAACCTGCCTCCCCCCTCCGACTCGCGCCTAGGGTCAAAGAAGTAGCTTCTGCCCTCATCATCTTCTTGAATCGGCCTGCTCTGAGCCTCTGTCCGTTCCAGATCTCGGCCCGAGGCTGTAGATTCGTCCGTCCATTCCCGTGCCGGCGAGAAGGCTGGGTTCACAGTTCTGGGTTCACAAATCTGGGTCCAATCACCATGGAAAACGAAGGATGTGGTGACTCCGAGCTCGAGACGGGGTCGAGACGGTTGATGTTCGTGGTTCCTCTTCTTTCTTGAAATATATCTGAAACAAGATGAAGCTATTCCTTTGATTTACTTTAGTTTTGGATGAAGCTAACATATCGCGATGTGGTGACTCCGAACTTCAGTTTGTTTGATTTCAATTTCAACAATTTCCCTTGATTTACTTTAGTTTCGGATGAAGGTAATATTGTTGCACTATCAGTGTGAATTAAAGAGCAATTTCATGGGAGATGGAAGATGGTGGTGGTGGAAAGGGTGAATTAATTAGGATTAAGACTAATTAAAAAAGGATTACTGAAAAATAAAAATAAAAAATAAGAAATGATTTTTTTAAAATTAAATCTGAATTTAAAAAAAAATAAAAATAAAAATTTTAATAATAAAAATTATTTTTATAAAAAAACTGATTTTTATGTATTTTTAAAATTAAAATCTGATTTTTTGAAAATAAAAATTGATTTTATAAAAAAAAAAAACTGATTTTATTTTAAAGTTATGAAATTTTCAGTTTAACACCCTAATAATGAAGGGTATTATTGTCATTTCACTTATTTTCAAATTCTGAGTCAATGGAATGAGAAGAAAATTTGAGTAATAGTTAGGGGTATTTTGGACATTTTACCCGGTTGGGTATGAAAGTGAAATTAAAAGTTTGGTTAGGGTATGAAAGTGATAAAAATTTATTCCAGGGTATCAAACTGAAACTAAATGTTTGACAGGGTGGTAAAATGAAATTTTCCCTTAATTTTAAGATGAATGGTCGTTTAGTTATGAACTCGGTAACAGAAACATTTGCATTATCCATCTAATAACCTCGCTTTAGAGCATCTATAGTTAAGGGTGAGCATCGGCCGGTACCCACCCAAAATCTCAAACCCATTACCCAAACCGTTTTTTCCGGTTACATAAAACCCGTACCCATCCTCATCACCGGTCGCTAAAGGGAAGGCCGATAACCGCCCGACCTCACTACCGGCCGGGGGCGGTTATAACCAACCAACCCAACCCAATTTTTTGCCACCGGACCGACTCTTCCGGTTACCAAAATATTGTCACCGGATCCGTCACCGGCAACCGGAAAAAAATGAAATAATTGTACGGATAAAACCGTGGTCGGCGCCGGTTTTTAACCAGGATAACCGATCATAATATACGCCTTGGACCATTCAAATTAGATTACATCTACCTTTTTTCCATGAATTTATATTGATATCTTTTTTTGTGCTTGCATTCGAACTTGTTTATATTTATATCTTTTTTTTCTTGTATTCGAACTTGTTTAACTTATTTCTTGCACCACAATCCAAATTTTAGTAGTCTGATAAACAATTTAGGATTTAAGAGCTCACTTTCAGTGTTTAAATCTATTGTTTAATTTATTTTAAACAAGATGTACAAAGGCAGCAGAACTAAAAAAAATACATCAATAAATGAAACAAATAAAACAACAATAAATCTAATCTAAGCAATATAGAAAAAATAAGATGAATCAGAGCTCTATTTTTTATTGTAAACTAAAAAACTTAGGTGGATGAAATATTAATGAGGTCCTCATCGATCAAGAAGTGTAAGAACAAACGGAAGATCTATAAAAAAAGCTTGGATCTCAATTTTCTATCACCGATCTACAGTGTCGGCCGGTTCGGGTATAGCCGGTTTTCTGGTCTGAAAACCAGTCAAACCCGTTGACTGTGCCGGTTCAGGTATTTCCAACCCATGTCCACCCGTGGTTAGGCCGGTTCCGGGTTTTTCGGTGACGGGGACGGTCGGTTTACGGTGATGGTCGGATTTGTACTCAGCCCTATCTATAGTGCATGAGTGGGGAGCTAGCGAGGAGATCAAAAAGAAGAGAGAACACATAAAGTAAGAGAGATAAATGAATTAAATAATGTTGGTGGTAAGAGCTGGTGGTGAGCTCACAGCCGGCGCTCATCTCCAGCGTTAAAGTTTTTTTTTTTGTTTTTTTTAATTCTTTTTTTCTTCATTCCATTTTAAAATTCATTTTTCTACAAATTATCTTTATATAAATTATTTTTAATACATTTTTTTAAAATTCTTTTGTTATATAATTTTTTAATTTTTTTCTTTTTTATGTAAATTCTTTCTTATATAAATTAATTTTAATACATTCTTTTTTAATACATTCATTTGTCATATAATTTTTTTTATACATTTTAAAAAAGAATCGTTTTTTATATAATTTTTTTAAAAAAAATAATTTGATTTCTAGTTCACATTTCTTTCATTCACATTGTAATATTCCTTCAAGTGTTATGTAATTTAGTATATAGTCATTGAAAATGTTTATTTATTATAGTAATTTTAAAGTTTAAAAATGTTTAATCATTTAGCAGACAGACGAACAAGCTAGCATTACAAAAATACTGATGATAAGGTTGAAATATTAATTTTATATTTTAACAATCAACTTACTATAATTGGCAGGCTTTTAGCATTGTGATACTCTTATAGTAAGAGTAATCGGAGAGATCGTTGGTGGAACATATGCGGGCCCACCACTAAACCCGCTGTTGTCCACGTGGCCCCACCCAATATGCTAACACGATACCCCTGCCAGCCTGGCACATAGCTTCTAGCCTGCTACCGACACTCTTGGGTCCCACCCGATTAACCACTTATGATTAAAATATCGAAGCTTGATTACAATTATTAGGAGAAATGGCAACATCATTATTCCTCCATAATGTTTAAGAAACCGACACCGTGCTTTATCATACAAAACAGTCGAGTAATTCCCACGTAGAAATGATTCCCTGCTTCGACCTCAGCTTTAACCAACACAACCAACGAACCCTACACCGCCACGTCAGAGAGTTGATCCCTAGCTAGCAACCTACACCGTTCAACGTTACAGCCGACGTTGAAAAGCTGGGACCTACCAAAATTGTGGTCCCCACAGTTTCAATTTCCAAGCTGGCTCAGCCCAATCCTTACATTACATATACATAATACTCTCCTAATCTCCACTTCCACCATTAACTCACTACTTAAAATCTAACGCTACCACCACCTCCTCCCGAAACCACCCGTTCTCCGCCGCAATGGGTCACGCGCCACCCCTCCCCGCCGCCTTTGCGGCGATCGCTATTCTCCTCCTAGCCTTGCCATCCTCCAATGCCCACAACATCACCAAGCTCCTGGCCAAGCACCCCGAGTTCTCCACCTTCAACCACTACCTCTCCCTAACCCACCTCGCCGGAGAAATCAACCGGCGGGAGACCATCACCGTGCTTGCCCTTGACAACGCGGCAATGGACTCCATCCTCTCCAAGCACCTCTCCGTCTACACCCTCAAGAACGTTCTCTCCCTTCACGTCCTGGTGGACTACTTCGGCTCTAAGAAGCTCCACCAGATCACCGACGGCACCGTCCTCACCGCCACCATGTTCCAAGCCACCGGTGCCGCCCCAGGCTCCTCCGGCTACATCAATGTCACCGACCTTAAGGGCGGCAAGGTCGGCTTCGGAGCCAAAAACAACGACGGGACCCTTAGCTCCATGTACGTCAAGTCCGTCAAGGAAATTCCCTACAACATCTCTATCCTACAAATCAGCCAGGTACCCGAATTTATACCGTTTTTACTACTACGTATTATTAGAATATAAAATTATAATCGAACAGTTAGTTAACTATAAGATATCTGTTAATAATCTCAGGCTTTGACATCATCTGAAGCTGAAGCTCCGACGGCACCTCCGAGCGAGCTGCACTTGACAGCGATAATGTCGAAGCAAGGTTGCAAGGCCTTTGCCGACTTGCTGACGGCGACAGGCGCCGACAGCACTTTCCAGACGAACATTGACGGCGGGCTAACCGTGTTCTGTCCCACGGACAAGGTGGTCCACGCTTTCGCGCCAAAGTACAAGAACCTGACAGCCGCCCAAAAAGTGTCTTTACTTCTGTACCACGGGGTTCCAGTGTACCAGTCGCTACAGATGTTGAAATCCAACAATGGAGTCGTCAACACTCTGGCCACTGACGGTGCCAACAAGTACGACTTCGACGTCCAGAACGACGGCGAGGACGTGACCTTGGAGACCAAGGTGGTCACCGCCAACCTCAAAGGGACGGTCATCGATGAGGAGCCCTTGGTGGTGTACAAGATCGATAAGGTTCTGCAGCCCAAGGAGTTGTTTAAGGTCGCCAAGGTTACTTCCCCTAAGGCCTCCGGCTCCAAGGAGGCCGATGCCCCTGCCGACGGTCCTGCAGGGGACGATGATACGGCAGCTGCTGATGAGAACACGGCCGCTGGGGCCGCTGTGTTCGGTGTTGGAAAGGTGGCCGGAGTGTTATCTAGCCTCTGTTTGGGCTTCGTGATGATCTGAAACTGAGCTTAATTTGAGACGCACAGGGAACAGAGGATTTTTGGATTCTTTTGTGTGATAAAATTGTAGAGGAAAAAAAAACAAAAAAAATAAGCGTCGAATTGATTGGCAAGGCATCTTATTAGTTTGTTTGTTTGTTTATTTTGATTTGTAAGGATTTGTATGTACAATTCATAAATGGACTGCTCGAGTTGTGTGACTATTTCCAAATTGCGCTGTTCTTATTCTTCTGTAATTTGATGAATTAATTATTTTTTACAGCATAAAACAAGAATAAATAAATTATAAGAATATTCTGTCCTGGCTACAGTCAGCTAGTACAAGTTCACTAATTTTTGACGTTCACATACCTGTTGTTGAAGTACATGTAGCAGGTTTCACCTGAGGGTGTAGACGTGGAGACAGGACTGAAACCGGCATAGTCCCCGTTCGACCTAGCCAAACAAATCTTGGTTACTCGATTGAGGAGCTCGTATTCCTGGACATAAGGTTGAGCTGCATAGTCTTTAATGGGCATCCACTGATTTCACCAAGAAAAATGAAAAATGTAACTTTGGTGAAAAATGTTAAGGTTAGTCCGGGATCATGTTAAGGTTAGTCCGGGATCATGTCACATGTCCAGTTCAAAACAGAGCAGTTCATGTTTCAGAATACCTGAGCTGCCTCAATCTCTGAATCTTGCTTTTGGATGTCAAGAGATAGTGGACGCAACATACAAACAAAGGCTAAGTCTGATTTGGTGAAGAAGGCCTGGTGGCGTTGCCTGCATTTGACTCCATGTCAGAAGAGCAAGAACAGTAACTTTATGTTTCTTCAGTTCAACAATCAACTTTCAAATTACCGGAATGCTAAAACTTCTACAAACTCTGTCTCAACCTGACATGAGATGGAACGAGCTATATTAGATTTGAATCGGTATATAGCAACGTCAAAATATGTTCAAGTATCTTACTAAGTGAGTCCAGAGATTGCTTACCCCAGTTTCTTCTTTTACTTCTCTCACAGCAGCAGTACATATATCCTCACCCTGATGATAGATAGTTTTAAGTCACGTCCCCTAAAAATACATATTGTAAATTAATAGAGACCGAACTCCTGATGCACTCACCTCATTAATAACCCCAGTAGGGAACTTCCATACTCCTGTACCTCTATAATGGCCTGAATTTTCCTGAACTACAAGTACCTACAATGAAATAAGTATATCCTTAAGTCAGAACCATTAAATATCTCCATAATTCCAATCAGATATATCAAAAACATCTGAATGGGGAGAGAATTGGCCTTGAAAAGACGAATAAAAGTGCACTTCTATCCACTGGGTTTGGCCTGATGGCCAAGTTGGCTCCTCACCTCCTTGAAGTCAGGAGTTTGACGTCACCTGCTTAAGAGCAGAGGTGGGGGGTAGGTAGGTCCAGTTAATTTATGCTAGGTTTGATTAGCATTTACCGCTTTATAGTTGACAAAAAAAAAAGTGAAGTTCAAATTTTATATAGGACAGAGCACAGTTAACTTAAAACATCTGCCATCAAGTTTTTAATATGCATGACATTCATGTTCACCATCCAGCATAGTTGAGAGGATAATTCGGGCTATCATTGGTCACTTTCAAGATATTCAGATAGGTGATTAAATTGAATCCGTTTGTTTGAGTCATGCTTATATGAGGTTATAGAGATAATCACTGAATTGAGAAGAAATACCTCCCTCTTACAATTCATGACAAAAGCACTCATACCCACGCGATGTGAAGCATTTACAGGAAGAGTATTAATAGTTTCAGGAATCCAATATACAAGCATTAAGTAATCTGGTTCAGCATGATGGTACCTGAATCCTTCCTGCACGTTCAACGAATAAGGTTACCAAACATCAGCAGAAGAGTTGGCAGAAGCTGACCCCTAAAGATTACAAGAAAAGAAATGAAAATGAAACATGTTTTGTCACTGTCTTTTATAGGATCATAGTAATGGATTATAATCATTAAGTTCTAAGGAGCCAGCCATCTAAGTTAAAATAAGGGAAAATTTCAATTTAATACCCTGACAAACATTTATTTACAATATAATACCCTAACCTGTTTTTTTTGCAATATAACACCCTGGCAAACATTTATTTTCAATTTGGTACCTAAAGTAAACATTTGTTTTCAGTTTGCTACCTAACGTTAATTTTCCGTCCATTTTTGGACGGAAAAGGGTCATGTGCACAGCACATGACCTTGTATTTCTACAAAATACCAAGAATACCCTTTAGCCCTAATTATTTATCCTCCTTTTTGAACAATATCATTCTCTCTCTCTCCTTTTCTCATCCTCCTCATTATGCTTCGCCCCTCTCTTGCAACAATTCTTCTGCCACCATGATTCTGGGCAATTGTTAAGAAAAGGTGGAGAAGCAAGTTGAGGAAGGAGCGGCGTGACTCAGACATGCGGCGACAGTGGGGAAGGCCTGGGCGACCACCACCAGAGAGCATCGTGCATCAGATCTGCTCCTCCGCCTCGGAACTCGACCTTGAAGGATGAGGAACGGGCTCGACGCCTCTCTGCAGCCTTGCTTCTTTCTATTTCCCTTTTCAAAAATCGTGAGTCAAGCTAATGCAAACCATGAGCCTTTTGCCCCAATTTTCTACCCTCACCAGAGCATCAGATCCATGCGCATCTTGTCCCATTTTAGTTTGCAGAAAGTTTTGACATTGGGTCAATGTGTTCAACGAAAAATGACAAAAGGGAAGGTTCTGTGAATGAGGTTTGGGTGATCAATTTTTTAAGGGAAAATGGTGAGATTGAGTTTGAGAAATTGAGTGTGAAGAACAGAAACAAAAAAAAATATGAAAATTAAATAAAGAAAGAAAATTGAAAGAAATTTTTTTGAAGATAAAACTTTTTTTCAATATAAAAACATATTTTTATAAAAATAAAAATTGATTTTAAAATAAAACTGATTTTTAAAAAATAAAATCATATTTTTTTTAAAATAAAAATTGATTTTAGAGATAAATAAAAAAAGTTGAAAATAAATAATAATAAAGAATTTAAAAAACTGAAAATTTAAAAAAATGATTTAAAAAAAAAACCAATGGCATGTTTTGAAAATTTGATTGATTTTGAGGGGCATTTTGGACTTTGTACACTTTTGGATGGGAAGTTAACGGAAAAATAACGTTGGGTACGAAACTGAAAATAAATGTTTGCCAGGGTATTATATTGCAAAAAAAACAGGTTAGGGTATTATATTGCAAATAAATGTTTGTCAGGGTATTAAATTGAAATTTTCCCTTAAAATAATGCTGCAGACATGTATTGTACCTTTACAGCAGTTTCAACAAGATGCACGAATTCAATAGGCAATTTGATCCATATACTCTTCTTCCCCTGAAAGTCACATTTACTGTTATAGCAGTGAATTAAAACCATGAGCATGAAGTCATTTCCATAGGAATATTAAAGGAAAACTACCTGTCCGCGCCATTGTCTCATTGAGGACTTGAGCATAGAAGCAAACGACTCGGAATCCATATGCTCCTTCAAGCTTACATGGACTCCTCCATGTACATCATCAACTCCAATAAGAAACTTAACCATTCCGTCCCCATTCTGAGGAACCTCATCCCCCCGGAGGGAAGAATTGGTTGAATTTGACATGCTTCTGCTCAGATATGGAAGCTTATTGGGACCTGAATAGACAAAATTTTGCTCCTCAAATTAACCTAAAAAATAGATACTGCTGAATTCTGATCATTGCAAAGCTAAGTAAATCCTAGAAATCAAACATGTTAAGACAATTGAGGACAATGAAACCTATTATTCTTCCTGCATACCCTTTGAAACGATGAACCGGGAGGACGAAACGGTGACTAGGCAAGGCCTCTTCAGAACTTGAGGGTCTGCAAAAGAAGATGCTAGAAAGCCTCTATTTGCAAAAGGATAGGAGTAACAGACTTTATTTGCAAAAGGATAGGAGTAACAGACTTTGCTTGTTATCATCCCCTGCAAGAGAGGTTGTTATAGAGATGTGTTAGCGATTTTTCTATAAACACTATTGAGTACACGCTTTAAAAGGATTGATCCAACACAACTCATGCACAATCTTGGTTTGCAAACCGTGATTTGTTCATATCCTATCAATGCAGAAATATAGAACTTTGCAAATCATGCATCTTCACAAATAAATGGGTTGCAAGATAAGGGTCGAGAGCCTATATGGTGCATCCCCCAAATTAATTCCGAAACAAGGTCGATGAGCAGAATTCAAGTTTGAAGTAAGATATGGTGCACCTCATACCACAAGATATATGGAATCTTCAATCATAACATTCTAGTTTCTTTCCCCCAAAAATGGATTAGGGTTTGCATACACAATCACATACATTCTTGTGCTTTTCATGTCCTCGTGGCAATAGATCAACAAAGCTCATGATTTAAGAACACCCAATTTTGTTTTTCAAGCAAGTGCTTCTTCACCATGTAGACAAAAAAAATGATGAATTTTTCTCTCTTGTCAAAAGCTAGAGACCAAAACTTGAACCCAGAAACTGATATATCCAGAAACTTGCAGGGATACGAAATAAAAGATAGCGAGAGAAATGAACAGAAATCAAGCAGATATGGAACCAAACTATACTGTTACAGAGTAAGCATATGGTCTGTAGATAACACAAATTTAGCAGAAAAGACTGTGGAAGAGCTGACCTTGAGCAATTGGGCACGTGTGAAAGCCATTTTGTGAACTCTGCGTGACTGTGGAAACTCTAAACTTTCTTCTTCGTCCTGGATTCTAAAATGGCCCTAGTGGTTGTGGTTGGTCGGGCAGACACTCTTCATCCACCATATTACAACTCTACCCTACATTATTTTCTTTGTAATTTCAAGTTTATAGGAATTTTAATTTTTTACTTTTTTTAAAAAAAAGTTCTAGTTCATTAATCAATAACAAACATGTCGATATTTAAAGACTTTACTAATTCGAGGCGCAGCCGACTTCTCTCTCTAGGGTTAGACGGTTTTTGCGATTTTCAGCCGCAACTCATGGAGGACGTGAGGTCGATGGCGAGCGGCGAGAGCGGCGACGCAAGCGGGGTTCATTGGGGGCCTCGGCTGACGGAGTCGGGTGATCAGGGTGTGTCCCCGGGGAAGGATGAAGGTTTCGGTCATGGGTGGCTGGAGCCGGAGGAGACGACGGAGGAAGAGATTGAGCCTTCGTCGGAGGAGACGCCGGAGGACGATACCAGTCCGGTGGTGTCGACTGGGGTGTGGTCGGGGAGGGTTTCTGGGTAACCAGAGATGTGCTTCTCGTCCCTACCAGTGGAGGAGGAAGGCTGGGTGGTGGGGGGTCGGATCCGATCTGGTCCGGCCACCCTCCATCGCACGGCGGCGAAAGGTCCCAGACCGAGACGTCTGGGCTCCGGTGCAGGGCGTTGCATGGAGGCTCGGGCAGGCGGGGCTGTGGGCAGGGAGATGGAGCACGGAGAAGGTGGTGCTCCGGTGCTGATTTCGTCGGACTCGGCATCTGGTATGGACGGGAGGACGGAAGCGCCGGTCTCGGAGGCGGAGCTGGCGGCGAGGGCGCCGCCGGTGGAGGTGACTTGGAGGAGAAGAAAGGGAAAGGAACCTATGGCGGCTAGGGTTTCACCCAATCGGGCCAGGGAGGAGGTGGGCTTGGGCCGGGGTCTCATGGAGGATGCCCGTCGAGCTGGTCAACCTCGGGCTGGGCTGGGGCCTTACCCGGGTTGGACCCGTGGAGGTGAGGGGGATGTGGCGGCTTGGGATGCCCGGTATGGAGCGGACCGAGGTACGGGTGTTGGACCGGACCTTATGGTCGGGGCGGATCCGAGGGTCGGGTCGGGTCAGGCAGCTGGATTTGATCCGTTTCTGCAAGCTGGTCAGCCGGGTCATGGGAATTCGATCCTAAAGGGGGGTCCATCGTTGGGTACGGGCCCCGAGAAGGGGGAACAGCTGGCTTTGGACCGTCAGATGGGGGCTATGCGTATCAGGGAGGTTGTGGTACCGGTTCAGGAGATTACTAGCAGGGACAGTTCGTATAAGTACGCGCTGGCAGCCAAGGTCCTGACTACCAGGAAAATTTTCTAGAAATCAGTAGTGGCAAGAATGGAGGACGTCTGGGGTATGAAGGTTGAGGCTAAACCACTGGAAGGTGGTCTGGTCGCTTTCTTCTTCAGATCGGCTAAGGAAAGGGAAAAGGTTCTGCTGGGGGAACCCTGGTCTTTTTGGGATTCTCTGGTCCTATTTACGGATCTAAGGGCTCATATGCAGATTAGTGATCTGCAATTCCATCATTTCTCGGTCTGGGCGCGAGTGTCCAATCTACCAGTTGGGGCATGGACGAGGGATGTGGGATTTAGAGTCGGCAATGCACTGGGCGTTTGCCAAGGCGTGGATGTGGACAAGGATGGATTGTGCTGGGGGGATTTTATGAAGGTCCGAATCAGAGCGGATATCCGAATCCCCCTGCAGAGCCAACTTTGGTTTCGTCTCTCCGTCTCTCAGGTAAGGACACGTTTGCTTATTTCATACGAACATTTACCTAAACACTGCTTTGGTTACTGCTGCACGGGTCACCTATTCCCGGTCTGTCCGGTGGTTGGAGGATCTAGGGGAGTATCCCTGAGGGCACCAGGGGACCCGAGGTCGGCAATAGAGAAGGCGAGGTATGGGAAGGCTACCCCGGGAACAAATTGGACCTGCTTAGGGGGGTCGGACAGAGGTGGACGGTCTAATGAGACCCCACGAACACCGGTGAGGAGAGAAGGGCCGGGGTGGTGGGGTCATAGTGCAACTGGAAAGGAGGATAGTCGGGAAGACTGGGTGCCGAAGGATCTGGCACCATCAGTATCTGGAAACAAGAGGCTAGTTAGGGAGGAGGAGCCGGAGGAGGAGGAAGACTCGGCGGCGTCCAATAGGTACCTCGCCTCCAGGAATGAGTCCTGACGGGGCCAGGGAGGGTTTGGTCGGCTGTACCTTCTCCCTGGTGTATAGGTGGCATTGGTATCACCAACAGCTGATGTGTTACTGCCCTACCACTTCGGGGTCAGCATTCCCGCGTTCAGGAGCCCTACCATTATCAGTTAAGGGAGGACGACGCACGCTGACATACCGGGGGAGTAACTGGTCCACCGTTGTTCGTTTATCATCTGATCTGCTCGGTCAGTTTCTTCTGGTTGGAGTATACTGTATCGGTATCCCTGGATGCTACCGTAGTCCCACCCCCCGACCGCAATTATGCTACAGAGCACTTTTAAGTTTTCTGCACTTGTCTTTCCAATTATTTCAGTTTGGTTTATGTACGGTGATCTCCATGTGTGGGGTCACCAAGTTACTTTACATTAATGATATTTCCATTTCCTCTAAAAAAAAAACATGTCGATATTTACTTATCCATTTTATATATCGAAAAAAATGGCTCTCTCTCCCATCCTCTTGAGGTTCTCTCAAAACCCTACTGGGTTCATCGCCGCCGCCCTTCCCCACCACCTCCGAACAGCAGCCCTCAGTCGTTCCACTGCCCTCACTCATACCCCTCACTCCTCCGGTCAGGTCCCTCAATCGAGCACGAATGCCGCCGTCGTGGTTTGCTCCCGCCCGACTCCGACTGGACCCCCACTGCCGCCACATGCCCCCTCGCCTCCAACAACGCCCATTTTTGATCAGACGAGGTTGGATCTGTCTCTTCCCCATCTCCACGAATCGGATAGGGCAGGCCCAGAGGCCCGTTGGGTTGCTGGGACCTCCGCCTAACACCTGGCGCGTCGCGCCGTCTCTCTCCCGATGCTGCCTGGACGGGTCGTTGTTCCCCCTCGGCATCCACCGTACACGACAGATCTGCTGGACAAGCTGGACCAGCCTTCGCCCATCGAGACGTTTTTGGTCGGCGGCGACGCTGCTGTACCACTGGAGTTCTGGCCGGCGTACACTGGCCTCTCGTCCATACCGAGGGAGGGCTACCGGGGCTTGGGGAACCTTCCCCGACCGATACAGCGTCCGCTGGATACCCATCATCCTCTTTCGGCCGTTAGGGAACAATATGACAGCCCTATCTGTCCGAAGGTTGGCGACTTGTGGGGGCAGCCTCTGGAGATGGACAACCGCATCCCCCCGGCCCCGGATCTGAGCGACCCACCCCTGTACCCTGAGGTCCGATCGAGAGAGATTACCATGGGCGCTGAATCGCTCAGTGCAGGCATCTCAAAGCCTGACTTTCTGGCTAAGGTTAACCAAAATGAGTTAACCACTACCTTACGGGGGGCGGCTATGGAGCACCCAACCCGCCACCCAGGCCCACAAAGCCTGACCTCCTGGCTAACATCCATCCTGCGACTGGGCTGGTGATCCGAGCTCCTCCCGGACTCAATGCAATTATGAGGAATGAAGAGGAGACAGATCCACGGGGCTATCCGGCGGATTCTCTGAACACCGGAAGCGGGCCGATGTATTTCTGTCCACCGGAGTTACAGAAGCATAGGGGTGACCCGACTGATCTGCCATAGCCCTGGTATCAGCTCGTGGTAGTGGAGGCAACAGTTGCTGGAGCGGAGGCTCAGAGGCCTCCGATGGATGAATGATCAGTTCCAGCAGGGGTGGGTGGAGTCGGTCCCAGACTATACCTACAGACCCGGGACAGCCACTGCTGGGAGGTTCCGGGAAGCCTGCATATTCAGCACCAATTATCATTATTTCTTGCTATTCCTGTTTTAGTTGTTGGGACCTTTTAATTTCTGTTGGCTTTGGATGTTGGTTTATTTCCCCCTGTTACTTTGAAACGACGGTAGGGGGTTGTCTTGAGTTATTGCCCACGAATTTGTGCGGGCTAAAATTATGGGTCCATGAGCGCCGGGCTTGCTACGGTCGGCCTGGACAAATATCTGGAACCCGAGGCGGTCACGCCTCACTCTGTTTGATTGCCGATTGGCATTAATGAAATTGCCGGTTACTCCTTTCAAAAAAACATGTTGATATTTCAAAAAAAAATATATAACAAACATGTCGAAATACAATATAGCGGGATAAATTTTTTACAACCGAGATTTTAGTTTGGATCCTTCATTAAAAATAGATGTCCAAGCGTCCTACGCTACATACAAAACTCTTATAATGCAAAGCTTCGACATGTGGTGCTGATTTGGAGTACAAAGTTGTGTAGCCAGGAGGGGTGGTGCAGGAGGCTATGTTGTCACTTTCGTTGGTTTGGGGTCTGCCTTTGGGCCATCCGAAATCCCCAACCGGTCTAGGTTAAGTAAGATTGTAGGTCGGATAAGTATCATGGACATGTTAGATACTACTGAGCCCTTCCCTATATCTTCATGTCCTCTAAATTCCAACGACGTGGCGCGCTTATTAGGCTGATCAGGCTGTAGGTCAGAGTTCCTTTCTCCAGCTTAGGGAGTCCTATACCCAATGAGATGTTGTTACTGAACCCGATCTTTTTCTGGTCGAGTCTCCGACGATGTCGTTGTGTGAGTCCTGTCCCCCTAAGAACCTGACGGTCGAATCCGAGGATGGGGGTGGCGCTGCTTCCTAATCCTATCGAGAAACGAGTTCCGCTTAGAATCGAAATCCACCATTAGAGTTGAATTCGCTACCAGGACTCTTCAGGTACGTAACCCTAGTTTTTCGATTGAATTCGATATTGATGATACCACACTGAAGCACATATCATTGTTCGATAAGCAATTTGTGATTACAAGAGAAATGCCCAATCCATAATTGTTGGTGATTCTTATTTGTTCAAAACCAATTGAGTACTGATCTCGTTGAGATTTGAGGAAGCTGAAAATACAAAGAGAATGTGTTAATCTCAGTAGGCTTTGAGCTTTCAAAAGGAAAAATTTACTATTGAATAGACTTTTGGTTCTATGAGAGCTTTTGATTGCTCTCTTATTAATTTACCAATGTGAGTCTTGGTTATATATATATATATATATATGGTGTTAAGGAAGTGTCGATATGCAACTTGGTTTCATGACTTAACCAAACTAGTCTTTTGGGGTTGCTCTCTAATGTTCAGAGCAAAAGGGTGGGAGATTCTCATATTCAAATTGGACCGTGATGGGGGCAAAAGTTTGCTCCAGTTGCAAGAATAGATGACATTTGAGGGGTCTCGTGATGTTGAGCTCCAGTCGTAGGCCAAGGAAAGAGAACCAATCTTTTTGTAACAATGAAGATTATGGGTCTGTGGATTTTATGGTCCCTACCTTCGTACCTAGCTTGGATACTATAAACGTCCAGATTCTGGGGTTCTAGTTTCCAACAGGACATCATAAACCCTTACCGACATGCGAATATGTCGAAAGGTTAGTTGATCCAGTTGAGTGCTTGGGGGGAGGGGGACTAAGACCAAAATTGTCTCGAAGAAAAACCAAGGTTCCCGGACTCTGATTTCATCTAGAGAGGCTTGAGACGGGAGGAAGAAGACCACAATCTTTTCCGTAAGTGGCTGAAACACCAGGCTCTCCACTTTTCAGTCCCTTGCAATAGTAGAACAAAGGGTGCGAGGTCATACATTTTTATCCTCGAGGAGACGGCCAGCTAATGCGTATTTGAAGCGAGTATCATCCGCTCGTGGCACCGTGTTCGCCGCAAGAGTATGCACCACGTCGTCCTCTTCGTAGGTATCCCAGACAGATTCCGAGATCGAGACCTTTGTTAATCGTTCCTGGACCACCTTTAGGTTGGCCGGGTAAGAATGCAGAGGTGTAGTGGTATTTTAGGAAGGGGTGTGCAAGTTCATCCTGGAGAGTTCTTTACCATTTGTTCCTTGCATGGTGTTGCAAAGGGCCAAAATTGTAAGAGAGGGTGAGATTGAGGCTTTGTTGTTTTGTTCCGGTTCCGGCTAGGGTCGGAAGGAGAGGCGATAGAGATGGAGTTTTGGTTAGAGAGTCTGTAGGTTTTGAGGATGTTGAAAACGAATCCATGGGTCTTGAGATAGGACGATGTGGGTGGTGGTGGGCAAAAGGGGAAAGAAGGTTGAGACGGGTTGGAGAAAGAGAGGGAGGTGAGATCCGGTGATGTCCGACGATAAGAGGAGGAAGAAGAAAATAATTGGGCCATCATAGCTACGGTCTTAAGAAGGAGGAAGGCAGATGAAAAAACATTGGCAAGACAGAGAACATGTTGGAAGAGGGGCTCAAGACAACTTTTATTTACGTAATTTGAAAATTCTCTTCTCGGTCTTCTTATTTTTCGAATGTGGTGCACGCACTTCCCACAAAGCTTCTCGCGCCCGTCTTCTTGTGGTACTCGCACCTAATATATTTAAATAATACACAAGATAAATTACTGCTATTTCGTATTTAATTTCGCAAATTCCAGTAAGATATTTCAAAAGTTTGAATCACCAATAGAAGTTAAAGAAAGTGCATTGTCTTCCTCAGGCAGAATTTTTTTATTGGCCTGTGACGAGCGCATTAGGTAATTATTGATCAACTATTTTATTGATTTGGTTGCCTTATGTAGCCGGCCACCATATCTATATTAATAAAAAGGACCCATAAGAGACAGAAAAGTGAGGGTGTTGAAATAAAAAAAATTCAAGTGTGTGGGTCGTGCATTGGCTTGGGTTCAAGAGTCTTCTCATATTCCTCGTGGGATTTATACAGCGCGGAGATGTTGCCTTTCCCGAAGCCTCCACATCCTCCCTTTTGAAACTCCTTCCCTTGTTCATCTCTCAGCATGCAACCTATTCTTTGAATTATCTCTAAGAACAATGTCGGCCTGCCCAAAATACATAAATGAAACCTATCATTCACATTTGTATATAACATTCAAGTTAGACCAGTTTTTCACATTTGTATATAACATTCAAGTTAGACCATGTACAACGCAAAGGTTCGAGTGTCAAATCAATAAAATAGCGGTTCTTAACTTCTTAAATAAAGTGTGTTCCGCAGTAGTTAGAACCGGATAATACATATATCCGTTAGCCAACGGATAGCTAATCATGGATAACGGATACAATGCGTTAGCCAACGGATAGCTAATCATGGATAACGGATACAATGCGTTAGCCAAGATCGATCCAACAGTAGCGTAAGAGCTTGGGTTGGGGCCCAGACTGTGAGTGGGCCAATTCTATTTTGTTTAAATCTGATTTTGTGTATTAAAAACGGAAAACCACGTATCGCAGCGTGGGTAGCTGGCGCGCGACCAGCGACCTACGAACCAGCAAACCTTAATAGCGGTTTGCGGGTCGCGGTTAGTGGCCGTAAAAATTGTGCTCCACAACACGCGACTCGTAAACCGCTAAATTACGAGTCCCAGGTTCGGTTCGTGTAGTAGTGCGTAGCGTTATACGATCTCTTAGATAACATATTTGTTGTACATACCTATCTCCGAGAGGTTGGGTGAAAATCTGCAGCAGTGTCCCTTCATCATCCATGTCCACCATGATCCCCAACTCTCGACAGTCCCCAATCTGCTCATCGCTCAGCACATGTCCAGCTCGGGCCTTCAAGTTGTCGTAGTACGTCGGCGGCGGAGGCGGCATGAACTTGAAACCCCCGACCTCACTTCTCTTCCTCATCTCCTTGAGGGCCCTGAATATGTCCTCACTTATAAGAGCCAAGTGTTGAACCCCAGCTCCTTCATTGTACTCCAGATACGTCTCTATCTTGCTCTTCCTCTTCGTCCCCAACACGGGATCGAACAGCGGCAGCAACACCGTCTCGTCATTGTTAGCCAGCACCACCGAGTTGAACCCGCTCTCACTCAACCCCAACTCCTCCGCCGAGAACTCCACGAACTCGTGAAACCCAGTGAACTTCTCAACGTACGACACCGCCGGACCCAACTCCGGCACGTTCCCCACCGCGTGGTCTGCCCCGCGGATCCCGAAGTCCATCACAAACGACGAGCTCTGCTCCACCGGTTCGAACCGGGGAAGGAGCCATGAACCGGCGTCTTCGGGGTTGTTGTAGCTCACGTACCTCAGAACCACGTCCCCGTAGAGCTCCACCTCAGCCATCATGACCTTGCTGTCCAGATCAACCGGAGGCGATGAGGGCCTTGCGCCGTGTGCCACGCTGGTCTCGTATGCCACGGCGGCGTCCTCTACCTCCAGGGCGATGGCGCGGACTCCGAGGCCGTGTGCGGCGGAGAAGTTGAGGTGGGCGGAGTGGTCGAAAGTTGGTATAGAGGCGGAGCCGGGGCCGCCGCTGGCGGCGGTTGTGGGGGAGTAAGGGGCGGTGAAGATGAAGGAGAGGTCGCCGGAGCGGAGGAGGAAGGAGGCGTGGGCGGAGTTTCCGGTGGAGAGGTCGGATTTGGCGGCGATGGGCATGCCGAGTCCCCACGTGAAGCGGCAAGCCGTGTTGGTGGCATCGCCGCACCAAAACTCGAAGTGGTGGAACCTTCGGATCTTGAACCGGTCGGACCTCGGGTTGTTGCGCACGAACTTGTCGATGCCCAGTAACCCGAACTTCGGCGTAGGCGCGCTATCGTGAGCTGCAGACACGACATGGTTACTTTTACCCATTGTTTTCTGAAGCTTATTCATCTTCGTCTCTATATATATAGTTTTGGCGGGATCTTATCACAAAGCATTACGTTAAGTCGTACCTAAAAATAAGACGTCATGTCAATTCGGCGCTTCTTCTGGCCGGTGTTGTTTCTTGTGAGTCAATGATTAGTCTATCATTCAATGTTGATAAAAAAAATGCTATGATGATAAGTCTATCACTCAAATTGTTACATCCAAACCAATTGATTATTCATTATATGTTAGGTTTGGATAAATTGTTAGGTTCACTTAGGTGTAAACAAATATTTTATTCATTAAAGGTAAGGTTTAGGCATATTGTTAGGTTGGATTATGTTTAACCAAATTGCTTATTCACTATATGTTAGGTTTAGTTAAATTGCTAGCTTAATTTTAGACTGAATTAGGCTTTCAAAATTTTGGTTTAAGAAACTATTTAGATGGAGGAATTTATCTAGAGAATCTGTGAAAGAGAAATTTAAACCTATCAAAATTTAATTATCTTTTTTTTTTAGAATAACCATTGCAATTGTATTAAAACATAATAAGAGAGTTTGAGAGGTACACAAAAGTACTCCACCTACGTAAACAAATCCAACTAATAATCAGAAATGAAACTGAAAGCAATAAATTCGGCTCTGGTAATGGGTTGCGGACGAAGGGGATATCTGCGGTAGCGTCTGGTGACACCGATACAGCATGCTTTTTCCAAATGGGACGAGGCGAGCCAACCAAGTTTAATTGATTACTGGTGGACCTCCATCCCCACCGGTGTGTCAGCGTGTGTCGTCCTCCCTGAACTGATAATGGTAGGGCTCCTGAACGCGGGTTTGCTGACTCCGGACTGGTAGGGGAGACAGTTATCGACTGAAGATGGAACCGTCGCCATCTATCCGCCGGGAAGGGGTCAAAGTCGACCCACCCCTCCCCGGGCCACCTCATACTCATTCCTGTAGGCGAGGGTGCTTGTAGCCCCCCGCCGCTGCTGCGTGTGATCCACTCGCATCCTGCATGAGCCCATTCGTGCAGCCCATCCCATCCCCACGGCCCAGAGTCGGCCCATTAGGGTTAGGGTTCTCTTGCAGTACGCCCTTGCCCTGGCTTCTTCGCCAAGCTACCGTCGCCGCCGACGAGATCTCCACCACCATCCCCAAAGCCGCCGCCTGCGGTGCCCGTCCCATCGAGTTCCTCGGCTCCGGCTCAGCCATCCTTGCCCCTCGACGAGCCCGGATACTCGGGTCCCTCGCCGACGCTCGATCCAGACCAAATCCCTGCCTGTGCCGTTCACCTCCACCCCGACCTCCTCCCACCGGTCGTCGGACCGAAGCGAACACAAGGGGTAGCGTCGTGCCCTCCCCCGGCGACACCATCTCCGACCCCAGTTCAGCCGTTGTTGCACCCTCCTCTTCCCCGCCGTCGGACGACAGCGGTATCACCGGGGCTAGCCCACGCCGGCGATCCTCCCACACAGAGAATCCCACGCCACCGCCCCCACCCGCAGCCTCATCTACGCCCAGCGCAACACTGCCCACGACGGCCGTCCCGCCTGCAACCTTCCCTGCACCGAGCCCAACAGCAGACACCGCGTCCCCACCCGCTCCGATCACGCCCCCGGTCGTCATCTCCTCCACCGGATCAAGCCACAGCGATGGATCGACCGAGATACTCGAGAGATTAGCCGCCGATTGCACCATTCTCACACAAAGCCAAGCCTAGGGTTTACAGAGAGAAACACACGCAGAGGCGGCTAATAAATTTAATTATCTTTGATTTTCATACAATTGCATATAATTATTAATTTCGTCTGAAAAAAATGCTAATTTTTCAAAAACTTTAATTTATTACAAAAGACTATGATAGTGATGTGAAAATTGGCATATGCTTTGCCTCAAGTGTCTTCTGGTACTCTTCTATGGATTTAAATAGTTCAGAGAAGTTACCCTCCCCGAACCCTCCACATCCACCCTTGTGGAATTTCTTTTTCCATCCTCGTCTTTGAGCATGCACCCTACTCATTGGATTATCTCTAATAAAATGGTTGGCCTGCCCTTGACACATATCCAAACTAAGAATATACACATAATTGTATTTCTCATACGTCAACTTCCCTAATCCAAACCATTAATCATCGTTCTTAATTACAAGTGAGTAAAAAACATTTCATTTCCACCTGCCAACCTGGCAATGGTGCGGGTTCGGACAACTTTTAACTAACCTAAGTAGATATGGGAGTTTCAATCCTCCCTAGGGGTGGGCAAAAAAAACCGAAACCGCTAAAACCAACCACCACCAACCGCAAATCGCACCGGAAAACCCGAAACCGGAAAGTTAACGGTTGGTTGCGGGTTCTTGACGATCGAACCGAAAAGTTAACGGTTGGTTATCGGTTCTTGAAACGCCAAACCATCAGTTAACCAACCAAACCGAACTGTTCATCATATACATGTGGCTTCATAAGAACCACTGATCTGATATAGATGAATGACCCATGAGCACTCTTTTGTGTCGCACGGATTGCTAACATAGAACACGATGACTTATATGTAATTTTTCTTTTGTTTTGGAGAATGTAATAATATGTTTTGGCTTAAAATAGAAATATGTGTATGATTATTGGTATCTAAATTTGTACTTACATGTGATAAAGTGGGTGGTTGGTTAAAACCACTAACCAACCGGTCAGTGAACTGGTTGGTTTTACTGTAAAAAATTGATATTTGGGTTGGGTCTGGTTCCAAGAATGTCAAACCGGTAATATCGAATTGAGTTCGTAGAAGGTCCCATCGGATGGTTAACCACCCAATACCCACCCATAATCCTCCCAACCACAATGGATATTTGTTTTTGAACCTAACATTGTAAATTGATTTGACTCTGAGCAAGTTTGGGACATCTTTCTATTTGAATATGATCATTTTGTCATCTCTGCATGAGATTGATGTTCACATGTAAATGTCAGTTTCACATCAAATACTAAAAATTGAAAACTTTTTTTTATAAGCGATGTAAAATTTTCATTATTATACCGGAGGGAAGTACAATGAAAAGCATAATACAAGACTAAGGTGGCTGATTTTGAAATAAAAAAAACTGTAAAAATAACCAAATAACAAAAAACTGGCTTACAACACCAGAAACAACAAACCAAGACAAAAAAGATGCAATCAAACCAAGCAAGTCATCGGGCTTCGTTGCCATTACACAAAAAAGAACTCCAAAAGAGACTGAAAGAAAGATGTTGTAACTTCAGAAAAGAACCTTCAATAGGTTCCAAAACATTTGAATAAACCACAACATTTCTCCTCATCCAAAGAATTCAAAGAGCAATATAAGCTACACGAAGCCATTTTAGGCCGTAATTTCTAGGCCACAAATTCTCCCAACTGAGTAAAACCTATCCAGAAGTCGAAGAATGAATGAATATGACACCCCGCCCACGATATATTCTCATCTAAAATGACCAAGCAAACCTACAATGCAAGAATATATGATCTGAATCCTCAAAAACAATCTTGCAGTACTTACAAAGCATTTCAGACAAAGAGACCCGACAACCTCGACCTTCCAAGAAAACCATGAACGATATTTCTTGGTTAACAATCAACCAGACTAACATAGCGTACTTAGGAGGCCAACCTTTAATCCACAAGAAACTGGCCCAAGGAGGTGCAGGAGAGTCTGGGGCTTCTAGTAAGGAATATACAACACTTGATCTAAACTGAAGTGATTTAGACCAAACTAACGAGTCCTTAATCCCACCTCGAATAGGGACAACACTAAGAAGCTGCATGAGAAAATGAGCCTCCCTATACTCCCAAACCAAATAGTCACGCCTAAACAATAAGGTCCAAACGCCCTGAGCACAAACATCACCAACCTTCATCAACTTTGATGTACAAAAGGAATAGAGCCGAGGGAATTGGGAGCATAAAGGACGATTTACACGCCATACATCCTCCCAAAAGCGAACTCTACAACCATTACCAACCTTCCAGTGAATGCTCTGATTGCCAAACAAGCTAGAGAAACTCGAATCGGAAGCAAAATTGACAATACGAGAAAAATTAAAGGATGAATTTTCTTTATCCACAACAGTTAAATCCCAATCATCAATCTTCCTACCGAACTTCTCACAGATAAAGTGTTTCCAAAAAGAATCCGGCTCATTTGCGAAACACCAAAACCATTTGGCAAGAAGACTATCATTGACCTGTTCTAGCCGCCTTATGCCTAAGCCACCATGAGAGCGAGGCCTGCAAACTGATTTCCAAGCAACCCTGTTTAGAACTCTGCAAGCTACATTTTCAGACCAGAGAAAATATCTCTACTAGGTTTCCAACTCCAAAATCACCGCCTTAGGTGCTTTAAAGAGAGTCATATAAAAAAGTTAGAAGAGCAGTGAGAGTCGATTTAATCAATACCAAACGACCAGTCATATTCAATAACTTAGTTTTCCAAATAGCCAAAGAATTCTTAAATTCTTTACAATAGGATCCCAAGTCTTAGCTCGTCTCGGATCAGCACCCAATTGAAAACCCAAATAGCGGATTGGCAAATAGACCACGTCACAAAGGAAAATCTCCTTAATAATTTCTTCTAAAAACGAAAAATCATTAAGGAGAACAACTTTAGACTTCAAAATAATTTAGTTTGAGACCTAAAATGAGCTGATACATATCCAAGGTGTTCTTCAGGGCACGAAAATGAGTCTCCGTTCTTGAAACAAAAAGCAGAGTATCATATGCGAATTGGAGATGAGACACCAAGAAATTTTCGCGACCCACCCTAACACCACCAAAATCACCTGTAATAATACCCCGATTAAGGATCTGATGCAATCCTTCAGCTGCCAACAAAAACACAAACCATCTTACATTGAATTATAATTAGGAGTAAAGAAGATTTATCTTACATTGTTTTGGTTACTTGCTCCTCAAGCAATCTTGGAACAACAAGATTCGGCCTCCTTTTTCCAATTTGGTTCCTGTATTTTACAGTCACAGTTTTTGTAATGTTTTTTTTTCTCCTAGATGAGTGTAGTGTGATTCGTAGTTCATAGGTTGGATTGGCGCTTTTTGGTACTGCATCATAGGGGTTGTTGGTTTCTTTACACACAAGGCATTTTGCAGTGCATTTGGTCTGGTTTTGTGGAGCATCTGATCTTGTGAAGCTTATATGACAACTCCTTCCACTCATCATGCAGAGATGGTCGCCCCTTCTTTAGGCTCGAGCCTTTGTCCCTGATGTGTTCGTTTGGTGACTCGTGGCAGTCAAGTGCGAGGGGTTGAAGGTGGCTTAGTCCACAAGCAAAGATGGGCTCTTGTGTCTGGATTGGGGTTTTTATAGCCGAGCTTTCTAATAGTATGTTAGGGGCTTTTTTTTGTATAGAGAGCTTCTTTTTATGAGGTTTGTTTGGGTGTTTTGGAATTGTTGTGTATGTATTCTTGGAGAAATTTATCTTTTGGTTAGATCTTTTTTTCGAAGATCTAGTTTATATAATCAAAATCTACTAATAAAAAAAGATATTTGAAAAGTTTGAATCACCAATAAAAGTTAAAGAAAGTGTGCTGTCTTCCCCAAGCAGAATATATTAAAAAATAAATTCCAACTATTGGTCTGTGACGGAGCGCATTAGGTAATTATTGATCAATTATTTGATTGCCTTAAATGTAGCTGGCCACCATATCTAAATAATAAAATTTACCCATAAGAGAACAAAAGTTCACCAGAGTTTTAAAATCCCCCACCATACTTCTACAAGGCCAAATAATATTTCTCAATTGTGTGGGTCGTGCATTGGCTTGGGTTCAAGTGTCTTCTCATATTCCTCGTGCGATTTATACAATGCGGAGATGTTGCCTTTCCCGAACCCTCCGCATCCTCCCTTCTGATGCTCCTTTCCCTTTTCATCTCTCAGCATGCAACCTATTCTCTGAATTATCTCAAAGAATAATGTTGGCCTGCCCAAAATACATCATTGAAACCTATTATTCACATTTGTATCTAAAATTCAAGTTAGAGCATGTACAACGCTAGGGTTCGGGTTAGAGGCTCGGGTGTCAAACCAGTAAAATAGTGGTTCTTAGCCTTTCAAATTAAGTGTGTTTCACAATAGTGAGAACAAGATAAAGGCTCGAGCTAGAGTTTAGATTTTGAGTGGACAAATCTTATTTAGTTTGAATTTGATTTTATATATTAAAAAACGAAAGGATACGACCCACGAACCGTAACAACAATTCGCGAGCTGCGATCATGACCAGCTATTTAACGGTTTGTGACTACAAAACTTGTATTCCACAACGCGACCAGCAAACCGCTAATACGATCAGGACCACCACAACTCTTATATAACATATTTGTTACTAGTACGTACCTATCTCCGAGAGGTTGGGTGAAAATCTGCAGCAGTGTCCCTTCATCATCCATGTCCACCATGATCCCCAACTCTCGACAGTCCCCAATCTGCTCATCGCTCAGCACATGTCCAGCTCGGGCCTTCAAGTTGTCGTAGTACGTCGGCGGCGGAGGCGGCATGAACTTGAAACCCCCGACCCCACTTCTCTTCCTCATCTCCTTGAGAGTCCTGAATATGTCCTCACTCACCAGAGCCAAGTGTTGAACCCCAGCTCCTTGGTTGTACTCCAGATACGTCTCTATCTTGCTCTTTCTCTTCGTCCCCAACACGGGATCGAACAGCGGCAGCAACACTGTCTCGTCATTGTTAGCCAGCACCACCGAGTTGAACCCGCTCTCACTCAGCCCCAACTCCTCCGCCGTGAACTCCACGAACTCGTGAAACCCAGTGAACTTCTCAACATACGACACCGCCGGACCCAACTCCGGCACGTTCCCCACCGCGTGGTCTACCACACGGATCCCGAAGTCCATCACAAACGATGAGCTCTGCTCCACCGGTTCGAACCGGGGAAGGATCCATGAACCGGCGTTTTCGGGGTTGTTGTAGCTCACGTACCTCAGAACCACGTCCCCGTAGAGCTCCACCTCAGCCATCATGACCTTGCTGTCAAGATCAACCGGCGGCGATGAGGGCCTTGCGCCGTGTGCCACGCTGGTCTCGTATGCCACGGCGGCGTCCTCTACCTCCAGGGCGATGGCGCGGACTCCGAGGCCGTGTGCGGCGGAGAAGTTGAGGTGGGCGGAGTGGTCGAAAGTTGGTATAGAGGCGGAGCCGGGGCCGCCGCTGGCGGCGGTTGTGGGGGAGTAAGGGGCGGTGAAGATGAAGGAGAGGTCGCCGGAGCGGAGGAGGAAGGAGGCGTGGGCGGAGTTTCCGGTGGAGAGGTCGGATTTGGCGGCGATGGGCATGCCGAGTCCCCACGTGAAGCGGCAAGCCGTGTTGGTGGCATCGCCGCACCAAAACTCGAAGTGGTGGAACCTTCGGATCTTGAACCGGTCGGACCTCGGGTTGTTGCGCACGAACTTGTCGATGCCCAGTAACCCGAACTTCGGCGTAGGCGCGCTATCGTGAGCTGCAGACACGACATGGTTACTTTTACCCATTGTTTTCTGAAGCTTATTCATCTTCGTCTCTATATATATAGTTTTGGCGGGATCTTATCACAAAGCATTACGTTAAGTCGTACCTAAAAATAAGACGTCATGTCAATTCGGCGCTTCTTCTGGCCGGTGTTGTTTCTTGTGAGTCAATGATTAGTCTATCATTCAATGTTGATAAAAAAAATGCTATGATGATAAGTCTATCACTCAAATTGTTACATCCAAACCAATTGATTATTCATTATATGTTAGGTTTGGATAAATTGTTAGGTTCACTTAGGTGTAAACAAATATTTTATTCATTAAAGGTAAGGTTTAGGCATATTGTTAGGTTGGATTATGTTTAACCAAATTGCTTATTCACTATATGTTAGGTTTAGTTAAATTGCTAGCTTAATTTTAGACTGAATTAGGCTTTCAAAATTTTGGTTTAAGAAACTATTTAGATGGAGGAATTTATCTAGAGAATCTGTGAAAGAGAAATTTAAACCTATCAAAATTTAATTATCTTTTTTTTTTAGAATAACCATTGCAATTGTATTAAAACATAATAAGAGAGTTTGAGAGGTACACAAAAGTACTCCACCTACGTAAACAAATCCAACTAATAATCAGAAATGAAACTGAAAGCAATAAATTCGGCTCTGGTAATGGGTTGCGGACGAAGGGGATATCTGCGGTAGCGTCTGGTGACACCGATACAGCATGCTTTTTCCAAATGGGACGAGGCGAGCCAACCAAGTTTAATTGATTACTGGTGGACCTCCATCCCCACCGGTGTGTCAGCGTGTGTCGTCCTCCCTGAACTGATAATGGTAGGGCTCCTGAACGCGGGTTTGCTGACTCCGGACTGGTAGGGGAGACAGTTATCGACTGAAGATGGAACCGTCGCCATCTATCCGCCGGGAAGGGGTCAAAGTCGACCCACCCCTCCCCGGGCCACCTCATACTCATTCCTGTAGGCGAGGGTGCTTGTAGCCCCCCGCCGCTGCTGCGTGTGATCCACTCGCATCCTGCATGAGCCCATTCGTGCAGCCCATCCCATCCCCACGGCCCAGAGTCGGCCCATTAGGGTTAGGGTTCTCTTGCAGTACGCCCTTGCCCTGGCTTCTTCGCCAAGCTACCGTCGCCGCCGACGAGATCTCCACCACCATCCCCAAAGCCGCCGCCTGCGGTGCCCGTCCCATCGAGTTCCTCGGCTCCGGCTCAGCCATCCTTGCCCCTCGACGAGCCCGGATACTCGGGTCCCTCGCCGACGCTCGATCCAGACCAAATCCCTGCCTGTGCCGTTCACCTCCACCCCGACCTCCTCCCACCGGTCGTCGGACCGAAGCGAACACAAGGGGTAGCGTCGTGCCCTCCCCCGGCGACACCATCTCCGACCCCAGTTCAGCCGTTGTTGCACCCTCCTCTTCCCCGCCGTCGGACGACAGCGGTATCACCGGGGCTAGCCCACGCCGGCGATCCTCCCACACAGAGAATCCCACGCCACCGCCCCCACCCGCAGCCTCATCTACGCCCAGCGCAACACTGCCCACGACGGCCGTCCCGCCTGCAACCTTCCCTGCACCGAGCCCAACAGCAGACACCGCGTCCCCACCCGCTCCGATCACGCCCCCGGTCGTCATCTCCTCCACCGGATCAAGCCACAGCGATGGATCGACCGAGATACTCGAGAGATTAGCCGCCGATTGCACCATTCTCACACAAAGCCAAGCCTAGGGTTTACAGAGAGAAACACACGCAGAGGCGGCTAATAAATTTAATTATCTTTGATTTTCATACAATTGCATATAATTATTAATTTCGTCTGAAAAAAATGCTAATTTTTCAAAAACTTTAATTTATTACAAAAGACTATGATAGTGATGTGAAAATTGGCATATGCTTTGCCTCAAGTGTCTTCTGGTACTCTTCTATGGATTTAAATAGTTCAGAGAAGTTACCCTCCCCGAACCCTCCACATCCACCCTTGTGGAATTTCTTTTTCCATCCTCGTCTTTGAGCATGCACCCTACTCATTGGATTATCTCTAATAAAATGGTTGGCCTGCCCTTGACACATATCCAAACTAAGAATATACACATAATTGTATTTCTCATACGTCAACTTCCCTAATCCAAACCATTAATCATCGTTCTTAATTACAAGTGAGTAAAAAACATTTCATTTCCACCTGCCAACCTGGCAATGGTGCGGGTTCGGACAACTTTTAACTAACCTAAGTAGATATGGGAGTTTCAATCCTCCCTAGGGGTGGGCAAAAAAAACCGAAACCGCTAAAACCAACCACCACCAACCGCAAATCGCACCGGAAAACCCGAAACCGGAAAGTTAACGGTTGGTTGCGGGTTCTTGACGATCGAACCGAAAAGTTAACGGTTGGTTATCGGTTCTTGAAACGCCAAACCATCAGTTAACCAACCAAACCGAACTGTTCATCATATACATGTGGCTTCATAAGAACCACTGATCTGATATAGATGAATGACCCATGAGCACTCTTTTGTGTCGCACGGATTGCTAACATAGAACACGATGACTTATATGTAATTTTTCTTTTGTTTTGGAGAATGTAATAATATGTTTTGGCTTAAAATAGAAATATGTGTATGATTATTGGTATCTAAATTTGTACTTACATGTGATAAAGTGGGTGGTTGGTTAAAACCACTAACCAACCGGTCAGTGAACTGGTTGGTTTTACTGTAAAAAATTGATATTTGGGTTGGGTCTGGTTCCAAGAATGTCAAACCGGTAATATCGAATTGAGTTCGTAGAAGGTCCCATCGGATGGTTAACCACCCAATACCCACCCATAATCCTCCCAACCACAATGGATATTTGTTTTTGAACCTAACATTGTAAATTGATTTGACTCTGAGCAAGTTTGGGACATCTTTCTATTTGAATATGATCATTTTGTCATCTCTGCATGAGATTGATGTTCACATGTAAATGTCAGTTTCACATCAAATACTAAAAATTGAAAACTTTTTTTTATAAGCGATGTAAAATTTTCATTATTATACCGGAGGGAAGTACAATGAAAAGCATAATACAAGACTAAGGTGGCTGATTTTGAAATAAAAAAAACTGTAAAAATAACCAAATAACAAAAAACTGGCTTACAACACCAGAAACAACAAACCAAGACAAAAAAGATGCAATCAAACCAAGCAAGTCATCGGGCTTCGTTGCCATTACACAAAAAAGAACTCCAAAAGAGACTGAAAGAAAGATGTTGTAACTTCAGAAAAGAACCTTCAATAGGTTCCAAAACATTTGAATAAACCACAACATTTCTCCTCATCCAAAGAATTCAAAGAGCAATATAAGCTACACGAAGCCATTTTAGGCCGTAATTTCTAGGCCACAAATTCTCCCAACTGAGTAAAACCTATCCAGAAGTCGAAGAATGAATGAATATGACACCCCGCCCACGATATATTCTCATCTAAAATGACCAAGCAAACCTACAATGCAAGAATATATGATCTGAATCCTCAAAAACAATCTTGCAGTACTTACAAAGCATTTCAGACAAAGAGACCCGACAACCTCGACCTTCCAAGAAAACCATGAACGATATTTCTTGGTTAACAATCAACCAGACTAACATAGCGTACTTAGGAGGCCAACCTTTAATCCACAAGAAACTGGCCCAAGGAGGTGCAGGAGAGTCTGGGGCTTCTAGTAAGGAATATACAACACTTGATCTAAACTGAAGTGATTTAGACCAAACTAACGAGTCCTTAATCCCACCTCGAATAGGGACAACACTAAGAAGCTGCATGAGAAAATGAGCCTCCCTATACTCCCAAACCAAATAGTCACGCCTAAACAATAAGGTCCAAACGCCCTGAGCACAAACATCACCAACCTTCATCAACTTTGATGTACAAAAGGAATAGAGCCGAGGGAATTGGGAGCATAAAGGACGATTTACACGCCATACATCCTCCCAAAAGCGAACTCTACAACCATTACCAACCTTCCAGTGAATGCTCTGATTGCCAAACAAGCTAGAGAAACTCGAATCGGAAGCAAAATTGACAATACGAGAAAAATTAAAGGATGAATTTTCTTTATCCACAACAGTTAAATCCCAATCATCAATCTTCCTACCGAACTTCTCACAGATAAAGTGTTTCCAAAAAGAATCCGGCTCATTTGCGAAACACCAAAACCATTTGGCAAGAAGACTATCATTGACCTGTTCTAGCCGCCTTATGCCTAAGCCACCATGAGAGCGAGGCCTGCAAACTGATTTCCAAGCAACCCTGTTTAGAACTCTGCAAGCTACATTTTCAGACCAGAGAAAATATCTCTACTAGGTTTCCAACTCCAAAATCACCGCCTTAGGTGCTTTAAAGAGAGTCATATAAAAAAGTTAGAAGAGCAGTGAGAGTCGATTTAATCAATACCAAACGACCAGTCATATTCAATAACTTAGTTTTCCAAATAGCCAAAGAATTCTTAAATTCTTTACAATAGGATCCCAAGTCTTAGCTCGTCTCGGATCAGCACCCAATTGAAAACCCAAATAGCGGATTGGCAAATAGACCACGTCACAAAGGAAAATCTCCTTAATAATTTCTTCTAAAAACGAAAAATCATTAAGGAGAACAACTTTAGACTTCAAAATAATTTAGTTTGAGACCTAAAATGAGCTGATACATATCCAAGGTGTTCTTCAGGGCACGAAAATGAGTCTCCGTTCTTGAAACAAAAAGCAGAGTATCATATGCGAATTGGAGATGAGACACCAAGAAATTTTCGCGACCCACCCTAACACCACCAAAATCACCTGTAATAATACCCCGATTAAGGATCTGATGCAATCCTTCAGCTGCCAACAAAAACACAAACCATCTTACATTGAATTATAATTAGGAGTAAAGAAGATTTATCTTACATTGTTTTGGTTACTTGCTCCTCAAGCAATCTTGGAACAACAAGATTCGGCCTCCTTTTTCCAATTTGGTTCCTGTATTTTACAGTCACAGTTTTTGTAATGTTTTTTTTTCTCCTAGATGAGTGTAGTGTGATTCGTAGTTCATAGGTTGGATTGGCGCTTTTTGGTACTGCATCATAGGGGTTGTTGGTTTCTTTACACACAAGGCATTTTGCAGTGCATTTGGTCTGGTTTTGTGGAGCATCTGATCTTGTGAAGCTTATATGACAACTCCTTCCACTCATCATGCAGAGATGGTCGCCCCTTCTTTAGGCTCGAGCCTTTGTCCCTGATGTGTTCGTTTGGTGACTCGTGGCAGTCAAGTGCGAGGGGTTGAAGGTGGCTTAGTCCACAAGCAAAGATGGGCTCTTGTGTCTGGATTGGGGTTTTTATAGCCGAGCTTTCTAATAGTATGTTAGGGGCTTTTTTTTGTATAGAGAGCTTCTTTTTATGAGGTTTGTTTGGGTGTTTTGGAATTGTTGTGTATGTATTCTTGGAGAAATTTATCTTTTGGTTAGATCTTTTTTTCGAAGATCTAGTTTATATAATCAAAATCTACTAATAAAAAAAGATATTTGAAAAGTTTGAATCACCAATAAAAGTTAAAGAAAGTGTGCTGTCTTCCCCAAGCAGAATATATTAAAAAATAAATTCCAACTATTGGTCTGTGACGGAGCGCATTAGGTAATTATTGATCAATTATTTGATTGCCTTAAATGTAGCTGGCCACCATATCTAAATAATAAAATTTACCCATAAGAGAACAAAAGTTCACCAGAGTTTTAAAATCCCCCACCATACTTCTACAAGGCCAAATAATATTTCTCAATTGTGTGGGTCGTGCATTGGCTTGGGTTCAAGTGTCTTCTCATATTCCTCGTGCGATTTATACAATGCGGAGATGTTGCCTTTCCCGAACCCTCCGCATCCTCCCTTCTGATGCTCCTTTCCCTTTTCATCTCTCAGCATGCAACCTATTCTCTGAATTATCTCAAAGAATAATGTTGGCCTGCCCAAAATACATCATTGAAACCTATTATTCACATTTGTATCTAAAATTCAAGTTAGAGCATGTACAACGCTAGGGTTCGGGTTAGAGGCTCGGGTGTCAAACCAGTAAAATAGTGGTTCTTAGCCTTTCAAATTAAGTGTGTTTCACAATAGTGAGAACAAGATAAAGGCTCGAGCTAGAGTTTAGATTTTGAGTGGACAAATCTTATTTAGTTTGAATTTGATTTTATATATTAAAAAACGAAAGGATACGACCCACGAACCGTAACAACAATTCGCGAGCTGCGATCATGACCAGCTATTTAACGGTTTGTGACTACAAAACTTGTATTCCACAACGCGACCAGCAAACCGCTAATACGATCAGGACCACCACAACTCTTATATAACATATTTGTTACTAGTACGTACCTATCTCCGAGAGGTTGGGTGAAAATCTGCAGCAGTGTCCCTTCATCATCCATGTCCACCATGATCCCCAACTCTCGACAGTCCCCAATCTGCTCATCGCTCAGCACATGTCCAGCTCGGGCCTTCAAGTTGTCGTAGTACGTCGGCGGCGGAGGCGGCATGAACTTGAAACCCCCGACCCCACTTCTCTTCCTCATCTCCTTGAGAGTCCTGAATATGTCCTCACTCACCAGAGCCAAGTGTTGAACCCCAGCTCCTTGGTTGTACTCCAGATACGTCTCTATCTTGCTCTTTCTCTTCGTCCCCAACACGGGATCGAACAGCGGCAGCAACACTGTCTCGTCATTGTTAGCCAGCACCACCGAGTTGAACCCGCTCTCACTCAGCCCCAACTCCTCCGCCGTGAACTCCACGAACTCGTGAAACCCAGTGAACTTCTCAACATACGACACCGCCGGACCCAACTCCGGCACGTTCCCCACCGCGTGGTCTACCACACGGATCCCGAAGTCCATCACAAACGATGAGCTCTGCTCCACCGGTTCGAACCGGGGAAGGATCCATGAACCGGCGTTTTCGGGGTTGTTGTAGCTCACGTACCTCAGAACCACGTCCCCGTAGAGCTCCACCTCAGCCATCATGACCTTGCTGTCAAGATCAACCGGCGGCGATGAGGGCCTTGCGCCGTGTGCCACGCTGGTCTCGTATGCCACGGCGGCGTCCTCTACCTCCAGGGCGATGGCGCGGACTCCGAGGCCGTGTGCGGCGGAGAAGTTGAGGTGGGCGGAGTGGTCGAAAGTTGGTATAGAGGCGGAGCCGGGGCCTCCGGTGGCGGCGGTTGTGGGGGAGTAAGGGGCGGTGAAGATGAAGGAGAGGTCGCCGGAGCGGAGGAGGTAGGAGGCGTGGACGGAGTTTCCGGTGGAGAGGTCGGACTTGGCGACGACGGGCATGCCGAGTCCCCACGTGAAGCGGCAAGCCGTGTTGGTGGCATCGCCGCACCAAAACTCGAAGTGGTGGAACCTTCGGATCTTGAACAGGTCGGACCTCGGGTTGTTGCGCACGAACTTGAACCCCGGAGTAGGCGGGCTACCGTGAGCTGCAGACACGACATCGTTAGTTTTAGCCATTGTTTTCTTCGTATCCAATTAATAAGCTTCTTCACCTTGTGTCTATATATATATACATATATAATTTCGGTTGGGGTATCCCTTTGTCCAGAAAATCTGCTATTGTGGTAAAATTGATGGGTCCTGTCACAAAGTGTCATGCGTCACCATTTTTTTTAAAGTGGAATTCATTAATTACGGACCTACGTATAACCGGAAGCGTTTCATCTACTGTTCGTCTCTGGGTTCCCAAAGACGATTAGTGTGATGATTGTTCTCAACTATCGGGTTTAACATCCCGAGTTCGAAAATAGACTCCAACAACAAAAGAACGACAAAACGTCTAAACATTCATTCAAACAACATAATACAAACTGAATAATCTAGGTGGTAACCAAACTCTTCGAAGGGCCCTGAATGCGAAATTAGTCCCAGGCTGGGACGTTTGACGGGGGAAGATTGAGTGCGCCGGAACCTTTGGCTTGAACCACGACCAAATAACTGTAAAGGTTGTTTTGGAAGGATTACAACACGGACAATCTTTCTCATTGACGAACGGGGAAATCTGTCGACAGAACAAGTCGCCCACTCACACTGCCTAGGGCAACACCCACAACTGCCGGAGAACCGCTGAATAAGGGCGATTGAGCCCAAGCCGGCGATATCCTGACAGCGGGAACCTACTAAAAAACTAAACAACAATAACAAAAAAAAAAACCACCACAACCTTGCCGGGAATAAGCCACCGTACAACGCAGGGAGTACCAGCCGATAGGATGCACGAGGGCCACTGCAGTGGGTCTGTCCGACACGAAGGATAGGGGATTCGCGTCCAGGGAGCAGCAGATAAGCCACCACAGTTGCCAGAAAGATCATGCCGGTAGATCTCAGTAGATTGACAACCCGACCCACATATCTCAGAGGGGGGATCTCCGATTTGTGGTCGGAGAAATCGGGGTCGGTGGGTCTCTCCACTGGCCGGCGAAGCATGTGGGAAGCACCGCCGAAGGAAGGAGGAGAGAGTGTCCCACAACGGAGGATATGGCGGCGGTCCAGTAACGAGGGAGCGAGAGGTTGTAGTTGGTGGTGAGAACCTGCATCCTCGCACACAGACGTGGGCATCCTCGCACACAGACGGGGGCATCCTCGCACACAGACGTGGGCATCCTCGCACACAGACGGGGGCATCCTCGCACACAGACGTGGGCATCCTCGCATACAGACGGGGACATCTCTCACAACACGTACAGGACAGGTACGCGCCTCGGTCGAACCTCGTCCCGGACCACGAGTCATCGGGTACTGATCATGCCTTCCTTGGCCTCGATACACTTCACCGGAACTATCCCTCGGTGTAAGTCCACTCCGGCTACGCCGTCTCTTGGAACACCCAAACAGGATATAACACACAACACAAATCACTGATGGTCTCGGTATACCAACCGGACCATCTCAAAATAGCATACAGCCGATCTATCACTCACCCGGTCATATCACAACCAAGGGTTCACGAAATCAAACATGACACACTTGCCCACACACAGTCACAATATGCAACAACGAATAGATCGTAATAGACTCTTAACCACACTCAAAAACGTCACGTACTTACCATCACTTACCGTCTCCACACTCCAAGTGGTAACCCCACCGGCTTAACCGGTATCAAATCACCAACCATCCCACAATTCAACATACCGAATAAACAAGAAATAACCACACAGGTCATCAACATGCACCACTAGGTCAATTCTACTCTTTTTCATGTTCGTTATTTATTAGCCGTTCAAACAACACAAGGCACACCAGCAGGCACACTCAGCAAACAATCCTACAGGCACGACATGGCCCGAATCTACCAGCACGGCAAAACCCAAGACATGAATAAAAAATATTCACAGTTCATACGTCTACACTAGTTGTTTGAATCCTACATGCCATGATATGATATTTCCGATTTTTATTATTAACCCTAATCATGCATACTAGTAATTTTCCGTAATTAAAGCGGTATCCGCTACTTTCCTACCTCAAGACGAACCGACTGTTACGTCTCCTAGCTGCTGACGTCCTGGCTCGCTACCTCCGGTCTTTTCATCGATCGAAGCCGGACTCTAAAACAAAACGAAAGCCAAACTCAAAAACGGTTCCAAGTCGAATTAAACTCTACGACGGTTTTGATTTAAGTTCAACAATTGCCTTTTAACTCGAGCGGGCTAAGAGCGGGGTTACGACGAATCGGGTTCGAGCACCCGCGCACCGAACTCAGGACCCGGTGCACGTTTTCCGAGGCACCCGTTTCAGCGTTCCACTTTTATCCCGTTCAAGGTCCGATTTAACGTCCAGCTTATTCGTTAGGGTTTCCAAAACCGAATCCAGGTTCGTTCCAGTTTCCAAAACAGATCCTTTTTAAATAAATATGATTTTCCCCGTTTTTAATTTAATTTCAAATTTAACGATTAAATTCCTTAAACCTTCGGTTTCAAATTCGTCTTCATCACCCCAGATCCAAAATATTTTCCATTCAACAATAACCAGATCCGAGAAGAAGTTCAGACAGAAAACAAAAGGGAGAAGTAGATCGGGAAAAGGAAGTCGGCCACCGGCAAAGACATCGTCGGCGACCAAACCCCCGTGGGTGAGATTCTCACCGTGGGGAAAGGATGACGGCGGCGGCGGCGGCGGCGGGAGCAGTGAAGCACAGCGGTGGCTCCGCCTCAGATCCAGACGAGACCGACGAGGGTCTCAGATCTGCGAGTTCACCGGCGAGCTTGGGCGAGGGAGAGGGCGGCGGGACGAGGAGAGGAAGAGGGGCGGTGGCGGCGGCGACGCGTGATTCTGAAGCGGTGCAAGGACGGCGAGGGGTTCGGTAAGAGAGAAGGAAGGTCAGAGAGGGATGACGACGGCGAGAACTCAGGATGGAGAAGGAGAGAGAGTCGGGACTGAGAGGTTCGGCGAGGGAGAAGGACGACCGCGTACGATGGGGGGAGAGAAGAAGGTCGGCCGAGTGCGAGGAAGAAGCAAATTAGGGGTCAGAACCCTAATTCGTGCGTTATATAGCACGGGCCCGTCACCATTTGGGCCTTTGACACAGACTGGGCCGCATGGCCCAAGCGAGAAGGGAGAGCTGGTCGGGCCTGCTCGGGCCAGATCTGGCCGGATCCTTTGATACCCCTCTTTTTTTTCTTTTTTTTTAACACGAATTAAGATTTAAAATGAAATTCAACTTCGACGTTCCGATCGAATAAAAAGAAAGACTTAAAACTTTTTACCGAGGCGGTCTTCACAGGGAGGCTCACCCGCTTTGATGTGACGAGGACATCCTCCCACGGAGATGCCACTTTCTGTTCTGACTGACCCGCTCCAACAACAACGGGTTCAATCGAAACAGGCGACGAGTTCACCACCTGTTGAGGGTATGGACCTCCAGCCGTTAGCATCTGATGTGTGGGATGGTCTTGAACAGCAAGCCAACCTGATCCTACTCCCAGCTCCACACGCCCAAAAGAAGGCCTGCCTGAACCTTGTTCAGGCCCAACAGCTTGACCGGCCTTACACTCAGCAACGTGACCCGTAACCAACTTCACGCCACCATCGCAGGATTCAAAAGACGAGATTATAGGAGATGATATCGCAACAATGGAATCACACTTGACAGGATCGCTAATCTCCGGAATATTAGCGTCCATTTGAATCACCATTTGAATCTCACCATCGGCGACCATGGGAGATGCCGGCCCAACACCGCCGACGGAAACCTGCTCCGACGAGTCGCCGGGCCGAACTCCCCATTCATCCTCTACATCGTCCATCTCTGAAACGAGTTTAACCGAACCTCGAATACTCTATCTCTGTAACCCAGAAACAGAGACACAAAGCTGATTCAAAGCCGGCCGACGAGTATCAGGGTCGTCCCGGCGATGCCAAGCTGTGGCTACGAATAAAATGTACCTGTCTATCTTAAATCCGGTCAAGACCTCGATCGCCTTCATTGCAGCATCCTTTGAATCGAAACGAACAAAACCGAAATACCGATTGCTTCGACTCGATCGTTTGGGAACGTTAATTGATACAATCGTACCAAAAGGACTGAACACATTACGAGTCCAATCTTCTGATGATTCGAACGACAAGCCAGTCACAAAAACCTCGTCTTCTTGTTCAATGAACCTGCCGGTCTTCACTGTCCGATGCCGACGGCCCAACTTTGATGCTATATCCGAGCCCCTCATTGACACTATACCATGTCCTATCGCACCAGTATCATCTTCGACAGTAACTGCTGCACTATTATCTACTGCAGTAGAACTTGCTGCACCATTAACAGCTGCAACAATAGATGAACCTGTTGCAATAGAACCTGTGGCAACATTAGAACCGGGAGATGCTCGCCTCCTTTTCCGTTTGATACGACGAACAGGGAGACGATCCGAAACGGGAACTGGGTCGCCTTCACGCTTCGTATCCTCTTTCAACCCCTTTCGGATTTTACGCTTTGATGTCCCGGAAGCAACAAGACCTTCCGAAATTGTGAGCACGTGATTCAATGCCATCACGACGGATCCCAAAGCCACGGTCACCTCCGCCAATAACCCATTGACAGATTTGGATCTCCGGCGAAGCCGAGGCGTGGAGAGAGAAGAGATAGGAACCATTCACCAAAGCTTTCGTCCCTTAATCGAGATCATACCTTGATCGGCTGAAAAATCAATTTCCCCTGTAAATATAAAACCCCTCTTTGTTACAGGTATGTTGATATGAGCTGTTATCTTTAAAAATACGAAAAACATCTACTGACAATATTATTCAAATGTATGAGCTTGTGTATGTGATGTGAGCGAATACGATGAGAGAAAAATAAAATTCCAAAAAAGTTTCTCGTTTTATTTCAAGAGGTATTTTGTTTTCACTCCAAGTTGTGAATCTTTTCTCATTAAAACGAAACAAGAAATTGTGTAATAAGTATTAGCGTTTAAAGTCCTTATATATTTCTTTATTGGCTATTTAGTCCTCCCCTTTAGTAAAACCTAAACATCATTGTATTGCCGTCATAATTACATTGAATCAGTAGTTTCTTCTCTCTCTAATTCTAACATGGTATCAGAGTATGATTATGAACCTTAAAAGAAGGTTGAATCGCAGTACTGTGTATCACGAGACTGTTCATCACGCATTGTTTATCGCGTACTGTACATTGTTCTGTCACGATTTCGCCGTCGTCGTTCGGGTGTGGCTTCCACCTGTTCGCGTTTCTCTGGTATGCAATCTGGTGCTTCGATTTCTATGATTGCGATTTGGCCTAGGGGTTGTGGAATTTGGTGCTTTTGTTAGATTGGCCAATTTGTTGCTTGCATTTGGTTTGCTTGATACTCGTTCGTTATGACTAGTCGAAAAGATGATTCGCTTCAGTCAATTAGCGCACAGTTAGATGGAAAGAACTACATGTATTGGAGTTATGTGATGAAGAATTTTTTGAAAGGAAAATCAATGTGGGGGTATAATTCGGGTACTAAATTGCCGCCCACTGACAAATCAGCGGATTCTTATGACGGGCAACTGGAGACTTGGGAAGCTGACAATTCTAAAATCATCACATGGTCAAACAATTCTGTGACTCATTCGATAGGCGTTCAATTGGCTAAATTTGAAACAACAAAGCTTATTTGGGAGCATCTTGAGAGAGTGTTTACTCAGTCTAATTTCGCTCGACGCTATCAATTGGAGACTGACATTCGGGCTCTCAAGAAAGATGATTCGTCGGTCCAAGAATTCTACTATGCTATGTCCGCTTTATGGGATCAGTTGGCTCAGATCGAACCCGCCAATTTACGCTCAGTGGAGCCATACATCCAATTCAGAGAGGAACAACGTCTCGTTCAGTTTTTAATGGCACTTCGAGATGACTTTGAGGCTTTACGCGGGTCCATTTTACACCTGAATCCCTTGCCTTCGGTTGACTTGGTTGTGAATGAATTGATGGCAGAAGAGATTTGGCTCAAGACTCGCACTGATAAAGAGATTTCTTCAACGACCGTTCCATCTGTTTTTGCTGCTTCCCCTCAGAGTTCATCTAGTAACCATCCGAGTCGCTCCAATGCTCGTGTTGCCATAGATGAGTGTGCATTTTGTAAGCAAAAAGGGCACTAGAAGGGATAATGTCTTTTATTGGTCAATAAAGGAAAACAGTCGCATCGACGCTCGTCACCGGTCTCTCAGAAGCCTCCATGGAAAGCTACTAATCAAGCTTTTCAAACGAGTAGTGTTGAAGTGTCTACATCAGATCCATCGTTGATTGAGCAGTTCCAAAAGTTTCTCGCCTTGCAACCCCAAGCCTTATCCGCTGCTTCTCATGTCGGTTTGTCCTCTCTCCAAAAAACTGGTCCTTCAGGTATATCTTCCGCTACTTGGGTTCTTGACTCTGGTGCTACTGATCATATGTCTCCTGAGAAATCATTTTTTTCTTCGTTGTCTCCAAACTCCCCCGTATCTATAGCAACGACTAATGGTAATCATATGCCCTTGGTCGGTGTTGGTCCTATCTGTACACCCCACCTAAACCATCCTCATGCTTACTATATTCCGAGTCTTACTATAAATCTTGCTTCCGTTGGTAAATTGTGCGATTTGGACTATTTTGTCACCTTCACTAAATCTCATTGTTTTGTACAGGATCCATATGCTCAGAAGCTGATTGGGACAGGCCATAGGGAAGGAGGCCTATATGTGGTGGATGAATTAAAAGTGCCAGAGAGTGTTGCTGCTTCTAGTGTCGATTTGTCATCTTTTCGGTTGAGTCGTTCGTCTTCTGATTTTTACTTATGGCATTCTTGTTTGGGTCATGTGTCCGAATCTCGTTTAAATTTTTTAGTTTCTACGGGTGTTTTGGGTAATTTGAAAACTCATGATGTGTCTGATTGTTGTGGTTGTAAACTTGCTAAATTTTCTGCATTGCCATTTCCTAAAAGTTTATCTCAATCAACAGCACCTTTTGATCTCATTCACTCTGATGTCGGGGGACCCTCCCCTTTGCCCACGAAAGGGGGCTCTCGTTATTATGTATCTTTTGTTGATGACTACACTCGTTACACTTGGGTTTATCTTATGAAACGTCGTTCTGATTTTCTGAATATATTTGATACGTTTCGAGCTCTTGTCAAAACCCAATATTCGTCTGTCATAAAATGTTTTCGTTGTGATTTAGGTGGGGAATACACATCTCATGATTTTTCCGGGTTACTTAACTCTGATGGAACTGTTCATCAGAGTTCATGTACTGATACCCCTCAACAAAATGGTGTAGCAGAACGAAAACATCGTCATATCGTTGAAACTGCTCGATCCCTTTTATTATCATCTCAGGTTCCAGGTGTGTTTTGGGGAGAAGCTGTTCTGACCTCCGTTTATCTGATCAATAGAATTCCTACTTCACATAACTCAGGTTTGTCACCTTTCGAAAAGATTCATGGTCAGTCTCCTGATTATTCTGCATTGCGGGTCTTTGGGTCAGCTTGTTTTGTGCTACGTCCTAGTGTTGAGCGTAGTAAATTGACTTCTCGATCTGTGTTGTGTGTTTTCTTGGGGTATGGGGTTGGTCAAAAAGGATATCGTTTCTTTGATCCCGTTGGTCAAAAATTGTATGTCTCTCGTCATGTATTCTTCCTTGAACATATTCCATATTTTTCGGTTCCAGAAAATTCCCATGATATGACAAAATCAAATCTAGTCAGTATTGATCCTTTTGATATTGATGAAGATTATCTCGAGCCTCATGTTTCTCCGTGTGATGAGGCAACTAACTCAGGTACTATTGTTCCCGCCACATCTTCGCCTCCTCAACCCGTGGTCTCGCAATCAGCTCCAGAAAATGTGGATCCTCTACCTCTCACATCAAGTAGGGTCCGTAAGTCCACTAAACTCCCAGACTCTAGTTCCTTTGTGTCTTTCCTAACATCTATTCATCGTATCTCTGAGCCCTCGTCCTATCGAGAAGCTGTTCTTGACCCTCTTTGGCAGAATGCTATGGATGAGGAACTTCTGGCACTGCGTCAAACACGTACTTGGGATCTGGTTTTGTTACCACCGGGAAAACGCACCATTGGTTCCCGATGGGTTTACAAGATCAAAACTAAGTCCGATGGATCTGTTGAAAGATACAAATCTCGACTCGTTGCTAGGGGGTTTTCTCAGCAATATGGCATGGATTATGAAGAGACATTTGCTCCGGTTGCCAAAATGACTACAATTAGAACTCTCATCGCTGTTGCTTCTATTCGTGGGTGGAAAATATCTCAGATGGACGTGAAAAATGCGTTTCTCAACGGTGATCTCCACGAAGAAGTTTATATGGATCCGCCTCCCGGTGTCACTCACAAGGTTGGTGAAGTTTGCAAGCTTCGGAAAGCCCTCTACGGTCTCAAACAAGCCCCTCGTGCTTGGTTTGAGAAGTTCTCTACTGTGATCACATCGCTTGGCTTCTCTCGCAGTCACCATGATTATGCTTTATTCGTTAAGTGCACCTGAAAAGGTCGTATTCTTCTATCTTTGTATGTTGATGATATGATTATTACTGGGGATGATGTCGATGAGATTGAATGTCTCAAGATTAAGTTAGCTCGCTGCTTTGCTATGAAGGATTTGGGTATGCTACGGTACTTTCTAGGAATTGAGGTTGCTTCATCTCCGAAAGGATATATCTTATCTCAGTCAAAGTATATTGCTGATATGTTAGAGCGTGCCCAGCTTACCGACAACAAAGTGGTGGATACTCCTATTGAAACCAACGCTCGATATGCTTTGACTGATGGGGTAGCTCTACCGGATCCTGCTTTATATCGTACCATTGTTGGTAGTTTGGTTTACCTTACTATTACGCGTCCCGATATTCCTCATGCCGTTCATGTGGTTAGTCAGTTTGTTGTGGCTCATACTACAGTTCATTGGGGTGATGTTCTTCGTATTCTTCGGTTTCTTATAGGAACTCAATTTCGAAGCCTACTTCTATCGTCGAGCTCTTCATTGGATCTTCGTGCATACACTGATGCTGATTGGGCTGGCGATCCCACTGATCGCAAGTCAACCATGGGGTTCTGTATCTTCCTAGGCGATTCTCTTATATCGTGGAAGAGCAAGAAACAAGATGTTATCTCTCGGTCGTCCACGGAAGCGGAGTATCGAGCCATGGCATCTACGACATGTGAGATTGTTTTGTTGCGATGGTTACTTGCAGATATGGGTGTTAGCTCTCCTCAGGCCACTCCGTTGTTTTGCGACAATAAGAATGTCATTCAGATTGCTAGGATTGCGGTGTTTCACGAGTGTACGAAGCACATTGAGATTGATTGTCATGTTGTCAGACATCACTTTCAATGTAATCACATCACATTGCCTTTCGTTTCTTCATCGGTTCAAATTGCCGATCTCTTCACCAAGGCGCTTTCATCTCCTCGTTTTCGTTTTTTAGTTAGCAAACTCTCAATGCTTGTCGCTGTAGCATCGTGAGTTTGAGAGGGGGTATTAGCATTTAAAGTCCTTATATATTTCCTTATTTTCTATTTAGTCCTCCCCTTTAGTATAACCTAACCATCATTGTATTGCCGTCATAATTACATTGAATCAGTAGTTTCTTCTCTCTCCAATTCTAACAATAAGCATCTCGTTCTTCAGAGACAAAAAATACCAACAACACCAAAATAAATAGACTTAATAAGGTGATTGGTAAAATATATCATCCAACTAACACCACTATAAAAAGAAGCTTTCGTGACCACATTATATGTTCGCAAAAGAATTCTATAAAGTTGCACCAGACGTATTTAGGTCTTGTGTAACGATATTGGCTATTTGTCGCCCTACGGTCGTGAGATTCACTCTTCTGCGACCTTGTACAAAAACATCATTGTGGATGGTTTTTAAAACGACAATAAAGTACAGGCGCTCATGTCACTTACTACAATGGCTATACTTTATCTTATGAGACCATATGCATATGGTCGTAAAAGCTTACTACGGAACTTCTACAATCATTAATATGCGGTCGCAGAAGTACAACCAATAAGCTTCTGTGGCTACATTTATATGGTCGCACACGTTCATCAGTTAGCTTCTGCTACCTTATGCATATGCTCGCATAAGTTCAGCAGTAAGCTTCTGTGGCGTTGTGCTTGATAGACGGTGGGATTTCCTTTTTTGCTTGCATGTTCAGGTCTTCATGGTTGCGATTCTAGGAGAAAAAGATGATTTTGTTAGCATTTGTGAAGATGAGGCGTTGTTGGTGCTTAGGCTTCGTTTCATGGGGAATGGAGCAGTTTCGCCTTCGTCGTGTTTGCTTTGTTCAGTTAGAGCATCTCCAATGGTAATAGCATTCGCACTGGTTTGGATCAGTGGTAGGAGCACATTTTTAGTTTCTATCTCCTTCAAACCACTACCTCTCCAATAAGAAACAACTTGTTTGGAGTGATTGTTTGCAAACTTCATATTTTCAAAACCACTCCAAATAAAACTACTATCTATAAGAGAAGAGGTGTGCGTTTTTGGTTTGGGGTCAAATTGTATTTATAGGAAAAAATTTGTTTTTTCAATATGCGTTGCCACACGTCGGCGTATCATTGGCCCACCGACTAGCTGTTGGGTAATAGCCAGCTAAGCAGGTCGTTGCAGCATGTTGAGGCGACCACCTACGACGGAACCTCAATCAACGGCTCCTAGAACGGCTAGCCGGCGTAGCACGCCCTTGCAGCGCCTGCGACGGCACACCTACAACGGGTCTGCGCCGACCGTTGGAAGTGCTCTTAATTATCTTTGTTTTTCTAGTGTCGCAAAAAAAAATTGTTTTTACTGTCGTTGTTCTACAAGACTATCTCGTTTCGAGTTTTCGATCTGTTGCTACAGTGTACTTACCTCTCTTAACTACTATGCTGAATAATACAACCGCTTTTACAAAAACATACTTGAGTAGTCCGTCATCTCAAAAACTTTTTGTAGGAAAAATTTGTATTTATTGGCTGAATAATATGAAAAAATTAACAAACATATCTTGTGTTAAACAATAATATATATTATGTCTATATTAGAAATAATGACCTCGTTTTAATATCCTTCTTTAGTCCCAAAAGTAGTCGGGTCGGCCTTGATAGTGATGGATAACAAGAGATTTTGACAACAAGGACAACGAGGTAGGACAGTGAGGTCAATAAGATTGGAAAAGGACGTGAGGATATTTGGCAAGGATTATCAAAAAACCAGGCCGAGTACATCGGTATATGAAATTTCTCGTGGCACCGACATGATTTCATATCTAGTACTAATAGTTTGGAAACCGAACAACCAAATTAGCCAGTCATTTCCAGAATATTCCTTATCAATCTTACTTCGATGGACTAGACCAAAATTACTATCGATTAAAGTTGTTGGTAGCTTAATGACAATGTTATATCCAACTGTTAAAAGAGAAAATGGAATGTGATTTTTTTAAACGGGAGGACATAGATGTTTATTCAATATAATTTCTCCAACGTGTAGTAGATTATTCAAGGTAAAGGACTCTAGGTTTCAGATTATAATTCAGGACTCCCGTAGTTGATTCGGCACTTTTGAACATGTAGAAATAATCTACTTTTCCTTGTAAATATCCTAACCCCCCTCATCTTTCGTTTCAAATCCTAACCTCAACTTTCGTTTTTTTTTTTCAAAACCTATCTTTTAATGTTCGAATTAACGGAACAGTTAATTTGCTAGTCACGTACACACTTAAGTGACCCCATATTTCGAATTTATTCCCATTTTGTTTCCTTAAAACTACTACTTAAGTGTAAGATTGTGAATGTGAATGGATTTAGGAGGGTATCAATGAGAAAGGGTCAAGGGTAAAAATGGGAATAAATTCGAAATATGGGGTCACTTAAGTGTGCACGTGACCAGGAAATTAACTGTTCCGTTAATTCGAACAGTAAATGATAGGTTTTGAAAAAAAAACGAAAGTTGAGGTTAGGATTTGAAACGAAAGGTGAGAGGGGGTTAGGATATGAATTTGACGTAAAGTTCAGGGTTAGGAATGATAATTATCCCAAAAAGAAATAAACACATAAACCCAATAACAAGCGCACAAGATAACGAATAAGCGATGCAAGTTCTTATGAGGCCCATAACTTTTTTGGTGAGGCGTTCTGCGATTGTCGACCTTTAGTCTTGATTCGCCGAGATAATCCGACCTATGATGTCGTGGATTTTTTTTTATCAGCAAAGCATATATTTAAAACTGATTCTTTGAAGAGAAGAAACGGGATGAAAAAAGTGCAGGAGCCCCATACAAGGGGATTACAAGAACAAAACAGAGCAAACACTACAAACGCCCTCAACCAACAACAAACTGAAACAGGGCAGCCAGAAGAAATACAAGAATAGGTATAATACCTTAATTTTATTACCATAAAGCCCAGAATTTTGAAAACAAGGGTCTAAGGACCGAAATTTTCCTAACGTTAAGCTCCAAATGAGAGAAAACTTTCGGCTGCCTAATCCACCCAACTGCAGCCCTATAATCCCTAACCTTACTGTGAAATTTAACTTCCATCTCACTTCTATCGGCGGCCAACACTGCTACGACTGAGATATGCCTGAAACAAGCAACTACAGCCCTATAATCCACCTAACTGCAGCCCTCTAATCCCTAACCTTACTGGGAAATTTAACTTCCATCTCACTACTATCGGAGGCCAACACATCTACGGCTGAGATATGCTGAAACAATCAGACCCTAATCAGAGACTTCTAGGGCGTGCAGCAAGCCCTAAGTCCTCGCCGGAAAACAACAAGCCGACAAGCTCAAATCCGAAATGATTTAAGAAGAAAGAAGCCAACTGAAAAAGGGGAGCAAGAGTCGGGCCGGAAGCCAAAAACCCAACAAATAAGAAAAGTAGAGAGTACTTGTAGGACCATCGACCCTAGACCCGGAGTCGTACCCTCTGCTCCAAGTGCTCCGACCAACACCGAGAGACACCACACATAGTAGATCTGGTATTTCTACCTTGTACTGACCAGGATGAAGGGCTGAACGAACTGGACTCCACTACCACACGGACGAACAACGCAAACGGGAGTAGGATCTGTAGGCGAAGGCGGCTGAGCACGGAGGCTAAGATCTAGACCCGTGAGGGTCCAGATCCGAAGACGTCGCCGCTGCGATGAAACGAATAACCCACCAAATAGGGGAGCCAGACTGAACCCGCAAGGATCCACGTCGAGAAGGTCGAAGAAGCCCGTCCCACGCCAGATCTGGAGAGGCTCGACTGTCGGCGAGAAAGTCGTTGACCGAGGACTGTCCGAGGGGGCTAAAGGGGGCCAGAGCAGAGAGGAAGAAGGGGAGAGGGGTCGTGGATTGATACACTCTCTTACCGTCCCGCCTTCTAGATCCTAAACCCACCGACCGGATAGATCCATATCCTTCTTCATTCGTTTCCTTCTGGTGGCCGCCGCATGGAAGAAGATGGCGACAATGAGAGACAATATTTGTACCTAAGGTTCACCAAAAAAGGGAGAGCATCTGATGGACGGATGGGAAGAATCTGTACTTGAATGGATGGTGGCCCGAGGGAGATGGGTTAGTAGAGGAAGCGACAATGTTCGACAAAGAGGCTATGGCAACGGCGACAACGAAGGAAACCATGACGGGAAGACGATGATAACGATAGAGGGAGAAACCCTAATCTCTTAGACTCACTCTTTAATGGAATGTGAATTAATGTATTGGATTGTATCATATCGTAAACGATAATCTAATAATAAATCATGTCATTTGCATGATGATAAATCCCAACAATGTTTATATATAATATCACACCTCCAAAGCATCGATCATGAAAATAAACCAATTGAAAATACAAAGAACAAGTTCATATATTTTATAGTATCATTAAGTTTGTTAAATCCCGGGTATAGGATTGTTAGACCCGTACTTGTTTCGTTTACGGTACTTACTTTGCAAGGTCGCTTGCGCTAGGGACCTCATATGAGGTTGCCTTTGTTTGTAAGTTTCCGTCGTTGAGGGGTTTCCCCTTTGCCTAGTCTTTTCTAAGACTTGGTATATAACAAAAACTAGCCGATCAAAAAAAAATGTGGAACTCAATAATTTATTTAAGAATTTATTTCAGTATATATCGTCGATAATTAATAAATATAGAGAAATAATCAATGATACTATAAAATATATGACTTTTAAATAATCAAATATACTAATAATTTAAATTACGACTCAAATATAAATATTAAAATCTAATCCGAATATAATTGTATTATTTTCTTATTCATACATTAAAAACGTTTAATGATATCTGGATCGACATTGTTGGATTCGAAAACTTCGACCAATTCTTTGACAAGACAATAGTGCCTCAAGGTCTTGATGTCATAGCCTATTCAAGATCAAACTACTCCGTCGAGGCTTGAGAGCTAGACTTTCTTGACGGAGAATCATCCAAATGTAATTCTTCTAAGACCTTGGATCTTGCCTACCGAAAAAAAGAGTTCCCAAGGAACACACTATTAGTTTATGTCCTCTCGATAAAAGAGTTCCCAAGGAACCTCTTCCTCCAACACCTCCCATCAAATTTGGACATCTTCCACACACATCCTATGTTCAAGCGGGAGAGCGGAAAGCAGCTCCTATATAGTTTTTTTATATCGAAAATAGAGATATTATAACTTTAAAATGTTTCCAAAACTGTCAACAATTGAGTACAGAAATGAAACTACAATGGAATTGAAAAAACAAGAACTGAATATTAAATTTGCTCTTGGACACAGAGGTTGATTGAATAGGAGAACTACGGTAACATCAGTGGACACCGATAAAACATAAGCTAACCAAAGGGGCACTGATCGAGCAGATCTAGTGTGAATCTCTATAAAGGTGGACCGATAACTCCCCCAGGATGTCAGCGTGCGTCGTCCTCCCTTGACTGATACTGGTAGGGGTTCTAAACGCGGGAGTGCTGACCCTGAACTGGCAGGGAAGAACCTTGTCGGATTTTGGTGGAACCGTTGCCACCTTACATCCAGAGAGGCGGTACAGCCGACCAACCCTCCGTGGACCCCTAAGGACTCATTCTTGGAGGCGAGGGTGCTTATAGCCCCCCGCCGTTACATGTGACGCTCCATCTGATCCGGTAGAGCCCTCCGACTCCTCCGGTTCCACTTCTCTTTCCAACGTCCTCTTCCAAAAAACCGTTGTGGTAGGTTCCCTGGGAATCCAGGCCTCGGGATCAACCTCCAACTGGTCTCCAATCCAGTTTTCCTGCATCATCCTCTCCCCTTTATATCGGTTGGTATTACGATGAGGGGTTATTGGCGCAAATTCTCGTACTGCCACCCCCGACGATCCGCACACATAGGCCCAATTCGCCCCCATAATGGCTTTCCCATGTTTTTCCTTTTCCAGGGTCGACCTCGGGTCCGCTGGAGATCTCAGAGATGGCCCCCTTGTTCCGCCATTCACCGGGAAAGCCAGGAATAAATGTCCCGCACAACTACAGCCAAAACAATAATTTGACAGGTGTTCATACGACACATGGAGTAGGATGCGTACCTGGAATTCCGTGGGTCGGAACCAAAGTTGGCTCTGAAGCGGTACTCGTATGTCCATCTGAACCCTGATGCGCATGAAATCTCCCCAACAGAGGCCTTCTGCGTCCACATCTATCGCCTGGCAGACTCCTAGAGCATTTCCCAGTCTGAAGCCCACCTCCCTGTTCCAAGCTCCCACCGGAAGGTTGGACACCCAAGCCCACACCGCAAACTGGGTAAACATTAGGTCTGCCGGTCTCATGTGTGTCCTCAGGTCCATGAATAGCACCAATGAGTCCCAGAAGGCCCTAAGGCTCCCCCATCAGCACCCTCGCTCTCTCTCGGGCCATTCGAAAGAAAAAGGCCACTAGTCCATCATCGAGCGGCCTTGCTTCCACCTTCATGGCCCACAGATGCTCCATCCTAGCCACCATGGATTTCCAATTGAACTTCCCGGTCGTTAGCACTTTGATTGCAAGTGCATACTAGAAATTTGGTCCCCGACCCGTCAATTCCATCGGAGGGACTATAACTTCACTGATTCGGATCGATCCCATCCTAGATCCCAGATCCCCCATGGTCCCTCCATGAACTGGTTCCGGACCCGAATAGGCCTGCTGACCCGTTCCATATCCCGACTCGTTGATTGAAGCCCCTTGGAATAACAACCGGGCCGGAGCCCCGACCCACGACCCCTTCCCTTGGGCCCGGGCCCCCGATACGACCCGACCCATTGTCCTCTGGCCCAGCCTTACCCATCCTGTCTGCTCTCCTCGGGCCCGTGCCAACCCTTGGATTCCCGACAGGGCCCGCTCCCCAGGCCTGACGCGTATCTGCTATCAGGCCCAGCTCCCCCCTCGGCTCCATGGAATCCCTAAGGGGTTCCTTACCCTTCCTTTGGTGCCACGTCACCGCCCCCGGCTTCTCCCGCGACGTCGTGGTCGTGTCCGACGAGATGGCCACCGGCGCCTCTACCCCACCAATCACCAGCAACTTCTCGACCCCCGCTCCACCTTCCTTCTGCACCTCAAACTCCGCAGTCCATCGGAACGTCGAACCGTTTTCCTCTTTGCCTTGTGTCGCCCAAGTAAGCTTGCGACCCGCCCGTGGTCTCGGCCCTAACGTCGTAGTGCGGCGTAGGATGCCCTGTGCCATGGCATAAGACCATCGCCCCGCGCCTCCTCCACCTCGTTCTCCATCCTCCGTCCTAGTTGTAGATAACGTTAGGCTTGCCGCTTCAATTCCGGCACCACCCACACGAGGTGTCAACGGAGCCGGTTCCTTGAAGGACTCATCCTAAGACGAGACGACCCTCGTCGGTGAGCCACCTCCGCTATGGACCTCCTCTCGAATTACGGGTTGCTTGGTTCCTGTAGAAGCTTTACATCACCGTTTGACATCCCCATCATTTACAATGCCATCGTAGCTGCCTTGCAGGGAGAAAATCGCAAAACTCACATAAACCCTAGGGTTAGGGTTTTGGGAGCTGCGTCTTAGCTCCTGTATAGTTAGTTTCCTTAGTAAAGAAAAAAGGCTTTGACAAATAAAATGCTTCAGAAAATGTATTTTCTATGGACACGTGTTTTCCCTAGTGCAAAACATTTGAGGACAATATTACATTTTTGGTCTCTCTTCTCTTTTAACTCTAATACAAAAATGCAAGGAAAACAAATCAATGCTAAGGAAGGAAAACAAATCTATTTCTTTCTTATTATTCTTACCGTTTTATGTGGTGAATTTAAGTTAGGTGGTCCGGAGATGGAAACAAATCAATCAAGTGAATCAAAATATAGTGTGGGGCCGATTTAAATGGTTTCCTAAAGCTTAAATTTGATATAAATAACAAGACCAAGCCACTGTTTTATTAGATCAATTCAAATCAGCGATCCTACCATCCAACAATGTCTTCCACAAACAGATGTGTTTGCTTATGTTTGGGAGTGATGTTCATCTTTGGAGCTTTGACTTGTCAAGTTCAAGAGGACGATATGAATAAGAAGTTTGAGGAGTGGATGTTAAGCTACGCCCGTGTTTACGCTACCTCTGGAGAGAAGGAGAAGCGTTTCCAGATATTCAAAGACAATGTGGTCTATATCGAATCTTTCAACAGCCAGAACAAGTCATATAAGCTTGGCATCAACCAATTTGCCGATCTCACCGACGAAGAGTTCAAGGCAACGTTTTTAACCGGGACCCAAAAGGGTCCCGCAAGATGGGAAGAAGTAGCTCCTTTCTGATACGAAAATGTCACAGTAGTGCCCGATTCCATCGATTGGAGAACAAAAGGAGCTGTAACACACGTCAAAAATCAAGGACGATGGGGTAAGTATCTCAACCTTATACTTGTACTTGTCCTTGTTGGAGGATTTTTCTAACTTTTTCATTGTTTTAAAAATCGTAATATAACTGGAGCCTTTTTGTAATAGTTGGTATCAATCCTGCTTCTTCTTGAATTAGTGAATTCTGATTCCTTTATTTTGAAATCGTTCTTATTAATAAATTTCCGAGTTTATAAAAAAATCACAATACAGGAACTTGCTGGGACTTTACCGCTGTTGCATCCACGGAAGGACTTAAAAAGATAACTACAGGCAAGCTCGTGTCCTTATCGGAGCAGGAGCTTATCGACTGTGTTTCACCCTCTTACATACACGATGTTTACATGTTCATCAAATCCAACAGACTCAGTTCTGAGGCCGACTACCCATACATGGGTAGTCAAGAAACTTGCAACCCAAACAAGTCCTCTGTAGCAAGGATCACAGGTTACGAGTTCGTTCCACAAAACAACGAGCTTGCACTACTGCATGATGTGGCAAACCAGCCTGTTGCAGTAGCAATTGACGGAAGCGGCTTTCAGTTTTATACGAGTGGTGTGTTACATGCAAACTGCGGAACCAATCTAAACCATACAGTTACGGCCGTTGGGTATGGAACAAGTCCTGATGGGACAAAGTATTGGATCATGAAGAACTCGTGGGGCACAAAATGGGGTATGGAAGGTTACGCGCTCATGAAAAGAGATGACTCCGAACTAGAAGGTCAATGCGGTCTTGCAATGGCCGCTAGTTACCCAATAAACGGAGAAATGAAGCCCCCAAGAAATACAACTGGCGACCCAACAAGTGGCGGTATGAAAGGGAATCCAACATTTATTTTATTTACACTTTTCATTACCTATTTCTTGTTTGAGGAACCGTGTCATTATAAAGGTAGTTTCATAATGAAACAAAGGATTTAATACTTTTGGTGTCTTTACTTTCAGTTCAATATCATTCTCCTCAAGTCATTTCAAACATTTCCCCTCATCTATGATAAACATTCTAAATTCTATCGATCATAATTCCTAACATAAACTTCTTAAAAGAATTGTACATGATCGAGCCACGCAAATGGCAATAGTAGCATTCAAATGAACATATATTTATAGTACGTAATCAGCCATACACTCCCCATCTTTCAAGTTCTCATAGTATGTTGGCGATGGAGGCGGCATTTTTTATGTTCTCGTCAAAGCTCGAACATTGTCCTCAGTCACCCACTTAGCAGCGGTGCGACAGTGATTAACTAGTTCTTTCAGTTGCATGGTTCCAAAAACTCAACAAGTTCTTGTCAATATAATTATCTAACATATATATCAACTTAACTAAAATTTCAATCTGATGTTCGAAAGTTCAATTATATAACATATACAAGTATTTTGCTACATACATCTGTTTTCAAGTTTGGATTTGATAGACATGAAGTGAAAGATAAATAGTTCATTAGATAATTAGGAGTTTGGAGAACGATATTCAAACTTGCGTCCATAAGATATCATACCATAACATAGGATTGACTCGACTAAAAATTTAAACTTATGATTGAAGATTCCATTATGATGTAATTTTTTGTTCAAAACATGTTATTTATATCGGGCCGGGTTTTCACAGTTAAAAGATCAACCTTATTAGTTAAGCGTGACCCCAACCTTTATACGTAACGCTTTATTCTTATATTTTCTTGATGTGAGTTCAATTTCAGTTCCTCTCCTCACGTGCATGACTGGAATCTACACATGGGTCATAGAAGGTCTGGACATCTGCATATGGTGGAGGTGACAAACATGCCTGTTTGTTCGTTTATTTTTCATTGGTACTTCTTTGTTTGCTTGAAGGTAGAGAAATCAGGATGTTTTTAGACCTTTGTTCACCCGTTTTATCGGGTTCTGGTTTGAGGTGCTTGTCGGGCATGCTTTTCGTTTGTACGAGGGTTTCTTCCCTTGTTCACTGTTTTCAGTTTGAAAATGTGGACATATGTTTGTTTTTAAAAAAAAACGGGCTGTGTGCTGAACCAACTCTAATACCATGTAAATTTTTTGGTTAAATTCATTATGGTACCCTTATGTTCGGTCCACGGACCTTTTGGTACCCTTATGTTTGTTTGATACATTTTGATACCCTTATGTTCGGTCCACGGATGGTTTGAGCATTTGGGGTTAAAAATTTAACAAAATTATGTGAAAGCCTGCGTTCTATGCTGTCTGTTTGTGCTCGAAATCATATCACTTATGTCGGGTCAGACTTTCACAACTAAAATGTCAATCTTTCTAATCGAGAGTAGCCTTAGTCTTCATATGTAGCTCTTTATTCTTATCTTTTTTCGATATGTTCAATTTCAACATATGACTTCATACTCTAACAATGACTATAGTCAAATGCACATTTAAAATATTGAAAAGCAATTAGAAGTAAGTCAGATTGCATAATTGACACTTAGTTCTTCCCACTTAGGTCATTTGACCATTTTCCGGTTTTCGGTGAAAATCTAGAATGGTTCTATACATAAAACTAAAGTCATGTAGTTTTGTAGTTGATCGAGAACTCTAGCATCCCATCTGCACACGGTAATTAATATTTTAAAGGGTAAATTACAAATACATACCTTTAAGTATGCACGTTTAACCGATGAATACCCTGAATTTTAAAGTTAAATGATACATACCCTAAAGTTTCATATATTAACCCAGAACCCCTTTCGTCAATCAGATCCGTCAGTTTACTGTTCATTTTTTTCAAAAACACCCAAACTGCCCTCAGTTTACGGTTTAATTATTTTATTTCTTTATTTATTATTTATTCATTATTTTTATTTAAAAAAATTACTCTCCCTTATCAATGTGTCAATGATCAATCAATGCTATGTTATCTACCTCTCAAACACAAGAATCAATTACCTCAAAAATAAAAATAAAACACTAGAATCAAGGCTCATGTGCGTGAACCTATTCATCTTCTTTGTAGGTTCTGTATCATTTACAAGAATAAGACTCAGTGTGAGATTCACTTTCATTTTTTCATCTTCTTTGAACCTTTTCCATCTCCATCTTTTTTTCTCTTTCTACTTGTCATCTTCATCACTTTGTTACATAGTTCTACCTTCATGTTGTAACGCTCATGAAAACCCAACTACAAATCAGATCCGGAGACCACGGCTCTTGTTCGTGCTCCGGCGAGACCACAAGACCAAGCACGGGCGACGACGGTGAGTTCAGGCACGGGCGGCGACGGTGAGGTCATGCACGGGCGGCGATAGTGAGTTCAGGCACGGGCGGTGGTGGTGAGTTCAGGCATGGGCGAGGCGGCGAGTTTAGATCTGACGAGCAGTGTTAGATCTGAAATTTTCAATTTTTTCGAACTTGTTCCCACCTAAATCTTCTATGAAATTTCTCTAAAATTTTCAATTTCTCTAAATCGTTATAGTGGTATTGAGGTCAACATCAAGGAATAAATTTGATTTTGAAATTTTGAAATCAAGGTAAAGACCCTTAGGGTTTTGAATGAAGAAATTGGGGATCTGGAGAAGACGAAGAAGGAGTTGGAGTAAATATTAAAGTTAAAAAATAATTATGCAAATCAATGAATAAATTTAATAAAAATTATTTATTATCAAAATTGAATTTGTAAACAAATAAAAGAATAAAAACTAGTTTTTTAAAAATAAAAATGATTATTTTATAAATAAAACTGTTTTTAAATAAAATTTGATTTTTTGAATAATAAAATATAATTTTTACATAAAAAATGAATTTTGAAAAAATAAACTGATTTTTTAAAATTTAATTATGATTTTTATTTTAAAAAACTGAATTTTTAAATAAAAACTGATTTAAAAAACTGAATTTTTAAATAAAAATTGATTTTTTGAAAAAATAAACTGATTTTTTAAAATTTAATTATGAATTTTATTTAAAAAAACTGATTTAAAAAACTGAATTTTTAAATAAATATTGATTTTTTGAATAATAAAAATTAATTTTACATAAAAACTATTTTTTAAAACAAATATTTAGAATTAAATAATAATTTGAATAAATTAAGTTAAAATCTGAAATTTAAAAAAAATAAATTATTAAGAAAAAAAGAAAGATTTTTCTTAAAGAAAGTGAATTAATAATAAAAAAATAAAATTAAACAAAACAGATGGCAAGATTGTGTAATATTGGTACAAGTTAAGGGTATTTTCGTCATTTAACATAAAAACTAACAGTCTAACTGACGAAAGGGGTTCTCGGTTAATATATGAAACTTTAGGGTATGCATCAGTTAATTTTAAACTTCAGGATATTAATCGGTTAAACGTGCATACTTAAGGGAATGCATTTGTAATTTACCCTATTTAAAATTCTCAACACATTATAAACCATATAAGGACAATGATCCAGGTATTTTTTTTCAATTTCTATTGGTGAAGCATTCAAGTTCTTCCAATGTATTGTAAGAATCATCTGTATCATATATTATTGTAAATATTGACGTGACTTTTTTTGACACTAAAGTGGTGTGTCTTGGATTAACAATTATCAAAATTACACCCGTAAATGTCTGCAGAAAACAAGTCCAGGGACAAAGCCCGATACAATCCAATAATAAGTACAGGTTCTCCTTTCTTAGAAAGAAAAAGTAATACGTCGCTCTTGGATACTAAAACGATTCTACGAAATACCTGTGGAGAGGTGGTGAAAACCATGGAACACGCACCTTCGAAGCAGGGCCTGCTCCCCCTTGGGGGGCTAAAACATCTAACCCCCAACTTCGTGGATTCCCATCATGACTCGCGAGGGGGCTGCTTACCAGTCCTCGTCGTTAGAGGTGAAACATTCTCATGGAGGGACTCTTGAAACCGCAACTGATCTTCCAGTTGTTGGAAAGTTCGTCTCCTTGGGGTTGTGGTCATCCAGTGCCTCGCCCTGTGTTGTCCTGCCTGAGTGTTCCCTATTGGGGTGGTCCCTTCAATCTTCCACAACTCACTGAGCCCCTTAATCCATGTATGATCATAATCCCCTGAGCTCCTGAGAGGTGTTGGGTCTGTAAATGTGCTCCCTCGGTGACTAGGTCCACCTTTCCCACCGGTTTTTCTTTAGGAAATTTTCCAAGAAGTTGCTTGGTGCCGGTGTGGTTGTTGGCGATACTACCCGAGGCTAGATGGGAGCTACCACCAGTTCCTTAGCCAAATACATGACCCTCCCTGAGCTAGTCGGAAGTGGGTTGTCTGCAGGAATCGATATAGGCATGGTTGTGGGGTTGAGAATATCTCAATTCTTAGTCAGAGTGTCAGTGGGCATGTTGATGTTTTTCGACCTATGCATCGGTCCTTTCCCGTGCCGGTTATCTGAAAAAGGAGAACAAGAAAAATTACCCGTTGGGGTCCCAGTCAGCATTACCGGAAGTTGAATATTCAAAAGAAGCAGGTTGCGTTCCAGATATGTCGGGGCCGTCGACGAGGCTCTCAACCAGTCCCCGTATGGAGTCTCGGTGAGGCGAGTTCCTGGGGGTGCTACTCTGCATGATGGTAATGTATGGTCCAACATTCCACAAAAATGGCAAAACGGCGGTAAGTGCTCAAATTTTAGCCGGAGAATGACCATATTCGACTTTCCTTCAACTTGGAAAATCATATGTCTCTTCAAAGGGCATGTAATATCAATATCAAGGCGAAGAGGTAAAAAAGGGACCCTGGAAATTGGGGTAGCCATTTGAAGATCGAGTCAGGTCCCTCGATCCTTACTTCCTCCCCAAGGTTAGAAGCTATTAGTGTTTTCATCGGAGGCCACCTCGCTTCCACGGGGACATCGAAAATGCGGACCCCCATCCTAAGGCACTTGAAAGTCAAGAGGTTTGGTTGAGATCAGGTACAACCAACCCATTGTGAATGCCTGACCCATTTAACAAAGGCTCGGAAGCTGCAGCCGAAACCAGGGCCACTTTTGAACCTCGATCAACCACAACACTCGGGCCTGGGCTATCACGCCCCAAATCCGGTTTTGACCGGACTCGAGACGTGAACTAAAACAGTAAATGAAAAACTGAAATTAAAATAATAAAGATTAAATAAAACACTGTGATTTCATAAAAAAAAACGAATCAAAGAGTCAACAGCTCTGAAATATAACGTAAAAGTAGGTTTTAGTTCAAATCACGGTACGTCTCTAGACCTACTAGTCAAGACCTCTCCATCTCCCAAGTTCAGCTGTGTCCTGCTAGCACAAGACCCATTCAACACCTGAAACACAACAACGTAAGGGGTGAGATTTCGCCCAGTAGAGAAAGTAGTTAAGGTAATGAACATCGGCTCACCACCACGAGTAACTGCCCAATTAGGGCATACTAGTACAACATATCTAACTGCCAAAGCGGGGTTCATAGCCAACCTTACAACACGATAAACGACCACTCTCACAAAGTAAAACATTAACCGAACAACAAACGTATCACACACAAAAGCAACCAATACATGTCCCGTACTACAATCCCCGAATCACCATCATAACATCCCGTAAAGTCATCGTATCATCTTGGATAACCCCTCGGTCAAGAGGAGACACATGCGTCGGGGCGACCGGAAACGTTCACTAAGAACGCATCTCATCGGAGGGCCCGAAAATGTTTCCAATGGACCATAGATCATTGGGGTGGAACACAACCTGTAGGCTCAATCACGACCCGTAGGTCCCAACATGACCCTCAGGCCCAAACACAAATTCTAGTACAACCATTTCCAACGTCTCCGGCTATCACAACCCGATCCATTTATGTCGTACCGGATCACAAAGCCTCGGTCCCGACACCTTCCCGTCGCGTAGAATCGGGGTAACATCCCAAACCGGAAATCCCTCAGTCGGACGTCTTCCTGTCACGTAGAATCAGGGCCTCGCACAGACTTGACCGACACATACTTCGGTCGTACACCTCCCCGTCACGGAGACTCGGGGTATCCAATACGCCATCCTTGGCTTCGGTACACTACACCGGAACTATCCCTCGGTGTAAGTACTACTCCAGTTATGTCTTTTCTTAGAACACGTAAAAAGGATATAACACGCATCACAAAGCCAAGATTGGTCTCAGTATACTAACCGGACTATCACAACATAGCACACCGCCGGTCTATCACTCACCCGATCATATCACAACCAAGAGTTCACATTACAACAAACACGGCACACTTGCCCACACACAGTCACAATCATGCAACTCCGAATATAATCTTATTAGACTCTTAAACACACTCATAACCGTCACGCACTTACCATCACTTACCGACACCACGCTCAACGAGGTAACCCCACCGGCTTAACCGGTATCCAATCCCCAACCTTCCCACAGTTCAACATATCATATAACAGGAAATAACCACTCAAGTCGCCAACATGTATCACTAGTGCAATTCTATTCGTTTCCACGTTCGTTATTCATTATCCGTTCAAACAACACCTAGCACCAAGCAGATACATACATCAAACAACCATACGGGCACGACATGGCCCGATTCTACCAGCACGACAATTCCCAAGACGAAAATCGTAAATGTTCACAGTTTAAACGTCTACGCTAGTTGTTCACATCCTACATGCCAAACTATGATCTTTCCAGTTTTATTATTTCCTAGCATGCATACTAGTAACTTTCCGTAAATAAACAAGTATTCACTACTTTCCCTACCTCAACCGAAGAACAACAACTACGTCTCTTAGTTGCTGACGTCCTGGCTCGCTACCTCCGGTCTTCTCTTCGATCGAAGCCGGACTCTAAATTAACACGGAGGGCGATAATCAAAAACGGTTCCAAAGTTGAATTAAAAGTTACGACAGATTCGATTTAAGTTCAACAGTTGTCTTTTAAACTCGAGCGGGCTAAAAGCGGGATTACACGACGAATCGGGTTCGAGTACTCGAGCCCCGAGCACAGAACCCGGTGCACGTTTTACGAGGAACGGTTGCCATTGCACGGATCCCGAGGCACATGTTTCGAGGCATGATTCCCGGGGGACGGTTTTCGAGGCACGATTCCCGAGGCACGGGTTTCAATTCAGCATTTCCACTTTTTGATCCCGTTCTAAGTCCGATTTAATTGTCCGGTTATTATCATCCCAACGTTCAACGGATTTGTTCACAGTCCAAGGTTCCCAAAATCGTTCCAGAGTTCAAAATCAAACCTTTTTAATTAAAACAGATTTTAACCCTTTTAATCTTGGATTAGTTTTCGTTTCAAATTCTTTTCTTCTATTTTCTTTAACTTTTGTTTCCAAAATTCGTCCAGATCCAACCAGAAGCTCGGGAAAAGGAGAAACGAAGAAGAAAGGGTTTGGTTTGATTTTCCGGCCGACCACCGGCAGAAACGCCGGCGGCCGAGGCCTCACCTTAAGGAAAAACACGACGGCTGACGAGGAGGTAGTTGTAGCGATGGAAGCTGCGGAGTGTGACGGAGGATTTCGCCTCAGATCCGGACGAGACCGGCGAGAACTCACCGGCTCTAGCGAACGTCGACGAGCTCATCTCAGTTAGACGTGCACGGCGACGGCGGAAGGGGTTCGGCTACGCTTTGGTGAAGGAGACGCGAGGAGAAGAAGAAGAAGAAGAAGAAGAAGAAGAAGAAGAAGAAGAAGAAGAAGAAGAAGAAGAAGAAGAAGAAGAAGAAGAAGAAGAAGAAGAAGAAGAAGAAGAAGAAGAAGAAGAAGAAGAAGAAGAAGAAGAAGAAGAAGAAGAAGAGGACAGGTGAGGGAGAGGAGGAGCTCGGGGTCGATGGTCGTGGTTCAGGCGGATTCTGGGCCTCGTCGTCGACGACGAGGCGGCGGCGCGTGAGGTGAGAGGGACGGCGACGGTGAAGCGAGAGAGGGAGAGTGGTCTGAGACGAGAGGTTGAGGGAGAGGAGGGACGGTGGCGGCCGGTGGCGTGAGGAGAGAGGGATGGTGAAGGAGAGACGCAAGTGAGGGAGAGGGAAGATGGAGGCGATCGAGAAGAGAGCGGAATGGAATGAGGGTTTGAACCCTAATTTGGGGTTATATACCCCGGGCCTGGCTAAGTGGGCCTCAGGTGCAGATGGGCCGCACGACCCAAGTGGAGAAGAAGAGCCGGGCCGGGCTGGCTTGACCGGGCCTACGGGTCTGGTCGGGTTCAGCCCTTTACTTCTCTCTTTTTTTAAAACGAATTAAAAAATTTAAACCGAATTTCAACTTCGTCGTTAACAAAAACCGACCCAATTTTCACCCTCGACGTTCCGATCGAATAAAATTAAATAAATTAAAACTTTTTACCGAGGCGGTCTTCACATAGGCTGGAGTAGGGCTGAGCAAAAATCCGACCATCACCGGAAACCGGCCGTGTCCGTCCGTCCCCGTATCCGGAATACCCGAAACCGGTCTTACCCGAGCCAAAGCTGGTTTGAAAATCACTGAACTAGAAGTCAATGGGCGGTCAACGGTTTGGGTGAGCCAAACCGGTGGTGACCAAAAAAACCGATCTTACCCGGTCAATGCCCGTCTACTGGACCTTGAATTTGATTTTTTTGTCGTAATAGGTCGATTTCAGTTTAGTTAAAACTGATTTTTTTGTTCAACTTTTTGTGTTGTACAACAAAAATGGTTTCTTAGACCGTGTTGTGTAAGAGGATGTTTTATATGATTATGAGGTATTAGTTGTAGGAATTGTTGTGTTTTGTTTGAATGTTTGAAGTCTCTAAACTGAAATCAGTTTTATAATAGGCACGTTTATGGAATTAAGTTAAATTGTGTGAAAATCAGTTTGAATTGTAGGAATTAAGTTGAATGTTTGAATTTTTATTTCAGTAGGCCCAATAAAAAGCCTATTGGGCCTGAGTTGGTTGGTTATAACCGTCCCCGACCGGTAGTGAGGACGGACGGTTATCACCCTTCCCTTTAGCGACCGATGATGGGGATGGGTACAGGTCTTATGTAACCGGGAAAAACGGTTTGGGTAATGGGTTTAGAATTTTGGGCGGGTATCGACCGATGCTCACCCCTAGGCTGGAGGCCATACAGTCCACATGCTCAGCATGCCCCGGACCAGGATAAACAGGCCCAGCTCCACGCCATTTACCTCATCCACTTGTGCCACCGAATCATCAGCTGTAATTGGAGAATTACAATCCAATATCGCAACCGATTTGTCAGCAGCGAGTCCAACTTCATCTACACCAGCAACAATCAAAGCCAAATCAGGAGAGTCCGTACTTTGCAGTGTAGGAATCAAAGTCGGATCGTATTGATAATCTTCCCAAATTATCGTTGTGATTGTCAAACCAACTCCATCAGCCAACAGTGAACTCACCGGACCGAGGCATCGATCAATCGCCGGTGTCACGCCCCAAATCCGGTTATCGCCCGAACCCGAGGCATGACGGGTAAGAGAAGACAGTAAAGCAAAGAAACATTATTAAATCTCGAAAATCTCCAGTGAGTACTCCAATCCATAACCTCAAGTACAGTATAAGTAACCCTCAGGGGGTGTGGTAATAAGTTTTTACCAGACTGTTTTTAAATAAAGGAAATAAACATGAAGTCTCTATGAACCCACACCGAGAAGCGCCCAAGCTTCTACTCTTCAGTCAAGCCTGTAGACACAACATCAAAACAAAGGGGTGAGCTCACGCTCAGTAGGGAAAACGCATGACAAGGTAGACCTTAACTCGAACAAGATCAACAATAAAGTTAACAGAAAATAACTTAACAAAACAAGGGTAATAAGTAAACAAATCAATGTCGTGGCACATGAAGTCACCACCCTCCGATCCACATGATGTGTCCTCTCGGATTCTCCCTCAAATCCAGAGGAGACGCATAACATTGAGGCGACCGGAAACAACCCTTCGGGGCGCTTATCATCGGGATTCTCAGAAATGTCTCCAAAGGATTTTATGTCATTGGGAACCCAGGGCCATACTCCCGTAGGAGCGCACACGTGGGCAATTTAATAAATAACCAATATATCATCCCACACCGGACTCCCCAACGGTGTAGGTACCATACCATAACAACAATCAACTCTATCTCACCCTACACCGGACTCCTCAACGGTGTAGGTACCATATCGTATCAACCATAATTCCATAACATCTTAGCAACACGCTTACCGAAACTTAACACCAACCAATCCAACCACAGTCAAACCACTAACACACATAGTTCACCCATCACCAATTCCCATAGCACACAGTACACAAATCACTAGATCAATTCACACCAATCACACAATTCTAACTTACCGTTCACTTACCAGTTTCGAACCACCGGGGCATCGATCACCTGATTGCGCCGCGCGGTACAACCAGTCATACTCGATACCCCCAACAATCAATCAAGTAAATCAAGTAATCATTCGAATACAAACAACGAGCAGGTACGAGTCTGATCAACCAATTAATCATAAAGCCTTCGAAAGAGCATTCAAACATGCAATTTCACTAGTTTCATTAGACTCTTTAGCCTATCCACTAAGCAACCAACAACCAAACATGTGATCCTAACACGCAACTAATCCGAGGGCTTTGCCAAGGCTCCTCTACCAGACAAACATATCCCAAGTATTGAAAGCGAATTATACTAGTGATTGGCCTCCTAATCGGTCACCACTAGACACTCGGGTTATTAGCAATTGAAAGATGATTAAGCTAGTTATTCGCATCCTATATGCATATCTAGGACCTTTTCCAATTTTATTAACCTAGCATGCATACTAGGCATCGTAAACGAGAGGTTAAGGCTTTCCCTACCTCAAGGTCCTCCTCGTCAACGCTTTGGTGAAGTCCGGTGATCACCACCTCGCTCTTCCCTCGGGCCTCGGTGTGATCCTTGCTCCTCTAGCTCGATCCCCAAGGTCTTGGACACAAAGAGGCACTAATTAGGTTCCACTTAAACAGTAAGAAAGACCCCCAAAACCCTTCCAAAGTTCATCTCAAAACCAAGGTGTAAACACTTCGACAAATCCCCAAGAAACCCTCACTCTGGTGGGTCGCGGATCTGGTCACGGATCCGTGATGGCAACCCTCACGGTCACCGTCACGGAGCCGTGACGAGTGCCGTCACGGACTCCCTCACGGAGCCGTGACGAGTGCCGTCACGGACTCCCTCACGGAGCCGTGACGTCGCCCGTCACGGGATCCGTCGCGGATCCGTGACGCACCAGGGCAGTTTCGCCCTTCTTCAACCTCCAGCTCCAAAACTCCGAAAATCTACCTTCAAACCCAGAAATTTCCCCAAGCCAACCCCCAAAACAGTCCAAATCCATCATTACTCCTCTACCCATGGTAGGAATCAATACACAAACAAGTTTTCCAATGATTCATCAAATCAAACCCACTTCAAAAACTCCAAACCACCATTGGTTTCTCCACAAAAACTTCACCAAGCTCTTCATCAACACCAACTCCCATCATTTCTACTTAACCCAACATCATCTAGCCATTTTTCACCCAAAACCCAAGGAAAATAGATGAAGAGAAAAGATGAGTAGAGAGTTCCATTACCTCTAGAATGTGAGGATGAAAAGGATGCTAGTGTTTTTGAGGGTGGAAGGCTAGAGGATGACTCCAAATGGTTCCTTCTTCTTAGATTCTCCTTCAAGCTTCCATGGGAGCTCTTCTCCCTTTCTTCCTCTTCAATTTTCGGCTACAACAATGCAAATAGGAAATGATTTTGCTTCTCCAACACATATAATACCTAAATGTTGCAATGACTTAAAGGCCCTTGAGCTAGAAACCCATGTAGGAGCTTTTGGGAGGGTAAAAGGGACAATAACTATCCCTTTTTCTCTCATTCAACCAAAATAGGACAAGTGTCCCTCTAGCTCATTTAATTTCCCCACTTAAATTCCAGCACTTTTAAAAATTGAAGCTTTAGTCGATATGAAGTCTCGTTTTGACCAAAATTGACTTTATGCAATATTATATTCAAATGAAAGGGTTTTCTTCCCTGAAGCCAACCGTGATAATGGCTACTTCGTTTGAGTTCCGGAGAAGTCCCGAGTGACTTCCGGAGTTACCGGTTCGACCGGAAGCGGGTCTTACAGCCGGCATGCTCTGTTCAAGAGCGAACGCTACGAGCAACTCAAAACCATTATATTTGAATCTATTTTAAGCTTCAATCACTTGAGTTGCGGACTTCGACAACTAAGACTCAACGAACCCACAACATGAACCTCGTCGATTTGGCCGTTTGAGAACCGTAGCCGAAATAGTTTCACCGAACACCCCAAAAGAATTTGTAATCCATTCCGCAGTTTTGTAATAAGGTTCGTGACAAACGAAAACCTTCGTAGTCGAGATCCCTTTGCTCGGAGAAATGGCTCTAAGACGTCTTTGTTTCGCCAGAGGCAGAGCCATATTTTCTACATCACGAACCACCTTCTCGGAGGAGGAAGAATCCTTATCGGGATCCAGCGACCTTCCCAACATGCTTTTCTGGAACCTTTGTCACCGGAACATCATAGTTGTTCCCAGTGGTCCTTACACGAGAACGAGGGACATCGGACTTCGTTTTTGTCGCCGAACCATGTCGATCACAAACAGTTGCAACCTTCACATATTTGTGTTAAAATATGCTGCTTATCTTAATTAGTTGTGATCTTGTTTAGTTGGTCCTAGTCTTTAGGTCTGTTAAGATAATATATTTGCTTTCCTTGTAATCCGGCAACTAAAGCCATGATAGTAGGATTAAGTTGTAATTTATCACTACTATAAAAGGCACCCAACACCGTGATTAGTGTGTGGGATTCCAAACTGATTATCTCTCTAATTAACTCTTTATATGGTATTAGAGCCTCCTCCTCTCTTCTTTGAAAAATGACTACAGGGAGCAGCTCTTCATCTTCCATGGCTGCCATCTCAACAACATCAGGTCTACTTCCAGCACCCTCATTTAATCACATGATCAACCTCAAGCTCAACCAAGAGAATTATCTCTTATGGAAAGCACAAATGATGCCCTATCTCCGAAGTCAACAACTCTTGGGTTATGTTGACGGCTCGTATACCGAACCCAAGAAGGAGATCAATACCACCACTGAAACAGGTACCAAACAGGAGCCTAATCCTGAGTACCAGAATTGGCTACAACGAGATCAAACAGTATTAAGTGCCATCCTCTCATCACTGGCCCTAGAGATATTATCTCAGGTACTTCTTCTCAATACATCTTATGAAGTATGGACAGCCCTTGAACGCAGATTCGCATCACAATCCAAGGCACGAATCATGCATGTTCGACGTCAACTTGCCATGGTCCAAAAGAAGGGAATGACAATGGAAGCTTATCTCAGCAAAGTCAAGGGCCTGGCCGACTCATTGAGCTCCTGCGGTGTTGCTCTATCAGAAGAAGAAGTCGTAGCATACATGCTCACCGGCTTGGATAATGACTACGATCCGATCGTGACGGCACTCACCACCAAGACCGAACCAGTCACCTTGAATGATGCATATGCTCATCTTTTAAACTTTGAAATGCGACAGGAACAAAACCAAACTGTGATGCAGGTGAACTTGATGGCACGTGGAGGTCGTGGCACAGGGCGCGGTCGTGGTGGACGTAGCCGAAGCGGGTACAACCAGAACCGCAATGGACATGCCTTTGATCGAGACAACCGTGACCGTATCCAAAGCTTCAACAACTACAACACAAACAAACCAACGTGCCAAGTATGTTGTAAAATGGGGCATGTTGCTCTAAAATGTTACCACCGCTTCGACCATTCGTATCAGGCTGAGGAGAACAAGGTAGCTGCTGCAGCACACACGTCGCCGGGATATACAATAGATACGAATTGGTACTCAGACTCAGGCGCAACTGATCATATTACTGGAGAGATTGATCGCCTAACCGTTAGAGAAAAATATGGTGGTAAAGATCAAGTGCAAGCTGCTAATGGATCAGGTATGCATATTTCCCGTATTGGTTATTCACAGATTCATACTCCTTATCAAAAACTTCATCTTAAAAATATCCTTCACGTCCCAAAAGCCTCAAAGAACCTTTTGTCTGTTCATCGATTTACTTCCGATAACGATGTAATGTTTGAGTTTTATCCTAATCATTTTGCCATCAAGGATTTGGCCACGAGGAAGGTGCTCCTTCAAGGTCGTAGTAAAGGCGGCTTATACCCCATACATTCCAACATTGCTACTACAACCAAGAGCGCTTTTTCTAGCATCCGGACCTCACATAAACAATGGCATCACCGATTGGGTCATCCGTCATTTGCCATTGTACAACAAATTGTGCAACTCAATAAACTCCCTTGTTCTAGCAACAATAATACTAGTTTTGTTTGTGATGCTTGTCAATGTGCCAAAAGTCACCAACTTCCATTTACCTTATCAAATAATGTATCTTCTTTGCCGCTTGAACGTGTTTGTTCTAATGTTTGGGGACCTGCACTTACCTCGGTGGGAGGCCACAAGTACTATGTGAGCTTTATTGATGATTTTAGCAAATTTGTGTGGATTTATCCGTTGAAGCTCAAATCTGAAGTTGCTAATGTGTTTGTTCAGTGGCAGAAACATGTTGAGCGATTACTTGACACGAAAATTCTTTGTATCCAATCTGATTGGGGAAGAGAGTATGAAAAATTACACTCTATCCTTAATCAAATTGGTATTTCACATCGTGTCTCATGTCCACACACACATCAACAGAATGGTGCAGCTGAAAGGAAGCATCGACATATAGTCGAAATAGGCATGTCTCTTGTTAGCGCAGCTTCTATGCCACTCAAATTTTGGGACGAAGCTTTTCAAACTGCAGTCTACCTCATTAACAGACTTCCCAGCAAGGTCATCGGATCAAACACTCCACTAGAGTGACTTTTTGGTACAAAACCAGATTATACACTTCTGAAAACTTTTGGTTGTGCTTGTTGGCCAAATCTCCGACCATATAACTCTCATAAATTTCAGTTCAGGTCAAGAAGATGTGTGTTCTTAGGGTACAGTACCTTACACAAAGGTTACAAGTGCCTCAATCCTTCTAGTGGGAGGGTTTATGTCTCCAGAGACGTTGTGTTTGATGAACAAGTTTTTCCGTTCTCTGAAATTTCTCCTCCCTCAAACATAAGTTATACTGAACATGAAGTTCTTTTACCTAGTTTACCTCCACCAACCAATCCCATAATCCCGAATGAATCTGTGACTAATCAGTTGGAAAATATGCATACTTCATCTAACGCTACTTTGCAGCAATTTGATCCTGTTTTACAGGCTGACGATTGTGAGGACCCTATACCAAGTGAGACGGTGGACAACAACATGACAGATGCCATAACTTCTCCAACGAGTGAAACAAATGCCTCGATCTCTAATGAAGCAACTCATGAAGACGCTGCTGCATCGAGTGAAGCTATTGTTCAGCACCCAATGCAAACTCGTTTAAGAGCCGGAATTCGAAAAACCAAGGAGTACACCGATGGATTAGTTAGATATGGAGGTGTCACAATTGTTGAGCCAACCAACTATCTTGAAGCATTAGAAGACACAAATTGGCGGGAAGCTATGAAGGCCGAATACTCAGCATTGATAAAAAATAGAACATGGCAACTTGTGCAACCACAAAAAGGCATGAACTTGATTGACTGTAAGTGGGTGTTCAAGCTTAAGAGAAAGGCAGACGGATCCATTGACCGATACAAAGCCCGTTTAGTAGCAAAGGGGTTCAAGCAAAGGTATGGAATAGATTATGATGATACATTCAGTCCCGTTGTTAAATCAGCAACCATACGATTAGTTACATCTTTGGCAGTATCAAGAGGGTGGAATTTGAGACAACTAGATGTACAGAATGCGTTTCTACATGGAATTCTTGAGGAGGAAGTGTGCATGAGGCAACCACCTGGCTTTGAGGATACTCGTCAACCACAACTAGTCTGTAAGCTTAATAAAGCTTTATATGGACTGAAGCAAGCTCCTAGGGCTTGGCATTCACGACTTAGCTCCAAGCTCTGTGAGTTAGGCTTTACTCCATATAAAGCCGACACCTCTCTATTTATTTACAATCATGATAATGTCGTTGTATATATGCTGGTGTATGTAGACGACATAATCATCACTGGATCCTCGGATCAAGTTGTGATTCGTTTGCTTCAAAAACTTCAAGCAGAATTTGCAATGAAGGATTTAGGCGACCTACACTATTTCTTGGGCATAGAAGTGAAGAAGACTCAAGCAGGCGTTGTCCTTTCTCAGTCCAAGTATGCATCTGAATTACTCAAGAAGATGAATATGGATAAATGCAAACCTGTTACTACTCCAATGACATATACAGAAAAGCTATCCAAGAATGAAGGCGAACCTTTATCTCCTGAAGATGCCACCAAATACAGGAGCATTGTAGGAGCATTACAATATCTTACTTTAACCAGTCCTGACATTTCTTTCTCTGTGAATCGAGTGTGCCAATTTTTGCATACACCCACGACTCAACATTTGACTGCAGTGAAAAGAGTACTACGATATGTCAAGTTCACAATTGGCAAGTTCAAAGTCTGAATTGGTGAGTGCATTTTCTGACTCTGATTGGGTTGGATGCCCTGATGACAGAAGATCAACAATTGGCTTTGCCGTGTTTTTTTGGGTCCAATCTCATATCTTGGAGCTCTAGAAAACAAGCTACAGTCTCAAGATCAAGTACTGAAGCTGAATATAAGGCATTAGCAAATGCTACCGCTGAGATTATCTGGGTGCAATCATTACTTGGGGAGCTTGGAGTATTTCAATCCAGAGCACCGTGCTTGTGGTGTGACAATCTTGGGGCTACTTATCTATCTTTAAATCCGGTGTTTCATGCGAGGACCAAACATATTGAAGTAGATTATCACTTTGTTCGAGAGCGAGTTGCACTCAAGGCATTGGAAATCTGATTCATTCCTAGTCAAGATCAAGTAGCTGATATATTTACAAAAGCCATAACAACAAGACAATTAGCAGCAGCTCAACGCAATCTCAATCTAACGAGCTGAGATTGAGGGGGACTGTTAAAATATGCTCCTTATCTTAATTAGTTGTGATCTTGTTTAGTTGGTCCTAGTCTTTAGGTCTGTTAAGATGATATATTTGCTTTCCTTGTAATCCGGCAACTAAAGCCATGATAGTAGGATTAAGTTGTAATTTATCACTACTATAAAAGGCACCCAACACCGTGATTAGTGTGTGGGATTCCAAACTGATTATCTCTCTAATTAACTCTTTATAATTTGCGCTTCCTACATTCTGCTTCGGCCTAAGTTGCAGCCAAACCTTTAGCCGCTAGTCTTAGCGCCTGTACAACAGAGCTTTAGAAACGACCAACAGATCATCAAAACCTTATTTCTGAATCAAGAGATCCTTGTTTCTCCGACAATGACTGGAAGTTGGACGGGTCATCAGATGAGGGCTTGGTATACGTGATTTAAGAAACAAAAATCATGAACAATTTTTGAGCGATTCTGATGAGCAAACTTTTGAAACCCATGTACTCGAAGAATTCGAGGACATTAACCTTGTTGGGTGCACTTAATCCATGATCAGTACCAATTATGGGAAATCATATCTTCCCACGACCTAATCTTTTTCAGTAGCTTAAGTGCGTTTCTTGGGTGAGCTGTAAGTAAATTTGGTCACTCAAGAGTGCGTTCTATTGATCATCAATGTTCATCACAAGGACGAATACATGTCAGGTCGTGGGAGAATGAAAACTATGCTCCGTAATAACTCTCATTTGTCACCCCAAACGAGTCAAGTTACAAAATCTTGTTAAAATGTCAAAAACTATTTATATACCTACTTTTTGTACCAATAACAACACAATCTAGAATCCAATTTAGAGAGGATAAATATGAGGTCATGATATACTATATCTAATAGTAAACACATGTGCATAAATCACGTTAGACAATGTTTTGCATACCATGTATCAATCACGAAACCAAATCAATTCTAAGTTTGAAGTTCATAAACGAAGCATCACTCAATTTATTTATACATTATTACCATCCTCTGGTGGAAGCCAAATTGATTTTGCTAGTGATTTAAGTTGAGACTTAATTCAACGGTTTTACGATTGAGGGCACCAAATGAGTTTGGCGTAAGCTTGGTCTCAAGTGTCTTCTCATAGTCTTCGAAGGACTTAAACAGCTCGGAGAAGTTACCTTTCCCGAACCCTCCACATCCACCCTTTTGGTATCCCTTTCCTTTCTCGTCTTTCAGCATGCACCCTACTCGTTGGATTATCTCTAAGAATATCGTCGGCCTGCCCATAAATATTAGTTTCACATCAAATGACTTGAGAAATAACGAATTTGAAGTATACACACATACCTATTGTTGTATAGTCGGCTATGTTAGTCTAATTTTATGTAGACGTCTTTATAAAACTTCTCTGGTAAAAAAAAACAGATACCTATCTCCCAAAGGCTTGGTGAAAATCTGTAGCAATGTCCCCTCGTCGTCCCTATCCACCAGAATTCCCAACTCTTGGCACTCTCCGATCTGCTCATCACTCAGCACATCTCCAGCTCGGGCCTTCAAGTTGGTGTAGTATGTTGGCGGCGGAGGCGGCATGAACTCGAAACCTCCGAGCGCACTTATCTTCCTCATCTCCTTGAGAGTCCTGAATATGTCCTCACTCACCAGAGCCAAGTGTTGAACCCCAGCTCCTTCGTTGTGCTCAAGAAAGCTCTGTATCTGGCTCTTCCTCTTCGTCCCGAACACTGGCTCGTTGAGGGGCAGCAACACTGTCTCGTCATTGTTAGCTAGCACCACCGAGTTCAATCCGCTCTCACTCGTCCCCACGTCCTCCGCCGTGAACTCCGCGAACTCGTGAAACCCGGTAAACCCTTGAACGTAAGACACCGCTGAACCCAACTCCGCCACGTTTCCCACCGCGTGATCCACCCGACGGATCCCGTAGTCCACCGGGACCGACGAGACCGGTTCGAATCTGGGAAGGAACCATGAACCGGGGTTAGCGTCTTCATGGTTCTTGTAGCTCACGTACCTCAAAACCACGTCGCCGTATAGCTCCACCTCGGCCATCATGGCTCGGCCGTCAAGATCAACCGGCGGCGATGAGGGCCTTGCGCCGTGAGCGACGCTGGTCTCGTATGCCACCACGGCGTCCTCTACCTCCAGGGCGATGGCGCGGACTCCGAGACCGTGGGCGGCGGAGAAGTCGCGGCAGGCGGAGGGGTTGAAAGTTGGTATAGAGGCGGGGCCATCACCGCCACTGGCGGAGGTTGTGGGGGAGTAAGGGGCGGTGAAGATGAAAGAGAGGTCGCCGGAGCGGAGGAGGTAGGAGCCATGGACGGCGTTTCCGGTGGAAAGGTCGGATTTGGCGACGATGGGCATGCCCAGTCCCCACGTGAAGCGGCGAGCCGTGTTGGTGGCGTCGCCGCACCAGAACTCGAAGTGGTGGAACCGCCGTATTTTGAACCGGTCGGACCTCGGGTTAATGCGCACGAACTTGTCGAAGCCCACTAACTTGAACCCAGGCGCAGGGTCGCTACCGTGAGCTGCAGACGCGGCGTCGTTCGTTTTGTCCATTATTTTCTGTCCTATATGTTGAAGCGTCTTTACCACATCTCATATATATATATATACACATATATAATAATAATAATAATAATAATAATAATAATATACGGGAGGAAATTATATTTTGTTGTTATTCTAAATTGCGATTAATTTATTTTATAATTTATTCTCGTTTCAACTTTTTATTGTTCTGATATTTTCTTTTTTACCGGAAAGTATTGCATAATAGTCTTTCAAATTTTAAATTTATATTTCTTTTATAAATTAATTTTTGTACGGGGAATTTTATAAAATTTCATATCTGTATAGTCGCTCCTCTCTTCTTTTTTCTGTGATTTTTTCATTTTTATAGTATCATTTTTATTCTCTACAACAACCATGATTTTCCTTACCATTTCCCCCATGTAAACTCTTTGTCCGAGATATTTGGGATCATGTCCCCTGTTCTATCGACGAATTATACTAAGCATCGCGATTGCGAAAGAGGGCATATCGTGTTATGGAAGAATATGAAGCCAATATTCGAGCAATGGGGAACGAATCTGACGGAGGGATGACAGAGCGATACAGAGAGCGATACCAAGGAGCGACGCTATAAGGAAAGGGGTCGAAAGTGGGGAACCTTCCCTAAAAAAGATTAACAGAGGTCGTGCCGAAGGCCAAGAGCGCCTAATACAGGATTATTTTGTAGAGAACCCCACCTATTGGCCCAAGATGTTTAGGCGTCGATTCCGTATGAGCCTATCACTTTTTATTTGGGTAATAGAAAAGGTAGCAGAGCATGACGATTACTTCGTTCAAAAGCCGGACGCTTTCGGACGTATGGGGTTATCAGCACACCAAAAATGCACCGCCACGATACGAACGCTAGTGTACGGGTGCTCGGCCGATTCGTTAGACAAATCCCTCCGACTTGGGGTAAGTACCATACTAGAATGTGTACGCCGATTTTGCAAGGCCGCTGTTAAGATTTTCATGGATGAGTACGCGCTAAACCAACTACGGATGAGTTCACCCCATTATTAGAATCGGGATACATGCAAGGGTTCTCCAACATGATTGAGAGTCTTGACTGTCACCGGAAAACCCAGAACCGATGTCACCGACGATGGTCACGGTTAAAAAACTACCAAACTGGTGGTATTTCGGGTGGGGGAGATTTTTAATATATCGAACCGGTAACAAATCGACCGAACGAATTTTATTTTATAAACCTATTTTATATATTTCTATTCTTATTGGGCTTCCTAAACCAAAGCCTAGAATGTTTAATTTGTATCGAAAATCACTCTCTCCCAATTACGTTTTCATTCTTCCTTAGTCCTGGTGATTTCTCTACACGAAGTTGAGTTCGTTGACATTAGTCGTTGTATCCTGGGAGACCGCTGCCCATATGGGGCAGTCAAGTGTCTTAAGGAGACAGGAGTACCTGGACTCGACTAAACTCGAATTTCCTAATCCGCAATCAGTAAGCTAGCTGATTCGGTGAAGGTTATTTCTTACTTGTTATTTCAATGTATTATTTTGTTTATTTGATTTGTTTATTGTCAATATACTAACCTATATTCCCTACATGAACTTGGTCTAATTCCTTGCACCTATTCTTGACCTACGATAGAAGCTCAATTTTTTCAAATACACTATACAAAAAACATCTTTATTCACCTGATAATGCTGCACAACTTATCTTAAGGGTTAGAGATGCATTAGAATCCCTTTATGCTCAATATGTTAAAGTATATGACACTAGTGTTGAATCTAGTTCACAATACGCTATGGTTAGTGATGTTAAAGACCTAGACACTGATGTGATGTTTGCTTCTTATAAGAGACTTAAAACTTCACAAGAGGGTATAGGTAAATCTGCACTTAAGAGATTTTCAGGGAGGATGATAAGGAAGATAGGGGAACGTTTAATGTGCTGAGTTGGTAGAAACAAAATGCAGCTAGATATCCCATTATTTCTAGAACTACAAGAGATATTTTAGCAATTCGTGTCTCAATTGTTTTCTCAGAATCAACCTTTAGTGTTGGTTCTAGGATATTAACCGATTTTAGATCGACTCTACTCGTATTGATGGTGCAAGCTTTCGTAAGTACCTAAGATTGGCTTAAGGTTCCCATTTCTTCAAAGGAAGAAGAGCTAACCCCAACATAAAGCGCAGACCAGTTGGTCAAGTTAATGGAAGAGAATCTCAAAATTGAAGTAGGTAAAAAATTTCCACTTAGGACTACTAATTCTGAATTTGTTGTATAATTTTGACTATACTAACATATTAATTACAATTATTAACACATACATTACATTTCGTCATATATAGTGCAAGCTACTAGTACTATTGGAGCTCCAACTTTGTTCTGATGTGAAAAAGTTGAAGATAAAGTTGTTAACAAAAACACGTTCTTAAAGATAAAGTTGTAATATGGTAATTTCATTTTGGGAAAATGACACATAACCCCTGTTAACTATCACCGTTTTTCACATCAGCCCCCCAAACTATTTTTTGTGATATTTAACTCTTCTAACTTTTAGTTTTTTTCACTTTAGTCCAACGATGTTAACTTTCCATCCAATGAAAGTTGAATGTCCAAAATACCCCTCATTAACCATCAAATTTTCAAAACCTTTTTTCACATCACCCCCGCTGACTATTAGTTTTTTTATTTCCATTATTTTCTTTTATTTCTTTAAAAAAATCGTTAATCCTTTTTTATTCTCTACCTTTATTTTATTAATTATGTTTTTAATATTGATATTTTTATTTTTAATTAAATATTATTACTTTTATATTAAAGAGTGTTTTTTCAATAATGTGTTTTTATTCTTTTCCTTTATTTTCATTATTGTTTAAATATTTACTGCTTCTATTCATTATTGTTTGGAGTTGGAAGCGTTGTGTGGCTGAGAGGATATGAGAAAGAGGAAGAGGGGGAGAAATAAGGCTTGAGTTTAATTAGGTTAAGTTAGTATATATGAAAGGGTAGTTATGTCATTTAATAAAAATAAAACATCATGTGTTTTGCACATAGTTGTTTCCATCCAAAATTTAACACCGTTAGACTAAAGTGAAAAAAATAAATGTTAGAGGAGTTAAATGTCACAAAAAATAGTTAGGGGGTGATGTGAAAAACGGTGATAGTTAGCAGGGGTTATGTGTCATTTTCCCTTTCATTTTTGTAACCTCTTGAATCAGTACTGTTTTATATTGTTGTTTTATTGATGTTGGCTTGAAAATATTATTATAATAATAAAATTTGTTAGGATAGAAAGTGTTTTTATTATTAGGGGTGGACCAAGTTGGGGACTTTAACCCCTCTTTAATCTATCTTTAATGGTTTTCATCCTAAAAAAAGATTGGAATTTTAAAAATATTGATGCATATTTTAAATTTTGTTTTATTGCATTCACATTTTAGTTATTAGGCTGAAACCTCCGGCTCAAACGCCTTGATCGGTCCGGTTTTTAACTGCCAACCGACCAACCTAACATCCGGACGATATCCACCGACGCCAGATTGGGTGGGGTCCCCAAAGGATAGTAAATGGTCGGTTTACACCCCTAACCTTTACAACCTTTCTCTTTTATTTTGATTTGGTAATTATTACAATCAATTAGCCGGCTAAAATTAAATTGTGAAATAAATACATACTACTATTATACTGTAGAGTAGTACGGTCCAAGTGTTGTCACTTTCGTTTTAGAAATTTTTCGTAATTTTGTATGAATCTATGAGTTGGACGACTTTCAAGCTTGACAATTTTTAATACGCTGACGTTTCAAATACTTCTCACGTGGAATGATCGGTCAATAACAATCGTCCATTAATTAAAGCTAAACCTTATCTTACTTTTCCATGCAAAGTTAGGTACTACAGGCGTATAGCACATTTTTCAGGCATCTAATTTTCCTTTCTAGACTTTTTCTTATTCATTTTCTAGACTTTATCAAAAACTAGAAAAAAAACACGTATAGTTATATTTTTGAGTTGATACAATTTTCAATTAATTATTTCTAAATAAATTTCTCTTATATAAATCCCTTAATATATATTTTTTTGAGAAAGCATGAGAATATTAGTAATTAAAGCATTCAGATGATCGTAAAACTGTTCTCACCATATAACCAAGAAACTAGACTAATAATGCAAAAGAAGAACTGAAAAGTAAATGTTGCTCTGGGCATAGGGGTGGTCGGAGAGGGAAATCTGCGGTAGCATCCGGAGACACTGATACAGCATACTCCAACCAAAAGACACTGATCAAGCGGACCAAGTGGAAAGTTTATAGTGGTGGGCCGATACCTCCCCCGATAAGTCAGCGTGCGTCGTCCTCCCTTGATTGATACTTGCAGGGCTCCTGAACGCGGGATTGCTGACCCCGGACTAGTAGGGAAGAATCTTGTCGACTATTGGTAGTACCGTCGCCACCAGTCTGCCAAGGAGGTGGTGCAGTCGAGCAACCCCTCCCTGGGTCTCCAGAGACTCATTCTTGGAGGCGGGGGTGCTTGTGGCCCCCCGCCACTGCTATGTGTGACGCCCCATCTGACGCCATCGACCCCTCCGAGTCCTTTGGGTCCCCTTCCCGTTCAAGGCGTTTCTTTCCAGACAGAGATGTGACCGACCCGTCCGAGTCAACCCGTGAGACCCCGGTTCCTGACACGGTTAAGAACCCGACCCAGCCCAACCTAGTTCATTACCGGCGACCATGCCTCGACGCGGACCAGTCCCAGGCCCAAAATTCCACACCTTGAGGCCCATATCCCCTGGACCGCGGCCCACTGGCCCATGATGGTTGCCCACATCCTGCAGCCCGTTCGAAACCTTAGAAGGTTATGCGCCCTTCCGCCGCCGCCGGCTGACCGTTTACCTCGTTGTCGACCGCCCTAGTCCAGCCCCCACGCCCTCGGCCACCACTGGTGTTCGATTTTGCTCCTTCCCCGGGGTGGCACCTCGGTCGACCTTCGCTAGTGCTCCATCTCGGACAACCTCCACCTTCCTCGGACCTCCCGACCAGACCACCCAACACAGGTAGCCGGAGGCCGGGCGTGTCTGACGTGGCCGAAATCCAATTACACGAGCCTTCGCAGTTGGACTTTGTGTTGTCCTCATAGATCAACTGTGAGTCCGCCTGCCTCCCCCACCTCGATAAAACGTGGCGGGACCTTGTTCCATTGCTGGATTAGCGAGAAAATCGAGATCCTCCCTCACCCCATCTGCAGCCCCTCCGGTCACCGGAGACTTTGAGTAGTGAGGGAGATCGTTCGTGCGCGGAAGGACAAACAACAACACCTGCGACACCAATCGCCGCCCTGCACTCTCTGGCGTGGTCTCATGAGCAGAAAGGAGGGGTGTAGTGCCTCCACTGGCAGAAGCTCTTCAAACCCTAAGAGAGGGAGAACATACGCAGCAACCATCAGATATATTTTAGTAAAGACATAAGTTGAGAGACTATCACATATTAGTATATATACTTTTGTTAGCATTTGACTCTTACAATATTATTTTCAAAAAAAAAAAAAAAACTCTCACGATATTATTTTTTGTAATTTTCAAATTATTTTAAATAAAATAATAAATATACCTCCAAATAATTATTTGAATATCACATTATATCATCTATACCATTTTTTTATGGACGTGGGCAAAAACATCAAAAGACACGCGTGCCTACTAATATCTGTATCAACTGACCACAACACTTGGGGCCTCATTGTTGGTCTCCGAAAATTTGGGCTCACTTTGACCCATTTAAGATGTCCATAGTAGGATCACAAACATTAGGCTCGTGATTTGTAAGTGAAATATTTCGTGGCTCATTAATTTTTTGGACCGCAAGAAATGAATCTCATTTATATGAAAGATAACATAGAACATCTTGGTGAGGGCGGCAGAGAGAACCTCAGCCACTCCGCACCTTCTTCCATGGCAGATCCATGTCTTTACCATCGAAGCCCCGACTTCAATGCTCTCCACTACCTCCAAGTGAGGTCCCGTCTACCCTATTTAGGGTCCGTCGCCTCCGGCATTGCCATCCATCGCCGCCCACCAGCCGCCCTCTCAACCCGCGTCCTGCTTCCCTGACGTCGCTCAGCCACCGTGGCCCTCCTGCCACTCTCTGGGGTACGGGCTCCATGCGTCGTCCCTAACGCCGGCATGGATCCGTTCCCTCGATGGATCTGGGATCCGGGAGGAAGGACGATAAGTCGGGGTCTGTCTCTACGACACCCGAAGTCGGGACCTTCGATCTCGAACAACCCGATGTGTGTCGAATCGTTGTTCTCGTCTTCCGCACTATTTCGAAAGAGTCGGGCGAATCAAGACGAAGAATTGAAGATACCAGGTCGCTCCAATGGCATGGGATCTAGAAGAACTAGCATCGCAGATTTGGTAGTTTGCTCTTTCGATCGTGTGCTACTTTTTTTATTTTGTTTTAGGTCGAATAAATTATTGGTTATTCACTGTGTTAGGTCGAATAACCGTTTGGCTCAATAAGTTTAGGACTTTGGTTTGTTATTTCCTTGTAAGATTGGATAGAGGAACTCTTGAGTTCGGATCTGCGAATCAAAGCAGACTATGTTTATGGAACCATGTGCGCCCGACGGGCTACGGTCGGTTGGGACAAAAAGCTGGTATTCGGGACTGTTATGTCCCTCCTTGTAATCATGTTACGAATTCGTAATACAACTACCTCTTTCCCGTTAAAAAAAAACATAGAACATCTTAATAAAAGGTACTACAAAAATGAAAAGGGGAGACATAGACTTGAGTTCGAGACACGAGTTCTGTAGTTAAATCGTCTGATTATTACAGATGGTTTCTGAGAGGTAGATCTTCTTGACAATAGTCGCACGATCATAACTTGTTTTGTATTTTTCCTGATTGGACTTGGAATGTCCCGTGTTGTATATCGAACATGTTGGTCCCTCGGCGGAGACCCGCAAATGACGGTGATCACATCCAAGGAGAACACTAGGAAAAGGAGTAGGCTTGAGGTCGAGTGGTGCTCGACCGTGGCAAGGCGGGGTGTACATCCTCTGACACATCAAGTTGCTAGTCCTTAGACTCATTGGGCTCAGCGATGATGCATACTAGACCTCGCTTGATTGTTTGGGCCAACAAGAGCTCTTATCGTTGATCCACGACAACATCGCGTCGTCATCAAGTTTTCATCGGCTGCTACTGACATGATCAGTCGTTGATTCCAATCTCCTTGAACTCGATCGCAGGTGTTAGGATCCCGATCCAGCGGAGGGGGTGGAGCGGCCCTACACGGAGGCTCTGAGTGATCGGGTGCACCACAATCTCGATGCCAGAACCTGGGTTAGGCCTCCGGTGAGCTTGGATGATCAGAGGGCGGTGGAAGAAATGTGGGACCTCAGTAGATCCAACACAGATAGGTAAACAGGCTCGTTGCAGAGGAGATGAAGGAGGCGGTGGCGTTCGCGACGATCGAGTGAACGTCGGAGGAGAAGGAAGATGAGGCGATGGTGCTTGATCGCGAACGATGGTAGGAGGACGGGCCACCTTTGATCTCTTCTAACGATCGAGCCGAGGGGGATCGAGAGAAGAGACGTTGGAGTAGGTGGAGGAGGAGGTGATGGTGATGATGGTGGTGGTGGAGTGCGACAATCGGTCGAGACGATACCCATGGAGGAGAACTACAATCTCGCCATGAGGAACTAGTGTCGGCTATTGAAAACTCCATGATTTACGTTTTTATTTTTGTTTCGTGGCTCATTAATTAATAAGAGGTAATTTATACTCTATTTTGAAGATCGGTCTTATGACAAGTTTTAGTCACTTATTAACCTGTAATTTCTACTATATTTTGAAGATCGGTCTTATGACAAGTTTTGGTCACTTATTAACCTAATAAGTTTTTTTACCATCTCATATAAAGTTTGTTATAGTTGGTATTTATAATGTAGAGAGGGATAATCTATTGAGAACCACTTTTAACATAGGAACCGTGAGAACCAATCCTAGCCACACTCACCTATGATCCAACACTCATCAACCGCTTGGGGTTGGTGCATGGATCTGACCGGGTAAACACGATAAGCATGAACTCACCTAAATGGCTCGGATTACGGTGTTCCGGTAAAAATTGGGTGCAGATCTACCCATAAGTTGGAAGAGAAGCGTGACAGAGAGCCTTATTCGAAGGAGGAGGATTCGTTGGGAGACAAAGCCGGATGGGGGACCAAGCAGCCGAACGTCGTCTGTTGGGGAAAGGAGTCAGGGAAGGGGCCAAAAGACTTAGAGGCAGAGAGAGGAAGTTGGTTCTGACTAGAGAATGGCTTGAGACGGGCGGATAAGGGTTGATTAGACCGGGGGAAGATGGTGGGTGACAGATCTAGCCCTTGAAGGTCAGGGAGGGGGCTGAAAAACGTGGGGGCGATGAGGGGAGGTCGGGTCTGGCCGGAGATTGGATGGAGACGGGCAGGTGAGGGTTGAAACTGACCGGGGAATGGTGTTGGGAGACAGTTCTAGTTGGGGTGGTCGTGGAGGGGGAGGTGTTGTTCCGTGGAGGGAAGTGGAGGCGGACGGAGGCAGCAGACGACGACGGCGGGTGAGCTCCGGTCTATGGCCAAAGATGGAGGTGGAACTCGTGAGGTTCCCTGGCCGGAGAAGCAGACGGAGCCGGAGGGCCAGAAAAAGAGTGGAACTGGGAAGAAGAGCCAACAACGCGACAACAGATGAGGCGTGTGAAGTTTCAGAGAGATAGGTTACGCGTTTGGCACCAACAAAAATTCTTAGTAGATTCAGGGTTTAAAATCTTCTCTTTTTCTAAATATAAATACTACTAAAGTTGATCACCTTCTGCGCCCTTCTCATTTGGCATAATATATATGAAATATTGAGTGTTGTTTCTCTCTCTTACTTTGATTTTTTTTGCTATCTTTCTCCTTTAACTTGTCTCATATCTTATGGGCTTCTTCTCGAGTCTCTCCATGAGAGGTTCTCTAAGTGTTAAGAAGGAAAAAAATCAATTCCTTCAGTATAGTTTTGGAGATAATCGTGAAAATTTTGGTAAATTATGTACATTTTTGAAGCTATTAAGAGGAGCATCAACTAGTATATCAACTAGACTTTGCAAAACCTAGTGAGAGAACGTCTACCTTCCTCTAACCCTTCCTTCGAACCCGCCGCTTCCATGCCCTGATTTTCGCCGGTTACGGCCATGGCTCCGGCCTAGGCTGTAACCAGCGAGGACCTCTCACCCTTCTTAACCTTTTCCCCTTCCTTCTTGCCTTTTTCTCTCCTCTTTCCCTTTTCTCGACCCTTTGTGAAGAGCCCTTGGTTTCCTTGTTTGTTTAGGTATGTTCTTCTCAGATCTAGTCCTTAGGACTCAGATATGTACCCTTAGAGCTTCGGTCGTCGGCGAGAGTTGCTTGAGGTGCTCCGGTGAAGGGCGAGTGATGTTCTACTGCTTGTTCTCTTGCCGACGAGCGCGAATCTGGTCTCCTTGGAGTCAGATCCGTTGTCCTCTCGCCTCTGGTGGTGTTGGCCCCAGTGGGCTCTCGACGGATCTTCCGGGGTGGGTTGGGCTGCGGGTTTCTATGGCCGGAGGAGCTTGCTCCTACGGTGCTTGGGTCTCCAAGGGTTTGGTAGCGGTGCCTTTTCTCCTCCCCCGCCGGCGTTGGTCCTGTTCTCGAGTGGGACGATTTTCTCCAGGTATTTTTGAGGATTGTTGCGGTTCAGGGCTTTCGTGTGGGCTTTTCTACCGGTTTGTCTCCTAAGGTCTTAGCCTCTCCTACCCCTGGTGCGCCCCGACTCAGAGCTGATGTGGGACGACTCTTCTTCATTGATGGTTGTGGTTCTTCTCGGTCTCGGTATTAGGGATTTGGTGGTTGGATCTCGCTATCCTGCATATCCGTTGGTTTCAGGTCTTACCTCCGACACTTCTTCTCCTTCTGTTCTTTCTTCCTTTCCCCAGCCACAGGTGGTGGTCTGGGCATCACGGTTTGGGTGTTGGCCGTCGTGATGTGTTCGGCTTAGTGCCTAGTTTGAATTTTTAGGCAGATTGGAGTTTGGGTGTGGAGGGGGCCTGTTTCATTCGGGTTCTGTTGGTGTGTTGCTCTACTGGTGGTGTAGCTGGGTTTGGGGTTATGTTTCGCTGCTCTTCTACAGGGTTTTTTTTTTCTTTCGCCGTTGTTGACATGTTCTATTTTGTGCTTTATCTTGTTCATCTCTGGATTTGCAGACCTGTTTATTGTTGTTGTTTTGTTTCACCCCTTGTTGGGTGCTGTTTGAAAGTAGTGTGATGCTTCAAGTCTGTAAAACTAGGGTTCTTAGACCTAGCCATTGTTCCTTGTTTGGTTTGTTAGGTACACCCCTTGTTGGGTATTGCCTGTGGTTTAGTCCTTAGTTGGGCTTAGTTATGCTCTTCATGTTAGAAAAACTAGGGGTTTTTAGACCTGTGTGTTACCCTATATTTTAGGGTTGTTGTTGTTCTTGGTTGGAGGTGCCATTAGGTATACTCTGTGTTGTATTGAGGGATTACACTTGTCGTTGTTTTCATTTTGAAAACATTGGTTATTCATAAAAAAGAAAATTGCTGATAAAAAAAGTACAGTTTGCAAGTACTATTGGTGAATTTTTTTTGTTAAAATGACATATTCGATTATTTTTCGTTTGTAAATCTATTGTCTTTAATGAAAATTAATCATGTGATTTTAATTTTATTTTTTAGAAATGATGTCTTTTACATTATATGTGTTTTGTAATTTATAATTTTCATGTATATGTGTTTTGCAATTTATGACCACTTAAGTATACTGTAAGAATGTTTTAGTAAGACACAAAAAAAAAATAGAAACAATAAGTAATTATGTTGTTTCATGATATTACAATAATCTTACTGTCACGAATACTTTCATTTGTAAAAACAACCCACCAAAACCCATATCAGAGAATTCTTTAAAAGAGAGCATTAACAACCAAACTCACATAATAGTATCATTCACTTTATACGAAGAAACTCGTAATGGTAAATTAATCGAGTCTAAAACAATGCCCTGATACCAAATATAATACTTTAATGTAGAATCCATATCGCTCTTCAATCACGAGAACAAAATCAATATGAACTAGGATCTTAGAGTTGTGTTCATTCAACCACAATAAATATTATGAACCAAAGATTTTTTTATCAGAGAAGATTTATATTTGCCTCTTTCAAAATAAAAGAAAGAAGCAGCCTACAAAAAATAAGCTTTAGACGGGACTACTAGATGTTGAACATAGGCACTCCAACCATACTAGAACCAAAGACATTACCAAAATAAATCAAAAGATAACCCACTCTCAACAGACTAAAACAATAAAGTAAGAAAACCCAAGTCCCCAAAATAACAGGATCTCCTACGCCTTAGTACCAAGAAACTGCACCACCACTAAATATACCTTCAAACCCACCTGCTCAACTACTGAAGATTCCCCCTAAATACATTCCACAGAACGAATCGAAGAATGAGAATCTCATCCAAACGAAGGAAGTATGTCGTCCTTGCCCTTGTGAGACGAGGAACTCAGGTCGCCTGACTCAGAGAGGTTGAACTCTCTATCGCTGACCCAAGGATTAAGCTCGGTGTTGAGATTTTGTAACTCCAGCCGAAATATATCATCTGTACTATTAGATTTGAAACCCATTTTGATGTAGTAAGCCCAAACTTTTGTAGCAACTTGTCCCTTACTACCTTTCCCCGCACCAGGCCCATAAGTGTCCTCCACTAAAGTTCGATTGTTGACCGAACTCTGGCTTCTGCATGCTCCTTGACCAATCAGTGCTCTCCTCTTCTTCTTTCTTGAGATCAGAGCGGTAGATAGCGCCTTCTCAGAGTCAACTAATAGGGCGCCGAAATGAGTCTTAACCATATCCGCAGAACCCGGATCCCCCTTATTCGCACCATACAAAACACCCTCAGATAAAAAGAATTCAGAGGTACCTATTTTTGTATCACTTTCGGACCTCATCGAAATTGGGCTAGGCTGCATCTCACGCACCGCTTTAGAACTTGTGGACGACCCTTGAGCCACTCCATCAAAAAATACCCCTTCCCATACGAGGTATTCCTGTCTTTCCCACTTGTGGACATTTACCTATCAACTTAGTCCAATTGGTGAAAGGAGAGCTTCTGGAACTTGATACTGTTCCACCACTGAAAGCTACACATTAAAGGCTTATTCCTCTAATATGACCTCCACCTATCGATAATCGTGTACCCAATTTCTATGTGCCAAAAGACATAAGCCTCATTAAAGGAGAACCTTGCAAAAAAACTGATGTACTATCACTACAATATTTGTTGCCTGCAACTAGCTCTAAGTTCGCCTTTGACCAGTCATGTATATGGGGATGCCTTTAACCCTTACCCAAATATAAATACCATCCTTTGAAAACATGTCCCCCTTATCCAATCCCATACTCATCCACTTGGAGATCCAACTCCATCGGCTTTTCATTATTCTTTCCTCAAACTCCTTATCAGCACACGAATCCAATACTACTCTGTTATTTAAAGCCTTCGTTTATAGGTCCAAAACCCCTTGTTTCCCAATCTCCTCTTGCACCTCAGATGGGTTGATGGTAGTAGGTAAAACTCCCAACCATCCATCCATTTCCCCCTCTTTCAATTGTGCATCCACAACACCATAGAGTCGTTTCACTTCCCCGTCAACAGTTAGGGCTGGACATAGGCCGGTACCCGCCCCAAAAACCCATACCCATTACCCAAACCATGATTCTCGGTTACGTAAAATCCGTACCCGTACCCATCACCGGTCGTCGAAGGAAAAACTGATAACCGCCCAGCTTTACTACCGGGCGGTGACGGTTATAACCATCAAACCAGGCCCAATGGGCTTTCTACTAGGCCTTCAAAAAATAAACTGATGAGCGTAAATGAGTCCTATCTAAATTGACTAGTTTTCCCTATATTTTTATCTTATTTGTGCTCGTTTTTATATGTTTAGTGTTTTCTAATAAATGCGCAACACCTCGTTCTTAGTCGATATTTTTCATTTGTTCATAATATATTCATTATTGGTCTTTTTTTGTAGGCCGCGAAAAAAGGAAAATATTGGCGAAAGAACGACCCCAATCGGAAGTCAAATGGAGCGGATATGAGCAAAATAGTATAAAGCATCGTAGAGGAGGAGCTGTCTAGATTAGGACACGTGGCACATTTCTGTACGCTGGATGTGTTGACCTTCTACAGCTGACCGCGCGCTCACATGTGCTCAGCCACACCAGATCGTTGATATGATGTAGCGCGCCTCCATCATGTGTAATACACCCGCGTGATGATTGTGTTTCAGCCGTTGATTTTCGGATGCAATGGAGCTACATCACAAGCTGTCCACACCTGATCCACGCCTGAGCTGCTTCTTCTTCAGCGTCTGTAGCACGCGGTTTCGAAAGGAAGAGAGGGGAGTACTCAATTTTTGGAGAACACACGCAAGGAACGGAGCAGCTTCGGCCGGCCATATCTACCACCTCCGGAGACATTCCGGCGAGATCAAGCTACCGACGCGAAGCCCTCAGTCCCATCTACCATTTTCTCCGATTGGTTTCGTATTTTGAAGCTTCCAAGGCCAGAAATCGAAGTACCAAAGAGAGGCAACACAGAACTTGGTTTTTGACGAGCAAACTTCGACCGGCCATTTCTTCCGATTCCGGGCACCTCCGGCGAATATCCGACCACCGACGCGAAGCCTGGACTCCCCCCTTTCCATTCCTATCATTTGTTTCGGGTTTTGGGGCTCCTGAGGACAGAAATCAAGCATCCAAAAGGGCTTAACACCAACTCGGATTCAAGCTTATTTTGGACGTTTTTGTTCGATTTTGAGCGGGTTTTCGACGATCTAAGCTAGGAATCATCATTCCTAACACAAGTTATTCTTTATTTCATCATTTCCTTTGCTCAATGTCGTTTCCAACACTTGATTTCATTGTTTTTTGCTCGATGGCTCGGGAGTATTCGCTTCGAGCCATGGATGTCGATGTAAATACATTTTAGTTTAATTGATGCATGAGGTTATTCAATTGTGGTGTTAGATGATGATTTTTGCGATATTGAGTTCGATACCCATCTGTGTTCGTTACCCGATTTTATTGATTTTTATCGATTTATGTACGTAGATCGGTTTTAAGTTAATTTAATCGGGAAAACTATTATGTATTAATTGCATGTTAAATTAGAGATTTTGGGTACGAACTTGATTAGGAGAATTTTCGATCTCTTGAACGTATATCAAGTGCTAAATTCATATGTTCGTAGCATTCATTACTTAATATGTTTAATGCTTATTTTGGATGCTAGATTTTATCGTGCATTCTAAATGAGATTGATAATTTCCCGATGATTGTCATTTATGTCTTGTGTGTTTTAAGCTAAATTGATGATTTCGGGCGTGGATTGCCCTTGAGTGATTTATGGCTTTGGGTGTGGATTGCCCCGTGAATTGTTAGTTGTAGCTATCTAAGATCAGTGTATGATTTATTTGTGCACTTTGAGACTATTTGAGACATTAAATTACATTATTGTTTTTACTGATGATTTATCTAGTTTGGGTGATATCAAGTCCCTTATTAGTGGACTTATGTAGATCATACTCTAACTAAGACGTTCACGTTTAATTCAGAATGGTTGGGTCAGAGAAGTTGATTTATGTGTAGCTAGATAATTCATTTTTCGTAGAGATTGTGTTCTATGCTTGAGTATTACTAGAACGAGGTTCTATTTAGTTCAACTTGATTATTGGTGTTCGGTATTCGAGAAGTGAATTAAGAGTAGCTAGACACAATTCTTTATTTGTGTTTGCCTATATTAGCATTTATGTGTTACAAGGGTTAGCATCGCTTATCCTATGTAAGTTGACTCGTTTTGATTATTTATCGATGAGATAGATTATCAATTAGAGAAGCAACTTAAGAGAATGCAAAATAGATGTATGAAGGTTCGATGATTGGTTTTACTCGAACCACAAAAATTCATACTTGCACATTTACTCTGATGATTGTTTTAAGAGCCATGACGGGAGCACTTTTTTTCATCATCATCATCATCATCATATTGATTTCCTTATGCATTGATTGACTTTATGTATGAGCACGACATCCGTGGTTATTTTCTCTTATCAAAACTTTCTACTGTTATTTTCGTTTGTGTCTTTCCTTATTTCTCACTAGATTCACATGAACATTTATTTGTCCGTTTTTACTGCTTAAACCACTTGCTTATTTTTAGAAGAGTGTATTTAGTGACGTTTATACATTTTTCACCATTTTACCAATTTTCATAGATTTAGTCATCTTTGGCCCGATTGCTCCCTGGTGTTCGACCGGTTTCTTACCGTTATAAATATATTGTTTGAACGACCGTGTACGGAAGCACGTTAAAGAGGGTATGCTAAAACCCCGTCTTCATAAACCCACATACAACATTTTAGAAACATACTTTACAATCTTCCAACTTCATTTTACAAACCTACCTATTTTAGAGCATTGAAACACAATTTTTCCTAGAACTAATACCTCATAATAATATATTTATCGTCTTACAATTTCAAAAACACGATTTCAGAAACTATTTTTGTACAACATAAAGAGTTGAAGAACAAATATATACAGTTTTGACTAAACTACAATCAACCTATATTACAAAAAAAAAAACAAGCATTTGTGCAATACAAAATTTTCTTCAGATTTCTTTTTAAAGTCTCCACTTTCTCTCTAGAAAGATTTACTCGTTATGTGTAGAGAGTAGGGGTGTTATTTATAGGAAATAACATATGAAATTAGGGTTAAAATATGGGCTGAATGTTGCTGGAAGTGGGCCTTCACGGTATGGGCCGACACCAACTCTACATGGGCTTCAACATGCTACAAGTTGGTTAGCTAAGCCCAATATATGACCGGTCGGTTGGTTCACCGCCAGTTTTCATTTAGAAAACCGTGACCCGCCCAAAAGGTAGTTGGTTCGGGATTTTAATCCCCGTTCCCAACCCATGACCGCTGGTTTCAGTTATTTCGGTGATGGGGACGGTCGGTGACGGTTGGTTTTCGATGATGGCCGAATATTTGCACAACCCTATCAACCGTGTGGCCTTGAGTAATTAGCTCTCTCTTCTTGTTAATGTGGTGTCGTATATCAGGCCCCAAATTGCACCTCGATACATGTCCTTCTCCCACGCCGAGGCTACAAATAATGTTACATGAGTCAATCGTTGAGGTTATTTGATCTTCAATTTGTCGTGTTTGAAATTGGTTTGTTTCTCATTTTTTCCTTTCTCCGATGTTTCTATTTTGATAGACACAAACTTGGTACATGTCATCCTTATCACTTTCTCTTTCTTCTTTTATAATTATTTTATCGAAACTGATCCATCACGATGTCGATCTTAATATTAAATCCTTATAATTTAATATGAATAAAATATTAACATTACATGATTAAATCTTAAACACGAATGCCATAAGAATATCGTAAATATTCTTACATATACACTTTTGCAGTGTTACATTCACCTTTTTGCAACAAAAAAAAATACATCGTTAGTAGATTCGCAGACGATATCATTTACAAACAAAAAACAAATTTATCGTTAATAAATTTATGAAACGCACATAATTATCCCTTATACTTATCTTTTTAACAAACATCTATTGTTGGTCGATTTTCATTAATTAGTAGTGTAAATTCTTGAAATCCAACCTTTCTCAACCATGATTGGCGTAAACAACCACCCAAATTGAATTGTATATGGTCATGACCACCAAATCCTAACTTAGTTGAACACAATTGACCCATTCATAACCCACCATCCTATTATTCTAACACATCCCCTCTTTGAAAATGAATTCTGAGAATATGTTTAATCAAAACTCAACCCTTCAGGTCAACCATTTCACACTGATCAAATATCACAACATCAAAGTTTGAAAAGCAAGAACCAGACCAATGTCTTTAAAAATAAAATCCAGCTGCTAAACATGGATTTTATATCATTCGTGATGCATCATTCCTTATTCTTCATCTTCTTCCTGTCACTATCACTATCTCCCCTTGGTGTTCCTTCTGATACACAAAACCCCAATCCCCTCTGCCTCAACCGAGAGAGATCCGCCTTGTTGGAGTTCAAGCAAAGCTTCACCATCGACACAAGCAGCTCCAAAACTTCGTCGTGGATGGTTACTGATGATTGTTGCTCGTGGGACGGCGTGGAATGCGATGAAAGTACTCGCCAAGTCATCGAACTTGATCTCAACAACAGCTTTCTTAGCGGGTCCTTGGCCGCCAACAGCAGCCTTTTCCTTCTCCTCCACCTTCAGAGGCTCAACCTTGGGTCCAACCATTTATCAGGGAACATCCCTGCTGAGATCATGAGCCTTACACAACTCACCGATTTATTGTTAGGCTCTAACCAACTTACCGGTCAAATCCCTTCTCATATCACAAACTTGACTCGATTGCGCAACCTCGATCTTTCTCTCAACCGATTTCGAGGTACAATTCCAAACTCATTTCCCAATCTCAAGAACCTTCAATCTCTTAACTTGTATTCAAATAACTTGAGTGGCACAGTCGATCTAGAGATGTTCCACAACCTCAAAGCTCTGTCTACACTCGACGTATCAAGAAACAACTTATCATTGCTAGCTCGCTCGAATTTCGATCTTCTAAAGCAGTACAAGTTCCTAGGATTCGCCTCGTGCAGATTGATCGAATTCCCCGCTTTCCTACACAACCAAAACGAGTTAGTGTGGCTGGACCTTTCCGACAATGAGATTCACGGGGAAGTACCGAAATGGTTTTGGAACTCAAGCGTAGAAACTCTTGACTTCTTCAACGTTTCTCACAACTCCTTGACTAGCTTCGAAGATCAACCTCGTCTCCTTCCATGGACCAAGCTACGCACGTTGGACATTAGTTTCAATACGCTACGAGGACCTCTCCCGATCCCTCCACATTCCACCAATTTCTACTTGGTCTCGAACAATCGAATGACGGGCCAATTGTCACCTCCTTTCTGCAATCTGAGTGCTGTTATTGCAATTGATGTCTCTTACAACAACTTGACTGGCACGGTACCACAATGTCTCGGAAGATTAGGCAAGTCCTTATCCATTTTGAATCTACAAGGAAACAACTTCAGGGGGGAAATCCCCCAACCATGGATGCATGGATGTTCCCTGAAGATGATAAACCTGAGTGAGAATCAATTTGAAAGCGAAGTCCCAAGATCGTTACGAAACTGTACTAGGCTCGAGTTCATGGACCTCGGACTCAACCAATTACATGGAACTTTCCCCTATTGGTTGGGAGATCACCCTGAGCTGAGGGTGATCTGCTTGAGACACAACAGACTCTACGGCGCCATAGACATCAACAAGAATGATTCTCTGTTTCGTCAGCTCAGGATTCTCGATCTGTCTTTCAATAACTTCTCTGGGAATCTCCCTTCGATCGAGTCCCAATACTGGAACTCCATGAAAAAAGATGATGTTGATGAGATCCTCACATACATGCAAATTCAACTATTGGGTGATAGCCGTTGGGTGGGATCACATAGCGCCTACTATGACTTCTCCATGAAGGTAACTAACAAAGGCATGGAAAGGGTCTACCGGAAGATTCCTAATATCTTCAGAGGCATTGATCTTTCCAACAACAGATTCGAAGGGGAGATCCCTCCATCTTTTCAAAACTTAAAGGGTCTTCACTTGCTGTCCCTTGGCGGAAATAGGATTAAAGGAAACATCCCTCCATCTTTAGGACACCTCAGGGGAATCGAATCGTTGGACCTATCGGGTAATGAGCTAGTAGGGGACATTCCTCGAGACCTAATGCACCTCACCTCCCTTTCTTTCTTCAATGTGTCCTATAACAACCTCGAGGGCCCTATACCGCGCGGGAACCAGTTTGATACATTCGAAAACAGCTCGTACAAGGGAAATGCAGGACTGTGCGGCGATCCATTAACCAAGAAATGCATCGATCTCGAGATAGAGCCACCGCAACCATCTGCAGAGGTTGAAGAAAAGGAAGACGATTCGGGGCTCTTTGGAAAAGTTGGATTGATAGTGATATTTACAGGCTTTGCAGGTGGCCTAGTTGTGGGTGTGATCTTGGGACATGAGTTTGTGGAAAGGAACTTAATTGAGAGGCTACTTGACATTTTCAGGAGGCGTCGTAGAAGAAGAGATACATATTCTATAACTTCCTATTTCAGTTCTATAATGTACTCGATTTGGCGATGATGATTTGTTATTTTAGGCTCTCTGCATCAAGTTTTTAAATTCGTTTTTGTGTGTATAAAGCTGGTTTGTAAACTTGTACCGGAATTGAAATGTAGCTATAATGAAGAGTTATGAAACAACTTCTCATCTCAGGAAGACACACAATAACCTGAATGAATATTGATTGCGTGGTTCGAATATTCATATGAAAAAGTGTGCTTGTTCTAACATTATGTTTGATTCTGATTCTCTGAACCCACCAATCTAAACATCTCTAACTAGTAGGTAGTGTGAAATGTTGCCTGGCACAAATATCAGAATTGTCAATGCTGAGTTGTGGAGTTGTTTGTTTCCACGAAGTTGTGCCTGTCTTGGTTCAAAAATGTCAATGTTTAGCACTTGTTTGACAAACCTACTTATAAAATCAGTTGGAGCTGAAAACGACCGGAATAACAAAGGCCAACTAAGAGCACGTAAAGAATGCGGTTTCTCTATGGGGTTCACGGTTCAGTGAATCGCGAACCGCGAGTCGCACGTTGTGCAATACAACTTATGCAGTTTTGATTTACCAAACCATGAATCGGATCCATGAACTGAGACTCACTGTTTACAATTATGAACACTGACTCGTGGAATCGCGACCAACCAATGAATGTACGCCGCGTGTCGTTAAGGTGGAGAAGAAAAGAGTTGTTGGCTCCAAGCGCTCTGTCTCGATAAGTTTTTTTAATTTAATAAAATCCAAATTTAACTTTTAAAATTATTTTTTTTACCATCTATAAATACCCCACATCCATGTCATCAACCCACGAACATTTTTCTTCATTTCACAACTTTCTTTCTCAAATTTCACTTCCCACAAATCTTATTTTCCGATTAAGAAAATATCTGACGACGAGACTTAGACGTTGTCTCTACCAGATCAATAAGAGCACACACCAATGCAACCGGAGTTAACCGTAGATCAGCACGACGGCTTTCAACGGATGTTGAACATCAACCCTCCTAACAACTCGTTCATACTACCAGGTGACTTTCCGACGGATAGGCACCATTGGTGAACATGTTCACCTTTCCGACGGCTACTATCTGTTGGTTGGCAAGTTGACTTTCCGATGGATGCTATCTGTCGGTGAGAATAGGTTCCACATCGATGGGTTATACCCGTTGGGAAAGTGAAAACCAAATCGGAGGATGGTGTCTGTTGGGGAAGCGGTCTTTACCGACTAGCTAGACGAGTGGCACCTCTTTCTCTATAGTAAGTGACTAAAATAAGGCTGAGTAAGAATCATCGCATTCGTCCAGCAATGACGCAGTATGCATCTCCAGGGTGTCATGCATAATCTTTTTGGCCTTCACCACAGAGACAACGGGAATTTCTAATGAGGTTCAAAAAACCTTGAATGCAAAAGGAAATAAATTGTAACATACAAAAAGAGCTAAAATAACAACAAAATAATTTTTTATTTAAATACAAGGTTGTCTATTAAATAGAGAGCATACCGCTTTTTCAACGTTGTGTTTGTTCTCCTCATCATCTTTATGGTATGTCTGGATGTACGCGTCGTAGTGCGGAACAAAAGAATTCTTAAATTTGGAGAGAGTCTGGTCGGTGAGTGACATACTCCCCCAATGATGAGGGAGTGGGTTTTTCCTTTGAGATTTTTTCCCACATTTGCTCAAGGCCTACAATTTGAAATGTAAAGAAAAAAACGTATATGAAATTCAAAAAGTAATTTCACTTACTACAAAGACATATGATTTAATTGAAGAAGTCATTTGAACTAGTCTTCGCGGCAAATGAAATCTAAAGACACCAAATCTTCGGATTCGGGTTATCGACGATTTTGTGGCTTTCCACCTAATTGTCACACTATTCTTCTATGTTGTGCTTCCACTCTTTAAAGCGACTGGATGTCATTCGTGCTATCAACTCCAAAAGCCCATAATGGTTTTCCCTACTCTTAAAGGAAGACATTAATAAATATATAACAAACCTAAATAAGTTGAAACAATAATGAAATCCAACTTTGAAAATGTTGGCTTGTTCATCGGAATGTAATTTCTGATTATCGAGCCAATGTGGCATGTGATCTGTCTCTGTGGAATTTCACAAACGGTCCTGCTCCCGTTCTACGTCAATGGAAATTTTTTCCTTTCCGTTCCTACATCTTTTTTTTAATATTCTTCATCGAGACCGATCCTTTTTCCCGATTATTGTCTTTTTTCCTTTCCCCACCAAAGCTTCCAATTCAGCATCCTCTTGTGCATGCTCAGGGTTGCGTATGTTGGGTTTGGCAGCACGAGTAACGGTTGACAACCCCGTCTCGCTCATGGCATGGCTAGTACCGCAATCTCACAGGCGCCGAAGGTTCAACGGGAATATTGTGCACGATTGATAACTAGTTGAACTACCTTTAGATTCCGACTCAGCAGGGCAGACCAAAAAGTGGAGGGTGGCAAAAAATCTCATTTCAACACCAAGGTTCGTCCCGTCGCACCTGATCCTTGATTTCTTACGACAAGAAGTAAAACTCATACAACCCAAAAGTCAGGTCCATGATCACCAGACCTTCTATCAAGGGGGCACCCTTTTGTTATGACCTGAAGCATGACGTCCCTATTATACAAGCACGTAGAAAACATCCGCTCACCATCCCGTACAGGAGGCAGATCAGAGAAGCCTTGTCCATCGATGTATGAGGGACCTCAATGACGACGTCTTTGTCCGGGAAGAAGGAGCAGAAAACAAAACTATCATGAATGTTATCGAGGGACTCTGATACGATCTCGTCGGCGTAATTGGCTATGAATAGATCAGACACCCTGGGGACCCACTGGTAGCGACCAAGCTGCGAATCTCCTCTAGATATCCTGATGCTCTGATACGTGAGGAGTTGTAGCCCCACTGAGATAGATGGCGATACAATATGTCGTCTCTTGATGGAAGGCTTATGTGTTCGCTTGATGCGACCAGTGGGATGTTCCAGAGGATGATACGACATCCTTGTATGGAAGGCCGACAAAGTCATCCTAACTAGGGCCCCGAGATCAGATTAGGTGTCGACGGCGTACAAAGGGACTTAAAGATCCTGGTCTCGTGCTTTCATCCCAAGAAACACCTATTTTGGTCGTACAACCTCATAAGAGGGGAGAGGTGGGGGTATCATAACCGTGATGGCGGTGATAGTCGTTTCAGCGGGAGCTATGCCCTCGATGGTGGCGATATGAGCAATGGTAGAACCCAAGATGGGGTTTGAGGTACTCTTCTTAGCTACCCGAGACACTCGCTTAGGGTGGATTGCGTCGTGTGAGGGACGGGCCGATGAAGGAGCAGCTTGTGGCTAGAAGACGACAGTAGGATCTGGATTAGGGTTAGTCACCGAGATCCCTTTTGTAGACTTGAGTCCATGACAAGATTTGGAGAAAGAAATAAAGGGTCATGGGGGCATTACCAATTAGGTGGTCCTGGGCACCGGTAGGGAGCGATAGGTGGTTAAAAACGATGGTGATGTGAAAAGCATAGGAGAGGGTGTTATTAAAGTCATGGGGAGAGAACCAGACAATTCTAGGGTTTTGTGCACCGGGTTTAAACTTTTTGTATTAATTCCATCGTTTATATGATTAAAGTGAACATAAAACTCGTTATATTTTTATAAGCTCGAAAAATTTATTAAGAAAGAGACACTTTCCAAGCATGAAAGGTTCTAATGGTCAAAGACCAAAGAAACAATTAGGTGCTCCAATAACGGGGAGTTAAAAGACCGAGCATTTTCCTTAAAAGGAGAGAAAAAACAAAAACCCTACCAATCCTCACCAACCTAGGACAAAGACGGTACATCGACTAACCAAGATAAGGAACGAAAAGCTAAGTAGCCAAATTACGATCAGCACACAACTTCTTCTTGGCAATCGATTCGTGAACCATAGTCCACGCGTCTGGCCCTGGAGACGATGTTGCAATACCACTAATTTGATTCAAATACTGGACCTTTGACCTAGTGAAGTGAAGGTAAGAGAGAGAGTGAGTGAGGGAACAGACTGTTTCTTCATGGGACGACCCTTAAAAGACTTAGGCTTTAAGAGAGCGTCCTTCCAAGGACTATCATGAGCCAGAGACTGAACCTCCGAGATTTTCTGTAGGAAAACTCCTAAAGCCTTATCCTTAGTACCAATAAATGAGTCTTCACCTGATTGAACTAAGTCTGTCGAAGTCGAAGCGGGGCTAGAGCTATGGAGCAAAACGGGTTGGACTAAAGGTCCAACCAAAGGCCCTCCTTTCTGAAACAATGAGCCAACCTCCACAGTGTTGGGTCTCGAGGTAGGGTTGGAGATGAACCAACTCGCAGCGGAAAATCAAGGAAAACCAAGAGACGATTAAAACCATGAAACAACTAACAAAGAACGGATTCACAAGAGAAAAATTCAGCACTAGTTCTTACCAAAACAAGAACACCGGGTAACGAATGATTGGCTTGAGTCTCCAAGACGCCTACGTATCCACATGGGAATCAAAGCCACGTAGTTCTTCTCTTTGAGGACTCAAGAACACAAAAATGGAGGTGGGAACTTGCCAAACCCGAAATTGCAAGGGAAGGGAGAGAGAAGTTGTGTTTCCTATTCTTGTCTTGTGTTTGTTATGTTGAAAAAAGATGACGTAAACATAACAAAACTCATACTTGTCCAACTAAAGGCATGGGACAAGTATGGTGTCAAGTAAGGTGTAAATAGGACAAAGTATGGCAAGACAAGATTGGGTTAGGTGGTGAATCACCAACACCTTAATCCTTGTCTTGCTTGCTTAGTACTAATTAATCAAGACTTGATTAATTAGTTCCATGGGCCTTGGTTGCATGGGCCTTTCATGGGCCTCTTGGAACATGGCCCGTGGCCATTTCCAACGAGGTCCCGTGATTCGCTCATCGCCTCCAAGCCTTCCATACCGGAAATGTCCAACATTATCCGACGCGATCAATCCCAAGACTCCAAGCCTTGTCTCGATCCGTAAAGTCCTATTCACTTACGGGCACATGACCCAAAACCCAGTTTTGGTCATGTCCCAAGACAACTCCCTTTTGGCCATTCTCCATAAATGTGTCAATGAGTTTCATCCTCCGGTGTGACCCTTAGGTTTATGCATGTCAATAGATCAACGTAAAATCCCATTTTACTTGATCCTATTTAAGTGGCAACTAACGAGACTTTAGTATTGCCTGACACTGCATAACGAATCGACCCTGTCGATTATAACCTTTCCTTCATCCCTGTCATTATCCTTTTATCTCCGATATCCTGATTGAGATAAGGCATAGAGCCGTCATCCTTATTATTCTCAATCAATGTTCCTTGATATGTGAGATGACTAAAGATATGATACCCAGTATCATGTGCATGGCCATGCTATTCTTTCAGTCACTCTCGATCAAGCGGCCGAGAACCGATATCTTTCTCATACCTCAGTATGAGGGATAAATCCCTTAGCCGTCTTTCGTGTAACTCTTGTAGCCCGTCCCCAAGCCAATCCTGGCCGTTATGGAAGCCCTGTTACGGACAACGTTAGGCTCAGGTCAAACTCAGTTGTTGACTACATAGCGATCACAAAGACTCCTTGGTCTAAGGATACATGACAAGCTACGACACTGAATATGTTCATGACTTAATCTATGGCACATATTCAGGGCGGGTCGTCCAATATCATGTCCCACATGATATCTATGATCAGACTCCGGAATCCCATTCCAATGACTAACAGAACGTAAGCCATAAAGAGCCATCTTTCATACTAGTCGCTTCTAATGAAGCTTTGTTGACTAGGGACTCATCGAGTATGATCTATCTAAATCTACGGTTCTATTCGCATGGTGGGCATAGATCAGAGCACACATCGATATATTACTCCAACACATAAGTAATATAAAGCCGTTTTGATTTTATTGCTAACGATGATATATACATTTGGACATTTAGGATTGAACTATGGGCACTAAGACTAACACACATGCCCATCTGCCACCCTTTCCACGCAGCCCATTGGAGCCGGGTCTGCAAGGGTTGTTTGACCCGTAGGCAACTCATCCACTTTTAATCCACGCTGTGCTTCAACCACAAATGCATCAACTGAAATCAAGCGATTTGAGATGGAAATCACGACATGATCAACGATGAGATCACAACCTTTACAGACCGAAACGAGGGTAGGAATTGAGCTTTCAAAATTCAAACCCGATTGAATTTCCAAAGGTCGCACATGATCTCCAGAAGAAAGCTTATACTGCTCACCGGAAAAGATCTTATCTAAGGACGTCGCCGCAAATGAAATAACAACACTGACCCTGGTATTCTCAATCCTAGCGTCAGCCAAGCTCGTTGACGGACCGCAGTCTGCAAACATAAAACTCATTGTTGTTCTCAAAAGTTTATTAAATATATAAATTTTTAACTCTCTCTGCGCGCAGCCCCTCCCCCACCCCTATTGCAGCCATATTGAAGCTCTTTTTTCCACCATTGAAGCCCCCTGCTTCCACCATTGAAGCCCCTGCATCCAAGCTCTCCACCACCTCTAGGTCAGGTTCCATTCTATCCTACTTAGGATTTACTATTGCCGCCGTCGTCACTCATGCCCGCCAGCCACGCCGCCGTCCTCCTCATCCTCAGTATCTTCCCCACCGGGTCTCTACTGCTCAAGCCTGCTCCTCTTCTCGATTCCGATCAGGCCTTCCTCCCCACCGCTCGCGATTCGATGCATCCTTCAATAGCCACCGTGGACCTCCTGCCGCCGTTCTCCAGGATACGGGCTCCATGCGCCGTTCTCCATCTGCAGCGGCTTCCCGCCCTAGGACCGCCTCTCGCCGGCATGGGTCCGCTCCCTCGATGGATCTGGGATCCGGGAGGAAGGACGATAGGCCGGGGTCTGACTCCACGGCACCCGAAGTCGGGACCCTCGATCACGAACAAACCGTTGCAGATCGAATCGTTGCTCCCGTCTCCCACACTCCTTCGAAAGATCCGGGCGAATCAAGACGAATAATTGACGATACCAGATCGCTCCAATGGCACGGGGCCTAGAAGAACTGGCATCGCAGATTTGGTAGTTTGTTCTTTCGATCGTGTGCTAATTTTTTATCCTGTTTTAGGTCGAATATATTGCTGGTTATTCACTATGTTAGGTCGAATAACCTTTTTGCTCAATAAGTTTAGGACTTTGGCTTTTTATTTCTTTGTAAAGTTGGATCGAGGTACATTTGAGCTCGGATCTGCGAATCAAAGCAGACTATATGTATGGAACCATGTGCGCCCGACGGGCTACGGCCGGTTGGGACAAAAAGCTGGTATCTGGGATTGTTATGTGCCTCCTTGTAATCATGATATGAAATATTACCTCTTTCCCGTTTCAAAAAAAATGTATAAATTTTTAAATAAAAAAACTTGGGGCATGATATATAAGTATACCTTTTTTTTTTATCAGCAAAGCAAATTGAAATTAAACCTCCTTAGAGGATAAAGAGGAGTACAACGACCAACAAAAGCAAGATTACAACAGCCAACAAGGGCAACCCACCAAAGAAGTGCCAACAAGGGCAACACCAAGAACAAACACCAGACAGAACAACACAAAGAAAGCCAACAAGAGCAACAATAGAAAACTCAGGATAACCAACCAAAGAAGGATCTAACAACCAAAGCTAACAATTATTAAGCACAGTAAGAAAAAACAGGTCTTGAACACCCAGTTGTAACCACCATAAAGCACAAAAAGAGAGGAAGCTTTCAAGCAGCCGACACCAATTAATCAGAAGATCTAATCCCTAACCTTGAAGAAGAATCCCCTCTTCCTGCTCATTAGACATGCCATCCCTCAACAAAGGAAATGGACAACGCTAATTGCCGGCGGCCAACACCGCAACAGTCGAGCCTACCTCTAGCACCAAAGCCAACCCAAACTAATGACTTCTGAAGCAGGCAGAAACAGGCCCTAAACCCTCACCGGCGGAATCACCCACAAACCGGCGAGCTCGCACCAAAACAAGGTCGAGAAGAAGTGAAATCAAAAGCTTAGGATAGCTAGGTAAGAGATAGAGGAAGAAGATATACCATACATGGGAGGAATTAGACCCGGCACTCGAAGAAGTAGAATCCTGAAGCCAAAAGGCCAGCCTACGTCCTCTGTCCTCAAAATGTTTCCGGCCATCACCAAGAAAACACCTCGAAGAAAAGGACTGGTATTTCTACCTTGAGAGGAGCGACGACTGACCTAATAGACGAACAAATCTGACCTCCCGGAGCACCCTGAAAGCGACGGAGCAGTGCCACAAGCGGAGAGGAGCGACGGCGAAACCGCGAACCGGCGAGCAGGGAAAGACTAGTCCAGAACTGCGCAGATCCAGCCCAAAAAGGTGCAGAAGAACGTCCCACTACCAAGTCTTAGAAGCCTCTCTGTCGGAGAACACGGACCACCGAGCATCAACCGCGGTCACACGAAAGGAAGAGCCCCCAAAACAACGCCGGCGAACAGATCTGCGAGAATCCTCACCGTCGCCGATGAAGAAAAACGTCCCACCCCAGATCCAGCAGCAAACGGCTGAGGAGAAGCCCTGAAGACCCTCACCCAAAGCCCTCTAAACAGATCTCAAACCAAAGAGGGGCGAATATGATGGTCAACACCACTAGATCGGAGAAACGCCCTTACTTGTGATTGAGAGGACCTTGGGGTAGAGCTGAACGACTGGCCACGGCCGGAGAGAAGGCCGAACCCAACCACTCGCCAGCTCTGAAATTGCAACCACCCAAAAGAAATAAAAACAGAGAACTGAGAGGAAGAAGAAGAAGGGAACAAGAAGGGAGCGAAGAAGAGAAAGCTAGTGACCTTCACCGGTGAAAATCATGACCAGAGGCCACGATTAACACCGGTGGAGAGGAAGGAAAAAAGGGGCGGCACTCTAGGGTTTTGGATTGGGAGAGAGAAGTCGAGAGACTATCTTATTGATTTATTGTTGGCTTTCCGTATCCAGAGAACCTAATATATAAGTATACCTTATAAGTGACCTCATTAACCGTTACACTCCTGGGCGGTTTTGAATAGAGAAATATTATTTCATGGACAGAATAATCATCAATAATATAAGTAAAAACAAATTATATGATGTTGGATGTCAGAAAACCCTAGGGGCTGCTCTGCGCAGCCTCCTCCCCCCTCCCCCTTCCCCCTTCTTTTCCACCATTGAAGCCTCTACTTCACAGAGCAGCCTCCTCCCCTCCCACCCCTCCCCTCTCTTGCTCCACCATGTTATCCCTTGAAGGCGCTCCACACACCCATTTATGGGTCCATTCTACCCATTTATGGGTTTTATTTTTTGTTTTTGTCTTGTTTTGCAGCCGGTCTACCCCCACAGGTCGCTGCCCATCGTTCAAGTTGCTCCACGGTCTCTCCCTCGACTCGCGCTACCGTTCCTGCATCGCCGGTCCGGCCCCGCCTTCGAGCCAGTAGCCACCGTGCCCCCCCTGTCGTTCACCGGATTACGGGCTCCACGCGCTATATCCCATCCGCAGCGGCCTACCGCCCTAGGGTCACCCCTCGCCGGCATGGGCCTGCTTCCTAGATGGATCTGGGATCCGGGAGGAAGAACGGGAGTTCGGGACCTACTTCACAGGCACCCAATTTCGGGACTTTCAACCCCGAACAAGTTTTTGCAGCAGGGAGATCTCGGGAATTCTGCACTAAAGACAAATTCTCCAGTAGGTTTCGCTGTTTTAGTTCGAATAATCATGTGGCTCAATAAGTTTAGGAATTTGGTTTATTATTTTTTTGTAACGTTGGATCGAAGAAATCCTAAGTTCGGATCCGCGAATCAAAGCGGACTATATGTATGGAACCATGTGTGCCCGACGGGCTACGGCCGGTTGGGACAAAAGTTGGTGTCCGAGACTGTTAGGTCTCTCATTGTAAGCACGATTTTATCGTAATACTACTTATTTCCCGTTTCAAAAAAAACTATATGATGTTGGGCACATAAACATTTGTTCGTGAGCAGCACAATAGTTTTATTCCTCCCAAATGGGTCAGATCTGACAGTAAACATTCGGCCTTACGTTCAATTTCAGGTGCATTCAGCATCTTGCTGTTACGAAGTTTCCTCCAAAAGAAATTATGAGCGAAACCCCAAAACCAGCTTCATCCTTCAAAATATACAATGATGTATTTCTCATAGTATACCAAATATATGTCTCCTTGTTTTTTCCTTTTGTTTTCAACAATTCTCATCATTACTCTGCGTCATCTGGCCATACTTTCTGACCAAACAAACTGCTTTCAGCAACTTCTCCTTGACCCTGCCCGGATTTATTAACACATTTATTAATATGCATTTTATTTATTATAGTTATTAATAAGAGGGCCAATAATAAGTGCCTTGAATTAAGCAATTAATCTATGTGCTCACGGATGCTTCTCACAGAAAGGTTACCCACGAGATGCCTTAATATATGTGTCTGAACAGACTTCGATTATCTATTTTAACTCTAGTAAGAACCCTATGTGTTTGGAAGTAGTTACCAAATTTTGACATGATTTTCATTTGGTCCGAAATGATCTAGCTTGGGTTTTGCATGGATAAAATATTTTATTAAAGCCATTATTCAACAGGTAGGTTGTATATGCAAACGGAACAACCAAACTCGACGGAACTTTTGCTTCTCTCCCCCAAAACCCTAATGAGCCCTCTCCTCTTTATTGTCGTTGGCAACCTCCGTGGCTCTATATATTGAGATTGTCGATGAAGTTCTCTCCTTCTACGTCTTTCTTCTACTGAGCCCTTATATGGGTAGATGTAGTTGTCCTTCTACCATGCACATTCGTCCAACCTTTTCTCGGCTGTGCACAGGCGCCACCGTCGTCCACCGTCCTCCATTTTAGCTGGATCTCCTCTCCTTTTCTTCCCCACGGTCTCGACAAAACATCGTCGTCGGTCAAAACCGTTTTCCGCCTCTCGCCGAACAACCGGGCGTCATATCTACTCTTTCCCCACCCAGATCCGACAGAGCTCCGACGAAGGTGTCAGTCAACTTCATCATCGATCCCCCTCAGGGCCTCGATGGAACGGTCGTACTCATCCGGTCGCGTCCGTCCTCCGGCTGGCTCCAGTTCCACCTCCCCTTGCCCAGTTAAGCTTGCCCGCGCCACCCACGGCCATACCCGCCACCTTGGCGGCCAGTTTCTCCGGCCACCACCCGCCCCCTCTACTTTCATACCTTGCCGACGACCATGGCCAAACAACCCCCCCCCCCCCCCTCTTCGTCTTTATCCCTCAATGATGACGACCAGACTTCTTCCATCCAACCCTCTCTACCACACTCTTGCTTCGGCCAGACGGTTAGATCTACACTCACCTTTCGTCGAAACATCGTAGTCCGAGCCGCTCAGTTGTGCTCTGACATATCATGTTTATCTGGCCAGACCATTGCACCAGCTTCTTGAGGATAAGATCTGCACCCGTCAACGACGCCCACCTCGCTCTGATTCCGTCTCTGACGACGGAGGTCGTTCACGAGTAGTTCATGCTCGTCAGTGTTGTTTATTTTGTAGTTATTTACTTCGTTAGTTGTTTATCTATCTTTTGTTTGTCCCGTATTTTTGGTGGGTGTGGTTGCTACCTCCGGTGGCGTGTGCAGTCATTATTCTTTATCGGCGAATCTTCTCGGAGAGCCGATAAGGAAGATCGACATGGTATTAATTTTTTATCTAGGCGTTGTGTCGCCGGTCTAGAGAGCTATTCATCTCGGTGTTCGTCTCTCGGGTTCTCCAGAACAACCAACGGATACAACGCTTATGTTGTTTGGTATGTGTTGCTCGGTATGTAAGATTTATTAATTTTATTAATGAATCTTTCAATTTAAAATAACATGTAGGTTTATTTACATACATGTCTAGTGTACAATATAATATGTGAGTACATATAGGGGCAGATATATATATATTTATTTTAAGGTATGTCACTGATATGATTAAATATTAGAAAAAAATCAAAGTCAGTTTATCGAGTCTTAGAGTTTGATCAGTCTTCAAAAACATAATTTTTTCATATGAGCTCTGATCTTGACCCGTAAGATATCAATCGAATTGAATTTAGATATTTACAGTTTGCATAAAGGAATTTCAGTTAGAAAAAAAAACTACGAATCCATACACGTCATGCAAGTCAAACTGTCAACCACACGTTTTGTGGTCCGCCATGGGAAGAACACTCTTGAAAAAACATATTGTAAAACCCAGTTTGGTTAAAAGGGTTTTAAAGTGCAAACCGGTACTTGGGGGGTTGTTTTTGTATCGAGTTTGTTTAAAAAAAAAGGAAAAGAGGTTTCAGGCTTGGGCCTGATCGGACTCGGTTTTGGGCCGAGCCAGACCAGGCCCGTTACTCACGCGCACCAGGATCGGCCCAAGGCCCGTCTACCCCAAACCCTACCCTTAAAACCCCTCCCTCACCGCTTCAGCCTCATTTCCGCGCACCACTCCCGAGGCGAGACCTCGTCTCCCTCTCCCGACGACCCAGAAACCCACCGCCGCCGTTCCCACTCTCCTTCCCCGGCCACCGTCCTTTCTTCTTCTCCGACCTCGCACCCGCCGTCCTCTTCTTCGCCGTCTTCTTCTACCCGTCGTACCAGAAACCCAGAAGCCCCACTCGTCTTCTTCCCCCTCGATTCGAGACCGCCGCCGACGAGACGAACCCCACCGTGCCGATTCAGGCAAGGCTTCAACGGTGAGTCGTCCCTCACCGCTCCTTCCCTTTTTCCCCTTCCTTCTCGCTTCGATTCAAAGAGCTTCGGGCTCTTTTGGGGTCAGAGAGGGTCGGGAGCGTCGTCGGAACTCTCCGAGCTCCAGATCTACGATTCGCGTCGCCGGCGAGCCTTTTGGCCGTCAGATCTGGCCGGGAAAGTTCCGACGTCACCCCAACCATCGTCCCCGTCGAGTCCCGAACCTCTGGCAACCCAACCGTCGCCGAGAACCCGCTGTCGAAACCTTGACGCCACCGCCGTCGGAGTCGCCGGAAACCTGACCTCAGCCAACGCCACAATCATCTCCGACCAGACAAGGACGAGACCTTGGGCTCGGGCTCGGAGCTCAACTGGGCCTCGGCCTGGACAGGATTTGGGCCTTGGGCTCGAATCTGGTCTGGGCCATGGCCCGGACTGACTCTGATCTTCGGGTCCGGACTCGGGCCTAACTCCGGGACTGGATCGGATACGGACCGTTTGGGACTAATTTGTTTAATTAAATTTAAAATTGATTTAAACGACACTTGAGACTAAGTCGGACTTTATCAGATTAAACAGTTTAATCAACGGAAATGAAAACCTGTTAATTTAAAGAACTGGGTAGTCAGGACTCGATCTGATTTTGGATCGTTTGTGTGTAAACCCAGATTCGTAGCTGGGACTCCGCCGAGGTGACGAGGCGAGCCGGACAGCTGTTGATAGGAGTATTTGTTCGTAGGAAGACCGCAAGGTAGGGAAAGCTTTAATTACTTATTTACCGCTTAGAATGCATGATCAGGATAATAAAATCGGAAACGTCTTAGATTTGCCTATAGGATGCGAATAACTAGATTAATCGTTTTTCAAGTACTAATAATCGGATAAGTCTAGTATGCATGTTAGGACGATGACAATTAGTGAAGTGTGCTTTCAATACTTGGGAAATTGATTGACTGGTGGAGAGGCTGTGAAGAGCTCTCGGATTAGTTGTGTGCTAGGTTCACATGCTTGGTTTGCTTGGTTGCTAATTGCTCGGTTAACTTAAGAGTCTAATGAAACTAGAGTAGCTCGTATGATTGAATGCTAAATAGTTGTTCACTTGTTGATTGATTTGTTGAATATAACTTGATTGATTGAGTATTTATGTTAATATAATTGTTGATTGAACGGATGATCGAGTATGACTGGTTGTGCCACGGGGCACAATCAGGTGATCGATGTACCGCTGGTTCGTGACAGGTAAGTATACGGTAAGTATGGAGTGTTTTGGATGTCTTGATTATGATGGAAGTGTGATCTGTTGAGCATTGATTGGTGACCCATTTATACTTGTTCCTATATTCTTATTCTTGAATGCATGCTCGTTTATTAGTTTGTCTGTTGGTTTGCTTGGTTCGGTACTACACCGGGGGGGGGGGGGGGTAATCCGGTGCCGTTGTGGTGGTTGGAGTTGGACATATACAGTGAGATATGGACTGAGTATTGGAGCCTGAGGGCATTGGTTATTGGATATTACGAGGGTTAATTATTGACAGATCCTGCGGGACATTATTGATTATTGGCAGATCCTGCGGGATACATAGATTGATTATGAGCAGATCCTGCGGGATATTTATTGATTAATGGTAGATCCTGCGGGATATAGATCGATTAGGAGCAGATCCTGCTGGATATTATTTGGGTTACTTCTCGAGAGATGATCACTAAGGTTCCACCCAAGGATGTGCGTCCCCATCGAGCACTACCTTGGTTCCCTATGATATATGGTCCTTTGGAAGTATTTCTGGGAATCCCGATGATAAGCGCCCATTTGGGATTGTTTCCGGTTCCCCAACGCATGTGCGTCCTCTGGACCGAGGGAAAATCTGACATGATGTGGATACTCTGGTAGGTCGGATTATGGGAACCGAGGTGATCCCAGAATCTATCCACGGATCGGAGGCTTGAGAAAGCAAGGGGTTGACAAGATACTGATATATCCCAGTTGACTAATATTCGTCTTTGAAACATTTATTATAAATCCAGTTATATTCCTGTCACTTGGATACTATTGCGTTATTGTAATTATTTCTGATTCTTTATCGCCTCCTTATTTATTATATCGTTCTGTCGTTCGAGCTACATTCGTAGACAGTTCATCTTAAACTTAAGGGTTGAGTTGTTAAGGTTTTTCCTACTGAGTGTCGGCTCACCCCCCCTTTGATTTCTAATTGTTTTACAGGAGTACCAGATGTCTAGAGAGGCCGAGGCTAAGGAGCTTTGGGACTCTTCGGGTTATCACTAGAGTTGTGTTGGTCCCTTGTGTTGGACATATTTTATTTGACTATTTATGTTGAGCTGCGACTCATGTCGTTTTTAAACTATTTTCTGATATGTCGTTTGACGGAGTTTATTGAGATTTTGGAACCTTTACCTATCATTTATGTTTCTTAATTATTTCAACTCAGGTCACGTCTCGAGTCCGGTCAATGCCGGATTTGGGGTGTGACAATTTGGTATCAGAGCCTGGTTTCATTTGAAACAGGTGGTAATTTTCGAACCGTTTTCAAAAACCTGGGGCAACGTCTTTTAGGTGGGTAGAGTTAGGAAGTCTAAGTCGAGTACTCAGTTATGCGGAGTTAAACACGTTGATGCATAGAGTAAGAACGACTCGAGTTTTACTGTTTATTTGGTTGCCTAATGTTGAACTCTTCTTGCTATAACGGTTATGTCGCTTGAGGGATACCATTACCTCATTAATTGTAAGATGCAGAGATCGGTGAAACCGATTGGTTGAGGTCGGTATTGGGTGATCGAGCAATGACTGAACCGTTGTATGATACTTGTTGAGTAGATTGTTATTTGATTAAGTGCAGTATCGCCGTGATTGAGTGTTTTGTGGAGTTAAAGCTGAAGGATTAATGGATGAGAGTGTTGACGATGTTAGGAATTGGAATTGTTAGGGTGGTACGGTCGAAAGGGATGTAATCGAAGAATGGAATTATGGAAGAATCGAATGGTCATGATTTGGGAATTGGGTTGAGTGTTACCTCAGTTATGGTGATACGACTCATCTAACCTTTTGACCTTGAAGGGTGTGAACCAATTGGAGTAACTTTCAAAAGGAATCGAAATTGAGTAATTTGGTAACTTTGAGTGCGTGTGTGTACTTGCGAAGCCTGAAAATCTCTGTGTTGTTTGTGGCGTGAACTACATGGCATGGGAACTCCTTGAGTATTATAACTTGAGTAATTTTATTAATAATTGTCCCGTTTAAGCAAGGGGGTTAGTGGAAAATACGAATAGGTCATGCCAAATTTTCTGTAAAACTGAAATGTGGGTTCTATCACGAGTTGACACAGGGCGCCACTGCAGTCAAACGTGATAGTGGGATGTCAAGTGGTTACAACAAGGTTCGGGGACGCCTGAATCAAGTTGTAACGATGCGAGATCGACTCGACTATTTGATTAAAGATAAGTAACTTGAGGAAAGAGAAAAGTCGTGAATAAGAGAGTTGATGACTTAATTTCTAACTCTTGCTTGTGCTTTCCACCCCAGTAATGGGTGTGTTTGTGTGTGAATTTGTGCCTCCTAAGGGAGTTGATGGCTTACTGTTTGCGGTGTGAGATGCACAAGGTGCGGAATTCTTTGTCTATATAAGTACTATATACGACTTATATACTTATTCCTGATCCAACTAGGATCCATCAAGACGCACGATAACGTCTCCTTTGGCCTAGTTAGTTCAGTTGTGCTGAACTAAGTTTGATTTGTTTGTACTTCTGCAGCGTACTTTTTGATGTCTCGTGTCTACGTTCCGAGAGGTACCCGGAGTCGCCCAGCTTTAGGGCAGAGTCAGCCACCAGCTGTTGGACTGACAGGGACAGCGGGTGCCCAGGGTGCTGCTCCCGTAGAGCACCAGAGCTTTGAGGAGGGACCATCAGGGTCACCAGTGAGAGTTACCCCAGTCGCAGAGCCGACACAGGCTATCCCTATCGGTGAGGTAGTACGCGCTGTACTAGCAGCACTCAGTGCTCAGCGGGAGACCACAGTACCAGTACCAGAGCCCGTGCCTGCTACTGAGACCATCGTCGTGGAGAGGCCAGGACAGATGGATGGCTCTACGGCCCAAGCGCTTCGCGATTTTCGTCGTTTGGGTACACCGATCTTTTCTGGGAGCGCCGACGCAGAGGCAGCAGTGTTATGGTTGGAGCGGATCACTCGCAACCTGGATACGTCTGGCATTTCTGAGGGACGTCTGAGAGTTTCCTTCTCCACCTTCCAGCTTGAGGGCGAGGCTTTTTATTGGTGGCAGTCGGTACAGGCCAGAGTCGGTGAGGATTTTGAGCTCTTCAGTCAGCTGTTCCTGGAGCAGTACTTTCCGCGATCGGTTAGAGATGATCGACGCCAGCAGTTCATGGATCTGCGGCAGAGGGGGTTGACAGTGGCTGAGTATGCAGCGAGGTTCCTATCCTTGTCCCGCTACGCACCCGAGATGGTACAGTCTGAGGACATTCGTTGTAGACGGTTTGAGCGTGGACTCCTCCCTGTTATTGCAGATCGGCTTATTGTTTTGAGGACAGAGGTATACACCACCTTGGTGGGCCAGGCTTTGGCAGTGGAGAGACACATTCGAGATACAGCCAGAGAGCGAGATGTCAGGCCGAGACCGAGTGGGTTTCTCAGGCCATCAGAGAGACGTGATGCTAGACGACAGAGGACTTCTGGGTACTTCCAGCCTCAGTTTCCGCAGAGTGGTGTGCGCAGAGGAGCAGCAGTAGCGTCAGTCGGACCTGCTCCGGTGACTCAGTTCTGCCCCACGTGCAGACAGCCGGGACACTTGGCTCGAGACTGCCCGAGAGGCAGAGGACTCGCAGAGCAGCAGATGGACCGTCCACAGGGATTTGTTGAGCGGCAGCGTGCTGAGGATCGGACTTGTTACCAGTGTGGCCGGTAGGGACATTTGTCTTTCGCTTGTCCCGATCGGGTCGGAGTTGCACCTCCACCGAGGCCACAGCAGGCACAGCCGCGTCAGGCACCTCCCGGCCGACCACGACAGGCGCAGCAGCAGAGAGCTCCGCGTCAGGCGGTGGGAGCGGTAGCCCCGAGATACCAAGCTCGGCCCCAGCAGCAGGTGGCACTACCACCACCACCGAGAGGAGGACCACCGGCACGGCAGGGTCGAGTTTATGCAGTTGCAGATGCTAGAGTTGAGAGACAGTATGCTGGTCATGAGACCATTCAGGGTACGTGCTTACTGTTTCATTCGTGGGCTTCCTTTTTGTTTGATACGGGTGCATACCATTCGTTTATCTCTACTTCTTTTGCTCGTTCCTTGGGTTTGGTGGCGGAGCCACTTCGTAGACCCCTTTGTCTTGAGACCCCAGCTACGGGGGAGGTGGTGTTGAGCACAGTTTGTCGAGATTGTGAGGTTCGCGTGGTTGATTGCCCTTTCTTGGGTGACCTTCTCGTTCTGGAGATGACTGCTTTCGACGTGATCTTAGGGATGGACTGGCTTACAAGATATCAGGCGACGATTGATTGCTTTCGGCGGCAGGTGACCGTGCGATCTGGTGACAGAATCATCACTTGTGTTCTGGGTAGCAAGAGCGGAGTCCTTCTATCCGCCTTGACTACTGGAGTGGAGGCCGAGGTGGTGCAGAGTGGCAGAGACTTGCCGAGGGTGGTGTGTGAGTTCCCGGACGTGTTTTCGGAGGAATTATCCGGGTTACCACCGACGCGAGAGTTAGAGTTCCGGATCGACTTGATCCCAGGCACCGCGCCGATCTCGATGACACCTTATCGATTCGCGCCAGCCGAGTTGGTCGAGTTGAAGCACCAACTCGAAGAGTTACAAGAGAAGGGTTTCATCCGCCCTAGTGTCTCACCGTGGGGAGCACCCGCCCTATTCGTGAAGAAGAAGGGTGGCGCCTTGAGGATGTGTATCGACTATCGGAAGCTAAACCGGGTGACGGTGAAGAACCGCTACCCGATGCCGAGGATCGATGATTTGTTCGATCAATTGAGAGGAGCGACATGTTTCTCCAAGATTGATCTAAGATCAGGCTACTATCAGTTGAGGGTCCGGAAGGAAGATGTGGAGAAGACCGCGTTCCGGACACGCTACGGACACTTTGAGTTTCTAGTGATGCCGTTTGGGCTGACGAACGCGCCAGCAGCCTTCATGGACTTGATGAATGGCATATTCAGACCTTACCTGGACCAGTTTGTCGTAGTATTCGTTGATGACATTTTGATCTACTCGCCTAGCGAAGAGGCACACGAGGAACACTTGAGGGTAGTGTTGGCCTTGTTACGCACTCACCAGCTGTGTGGGAACATGGAGAAGTGCGAATTCTGGCTTGCAGAGGTGAAATTCCTCGGACACGTAGTGTCCCGTGATGGTATCTTAGTTGACCCAGCAAAGGTCGACGCAGTTTCGAAGTGGGCAAGGCCCAAGAACGTATTTGAGATCCGTAGTTTTCTGGGGTTGGCCGGTTATTATCGACGCTTTGTTTAGGACTTCTCACGTTTAGTTGCACCTATGACAGCTTTGACTCGGAAAGAAGCAGAGTTCCTTTGGACTAGTGAGTGTGAGCATTCGTTCTCAGAGCTAAAGGCTCGTCTGACCACTGCCCCAGTGTTGATTGTTCCGGAGCGAGGAGTAGGCTATGACGTTTATTGTGACGCTTCAGGCGAGTGACTTGGGGTGTGTTCTGATGCAGTCAGGGAAGGTAGTTTCCTACGGCTCCAGGCAAGTGAAGGTACACGAGCGCAACTACCCGACCCATGATCTCGAGCTGGCAGCTGTAGTCTTTGCATTGAAGAGTTGGAGACACTATCTGTATGGTGAGCAGTTTAGAGTGTTCTCGGACCACAAGAGCCTCAAGTATATTTTCTCTCAGCGCGACCTGAACATGCGTCAGAGGCGATGGATGGAGTTACTTGAGGAGTACGACTTCGAGCTGCTCTACCATCCGGGCAAGGCGAATGTCGTCGCAGATGCCCTGAGCAGGAAGTCGACTCATTGTGTGGCCAGCATGGCAGTCCGAGAGTGGAACATGCTGGAGGAGCTGAACTCATTTTGACTTGACCTTGAGGAGATCACAGATGGTATGGTCTTATGTGCATTGGTGGCTCAACCCACTTTGGTTACTCGGGTGCTAGAGGCACAGACCGAGGATGCTGAGGCGATAGGGACTCGTGGGAGACTGGTAGCTGGAGAGAAGATCGATGACTGGGAGTTGAGTGCAGATCAGGGACTTCGATTTAGGGGACGGTTGTTTGTACCCCAAGAGTGTAGGGACACAGTGTTGAGAGAGTGTCACCACTCACGACTTGCAGTGCATCCCGGTGGCACCAAGATGTATAGAGACATCCGACGGCAGTTCTGGTGGAGGGGGATGCGCAAGGCAGTTGCACTCTTCGTTTCGAGATGTCTTACCTGTCAGCAGGTGAAGGCGGAGCATCAGCATCCCGCTGGTTTGCTACAGCCTTTGCCGATTTCCGAGTGGAAATGGGAACATGTGACTATGGATTTTGTGAGTGGGCTACCGAGGTCGTCCAAGGGACATGATGCCGTTTGGGTTGTGGTTGATCGACTGACTAAGTCGGCACATTTTCTAGCTATGAGGATGACGGACACTGTGGACATGTTGGGATGTTTGTACGTCGGGGAGATTATTCGTCTACATGGGGTACCAGTGTCAGTGGTATCTGATAGAGACCCCCGTTTCACATCCAGATTTTGGAAGAGCCTATAGAAGGCTTTGGGGACTGAAGTACTGTTGAGTACAGCTTACCACCCTGAGACGGATGGACAGTCAGAGCGCACCATTCAGATTTTGGAGGACATGCTTCGAGCTTGTGTGCTTGACTTTCAGGGATCATGGGAGGATCATCTACCATTGGCAGAGTTCGCTTACAACAACAGTTATCAGTCCAGCATTGGGATGGCACCATTCGAAGCCCTGTACGGCAGACCATGTAGATCGCCAGTATATCGGGCAGAGGTAGGGGAACGGAGCATACTTGGTCCCGATATGGTCAGAGAGACGACAGAGAAGGTCACAGTGATCAGGGAGCGGTTGAAGACCGCACAGAGTCGTCAGAAGAGCTATGCAGACCGACGGCGTAGACCACTTGAGTTTATGGTCGGAGACCACGTGTTTCTGAGAGTGAGCCCGAAGAAGGGCCTACTGCGATTCAACCGCGGAGGAGGAAAGTTATCCCCGCGATTCATTGGACCATTTGAGGTCTTAGAGAGGATTGGAGCTGTAGCTTATCGACTAGCCTTGCCACCGCAGCTTGGGAACGTGCATAACGTTTTCCATGTATCCCAACTGCGGAAATACACGGCGGATCCCTCTTATGTTATCGAATGGGCCGATATTGAGGTAGCAGATGATGTCTCGTATGAGGAGCAGCCTATCAGGATTGTGGATACGGGAGAGAAAGTCTTGCGGAAGACGACTATTCCGTTGGTTCGAGTACAGTGGAGGCACCAGGGGGCTGAGTCGACCTAGGAACGTGAGGACGAGATCCGGGAGAAGTATCCCCACCTGTTTGACGTTTGAGGTACGTCTGCTTTAAATTTCGAGGACGAAATTTCTTTAAGGGGGGTGGACTGTAAAACCCAGTTTGGTTAAAAGTGTTTTAAAGTGCAAACCGGTACTTGGGGGGTTGTTTTTGTATCGAGTTTGTTTAAAAAAAAAGGAAAAGAGGTTTCAGGCTTGGGCCTGATCGGACTCGGTTTTGGGCCGAGCCAGACCAGGCCCGTTACTCACGCGCACCAGGATCGGCCCAAGGCCCGTCTACCCCAAACCTTACCCTTAAAACCCCTCCCTCGCCGCTTCAGCCTCATTTCCGCGCACCACTCTCGAGGCGAGACCTCGTCTCCCTCTCCCGACGACCCAGAAACCCACCGCCGCCGTTCCCACTCTCCTTCCCCGGCCACCATCCTTTCTTCTTCTCCGACCTCGCACCCGCCGTCCTCTTCTTCTCCGTCTTCTTCTACCCGTCGTACCAGAAACCCAGAAGCCCCACTCGTCTTCTTCCCCCTCGATTCGAGACCGCCGCCGACGAGACGAACCCCACCGTGCCGATTCAGGCAAGGCTTCAACGGTGAGTCGTCCCTCACCGCTCCTTCCCTTTTTTCCCTTCCTTCTCGCTTCGATTCGAAGAGCTTCGGGCTCTTTTGGGGTCAGAGAGGGTCGGGAGCGTCGTCGAAACTCTCCGAGCTCCAGATCTACGATTCGCGTCGCCGGCGAGCCTTTTGGCCGTCAGATCTGGCCGGGAAAGTTCCGACCTCACCCCAACCATCGTCCCCGTCGAGTCCCGAACCTCTGGCAACCCAACCGTCGCAGAGAACCCGCTGTCGAAACCTTGACGCCACCGCCGTCGGAGTCGCCGGAAACCTGACCTCAGCCAACGCCACAATCATCTCCGACCAGACAAGGACGAGACCTTGGGCTCGGGCTCGGAGCTCAACTAGGCCTCGGCCTGGACAGGATTTGGGCCTTGGGCTCGAATCTGGTCTGGGCCATGGCCCGGACTGACTCTGATCTTCGGGTCCGGACTCGGGCCTAACTCCGGGACTGGATCGGATACGGACCGTTTGGGACTAATTTGTTTAATTAAATTTAAAATTGATTTAAACGATACTTGAGACTAAGTCGGACTTTATCAGATTAAACGGTTTAATCAACGGAAATGAAAACCTGTTAATTTAAAGAACTGGGTAGTCAGGACTCGATCTGATTTTGGATCGTTTGTGTGTAAACCCAGATTCGTAGCTGGGACTCCGCCGAGGTGACGAGGCGAGCCGGACAGCTGTTGATAGGAGTATTTGTTCGTAGGAAGACCGCAAGGTAGGGAAAGCTTTAATTACTTATTTACCGCTTAGAATGCATGATCAGGATAATAAAATCGGAAACGTCCTAGATTTTCCTATAGGATGCGAATAACTAGATTAATCGTTTTTCAAGTACTAATAATCGGATAAGTCTAGTATGCATGTTAGGACGATGACAATTAGTGAAGTGTGCTTTCAATACTTGGGAAATTGATTGACTGGTGGAGAGGCTGTGAAGAGCTCTCGGATTAGTTGTGTGCTAGGTTCACATGCTTGGTTTGCTTGGTTGCTAATTGCTCGGTTAACTTAAGAGTCTAATGAAACTAGAGTAGCTCGTATGATTGAATGCTAAATAGTTGTTCACTTGTTGATTGATTTGTTGAATATAACTTGATTGATTGAGTATTTATGTTAATATAATTGTTGATTGAACGGATGATCGAGTATGACTGGTTGTGCCACGGGGCACAATCAGGTGATCGATGTACCGCTGGTTCGTGACAGGTAAGTATACGGTAAGTATGGAGTGTTTTGGATGTCTTGATTATGATGGAACTGTGATCTGTTGAGCGTTGATTGGTGACCCATTTATACTTGTTCCTATATTCTTATTCTTGAATGCATGCTCGTTTATTAGTTTGTCTGTTGGTTTTCTTGGTTCGGTACTACACCGGGGGGGGGGGGGGGGGGGGGGGGGGTAATCCGGTGCCGTTGTGGTGGTTGGAGTTGGACATATACAGTGAGATATGGACTAAGTATTGGAGCCTGAGGGCATTGGTTATTGGATATTACGAGGGTTAATTATTGACAGATCCTGCGGGACATTATTGATTATTGGCAGATCCTGCGGGATACATAGATTGATTATGAGCGCTGCGGGATATTTATTGATTAATGGTAGATCCTGCGGGATATAGATCGATTAGGAGCAGATCCTGCTGGATATTATTTGGGTTACTTCTCGAGAGATGATCACTAAGGTTCCACCCAAGGATGTGCGTCCCCATCGAGCACTACCTTGGTTCCCTATGATATATGGTCCTTTGGAAGTATTTCTGGGAATCCCGATGATAAGCGCCCATTTGGGATTGTTTCCGGTTCCCCAACGCATGTGCGTCCTCTGGACCGAGGGAAAATCTGACATGATGTGGATACTCTGGTAGGTCGGATTATGGGAACCGAGGTGATCCCAGAATCTATCCACGGATCGGAGGCTTGAGAAAGCAAGGGGTTGACAAGATACTGATATATCCCAGTTGACTAATATTCGTCTTTGAAACATTTATTATAAATCCAGTTATATTCCTGTCACTTGGATACTATTGCGTTATTGTAATTATTTCTGATTCTTTATCGCCTCCTTATTTATTATATCGTTCTGTCGTTCGAGCTACATTCGTAGACAGTTCATCTTAAATTTAAGGGTTGAGTTGTTAAGGTTTTTCCTACTGAGTGTCGGCTCACCCCCCTTTGATTTCTAATTGTTTTACAGGAGTACCAGATGTCTAGGGAGGCCGAGGCTAGGGAGCTTTGGGACTCTTCGGGTTATCACTAGAGTTGTGTTGGTCCCTTGTGTTGGACATATTTTATTTGACTATTTATGTTGAGCTGCGACTCACGTCGTTTTTAAACTATTTTCTGATATGTCGTTTGACGGAGTTTATTGAGATTTTGGAACCTTTACCTATCATTTATGTTTCTTAATTATTTCAACTCAGGTCACGTCTCGAGTCCGGTCAATGCCGAATTTGGGGCGTGACACATATCGCCAGTCGTATGGCGGATACATGAATGTATGGAACAAATAGTTAGGGATATGCCCTTCTTCGAAACGTATGCGTCTATAGAACTTATAAAGCAAGACTTATATTTCTCTCTCTCTATTTTGTACATAACCGTGTTTGAGTTCAATATTCACATTTGAAAATTGTAAAGTTTGTAATGAATAATAACTGGTCCAGAACCAAAAAAAATTCAAAAGCTGAATTGTCATGCCCCAAATCCGGTTTTGACCGAACTCGAGACGTGAATTAAAACAGTAATAAAATTTAAATAAAAGTAAAGTTGAAAAGCTTAAAATAATGATCCGCGATTCATAAATTTGAATAAACGAGTCAACAACTATTAAGTAAACCTTAAAGATAATAAATAAATCAAAAGGATGTACGTCTCTAGACCTACTAGCCTAGGACTCTTGCCAGCTCCCAAGCTCAGCTGTGTCCTGCTAGCACAAACCCCGCTCAACACCTGAAAATCAACAATGTAAGGGGTGAGCTTTCGCCCAGTAGAGAAAGTAGTTAAGGTAATGAACATCGGCTCACCACCATGAGTAACCGTCCAATTAGGGAATACTAGTACAGCACGACTAAATACCAAATCGGGGTTCATAGCCAATCTTACAATACTCTTAACGACGACTTCCACACAATCAACAATAACAACAGCAAACACAACCGACCCACAAACCGATAATGCACACGTCCCACACCGCAATACCCGAACTCCACCGACTGTACACAGCCCGATACCATCAATACCAAATCAGTAGGTCAAATGTCCATCGGACTACCTCTCGATCCAGAGGAGACGCATAACGTCACAAGATGTATAACGTCGAGAGTGCCGGAAACAGCCCTATAAGGACACATATCGTCGGGACTCTCGGAAACGTCTCCAAAGGACCCTAGATCATCGAGGCTGAAACACGGCACCCAGTGCCAACCACGACCCGTAGGCCCAACCACGACCCGTAGGCCCATTATAATATGATTTGGCCCGTCGGCTCCGACCCCTCGGCCCTATGCAATATGATATGATGTGGCCCGTCGACTCCCACCCGTCGGCCCTATGCAAGATGATATGATGCGGCCCGTCGGCTCCGACCCGTCGGCCCTATGCAATACGACCCGCAGGCCCAACACGACCCGTAGGCCCCAAACAACCGAAATACCATCCTCAAGGAACACACAACAAACTAAAATCACGCATCGAAATGCCACAGATCAAACACGGCTCCCAGGCCCAACAAACTTACCACAACTACACAACACGTCGGTCTATCACCCACCCGACCATATCACACATAAGGATTCACCATTCATCAACCACGACACACTTGCCCACACATAGCAACAACATGTTACACCGAGTATACTAGTTCTTGATTCTCAAACTTATCGACCCTAGGTCATACAGCAGGCATCTCAATCAAAAACAGGCATTTCAATCAACTTACAACCTACGGCTCGACATGGCCAATCTACCAGCACGGCAATTTCCCAAGTATTGAAAGCAGTGAACTACTGAGTCACATCCTACATGTTACTACGACTCGTCCGGTTATTATATCATATAAACGTTCGTTCCAGTCTTATTATTACCTAGCATGCATACTAGTAACTTTCCGTAATTAAACCGGTATTCGCTACTTTCCCTACCTCAAGACGATACCACAGCAGCGTCTCCTAGCTGCTGACGACCGGGCCAACACCGTCTTCTAGGGCAAAGTCCGCGTCTGGGTTTAACTCCGGTCTTCTCTTCGATCGAAGCCGAACTCTAATTTAAAACGAAAGCCACAATTAAAACCGGTTTCACAATTTAATTTAAAAGGTTACGACGGTTTCGATTTAAGTTCAAAAGTTTGTCTTTTAGACTCGAGCGGGCTAAAAGCAGGATTATGACGAATTGGTTCGAGTACCCGAGCTCCGAACACCGAACCTGGTACACGTTTCCTGAGGCGCGGATCCCGAGGTTCGGGTTTCGAGGTACGAGCTTCGTGGACCGATTACCAAGGTACGGGTTTCGTGGCACGATTCCCGAGGTGACCAATTCAGCGTTCCACTCCTGTCCCGTTCTAAGTCCGTTTTAACATCCAGTTTAAACACTCGGTGTTTCAACATCGTTCAACAGTCCAAAAAATGGTTCCTTTTGGTTTAAATCTGGTTTTGAAATTCTCTCTTTCCTTTTCTTTTCCCGTAGCGTTTTAGATCTGGAACGTCTTTTGGGATCTGGACTTGGATTGATACTGAAAAATGAAGAAATTAACAGAAAAAGGGTTTAAAATCAAACTGAGCCAGCTCAATTGGTGATAGCATCACTCAAGGAAATGCTATAAAGGGTGAGGTATTGGGTTCAAGTCTCACCAACAAAACCTAGGTTGGTATTTGTCTGTGGACAATACACCAGAGGGGTTGGGGTGTATTGGGCTGCAGACCTAACATCGCCGCGCGTGGGGCCCGGGTCTGACATGGCGGGATGTTATATGAATTATTAAAATATATACTTGCAAAAGACAAGGCAAAGATTGAAAAATAGACTTACAAAAGACTGTGCATATATTTAAAACAAAAATTGCCAAAGACAGGTTTTTCATCTATAATTATAAAATATAAGAAAAACTCGACAATAAAAAATATATAAATACTACATGATTGAATTTATCAATACTTTATATTATAATATACACGTAAATATTTAATATTATTCAAGCGTAATTACATTCTCTTATTAGTGATGAATCCAAGAATTCTTTATAGGAGAGGCACCATATCTTATTAAAAACAAATATTAAGTACTAAGTTGAATTGTAGTATATTCATATGATTATATTCGAACACTAGATTTAAATTGATTACAATGTACTAAATGATAAGACATCTTTTCTTTTAAAAATGAGTCTAAAATACATCATTATTAATGATTATACGTATGCATTGATGTATACTACTGAATCGTTATGTCTTACATCTATATTTTCAAATCCAACCTAAAAATATTTGTGAATAAGGTTGTTGCAAAGTGTTATAGATGTTTGGAGTTTAAGAAGAGAATTTTGAAGTAAAATGGGGTTAAACACGTAACATATTTTCAAATGACCATAATTTGTTCATACGAATTCCGATTTAGGCCTGTAAAATATCAAATCAAAGATGTCTGAAAGCTCTACAATTATATATAACTCTCTCGGGGCAGGGTATGTTGTGGCATACCCTTAAACCCCCCCTAAATCCTCCCCTGAGTACAAAAGAGGGTCTTGGTATGACGTGGATTTAGTGGAAACACTTGCCTTTGTAAATTAATCATTCTAACCAAATAAGAGTCACTATTTTCCTCTAAAATTAATCATTCTAAAAGTATTCATTCTAACCAAATTAAATCGATTGTATTCTTAGCCGTTCTAATTTTCTATTTCATCTCCTTTTGTAATACAAATTGTGGATTTTGGGTAGTCTTCATGTGAATGTCAATAGAAAAGAAACGGTTCTGACATTCATACCCAGTTTTCAACAACTATTGGTATCGAGCTTTCAATTATGAGGGAGGCATTTGAAGACGTTCCCAATCAACATTATGGAGTAATAAGATCCTCTACAAGGGATAGGGGTGTCCATGGGTCGGGCCCTCGCTCCGTGGCCAAAATTTTGAATCGGTCCGTTGTGACCGGGTTCTAAAATTTTAACCCACTCCCGGTCCCGGGACCAAAAAGGAACCTTTGAACCCGCTCGATCCGATTATAGGTTGGTTCACCGTGTTGGACCAACCCATCCGAATTTGTTAACGATTGATCACATTAACCGTAGGTAGTAGTACATATACTTTCAAATATATTTTTTCATTATCCAAAAGACCAATAAAAAAGTTCTTAGAAGCGCTGTTAAAACTTTATCAAAGTTCAAGGATTACAAACGTTAAACAAGGAGTTCAAGTTGACCCAAAAAAAATTACGATTACAAAAGATGAGTTCAACTCAACACAAAACTACAACATGTTCTATTATAAAATTGGTAATCATCTTCAAAATATCAAGCCATCAATCTTCATCTCAATACGCAAAAATAATTAAAATTGTAAGATAGTGGTCTTAGGCCTTGGACTTGTACCATTTTCGGGTGGTCCGGGTTATGTAGGAAACCATGTCACGGATCTGCTACCAGACCGCTCACCCCGGGTTTTGTATTTCTGAACCCAGGCCCATCCCCGTAATCTATTGGGGAAAACCTACTGGGGCCGGGTGGGACAGATTGACCAGATGGATTGAGTTATGTGCTAATTTTTGACACCCCTGATAAGGGGTGCACTTTGGACTCAGACTGCCAATTCTTGGACACCTTGGTAGTCTTAAGTTTGTTAGGATAATGTGGTTGAGTAATAGAAAATTGGGCTCTACGGATGGTATTGTTTCAGATTGTACACACTCTTTATTTATCTTCGAACATATCGAACTCAAGTTCTTAAAATTGTTAGTAAACAGAGTCATTGTTTATTCAGAGACTCTTGTTTTATGTTTGCCTATTTGTGGTTAGGGTAGTACTCCCTAATGCATTTCAATGTTACCCTTCTTTCTGATCTATAATATAATATTTTCTTTATAAAATAGGGAAAATTTTAATATAATATCTTGCCAAACATTTATTTTTAAAATAATACCCCGGCATAATTTTTTTACAATTTAATACCTAAACGAAACATTTACTAACACTTTACTACCCTCCCGTTAGATTTCAGTTAACTTTCCATCCAAAATAGGTAAAAAAAAATTCATAATACCTCCAACTATTATTCAAATTTTCGAAGGCATGCCATTGGATTCTCTGAATTACTTTTATTATTTAAAAATAAATTTTCAATTTTAAAAAAATCAGTTTTATTTAAATTTTAAACTTTTCTTTTACAAATAAATTTTATTTTAAAAAAAATTAAATATCAAATTTATTTAAAATTCATTGTTTTGTATGTGTAAGCTAATCTTAACTTAAGTTTAGCGTACACATACAACTGAAAATTACAATACATGCAGTTGCAAAAACATACACACAAAACATACATTAAGATTAGCTTACACATACAAATGCACAGTTGCAAATACATACATTAGTGTATGGTTTACAAATTGTGTTTTTGCTTGTACATGTTTTTTTCTTGCTTCAAAACGTATTCAATATGCTACTTGATAGATAAGTCTTGGAAAAACAAAAATATTAACGCAAGAAAAAATAAAATCGGAGTTGAAACGAAGCAGGAAAGATCAAAATAATAAACTTGGTGAAAAAAATATTTTTTCCGTAGCCCTTAGCATTCTGCAATTACAAGGCTAGCATGAATTCGTATTTCGTAAAAAATTTGGTGATTCGTACCTGAATATTATCTTATATATATTATTTTATTTTTATAATTTAGATATTTTATTTTTCACAATTTTTCTATAATAAAAAAATGTCTTATTTTTTTGTTAAATATATAAAACTTTGAAAAATATATTCAATCCATAAAATATATTTTTCAAAGTTTATTCTCTAATAAAAAATATCAGATCTGATTTTTATATATTTAAAATTTTTTAAATATGATGAGAGTAGTTTATTTTATAAAAAGTGGATAGTTCATCGTTAGGAATTGTCACAAAAGGTTAGCCAATATAAGGGAAAATATGTTATTTAGGAAAATGTTACTGTGCACGTGACCAACATGTGTCCAAAATCCAGATGGCAACGTCAAAACGGACGGATTTCGTTAGTCCTTTTAAAAATGTGATAGTTCGCAGTTGGGAATTGTCACGAAAGGTAAGTCGTAGTTAGGAAAATGGAAATCATGCTCAACCATAGTTAGGAAACAGTATTTCCCTTATTTACTAAAACATTTTCGACCTCTACCTTTGAGAGGCTAGTACACATAATCGGCATGCGTCACATTCGCAAGCAACCAAAGTAACTTGCCTAAAGTCAGGGGAGACAAGTTTTGTGCACTTCACTCCTTTTCTCTTATCCAATTTTTGTCCCATAGGCTTTTCTTGGAAAGGTTTTTAACGAGGTAGCATCAAGCAAAGTTTCAAGCACATTTTGTGCATTGCACTCTTTTCCTTACAGGTTTTGTCCCACTGGGTTTTCCTGACAAGGTTTTTAACGAGACAACTTCAACTTGAAGCACATTGTGGTGTCCAAGGAGGAGTGTTGTGAGATGGCATGTATGTCACGCCCCAAATCCGGTTTTGACCGGACTCGAGACGTGACTTGAAATGAACGAGAAGTGAACAGCAAAACAGTAGTGAAATCCTTTAAAACTCAGATAAGTTCCAAACGATGTCTCACATAATATGATCCAAAACTCAAATAAGGAGTCAAAGCTCAACATGAAGTAAAAGATAAATAGAGTTCAACAATAAAGACCAACACGTCTCTAAAACAACCCTCAAAACATCCAGAAGCTCCCGAGCCTCGAATCCTCTAGACATCAAGTACGCCTGTATAAACAGGAAACAACAAAAAGGGGTGAGTTTTACGCTCAGTAGGGAAAATAAATAACAAGGCAAGCTTCTGAGTCTAATAAAATGGAGCTTCACAAATTTAACCAAGTAATGCTAATACGAAGGATTGAGGAGATAATGAAATACGGAATAAAACGGGTATTTAATGCTTTCAAAGAGTCCGAGATAATCATAGAAAATAGGGGAAACAATGCTTCATTTAACAATCAATATAAGATAGAGCGTGCAATTAATGTCGTGGGACATGGGGTCACCACCCTCCGATCCACAATACTTCTTGTGTCATATCGGATTTTCCCTCGGCCTAGAGGAGATGCATGACATCACAAAGACGTATAACGTCGAGAATACCAGAAAAATCCATATGAGGACGCACTCGTCGGGACTCTCGGAAACGTCTCCAAAGGACCATGAGTCATAGGGAACCGAGGTAATGCTCCCGTAGGACACATACACACGGGTGAATCAACAAGTAACCAATCTCCGCAGGGTAAACCATCCAATTGCCCCGCAGGGTCCAAATACCAATGCCCCGCAGGGTCCAATAATTAATGCCCCGCAGGGTCCAATCTACCGGCTATGATACTACTCCACACCAGCATTTCCTTTGGTGTGGGTACCATACCGGATACCAAGTCATCGGCTCAGGTACTACCCCACACCAGCATTCCCTTTGGTGTGGGTACCTTATAGGCACTACCCCACACCGCAGTGTGGGTGCCATACCGATATAGAACCCAACTAAAAGATCCACAAGAGAGTAACACACTAAACAATCATAGCACAACCAAGCTTAGCACATCACAATTCTATCACAACACACCACATGAATCAATGTAACTTAACACTTACCAATATACTTACCGATCGCACTCCATCGGTCTATCATTCACCCGATCATATACCAATTAGCACAATAAATTACACTCAAGTTCATACAATCATTCATCCAAGCACTCGATCAAGTAACCATCCAAGCATTCAAAGTTCAATCATGCAAATCATCTAGTTGTATTAGACTCTTATCTTATCCAAACTAGGCAACCAAAGCATGTGACGCAAACCTAACTAATCCGAGGGCTCATCACGGCCTCTCTACCAGTAAAGCAATTCCCAAGTATTGAAAGCGAGTTACACTAGTTATTCACATCTTAAACATGCATACTAGACACCTCCGGTTATTAGTAATTGAAAGACGATTATTCTAGTTATTCGCATCCTATAGGCAATTCTAGGACCTTTCCAATTTTATTAACCTAATAGGCATACTACGAATTGAACTGCACGAGGAGTTAGTACTTTCCCTACCTTGTGGTCTTCCTACGAACAAATACTCTTATCAACAGCGGTCCGTCTAGCCTCCTCTTCGTCTCCTCGTGGGTCCAAGTCTCCTTTTCTCCTCGAGCTCGGTCTCACGGTTTTGGACCACAACAATACCAAAAATTAGTAACCCAACGACGTGCTCCTCAACTTAAAATACAAAGCAGTCCTCAAAGAATAGAAACAAGGCCAAAGGAATGATCTAGGAACCGAAATGGACTCAAAAGGAAGGGTTTTGGTTCTGGGAATCTGATCCGGAATCCGGTCCGGAACGCATCACAGGCCGTGCCGGAACCTGGCACGGACCGTATCACAGACCGGCCCTGTATCCCGCACGGACCACGCGACGGACCGGCCCGGAGTCTGACACGGACCGTGTGAGGTATCGTGCCGGACTCAAGCCCGTTCCATGCCGTGTGTCGTGCCGGTACCTGGCCCGTTCCGTGCGGCCTGCCGTGCCGGTACATGGCCCGGTCCGGGTCACCTTCCGTGCCGAACAAGTTCAGGACCTTCCCCTTTCTTCCCCAACTCGAGTTCCATGAAAATCAGACCAAAAACCCAATTTCTAACTTCTCCCAACTCCAAAATAATCATCAAAAGTCTCCAATCAACAACACCCTCAATGGGTTCATCAAAACTTCAACCAAACACAATCAAAACAACCTAACTTCACTAATTCTTCTCCAAACAACAACCAAAAGAGCTAGTTCTTCAAGCTCAAGCCAAAACCCATAAAAACCCAAATTTTAAAGTGGATGAAATGGAAATTTAAGAGCATCCATACCTCTAGGAAGGTGAGATGATGAAGATGGAGGGAAAATGGAGAAGAAATGGTCAAGAACAAGGTCCAAGTTGCTTGCTTTTCCTTCTTTCTTCTTCCTCAAGCAATGAGCTCTCCTCTCTTCTCTTCCTTTGGTGAATTTCGGCTGCAACAACACAATATGAGCTGAATTGTGTGCTCCCTTGCTTTAAATGACCTATTATGTCCATTTACTAAAAGGCTCTTAAGGTCTTATCCCTTTAAAGGTAAGTTGGGAGGGTATAAGGGTCAATGGAAGCCCCTTTTTCATCCTGCAAGCCAAAAATGCCAAGTGTCAAGTGGGGTCACTTTCACTTAATAAATTTTCCAGCCGTCCAAGATTATATCGGAAATGAACCGATAAAAGTCCAAGTTTGACCGAAAGTTGACCTAACCAATATTACAGTCAAACTGAAGGAAACGGTTTAACTAAGCTTGCCGTGATGACGGCTAAGCTTTTTGGGCCCCGGAAAGGTCCCGAATGACTTCTTGAGTCATCGGTTGACTTTTCCGGTCGAAAGTCAAACTTGTCTAGAAACCACTGGTTCGACCGGGGGCGGTTCTTACAATGTATATGCCATGTGCGACCACCACAATTCACATGTCACCATTACTTGCATGCAAGGCATTGTGTGGCAGCCTCTCATGACTTGGTTGCTCCTATAAATAGATGTACCAACTCCTTGTATTAGACACGCCAAAAACATACAACACCTCTTGTAAGCAATTCTCAAGATGTAAATAAAAAAAATCTCTCTACTATCCAACTCTCAATCTCAAATGTTCTTTCTTGTTTGCTCTGTAACCAATCCGTAGACATGAACCTTTGTATTACTTTGGGCCATCGGTGTTTTGGTGTTGGTTCCATCCAAACTCGATCTTACAAACTCGTTTTCACGACAAAACAACATTATTAATTACAATAAAATTACATTTTAGATAAAATAATATAAATTAAACATTAATTAAAAGTTAGGAAACAATACATGAAAAAAAGACCAATACATTTGAAAAATAGTGATCTTGCCGAAATTAACTATATTAGTGGAATTAATTATCATATTCTTCGCTTAGATTTTTGTTGTCTGCATCAAAGTCCTCCTCTTCTCCTTCTCCTTCTCCTTCTGCATGATCTGATATTTTTTCTTCAGGCCACGTATAAAGAGGACGAGATGATACACAGGGGAGAGATTATTTGCACTAGTTATCGCTGGCCCCTGAAGATGAATATAATGATTGACACAATAATTGATGTGATGTTTTGATTTGTTTTCAAAAAAAGAAGAGAGCCATTGGAGACGAAAGAACATCATAAAAGAGATAAAGAGCTATGGGAGACGAAAAAACATTGGACTCCAACGGCTCTTTTCTGTCGACGAACGCACTACGTGACGTGTGGTTATTGGTTATCTCATCCCAAAGCCTCAAGACACGGGAGAATTTGTGCCGAAACATTTATGTGATTGAATTCACAGACAAATCGTACTCTTCAATTCATCAAGGACTATAACGTCATTTTACCAAACGAGATACATTTCGATCGATAATATGAATAAATTCGCAAATCAAATCGGTCACACTATACACCCTTCTAACAAATATTAAAATATTCTTCAAAATCCAACATTGGGAACTAAAATAATCATTTCTCGAGAATCAAATCTCCACAAAACAACAAAATTATAAGAAGCCGTGAATGTGTCTTTCATGGGCCATGGATGTAAGCTGTCTTGTGGGACTGTTGGGATTGGATTAAAGAGGAGGTGAAAACTGAAAACTCATAAGTAGATGTTGACCTATTAGCATTTGTGTCACCTTACTTTACAAATACACACAATGAACAAAAGATAAATATACATCAGCTTTATGGGTTTCTTCTTGTAGCCTAGCACCTATCAAATTCTTCCCAAACAAATGGATTGGGAACAGTGCTGCTTCTTCAAGTATGTCCAACCACAAAACTAACCATCACAATTCTCTTACAAAAATCTGATTTATGTATGTTACTAGAAAAAATCGAATTCCACCCATTTAAGCACCATAATGATGTTGATAGCATACTCATAGTCTCAATCAAAAATCAAAGTATAATTGTTCAATAGCTCACAAAATAAATATAAAGTAGTTTGATTCTAGGGTTAAATATACTTACACTTAAGTATTGGACATAAATACTACACTACTCATGTTTGCAAAATCATATATGTCATATATAAAATATTAGTCACGCGATTTTGTTAGTGAAAATAGACGGAATATTTCATTCTGTTAGCCATGTGACAGTTAGTTGAGAGTAAAATGACGATTTTGACCTTACTCATATCAACCTTATGACTTTAATTGGAGAAATTACCATTTTACCCTTATTTTGTAATATTATAAAATAAAGGTGAAATTGTAATTTCTCTTATTAAAGTCACAAGATTGATATGAGTAAGGTTAAAATCGTCATTTTACTCTCAACCAACTGTCACATGGCTAATAGAATGGAATATTTCATCCATTTTCAGTAACAGAATCGCGTGACCAGTACTTTATACATGACATATATGATTTTACTACATATTCATAACCAATACTTAAGAATAAGTTTCAATGTTTAATCTTTGATTCTAATATTTACCCATGTTTTCTAATTTGGGGACGACAACGATCGCCCCAAACTTACTTTGGTACGTTGAAAGAATTGATTGGAAAATAATAAGATAGGACAAAGGACATCTCATGGGGCACCTGACCCACATCCACCAAAAAGTCCACAACACTATCATAGGTTTGATGACTTCTTTTATGAGTTCTTTTACAAATTTAGCACAAACCAATACATATACACGGTCCGAAACCTAAACCTAGTATATGTATACGGTGTTGTTGAAAACATACATGCAAGAAACAAAACAACAAATCTTATAAACCCTATATATTCAGTATCCGTTAAAAATAAAAAAATAAAGTAAATAGTGTTGTTGCGAGTAAGTATACACACAGAGCTTTGGTTCCAGTAATTTAGGTTGGAACTTTTCCCTTTGGCACCTTCTCCCTCTCCCCTCGATGCCCTCTCTTAATAACTCAAATCTTCTCTCTTATATACTTTGCTTTTATACATCTCCGCCACAACACCGACCATGCAGACGAGGCGCAAGTTCTGCATCAACGACCACGTGGACATTCTGGTGGAGGTACTGAAGAGGGTCGACGGCCGGTCTCTGGGCGTCGCCGCCTGCGTCTGCCGCCTCTGGAGCTCCATCTCCCGCAACGACCAGCTCTGGGAGAACCTCTGCTTCCGCCACGTGTCCCCTCCCCCTTCCGGGGTCCGCCCCGTGGTGGTGGCTCTGGGCGGCTACAAGAGGCTCTACATGGTGTGCGTGAGGCCGGTGCTGACCCGCCTCGGCTGCAGGGGGCGGGGGAGGGTCGGAGAGTGTCCGGTGAGGCGGGTTTGGAGCAAGGACGAGCTGCAGCTCTCGCTTTCGCTCTTCTGCGTCGATTACTACGAGAGGCTCGGGGGGGCGTCAGCATCGTCCTCGCTCATGTTCCTCTGCAACCCCGTGAACTTTTAATTTATTTACTTCATTTATATGAGCCTATTATAGTAGGAGAGACGTTTTTTTGACCATTTTTTTTTGTAATAAAGATTGAAACGATATTCTAAATTGGTATTGTTATTTTTCTGTCTACCGTTTTTGTGTGAACAATGTCTTTTGACTTCTATATTCCTATATTTATACAACTATGCTTTTCGTGTACTTATGCCGATTTCCAAAACTTAGCAATAGGTAGTAATGATCTGGGCTTGGGCCGAATCATTTCAGATTGACGGTCTCCAAAGGCTTGAAGGAACTAAGCTGTTTCAGGTGTAACGATTGGGTCCGCCTCCACTTGTTTCCCTTTAGCTTTGGCTTTTTTCTGTTCGGTTGGACGCTCCTCCTGTGGAAGTGATGTCACTCGTGATCGTTTTCGTCGCCCGATGTGTAGTTACAGTTGTCGTCCAACCTTGTACACTTGCTTACTTCACTTGCAGCGTCTAGGTCAATGTCAACGTCACATTGCGGCGTCTTGAGGTTCTTCCACTTTGGTTGCCCCTTCACAATTTCCCAAACATGCTTCCTGTCAAGCCCCGAATTCGGCATGACCGAACCTGGAACGCGAACGGTGAAACAGTAAAACGATTTTCAAACATTTTAATAAACTTTTTTAAAATTGCCACTTACGTTAATCAAAAACAATATTTTTACAGCGGAAAATACGTTCAAAACAATGAACAACACGAGCTACAAGGTACCTTCGAGGGTTCTCCTAGTCCGCCTCACGACCAGTACCTGCAGGAAAAACAGCAGGGGGTGAGCACTTCGCTCACCGCCACGGATACCGGATTGACCACAGCATACCCACAGAAATGCCGGGAACACCGGCAACAACAACAACCCCGGGGACTACTACCCCAAAAACACAATTTAGACTGACGGTCACGCAATACAACTGTTAAAAACTTCCCAACCATCTCAAAACCCGGACACGTAATGTAGACCCCAAATCAGAGACCGAACAACCATTCCATTAGTCATACCGACAAGGTAAAGCACAATCCTCACACGATCCTATATGCATTTACGTGTAACTTTCCGCAACCAAACCAGTATTCGCTACTCGTCCCTACCTCAGAGGCCTGCGGGAAAAGTAGTAAAGGGGATGAGCGTTCCGCTCACATCCACAGATACCCGTTCGATTATGGCATACTAGTAAAGCATCAACAACTTACCAATCTAAACAGGGCAAACAACTACCTCAAAACCTGATACCAAACCGTCACAACTGCTCACGATGTCAATACCTCAAATACTCGCTCACGTAAGGGAAACCTCGAATGGGGATCATATTCTCAACTAAGCAAAACATTATTGCTCACCATATCAACACCCCAATTACCCGATCACGTAGGGGAAACCTCAAAACGGGGATCATATTCTCAACTAAGCAAAACACTATTGCTCACCATATCAACACCCTAATTACCCGATCACGTAAGGGAAACCTCAAAACGGGGATCAAGTTCTCAACTAAGTAAGTCACTATTGCTCACAACATCAATACCCCAACTACCCGATCACATAGGGGAAACCTCAAACAACCCACTCGCCTGAGGGAAACCTCAACCCACCCATTCACGTGAGGGAAACCTCAAACAACCCGTTCACGTGAGTGAAACCTCAAACCACCTCAAACAACCCGTTCACGTGAGTGAAACCTCAAACCACCCGTTCACGTGAGGGAAACCTCAAACAACCCGCTCAAGTGAGGGAAACCTCAAACCACCCGTTCACGTGAGGGAAACCTCGAACAACCCGTTCATGTAGGGGAAACCTAGTTCCTAATTCGTACTGCGCCGCAGCGCATCAACCCTAACCCCTCTCCATGGTGAGACCCTCACACAGAGGCGTTGTATCACAACCGTAGGTTATTGATGAGTCTCGAACCCAAGACCTCACCCTTTAACACAGAACTTACGACCTTTGCAACAAACACAATCGTGAACAAAGTCCGCAATATCAACAATATCAACACACACAATGCACGTAAGATCACAAAGGATCAACACTCATACTGCACAACCACAAGCCTCATCACTTTACCGATCGCGCGCCGGAAGGTACGACACACCTCACGGGGACCACAGACCTCGGCACGTTACCGATCGCGCATCGGAAGGTACGACACAGCTCACGGGCATAAATCAAGCCTCAACACTTTACCAATCGCGCGCCGAAAGGTACGACACACCTCACGGGGACCTCAGCCCTCGGCACTTTACCGGTCGCGCATAGGAAGGTACAACACACCTCTCGGGCACAGCTCAAGCCTCAGCACTTTATCAACCACGCGCCGAAAGGTACGACACACCTCACGGGGAACACAGCCCTCGGCACTTTACCGGTCGCGCATAGGAAGGTACGACACACCTCTCGGGCACAGCTCATCCAGGTATCACCAGAACAATCACAATCACAACCAAATATCACACAATACTCCGCAAATAGAAAAATTAACATCACGACTAACTACCACTCAGCAAGTCAGTCAACAACCATACAGGTTTAACACCCCACAGGCATTCATGGTCACACACAACCACAATCAGTTCATTAACCCTACGATACCACCAAGTGCCACATGCATTTATATTGTTCGACAGGTTCACTCAACCTACGACACCACCAAGTGTCACATGTAGTTCTATTATTCGACGGGTTTACTTAACCTACGACACCACCAAGTGTCACATGCATTTCTACTAATAACTTTCCCTAGTCAAGGCCGATATCCGGCTACTTTTCCATACCTCTTGAAGCGTGTCAAATCCGATGCTTGCGCTCCGGCAATGCTTCAGATTACCCGCTTAGCCTCCTCTTTCCACGGTCGGCGACACGGTCTACAATGATCACAATTAACACACTTTTTAAATAAGCAGGTGAAACCCGAATTTAATGAACTTAACGCTCAAACGCAACCCCGACAATGCCGATCACTCCCAAACTTTCCGATTACTCTACATTGTCAACAAAGGGTCTGGAAAAGTCCGATTCGCCCGGCTCGGCGAATCTGCCCGGGATCGGTAAACGCCCTTCAAGGGCTCCGAAAATTCCCATTTTTGTTTCTACGATCCTAAAATAATTCAATTGTTCCAACGTAATCGACAGGATCAATTTCCGGCGTCCAAACGATTTAATTCGCGTTTAAAGTTTCTAAACCCGATAATTCCAATTTTCCCAATTTAATTCCATAATTTTATACGGGTTTAAGTTATCGACTCGGGGATCGTCCAAGACCACCCGAACACGAAAAACCCGACACCCGAACACGTGGGCCCCATCCGGCCACACCGGAGGACGCTCATTTTTGCCCCAAAATGTTCCTAACGACCTCTAAACCTCAACCGTTCAATATTTAATCAATTCTAAACGAACACTTAGAAATCAAACACGTCAAAACGAGGAAAATTCGGGTTCTTACCGTAGGTAACAATGAGGGGATGACGATTATGCAAAGAAAAACACGATCCAACGACCGGATCGTCGACAATCTTCAAAATTCCAACACTTTCTCTCTTTTTTCTCTCTTCTCTTCTCTCTCTTCTTTTTCTCTCTACTTCTCTCCTTTTTTTCTGATTTTTCCGTGTACCCTCTCCACCTTTCCTTTTTATTTGTTTTAAAAATCAAACCCAAGCACAAAGACTAAACTACCCCTCTCCCTTCCTTTGTTTTTAAATTAAAGCTAAGGGTACCAAAGACCTTTCACCTCCACTCCACCCCTTTTTTGCCAAGTGTCATGTGGGTCCCCTTGATTTGAAAAATATCTTTGTAGATATTTTTCAATCAAATTCGCGAAATTCGGCCGTTTCGAACACCACACGGACCCATTTTTCAAGAAATTACGAAATTTCGCGTCCTACTAGGAAACGGCCCAACTAAGACCACTGTAACGACGGATAAGCTTTTTGGAGCCAAAACGGGCCTCGAACGGACCAAAATGTCGCTCGGTTGACTTTTTCGGCAAAAAGTCAACTTTTCCCAAATTGGTCAAAAAATTGCCCTGAGTCACCCAGAACTCACTTTAGTCGATATCGAGGCCAACTTAAGTCCGATATGACCCTCGGGGTCAATTTTAGGTTCATTTAGGTGTCTGTCCCAAAATTTTAAATTTTTCCGTTTTTCCGCCGATTGACCGGCGTTGACCAGGAGCGGTCCTTACACTTCCAAACAAACTCGTGACTCCTCTTTCTTGTACGGCCTTTCAGCGGTTTCCATGATGTTAGTATCTCATCTCCCACTAACGATTGCGTCATCCATACTTGCATATTCCTCCTTAAATTTAGTCATTTTTCTGTTGACCGGATGCCAGTGGTCCTTGCAATTATTTTAAGACTGGAATGGCTCGGTTGGCTTCCTCATCGCGTCGAACTCAACTCTGACCTTTTTCTAGTACATGTCGTTCTTTTGGTTCTTCCCTGTGATGATATCCAGAGAATGGTTGAGCCACGACATCGCCAACCGTTCCTCTTCCTCGATGCTCCATTTCAGCCGTGAACCTGTAGTCGGTGCAGGTGCAGGCTTCTTCCCTTTTTCTCGGTTGATTGGTCGGAGCAGATTGAGAAGGTTGTTCATTGGGGCTTTGCGACGGACCGACACTGGCCATTGGGAATGTTGGAGCGGGTTGAATTGAAACGACATGGATTGAGTCGGTTGGAGGAGGGAGGTGTAGGATTCGATGTGACATGTGAGCTCTTGTTCCGTGTGCATCGAGTCCTCAATATTGAAGTCGTCCAAGATGAAGTCGATATTAGAGGGGCCGGCCATTAGAAGCGGTGTAGAAAAAATTAAAGCAAAAGAAGAGTAGAAGAGAAGAGGGTTTGTGTATAAGAGAGGTGTGAATTTGGGGTAGGGGTGGTTGTGTATTTATAGGAAAATTTTAGGGTTTTTTGAATTATGGTGTCGCCACGTGTTGGCGTGGGATAGGCCCATAGAGTAACCGTTAGGCAGCGGCGACACGTCGCGTCGCTGCTAAATATTGGGGCGACACCCTGCGACGGCACCCAAAACCACGAGTTTTCCTTATAAGGAACATTATCATTGTACCCTCGTTATTGTTCCTTGGAAAATGTAGGGTTAAATATAGAAACTTACTCTTAAGTATTTGTCACAAACACTACACTACCAAATGTTTCAAAGTGACAAATCCAGTACCTTAAGTATTGGTCACACGATTTTGTTAGTAAAAATAGACAGAATGTTCCATGTTGTTACTCATATGACCTCAAGTACTGCATTTGTCACTTTGAAATGTTAGTAGTGTAGTGTTTGTGACAAATACTTAAGAGTAAGTTTTGATATTTAACCCTAAAATGTATAGAGCTCACATATTTAAGGGGAAAAATATCATTTTACCATCCATTATATGACACTTGAGGTCATATGACTAACGGAATGGAATATTCCGTCCATTTTTACTAACAAAATTGTGTGACCAATACTTAAGGTACTGCATTTGTCACTTTGAAACGTTGGGTAGTGTAGTGTTCATGACCAATACTTAAGAGTAAGTTTCGATATGTAACCCTTATTTTTTCTATTTTTTATAAATACAAATATAATTTAAAACATATTAAAAAAATTATTTAAAAAAAATTATTCGAAAAGTTTTTATAATAAACAAAAAATTTAAAATAATTTAAAACAAATTTTATATATAAAAAACATGGATGTATGGTTAGATTTAGGTTTGGAAAGAGAATTAGGGTTGGATTTAGGGTTGGAGTTGGTTTTGAGGTTGTAACATTAAGGACAGTTTATTTGGGAGGACTGAGTTCGAGCTCCATCGTCTGATCTGTCCCCCGTGGTCTCGACGGAGGACCGTCTCTCGGGTCATTGGATGTGTCTAGTTCCAGCTCTGGTCGTGGGACGCGCTTCTTCATCCTACAGGGTGTGGTCGTGGGACGCGTTTCTTCATCCTACAGGTGTGGATCGTTGCCGAGCTGCTCTAGCTGCAGCTAGTGGCTCGCGTGGTTGCCTGACGTTTCGTTTCATATCCGGTCGTGGGACATGTTTCTTCATCCACATGGGTGTTGATCGTTGCGGATCGAGGGCTTCGTCGTGGTTCAATTATTGGTATTCCTCCCTAAAACTTAAGATTTGTGTCCCCGTTTTACCCCTATATCGCTTTCGATTGGTTAATCATATGCTTCTTTCCACTGCGGTGGTTAGGACTCGTCGGTTTAAGTTGTTGGTCGTTAGTGAGTGGTTCGGCCATTGTGCCTCTCAGTTGTTTACTTTCATATTCGTTTTTATCTCAACTAAAAGTTTAAGCTAAGAACAGTGCGGATAGTGGCAGGCTTGATTACTGAGATGAAAGTATCATCATAGTCAACACCAGGTTGTTGAGTAAAACCTTCAGCAACCAGGCGAGCTTTATATCGTTCAAGAGAACCATCAGACCGAAACTTAAAACGAAAAATCCATTTAGAGCCGACAATATTAATATTAGGTGGAGGAGGTACCAAGCCCCAAGTGTCATTATCATGAAGTGCAACAAGTTCGACATCCATGGCTTTCTTCCAGTATGGATCTGCAAGTGTTTGGCGGTATGAACAAGGAGGGGGTATAGGAATACTCGAGGTGACATCAAGAAAAGTGTTTTTAACATCGAGTTGATGAATGGGCCAAGAATGCGATAAAGCTAAGCTAAGAGACAGAGTGTTCTACTTTCTTAGGTTGTTAGTTGGTTATGTCAGTTTCGTCTGTGCTTAATGGTTGACAAATCCGGGTATCGGACCTTTTATTGTGCGCTTCATGGTTGTCAAATCCGGGTGTTAGACATTTTCACTTTTATTTGTACTACACTTCATGGTTGTAATATCTGGTTATTTAGACCATATTTATCTGGTTTGCTCCCATGTTGGGATGCCGAAGTTCCTTGTATAGGAATGTTATTTCATGTATCAACGTACTCCCCTTGTTGGGATTGTCAGGAGGCTGAGTTGTCATGCCAGCGCTCGATTTCAATGTTGTGGTTATGCCCTTATAGATGGATGCGTCCCTCTTTGGGTTTTTGTGATCTGTAGCTAGATCATAGTTCATCTTGTACTCCTTTTCATCCTCTGAAGAGGCTTCATTTATATATTTGCTTTGCTGATAAAAAAAACATTAAGGGCGGTTTCGAAATTTCTGAAAAAAATGAACAGCAAATGAATGAAAAATTGGATGGAGAAATGGATGTTACAAACAGGTAGTTCAGGGTGTGTATTCGTAACGAAATAAGTTTAAATTAAGTATCTGTTAAACATGTATAATTCGAAACAAATTCATGTAATTAACCCAAATAATTATGGTTATAGCGTGTAAAAGAACTCCTATAGACATCTTGCGCAAAAAAACTTATATTTTTTACCTAATTAAAGAGGCCCAAATTTAAGTAGCTATTATTTTCCCATATGCATAATGTTAGATTTTGGTGACATAGAAACCAATCATTTGATCTACTATTTGTGATTTTTGGTACAGTAAAAGATTGTTTTAGAATAAATCCCAACGATGTACATGTTAAAAGACAACGATATTGATCGATGTCTTGGGAAAAGGGTCATTATCGGTTGAGGGTCAATGTTGTTAAAGCTATCCACAATGGCGTCGAATTGATTAGGTCTGATCTCAGTCTAATGGGTGGAAAAAAAAGGTGGGCCCAATTCGTGGAAAAAAGTAGATAGAAATTATTTTCAATTATTTAGACCACGTGGCGATTCTTTATAGGAGAATCAGGCTTCGATTCTTTACGACAGTGTACAACCCCATCGATTTGCATAGGGTCGAATCAACTGAATCGTAAATTTTGAGCTTTTTTTCCCCAAAAAAAGTGCGAAATGACGCCCCTATTCGACGTACAGTAGACGCTATTATGGATAGTCTAAAGAAGTGGAAAACCGACTAGTTTGTAATCAGTAAAATCACTACATATTTTGATGTAAATAGTATACTTACTCTCCGAGAGGCCAACTCTAGAAGGCCAGCAGGCTTCCCCAAGCTTAGTGAAATGTTTAAGGTTCTCAAATCTTTAATTTTTAACTGTCGATCCAAGTGCTCCTTCAGTTGCTAGATGTGAGATAGGTCTGTCCGGTGATAACCACATCATCTACATGATAACAACTACAATGAAGGATTAGAATGAGTCCTACATGAAGAGAGACCGAACTTTCTTTGGTAGTTTATATAACCAATTTGTGATCTCAGATTTGCTTCAGCCTATACAATGTGTAAACAAAACAAACCGATGTTTCTCATGTTTGGTAAAACATTAGGGAACCTTCTTGGACTTCTTCCTATCAAACTCCATGTAGAAACGCATTATTAACATCAGATTGCCATATTGGCCAATTTCGAGCGGCCATAATTTCGAGCAGCCATGATAACAAGAAGGCAACATATAATGATCACATTAGCGAGCCAGGCGAAGGTTTCAGTAAAATATGCTCCTTTCTTTCGGGGCGCATCCATTTGGCAGCGAGCTTCTTACGCTAAATAGTTCAATCTTAGTAATCCTTCATGAGATGAATCACAACTAACTCTTTCATGCGTTGCAGCTCTTTGTTCATAACAAATCAATAATGAAATGCAGAAATTATCTAAGCCACTGTACGTATGTTAAGATGCATAATAATACAATCATTATCTATTACGTTCAACTAATCATGATTCTAGCAACTACATACATGCTCACCTACCTATGTCTTATGAAGCAGTAGCCTACAGCTGGACCATAAACATACCAATGCACCAATATGAATTCTCAGCTAATAACATGGGGCCGATCAACTATGATGATCAAAGTCTAGTACAGGCTACAGAGAAGAACCACCACAAAACCTTATTTACTGTAAGAGCACAAGAGGTAGTACTATGTTACCTTGTCAGGTAACATTTTGTTGAGACTTCAGAACACCTATCCCAGTGTCCTAAACAATCTTAGATAAGAAAATATCCAAAGCATCCGTATCAGCTCCTTCACTACACATGATGGACGAAATGACCTTAGAGAGCTCTCCTTCCATGCCAGACTTAGACAAGCTCTCTTTCAATATAGAGTACGTCAACTTATTTGGATAGAAGCCTTTATTGAGCATCGCCTTCAGAACCTCAATTCCTTCCTTTGAATTGCCAGACTCACAAAACCCCTTAATCAACGTGCTATATGTAAGTGCATTTGGAGCACATCCCTTCTCCATCATGTCCTTCCACAACCTCTTTGCCTCGCACAGCTCCCCGTTCTCACACATTCCCCTGATAATTGTATTGTACGTCAAAACACTCGGGATACAAACCCTACCAAACTCATCAAATAGCTCCCTAGCTTCCCGGATCATTTTTTTCCTAAAAAGCCAATGAATAATTGTGCTTGAGATGGCATCATCAGGAACAATAGTCTTCTTCAAAAGCCTCTTCCACAACCCATAAGCATCCTCAACCTTCCCGCCCACACACAAAGTATCAATTACCCTACAACAAAGTGTCAAGCATGGTACATAATTTCTATTGAGCATATCATGGGACAAGTTGAGTGCCTCCCCGCCCTTCCTTTCCCTACAATAAGATTCGATCATAATTCCATACGTAACTTCATTTGGATTTACTCCATTCTCCTCCATATCATCCATAACCTTAATTGCATCAACCAACATCCCCAACCTACAAAATCCATTGAGCAAAACTGTATATGTGGTCGCATCAGGATGCCACCCTCTATCCAAAATCTGCCCAAAAACCATCTTGGCACCTCCCATATCACCTCTAGCAACGAACCCGCCTAAAATGGTTGTGTAGGTCACTAAATTCGGCACCGCCCCCATTGCTGGCATCTCATCCAAAACCCTAATAGCTTCTTCAACATCATTCCTCTTACACAGGGCCTTAATCAAAATGTTGCAAGTAAACAAATCAGGAGCGACATTGAATTTCTCCTTACAATTCTTGAATACAGTGTGGAACAGATCATACCGCTTATTCTGCACCAAAGCATTCAACAGCGTGTTCAGGGACCTCGTGGAGCGCCTGACGCCGAATGCCTCCATGCTAAGGAACGTTCTGAGGGCCGATTCGGGCAGGCTAGCGACGCCGTAGCTCCGAATCACGGTGACGAATAAACTCTCGCTGCATTGTATTTGGGAACTGTGTAGCTGAGAGAGGATGAACTCCATGGAATCGAAAGCACGAGCTCGAGAGAGATGTTGGACGATGGCGTGGTAGGTGGCGCCGTCGTGGTAAAAGCCGGGGTGGCATTTCCCGGCGAATTGGAAGATTTGGACGGCGAGATCGGGGTTCTTCTGGTGGGAGATCATAGATATTAGGCGCTTGGGGTGGAGGCGGTGCGGCCATGGCTCGATTGGTGGGGGGAGGCTGTAGAAAGGAGGATCGGAGGAGGTAGGTTCAGCGGCGGAGGCTGGAGCTGGATTTCCGGCGGTAGATAGAGTACGGACGGCGGTGGCGAATTCGCGGCAGAGGGCGAGGTTGTGGATATGAACCTGTGTTCGACACAACATGGTCGACTTTGTTGTGAACTGCTGTTTGTGGAAGAGAAGCCCAACTCCAAACCCAACTTAATTCGAATCCAGAATGTAAAAAAAATATTTTCTCTATTTTTATTAATTTTAACTAAGAACATATATGGTGAAGATCGGAGGGAGAGCAGGTCGTCAAGAGACAATCCTGTAACTAATCTTAGAATCGTAATCGAGGTATAGTCGGTTTTGGCATATGAGGCTGAACGTCAAAAAAACAAAATTTAAAAAACCAAAAAACCAATCTTGGCTCGATCTGATACAAGTAGAGTGTCTAACTGCGCGCTACTTAGCCAAGGATCACAGTAATTGATGGAAGAGGACAATTAGCTACAGACAATCGTGATGGGAACGGGAAGTATCTCCTCCTCCTCCTTGCGCTTCCTTGTCGTTGTCTCATTGGATCTGACGAGGTTGCATAGCAAACCTCACATGATTGTGTGTGCCAACAAAAACACCTGATACCTCTTGATCGCCCTCGACGGTGAGGACTTGTGGTCCAACTATGACGTCAGTTCCACACTCGCTCTTGACCACAGATATGACGACGCGAGAAGCCCATAGATGCTCCGATCTTCAACCACAACGACATTAAGATTTAAAGACACAAGAGAGAATAACATAAGTGCTTAACAAATAACAAACAAAAAGGGAGCAACCAAAATTAAATCCCCATTGACATTGCAGGCTTTGCAGCTCTATAGTAAGCACCATGAAGGAAAATAAAACTAAAGGGATTCAGTGTAAAGGAGAAAGATATTTTATTCATCCACTTATAAGATTATGTTTACAATTCATTACATAATGAGCAGTTGATCCACAACCCAGTAACTTTCAACAAATAAGCAAACTACTCATATTTTGGCTCATTATCAAATCAATTCCTTGAAAATGAGCCTCTTGTCACTTACACTACACCCATTCTAGTTCATCTCCATCAACAGCTATGCTACAATGTTAAACTAGCCCATTTCGACTCCAAGATCATTGATAATTCGACCCTTCATCTTCTCGAATCTGCATACAGTGGTGTCTTGGTGTGCATATCCAGAGAAGATGGTCAAGGTTGAACTATTCATCCCATCAGAATCAGCAAAGATTGACATTAAGCATTACAACATTTCATCAACACCTACTACTTTACACTACATCTTGAAAGAATTTGAGGAAAGGGAGTAGAGAGCTTTTAATTACAATTGGACAAAATGAGGTATATACATGACATTCCAACATTTCACTTATTGCCCTTGTCGAGGACATCAAGTGGACGACCAAGAACTTACCGACAGAAACGCCTATGTGAACCCTTTAATCATTCATCCAAACTTGAATTCCTGTAAATCAATAAGCAATAGGTTAATACACACACTCCTGATGGAAGAGTGAATACAAAAAGGTCATGCTCTTTCCTAACAATCAAAGATATGATGTGAGCATATGTTCTTGAGAGTTTTGCATGCATACCTTTTGGAAACACAAGAAGAATGTAAGAGGAGTCGGGATTAGCATAGCTGATGCCATCGGGCAGTAAGGTCTGTTGATATCTACAGAAATAACTCTTTAGGTCAGTCTGAGCGGAACACAGATCAAGCACCGGGCTGGGCTGGGTCATCAATGGACATGCACTCCTATGTCAGTTTCAGTTTATCATCCAGTTTCAAAGAAACGGGCCACAGCCGAATAAAGTTGCTCCTCTTCAAATGGCTTGGACACATACTCATCCATCCCACACTTCATGCACTCTTCATTTGTAGCCTGAATCACATCAGCAGTCATTGCTAATATCGGTGTGTGCCAATGCGACACATCTCCGTACATCTCTTTCGATACTTCCCCAGATGCAATTTTCTCATTTATCTTACCCTCCACAGACCGGACTTGCCTTGTTGCCTCAAACCTGCATCAAAGTTTACCGAAACTAAATCCTGTAACCTTAATTATAAAAAAAATGAAAATCGAAGGAATGGGGCTAACTTACCCATCCATTTCGGGCATTTGGAGATCCATGAAGCAAGCATCAAAATCATGGGGTGGCTGGAGCAGTGGCAAAGCAGCCTTGCCACTCGCCACACAGGTAACAATAGCTCCATATTTCTTGAGAGCACCTTCTGCAACTCTTCTATTAACCACATTGTCATCCACCACCAAGATTCGCCTCCCTCTCAGTAGATGCCCAAGAGTGGACGGTTTCTTCCTATTTGCTTGCCTCTTCTTCCCGAGTGCATCTTGGAAGCTCGAAATTATGAAACTCAAACGAAGAGGCTTCGTCATAACATTATTGACTAAACCACTTGCTTTGAGCTCATTGCATTCTGTGGGACTAATAGAGGTTGCCAAGAGAAAAATCTTCGGAAGGTTTACAGGAACTTCCACTCTACCATTTTGCCAGCGCTCTTTCAAGGATTGATGCAAGGCAACTGCATCTTCCTTGTCCCAAACATCTTTATCGATAAGAACCATGGCCAAATCCGCCAACTCACTGTAGTAAAAACGTGCAAGAAAAAAAAACATTATACCAAAGGATCACACAACCCACTGTACTATACAAGGGAACCCACGATGATTTTGTTTCAAGGGGGGATTATTTAAAAAAATGTATTCATTTATTTTAATTTACTTTTCATTTCAAGGGCAATTTTGTCATTTGAAAAATTGGAGAAAAAAAATCATCGATTTTAACAGAATTTCCCACAAGTGTGTAGTGTTTTAAACAAAGGGTATTAAAGTTGATATTTTTTTCACATGATAGTCTTACGTTCATTGGCGATTCATTAAGGTAGTTTTACAGAATCCCCCCTTGTTTCAATGTGAACTCTAATGTCCAATTGCATCAGAAAGCGGAATTACCTGGTGTTGCACATATAAGAAGCTGCATGTTTGAGGCAGGAAGTTATATTCACAGATATCCCCAACCTCTGAAGATGATACTTTGTTACCTCAGCCCGGATGCTTCTCTTGTCTACCACCAGGGCCCTCATTCCTTTGAACTCTGAAGCAGCAGGATCATAATGTTGCCACTTCTTATCAAGGGAACTCGCCTCTCCTTTTCTAAGTGCTCCAGTAAATGAGAACGTGCTTCCAGTTCCAGTTTCACTCACAAACCCGATCTCACCACCCATGAGATCCACCAGACAGTTGCTAATGCTCAATCCTATTCCGGTCCCACCATATGTTCTTGAAGTGGAACTGTCAGCTTGCATAAAAGGAGTGAATATGCGACTTTGTGCATCTGAAGGAATTCCAACACCCGTGTCCTCAACTGTCACTAGTAATTTGATCATGTCACATTTCTCCATTTTCTCTGTATCTTTTAATTTCTTGAACTTTTCCCAGCTTTTCCATCTGTCTACCACCGGATATCCACTCAATGTGTTGTAAGTTTTGCCTGAAGAGTCTTGAATTAAATGTAGACCTTGTGTCAGCACTTTGTCCCTCACATTAGGTGATCCCCACACTTCATCAGCCAAATGGACCGTCACAAAAATATGCCCTTTGTCATGTGTGAACTGTAATTTATGCACATGTTTACAAGATTAATGAACAAATTTAAATCCGTATTGCACATCAAATGCTAGGAAGAAATGCAGCAAACCTTAATTGAGTTTCCAACAAGATTGGTGATAATTTGCCGGAACCGACCAGGGTCACCAATAACAACTTCAGGCACTTGATTGGAGACATAAACAGCCAACTAAGCTCACCCAAGAAACACCACAAACAATGCTATGTAAGATTATAGGAATATCATTGACAAAGAAAAGGAGAGAGGAGAAAAGCCTGCATTTTACCTCAATTCCCTTTTCATTAGATTTTCCTGAGAAAAGTGATAGAACATTATCAAGAACAGAACGCAGATCAAAAGGAACCGCTTCAAGTTCAAGCCTGCCTGATTCAATCTTCGCTTGATCAAGAACCTCGTTTATTAGTGATATTAGATCTCTCCCACTGGCATGAGCAGTCTGTGCATAATCTTGTTGGTTTGCATCAAGATCTGTGTCCATCAGCATTTGCAGCATACCTGGAATAGGATTAGAAAACAATGCTTAATAAATTATGAACCCCAGACTCAAGTAGATGTTATGGTAAAGTTATGAATTCTGCATCACCTAAAACGCCATTCATTGGAGTTCTGATCTCATGAGAAACAGTTGCTAGAAACTGCAAATGAAGAAGACAATGATCAAGACAGTTAATAATTTTCTTTTACTTCGTCTCCTTAAAATAATCAAACCTTGGTGAGATTCATATCATCATATGACCAGAAAAGGAATGCAGACAAGAATTAAAGTTACCTGAGACTTTGCCACATCTGCAGCTTCAGCACGAACTTTGAGCTCCTCCATCTTGCGGAGATTACTTTCTACTTTTGCAATCCGGCTTATAGCTGCATAGAAGATTTGGGCAGCAAGTAAAGTTATTACAAGGACTCCAACTGATGAATTTATTGCTGTCCAAGGTAAAGGAGGTTGTTGCTTGAACCTGTAAAGGTAAAAACAACAACTTGAACATGAGATCATGTGTGAGCCCTGCAGACGATAATGTTTTCACTTGAGGGCCAAGCTAACCTGCAATGCATCTCATGCTTCCGTACTGGATCCCCAAAATCAAGGGGGCAAATTTGCAGTAGCCCGGTATCAGTGACATCATCACCATACATATTGATAGGAGCAGATAAATTAGTTGTATCATAAACATTCACAACAATTGTTTCCTTGCTAGCAAGTTGGTGCAGAAGTTTCTCCACCAGTGAAGGGACATCATAAGATGCGCCTAGATACCTTTTGAACAGAAGAATCTCAACATAAATATTCAGTTGATTCAACATAAGAATGAATAAAGCACAAACCAGGTGCAAGAAAATCATCATTACTCCATGAAAGATAGCTTACCCAACAGTAGCTTCATTACGTTGTTGTGGTGTAGCATCAAGAGGAAGATCGGTGTTATAAACAGCAAATGTGAGTATAACACCCAAATGATTGGACTTTAAAAGTTTGAAAGGAGATGTCAATACTCCCTTTCCTGATGTCCTTGCCCGTATAATATTCTCACGGTCTTCCTATAAAACAGAATATACAGCAATTGTGTTCAAGACCCAATTGATTTGATTTAGCCCTTTGACACATAGGTTCAAGCATACAAATTTCAAATCAAATGAAAAGAAAAGGCAAGACATGCATAGTTTAAGCTACATACCTTTCCAGACATCATGTCAATAGAAACAATATGTGAAACAGTTTCCTGAGAAAATATAACTGGAGCATATTCATCTTGAATGGGAGCAGGATCCAAATTTTCTGGAATACAATCTTGAAGGGAAGTTTGATCCTCAGTTGCCATTTTCTTTATCCTCCATCCACATTGCTGCTCGAATTGTTCTCTCTCTGAGTGGACTACTTTCACAGCATAAGCAACACCACTAGTAAGTGGTCTTTCAAAAGCTGTTCTCTCAGTATATTCACCAAATGTTTTCTGCAGAAAGATGCAGAAGTTTAATTCAATTCATCAAACTAGAGTTCCATAAAGGTACACTTAAAATGAATTTCGCTAGGTAATATGAATTACCTGATCAATGGCAGAAGGATGTTTTCCATGGTGAAATGTGGAGACAAGAATAGCCAAGGCGTGGACATGATTCAAGCTCACATTGAACTGATCCTGCAACATTCGGGCTCGCTCATCACACATGTTAGCCAGTGTTTCTTTCCTAGTCAATTTGTGTTTCCAGTAGAAGTGAATGAATAGCCACACAGATACAATAATCCCAGTTATGACAAATACTATAAGCACTTTCATCCTCCAGTTTCCACCAGCTTTGGGAAGACTTTGTTGTTGTTGCTTTTGCTGATGCTTGTGCTGTACCAGTTGCTGTGATTCCTCCTTGGCTAGTTTCTTCCCTCCGAACTTCCAGAACTTGGAATAAAAATGAGGCATCTTGTATCTAACAATGGCTGCCACAAGGACCCACCAACACATCTTTAACATTGTAATGAAACAAAAACACACACTCCAACAACGCCCTTTGACGGAGTCTCCGGTCGCCGCTAATTGCAAGATGATCTGGCCAACAAAAAAGAAAGACAACACAACCAAAAAATGATGGATCATGCATCTTCTTTAATGAATTAAGTGTTTTCTCATTCTTCACATGTTCATGTTTAGCTCTCTGAACAAGAGATATTGCTGTGAATGATCTGCACAAAGTTTGTAAGGGCACAAAGAGCCACTTCCAAATCCTCAATCTAAATTGTAAGGCAAAAAGGTAAAGCTTTCGATACATACAACAATTATCATTTAACGATGATACATCACACCTAATGGGAAATTGAAGCTTCTATGAAGCAAACTTTGGATAGGCGAATATTTAACAGCATTAATTAACACAATTAATTGTTTTCTAAAGCATGATTCTACCTGTCTAGAGATCTGATGGAGACGTGTAATTGATGAAATTCCAGATTGAAAGACATATGATAAACATTTTTCAGGTATGGTTGATTGTTCAAGCTCCCTATGGATAAGCTCATCTTGAATTGGACACTGATCATTAGTTTCTACTTTTCCTGCATCCAATCCTTCCAGCTTCCAGAACTCGTGCTTCTCTGAACATGTAAACTTGGAAGCACAGGTAAGATCATTTACTGATGGCATTTCAGAGTCAGGCTGTTTCATACATCTGGATGCAGATATCTGCAACATAAAGACTAATTTGAGTGTTAGAGAATGAAAATACAAGTAATGCATCTCTAGCATCAACTCACTCCACTGCAACTTGAAAAGCAAATTAGGGAAGGAACATTATTTGAGGGTGGTAAATCAAGTTCCATAAAAGGAAAGGGGCTTATATAACCAAGCCACCATTTTCTTCTTCATAATGCTATCCATGTATGGCCAATTCATTTAACCAAATTTAGAAACTAATTTAAGCAAACAGTAAGTATCATTATTCACTATTTGAAGCTAAAATCCAAACAATTAAACTCAAGACAAGAAGATTCCATATATACTTAACACAAAACTTTAGTACTTTAAACACATCACCTGATCTGACTCAGAGAAGGGAGAAACTAAAGCATTGGTGACATTGAAATGCTCGAGCAAGATCGGAGCTGCTTCTTCACAAGCGGCCGGAGTTATCCCTTGCCTCCGCACAGCCCCATCACTGAAACTGGAGAAAACCCAAATGCTTCCAGTAATAAAAAGACCCAGAAGCCAGAGCACCAAAAACTTCCTCTTCCATTTTGTGAACCAATTGGGTCCATGAATAGGGTCTCTAGCCTTCTTCAGCTTCAAATTGGTGGGTAATTTTCCATTTGATCCAGAGATCTTGCAACTAAGAGACATTTTAAGCAAAACCCACCTGTGTATCTTCAAAAAGAGCCTTGAGAGCTTGAGGATGAAACCAATTAGAGCAGCAAAACTCATCAAACTCACACCTCCAACACGACCAGACTGCGATGATTCCACAAACTTCGAAAATATCGAACCTCACACTCAATAAAAATCAAAGCTTTGAGCACAAATTGTACACAAACAGGGAGGTACAGGTCCAGCCCTCCTCAGCCTTCCACTCCCTGCATTCAGTACCAAGTTCTCTTCTCTCCGCATGTGAAGAATCCAGAAGAGAGCAAGGAAAGATAATCATGCCAAACGAACAGCTCAACCGAACCCAGTTGTGGTTTTGGCGACCTGTGAGGGAATCATTAATGAGATAAGAGATGTTTTTGACCTTTTTCTATATCAAGCACTGTTTCTTCCCACAGCTCTGCAACACCCAAAAGAAGCATCAAGTTTGCAACTTTTTTCCACCCTCAAGCCTCCTCTTCAACAAGATTGAAAACTGGATCCAACCCAGTTGGTTTCTCTGCAAACCCAACTGGAACCAATGATCAGAAAAAACACACTTTTCTTCTTCTTCTTCTTTAACCTCTCACAACCACACCCCACTCTCTCTCCTCTCCTTCAGCATTTGATGTTTGCTCTGAGGCTGTGGACATCATTATCTCATCATCTAGTGGGGAAGGTTCAGCAAAAGCAAACAAAAAATAAGATCAAAATGTAAATAAATAATTAACCAATTTTTTTTATTGCTGAATCATTTTATATATTATTTACTGCTATTATGTTCTGGGTTGGACCCTCCTTTTCCTTTGCTTTTTGTAAGGCTTGAAAGAGACTGCACCATCTAGAGCTTAAAAAATAAAAACCCAGCCATTCGATTTCCTGCTGAGGATTTGTGACAGAGAAATAGGGGTAAATTGTCTAGAGTGAGAGACAGAGAATTGGTAAATAAAAACTGCATTGGAAAAGGAAAAAAAATAAAGAGTTTCAGTAAAAAGTAAGGCATCTACTGAGGGACCTTTGTTTTCTGAAGGAGAAAAAAAAAGGATTTTTTTACACAAGGCTTGGCTCGTTGCTAACGTGCGCATGGTGCTTGAGATTCTTAATTTACGCATCATGTTCTTGGAGTATATGTATATTAATGGTGTGGGGGCATCAATGGAAATGTGTGTCGGCTATATACCTTACCCGCCTAATTTAATAAATGCAAAATTGAATATTAGAGAAATGAATAGATAGAAAGCATGAATGATGGGACAAAATAAAGAAGCAATAAAAAATAAAGGAGCATTAAAATAGTGTATTATATTAATATCCATGATTAGTTTGACCATGATTAAAGAGTTTTTTAAATGTTAGGACATGTTTATGTGCTCATCGACTCACATAAATCACATGCAAGGCTTTGATAATTGATCAGTTTATCAATAGTTTTGAACTAGCATATTAATTATGTTTTGGTCGTCAAACAGCATGCCGCACATTTTGATAATTTTATCATACGATGAACACTCATTGAGTACAAAGGGAGGGCTTGTATAACAGATTTTAACAAAACTTCCTTACCAGCCTTGCTTAGTAAAAGTTCGTCCCAGCTTGTCAATCTGCGGGAAATACGATCTTTGATGTACCTGAACGCCTTATATCTGCTTCTCCCTATCACTGCCGGGAGTCCCAAGTACGACCCCACATCCACAACCTGCGACATTCCCAAAATACCTTCCACCCCTTCTCTTCTAGCCGGTAATGTATTAGGACTAAAAGATATCGACGACTTTTGGGCGTTGATTTGTTGCCCCGAAGCCCTCTCATACCGTCCCAACACTTCCCTCCAGGCCTCCGCTTCCTCCTCATTCGCCTTTCCGAAGAAAAAGCTATCGTCTGCAAAAAACAAGTGAGTAATAGGGGGAGCATCCCTTACTACTCTAGTACCAGTAATCAACCCCCGTTGTTCATAACTTGTAATTAAACGGGAAAGTCCTTCTGCACAAACGATAAACAAGTATGGGGATAGAGGATCACCCTGTCTGATTCCCCGTCCCGGCCTAATGGGTCCCAACCTTCTCCCTTCTGTGGAAATCCTTAACTGGGGAGACCGAACACAGGACATGATCAATCCCACCCACTTGGCAGAAAAACTCATACGGTTTAACACCCTTTCCAAGTAACCCCAGTCCACCCGGTCATAAGCTTTCCTCATATCAACTTTCATAGCCATCTGTCCAGCCTGACCCTGTCTCTTATTCCTCTGATAATGTAGTACCTCTCCTGAAATGATGATGTTATCGGTGATCAGTCGACCTTTCAGGAAGGCACTCTGAGAGTCCGAGATAGAGACCTGTAAGATACCTGTCATTCTGTTCACAATAACCTTGGATATTATTTTGTAAACCACATTACACAACGCTATTGGACGAAATTCAGCCATAGTCGCAGGTCGTCTAACTTTTGGAATTAAAACCAAATTAGTTTCGTTTAAAACAGAGGGAACAGAACCTGATTCAAAAGCCTGCTGCACCACCCGGAGTAAGTGGGGATGAAGTACTGACCAGTATCTCTGGAAAAAACCCGGGTTGAAACCGTCAGGCCCCGGGGCTTTCAGGGGCATCATACTAAACAGAGTTGTCCTCACTTCCATCAGAGTAACCGGCCGAAGTAGGTCCTCATTATGGACGTCTGTAACCGTCTGAGGTACCAGTTGACTCACATCATCTTCAACTTTAGACTCCTGCAGGAATAAACCCTCAAAATACTGAATCATAACCTCCTCCAGGCCCTTCCCCCACTCCCTCTGAATACCACTGTCATCTGTCAACTTCACAATCCGGTTTCTTCTTCTGCGCGCAGAACACTTTGCTTGGAAGTACCTAGTGTTCCTGTCTCCCGAATTGTGCCAGTGTTGTTTGGCCCGTTGCTTCCACCTATCATCTCTCTGGGCCAAAAGAAGTGTCAACTGACCCCTGAGGTAATGAACTCTGTCACCACTAACTTGATCCCATCTCCCCTTTAGTCTATTCATTTCCTCCTGGCAATCCCGAAAACGTTTGTTCAGTGTATCAGGATTGGCATTCGCCCACTTACTGAGCTCCCCCGCCGTGTATTTCAGTCTGTCATGAATACCCAAATCATTCTCCTCCTCCCAAATACGTCCGATCACCTGCTCACATTCGGGTTCTCTTGTCCAACCCTCTTCAAACCTGAAACAGCGGGATCTCCAACCTATTTCCTCCTTCTTCCCAATTACCCAGATAGGGGTGTGGTCAGATGTTGACAGACCCCCATTGAGTAATAAGGTGTCCGGGTATAACTCATCCCAGCGCCTGTTGGATGTAGCACGATCCAACTGTGTTTCCACCCTCTCTGGGCTGTTCCTTCCCCTCTCCCAGGTGTACCGGTACCCTGTTATGGGGATATCACGCAGACCACTATCCATCAGAGCTTGACCAAAACCAACCTGCAACTGTCTTGGGTACAAATTTCTTCCTCTCGTATCTGCATCAGAAAGGGTATTGTTAAAATCACCAAGAACAACCCACGGAAGATCCTCCTGTTCACTTAGTCTGCGTAACAAATCCCATGTCTCCTTCCTCTTGTCTCTTCTCGGTTGCCCATACAAACCAGTCACCCGAACCTGCACACCTTCATCATTAACTGTAAGGAGATCAATATGTGACTTTGAGAAAGTTCTCAGCATACCGTCCTCTCTATTTGCCCAAAACATGGCAATACCACCTCCTCCATTTCTGCTATTCACTGCAAAAGATCCACCCATACCCATCATCCTGCTCATATGATCAATCAATGCTTTCTGACACTTAGTTTCAGATAGAAAGACGATCTCGGGTCGCTTTCGAGCTACAAGCTCGACAAGGAACTGTTGCGCCCAGGGGTTCCCAAGCCCCCGGCAGTTCCAAGCAAGCAGCCTCATTTGGATTGGCGGGGTTGCTTGGCAACCCTCGCCATGTCCATCGGCTCAACGATTTGGGAATCAGGGACCAGGATAGTCCCAGAACTCCCCTTCTGATCACCGGTAATACCCCGTTTCGTACCCGACCTCGAAGCTTCCTCTTCTCCCAGGGCCGAGCTGCTACGAGAATGACTCACCCTGGGACTCCCCAATCTCCTGAATCTTCTGAGAGCCTTGACACGCCCATCAACCTGCACATTTGTTTCTGCCACCAAATGCTCAGAAGCTAAACATAAGTCGTCACCATCAACATGCACATTTGTTTCATCAACATGCACATTTGTTTCTGCCACCAAATGCTCAGAAGCTAGCCATAAGTCATCACCATCAACATGCACATTTGTTTCTCCCGTACGCTGGACCTCCAAAGGAATCTTATTCAAGTCCATTGCTCCAATTGTATTCACTGGTATTTCAGCAAGGGTACGGTTTGGAGGATTGGCTTTTGACGTCGTCCGAGATACGCTGTCCACAACCTCTTCCCTCCGGTTTGAATTCTTGTTCTGCATTTGTCCGGTTGCGGACCTCCCTTCCTCCTCAGAGTAAACTGCTGCGGCACATTCCTCACGTCCAAATCTCCCTAGAGCCAAGTGCTCCCTGAAGTTCACATCACTTTCTCCATTGCTTCTCTGCACCGAACTGGGTGGACTCGGCTTGGACTGAGTCGTGCGCCTGGCCAGCAGATTAGCACGCATGAAATCACCATAGGGTAGTGTTTCCGGCTCCTGCCCTGGCTCAATATACTCACACTCTTTCACTGTGTGACTTATCCGAGCGCAACCGTAGCAAAAGTCTTGCAGGCGTTCGTATCGCAATTCCACCCAAGTGGCATCCTCAGTCTCTTCCAGCCGTAATTTGATCCTCCTCCTCAGTGGCTTGTTGATGTCCCACCGGATCCGAACACGCAGGAACTCCTCCCCCGAGCGTCCGTCCTCATTGCAATCAGCTTCGATGTACCGGCCAAGCACGTTACCAATCCTCTTCCCCACCGTCTCCGACCTGGCGATAAACGGCAATTTATGCATCTGAACCCACAATAATACCTCATCAAAAACAATACTCTCCGGTTGCACAGACGTATTGAAAACTTTCAGCAAGAGAAGCGATTTGTTGAACCACCACGGTCCGAGCTCCAACACCCGAAGCTTCGCCCTCTCCGTTGGGAAGAAGAAGCCAAAAACTCCCGGAGCTATAGTCTCCACTTTCAGTGCCGGTTCATTCCAGATCTTCTTCAGAATTTCGGCAAAGATCTTCTTATTGAAACCCTTGCGAGACAACAACTTTCCGGCGAGCCCGTGTTTGAACGCCTCGCCTCCTCCACGCAGTTCGCTCGCCGGGATAACAACCTCCTCCTCCTCTTCAATCGCAATACTACCAAGCCTCTCCTCCAAATCAACTATTCCTTGGTCTCTGCTCTGCGTTTGATTCGGTTCCATGTTCGCAGATGGATGCGACAGTTGCTTCGATCACGCACAAACCAAACTCACCGGACAGAAGCGCCGGCGCCGTCTTTGCACGCTCTCCCAAAAGTAAAGCGGCAAAACCCTAGGACTTCAGCTCCAAAAATTTCGGAACGAAGTATTTTGAAGAAACCAGTTGGAGATTGCTTTTTTGCTTCTCTCTCCTCTCTAAATTCTCCACACCTATTACCTGTTTCATTGATTCGAGAGATTGAGGTAATTATGAACAGGTTTTGGTGGTCTCATAACACCAAGACAGGTTCGGGCATTAAGTGGCGTAGGTGGGGTGCATTATGTGATCATAAACTGCAGGGTGGTTTGAGTTTTAAACATCTGCATGATTTTAATCTTGCGCTGCTAGGTAAGCAAGGTTGGAGGTTGATGTCGAATCCGGAGAGCCTTGTCAGTAGAGTTTTGAAGGCGAAATATTATCCCATGACAGATTTTATACATGCTCTGAGGAAACCAAATTCGAGCCCCATCTGGAATAACATTATGGCCGCCCAGGATGTGGTTAGAAGAGGTGTCCGCAGAAGTATCGGGTCGGGAGATCAGACTTTCCTCACCGGAGCTCCTTGGGCTGAGTCGGCGTCCGGTTACTTGGTGGATGTGGACGGCCCAATGGAGTTTTGGCCGGTTAGCAGACTGTTTTGGCCAGGCAGAAGGGAGTGGAATGTGGAGTTTATCCAGCGGGTACTCTCCGAGAGAGATGCTGAGGCGGTACTTAAGGTCCCCCTCAATTCGGGCCGAGACACTGATACTTGGTTCTGGAAAGGTACTCGTGATGGTATTTATTCTGTGAAATTGGTTTACAGGGAGATTCAGGCAGTTGCAGGAAGGTGGGGCCCGAATAGCAGGGATGAGTTTTGGAAGAAGTTGTGGTCTCTACGGGTTCCCCCAAAGGTCGTTCACATGTTATGGAGGGAAGCTTCTGGGATACTCCCCAATGGGGCTTGTCTTAGAACCAGGAGGGTGGATGTCTCAGGACTTTGTGGGGTTTGTGGAGAAGAAGAGACTGATTCCCATGTTTTGCTATCCTGTTCAGTTGCTGTTGATGTGTGGAGTAGGGTTCCGAGTGTTTCTTTACGCCAGATCGATTCGATTCGTGGGTGGTTGACCCACAATTGGGAGACATGCTCTCGTGAGGAGGCGGGGCTACTCGGGGTTGTCTGTTGGGAGCTGTGGAAAGCCCGGAATAACCGTGTTTGGAATGACAAGGCCACTCCGGCCGAGGCTATTTTCAGGGCAGCAGTGAAGCTGGAGTCGGAGTGGAAAGCAGCTCAGTCTCATCAACACCTCCCTGGAGTCCCTCGACCGGTTGGTCCTGACAAATGGGGCAAACCAGTCGAGGGCTCCATTAAGGTGAACTCGGACGGTGCAGTGGTGGCAGGACATGGAGGAGCAGGCGGATTCATTTGTAGGGACAGCCAAGGTACAGTGGTGGGAATTAGATGTTTTATTTTTCCACATTTGTCTGACCCAGAGATTTTAGAGGCTCTAGCAGTCAAGGAAGCACTGGTGTGGTTGAGAAGCAGTGAATGGTTAGCAGGATCAATCGAGACTGACTGTCTTGGAGTAGTCCTTGCCATCAATAATCCAGCGCGCCTGCTATCTCCGTTGGGGGGGATTATTGATGATTGTAAGGCTATTTTAAGTCAATTACCAGGGGTGAGAGTTAACCATGTTCGTAGAGTAGTCAATAGAGTGGCACATGAGTTGGCTCGTAATGCTTATACTTGGGTTCATCTTGTACTGAATTTGAATCAATTGCCAAACCCCATCCCGGGGCTCCTGGTTATTGATTCCGAGTAATGAATTATACTTCCCTCAAAAAAAAAAGTGTTGATTCTAATTTAATACCTCAAAGTAATTTATAAATACATCACACGTTAAGACTATGACTATAAAGCGATATTGTCAAATCTTGGAGGAGCTCTCTAATCCTCGTTTTCAAGCATCTAGATGTCACCGTCCTTACTATCAACCGGTGTTCTTGTCCTCCGTGTGACTTCTTTGTCTCTTCCGTCCTCCTCGCTTGCAATAGAGGTTTTTGCACTCATGCCCTTGCGACCCTCCAACGCTTCTATAAAATCAAAAAGGGTTCGAAAACCTCTCAAGTCGAAACCGCAACCAGAATGGTCTCTCCAACGCATTGCAAGTCCGTGCCCGACCGCCCTTCGACTTGTGTCTCAGTCACATTGTGGTTGCTTATGGACAGAGAAGTTCGGTTCGCATCGAGCCGCTCGTTGTCGTCATCCATGGACGAGCTTGCACGTCAACTCTGAGCTCCTAAACCGCCACGGACTCGAAAACCCGATGGTTCAAAGCGGTCTCCAATGATCCTAGCACAGCCTCCGACAATCTCTGGTGGTGGTCCTATCATTTCGGTGACCGCGACGGTTTTCACCCTGACCAATATGCATGGGGTGGCACAAGCGGCCTTCGCCTCTTGGCACAGTGAAACATTATCCCCACTAGTGACAGATGTCTCCTTCAATTTCCCGCAACCATCATTGATGTCGTCTCTGGTCATGGCCATTAAGGCATGTCACATGCTGCTTGTATATGGACGAGGACATTTTATTGAGGTCACGTTCAATCCGGTATCCACTGAAGCCTTTGCATAGGTCAGTATGAATGAACAGTGGTTCACTGAGCCTTTTTATATCAAACCGTCACATACGGTATTTTGATACCCCACTGGCAGGTGCTGCCTCTTGGAAAAAGAGAGAAGACGGTGAGGAGGAACGGGGTACCGGAGATCATGAGGGACCTCAACAGTAATGGTAATGGAGAAGTCCTTGATTTTCTGCTCGGTAGGCATTGATCCTGCAAAGACAAACTCAAACAAAGTAACTGAAACCCTTTCGATTAGCCAGAGCCATAATTGTGAAAGGGGACGAGGCGGTTGCGGCCGTGGAGGCCAGGGAGGAGGACGCATCGGCTGCTGCAACTTCAGGGACGCCTCTAGGGACGGCGGCGGCATTAGAGACGGCGGCGACAGCAACAGGGGCAACAACGGCTTCAAGGACGGCAACGGCAACATCAGGGACGGCAGCTGTAAAGACGGTAACCCTTGGGGTAGAGGAGAGACCGAGACAGATCGGGAGTGCTTCGTTAATGACGGGAGGCGACCAACGTCGCACTGGCTAAGGATGGCTCGAAAGAAGCTCTAGCAGAAAAAAAAATTCGAAGGATCCAAGGGAAAAGTGCAAATGGGAGATTGGGAAGGAGAGAGAAGAAGAACCATGGCATAAATTATGGCAATTGTCATAGCCATAGCCATGGAAGAGGAGACTGCGGCTAGACTCTCAAACCCTTGTAGAGAGAAAAAACCTATTGTGCTTTTTCACATCATAGATCTAGTATAAACATCATAATCATTTCGTTTAAATAAAACCATTTTTTATTACTTATGAATCACTCAACTTATAGATATATTTTACAAGACAAACAACATATTTTATAGATACACATTATGCCAAAAGTTGATGAACAAGTACAACACCAAACATAATTAATTATTTGAGGAAAATAAGTGTTGTTATGATCGATAACTCTCATCCCTAGCCGTCCCAAGTAATCGTTTAGGGTCGCCGCCATACGAGACCTCCATCACCGATAAACTGATCGTGAATTTCTTCCTCCTTGCAACCTTGTTGTTTCTTTTTATTGTGCCTCCACACCTTAGCGTTGTTGTACCTGAAGGATGGTGTGTACCCGACAACGATCCGCGATTCCCTATTGCGGTGGTTTCCCCTATTCCCCGTATTAGCTTCCCACGTTGGGAGCGTGTGCACATTCGACAACATAACTGGAGGGGCCTTCATTGGTCCAAACAATCAAGCGGGGTTTGTTATGCAGCCTCGTCAGGTCTAATGAGGCACCTGCAGAGAAACGGGACATCAAGGAGGAGAAGCGTCCCACCCCCATTATGACTGCTTGTTGCAGACCGTCCTCCTCCACCATTCCCAAAGTTCCCTCCCCAAACTGTGCATTGTATATGGTTATTTCATAAACTTTGGTTGAGGCTCAAGCTGTAAATATGCACCCATGGCTGGTCTTAAGTCGAGTCGAGATTGGTTTTTTCTCTATTTTTTCTTGTTAGTTTATATGTATTGACGTCTAACCTTTATATCATACCAGACTATGTTTAGGCTACAATTAGAGAATTAACAACAAGATTATTTTCCGAATGATCCACTTTCTCATCTTTATGCCCTTTTACTATTGTAATTAATAAAATGGTTCTTCTGCTAAAAAAACACAATTCACTATGATTGATTATAGTGTAACAAGGTACTATACATAAACAACAATAAATCCCTTAATAGTTTCCCAAATTCTTATGTGGAAGTGGAAAATAGAAAATTATACTGCTGTTTGGCGGATGAGTCTTAAACCTACTTTCTTTGATTTGTCAAATAGAATTGAAGAGAAAGGCGACACCCACACACGTGTAAAATGCCTACCTCATGTTATTTGCCTCGAGTAAAAATAATCCTACCTATTTTGAGAAAGAAATAGAGTTTTTTCTGCAATAATAAGCCATGGAATGTTTCGGACCCTACAAAAGAAAATCAGATTCAAGATTAGATTATGAAATACTGATAAAAATGATGTTGATTGTGAGATGCAATATGCATCCATAATATCTAAAAAGTGTAGAGAAAAAACTATTGGTGGTGTATTTGTTTTTTTTTATTGCGAATTGAAATAATATAACGTTTTAAGAACAATTATATCGAAATGTCTCGAGCAACATGCTCCTCGATCATGAAAGGTCAGTGTGAACGAACAACGGTTCACTGAACCTTGTAGTACCATAACCGTCACGGACGTTATGTTGACGCCCACGGGCAAAGATAAAAGACGGAGAGGGGGAACGGGATACCGGAGATCCTGAGGGACCTCTACGGTAATGGCGGTGGCGGGAGGCAAAGCATCATCTAGGGACCCCTCCCTTAGCCAGTCCCCGATGCTCAGGTGGTGTATCATTCCTCCCAGCAGGGCATCTCCCCCGCCTGTAACTTGGCGTCTCAGCCAGATGCTAACGCCATCCTTCCCAGGACTTCAGCAGTTGCACCGCTACGATCCAAAGGCGTCATTACTTCCATAGCTCCCGCTCCAGGATGAGCGCGTCCTCCACTCCCAAACCTACCACGCTCCCGAGGTATCCGGGCAACAATCGAATCAGTAGATATCTGATCTCCACCAGCCCCTCGTCGGATGTTCCCGTGTACAAAAGCGGGGGCTCGTGTATAGGACCACCCAGGGAGGCTTATCGCGGGCACCTGGCTGGCGTCCTAGGTGGGGGCTCGAGGGCCCGAGTTAGGTACCAAGTCCATTGTTACCCCGGTCCCTCTTCCTCGAGGTAACCGAGCCTTAGGTATCAGATCCATTGTCACCAAGGTTGGGCCCACAGGCTCCATCTCCCAGCCTACCACATCACCCTCACCCCCAAAATCCTTGTAGGATTGCGGCGCCACCCCTGATGGGAAAGATTGGTGAACCACCGGGCGTTTGACGCGGGGGCGCGATCCTCTCGCCGCATTATACCGCAGCAGACCACTCTGGTACGTTGGGAGATGAGTCTGAGGGTACCGTGTGGAGGCCGTCGTCCGGACTCTTCCCTGGACAGGGTTCTCCATGTGCTTCGAATCCTCCATCATCGAGTCCCGAGGCGGAGGGCCACCAGTCCTAGAAGCAGGACCGAGAACGACTCCGCTACAGGTTAGCCAAACCCTACCCCGCCTCTGTGCCCAGACGCGACGAACAAACATGAAGGAAGCTTCCACCGTACTCCGCCTCACCCCGTAGCGGTCGCGGATCAAGTGGTGGAATCGGGTCCTGACTACTGATGTGGACATAAAATACATCTATTTTAGATGTCATTAGCCCACATTTATGTTCTTTTTAGTCCCGAGTTAATATGAAATGATGCATTTTACTCTCATATTGTGTATTTGGTCTTGTTTCAGGGTTCATCAAGTTTTCGGAGCAAAAGAGGGCAATTCGGGAGTGAAACGGAGCGAATTTGGAAGTTGGACAGAAGTGTCAGCAACATGCACCAGTTTGTTGCACGCCGTGCAACAAACTGGTGCACTCTGGACAGAGGAGTCAAGAAAATGCACCAGTTTGTTGCACGGCGTGCAAGAAACTGGTGCAACTTAAGTGCACCAGAAACTTGCACGGCGTGCAAGCGACCGTGCAAGCGTCAAAAACGCGATTTCCAGCTGCGTTTCCTATTTTTTATCAGAGTTAACCCGTCATATAAAAGGGAATTTAGGTCAGATTGAAGGGGATCACGAAATTGAAGAGAAAAGGTCACTTTTGGAGAGAACTTGGAGAACTTGGGGAACTTGGAGAAGATCAAAGGAGAACTACTAGAATCACATTGAGGTTTTTGTAGTTTGGTTTGTTTCTGAATACTTGTATTGCTATTTTCAGTTAATATGAGTATGATTATTTCAATCCTTCTCTTGTGTTCTTGTCTCTTTGTTATGAACTAAGTTTATATCGATCTAGGGCTAGGGGGAACGATGTGATGAATTGATTGAGCATATTTAGGTCATATACTTATAAACTAATACTAGAAAAGTGTTTATTCATTTCCGTTCGTAATGCTACATTGCCTTGATCACGTACATGTATGATTAAATCTTGTTAACCAACAATTGAGAAATGAGGTTAAAAAGAGGAAAAAGGAATTGGATGGCTCGGGTTTCAATCTAGGCTAGAATATGGCTAGACTGACACGAGTGCAATAGCTATAGGTGTAAAACCCGAAAGTTAGAGGAATTCATAGATCGTAATGCTTTATACCGCTCTACACCTAGATTAGAGATAATTAGGTGGACCGAGTGTATTAGGGTCCTAATACGATCGAGAGATGGTTAGGACTACTTAAAGAGAATTCCCGTTGCCCTTAAAATAGTATTAGTTATAAATGTATGCCAAATATCGTTAAGTTGTTCATCTCATTCGACCCCCGTTAATGTCCTAGATCGTCTTTTATCTCTGATTTACAATCCATTTGTGATATTGTGCTCTGTTTTCGAATCACTTATATATTCTCAGTACTTGCATGAATTTACATTTTACAAACCAAAACCAAACATCGTTATAGGAATAGCTTGACCATCGAATTAATTAACTAAAGTGCTTGTCTAATTGCTCCCTTGGGTACGATATCTCGGACTTAAAACCCGAATACTACTTGACGACCGGTACGCTTGCCGTACCATTCTGAGGGTTAAATCTCGGAGTGTCAACTACCGTGACCGAGGAGAAGGTCACTCTTTCCGTCACGTCTCGGACCATCCCCGCCTCCATGAAGTGATAGGGTGCAGACTTCATAGATGCACCTCCCGGCTGCGTGTCGTCTCCCCCAGCCACCAGAGCAAGGGCGTGGTGAGCCTAGGGAGACAGGCTAGGGTTCGGCCGAAAAGGGGCCGCTCTGTGGCGTGCGTCGTAAGCCACCCCAGTTCCCTGCACTGATTCGTCTAGCGACAGAGAATGAGGCACGCCTCGCGGATTAGAGAACTCAGCCGACATCCGCAGAGAAGAGAGTCGGGGTCTCATGGAAATCGGACCAGCAACTGGCGAGATCACATGAGGGACGACGAGGGAGAGGGAAGAAGATGGGTGCGGTATGGGGATCCAATGCCATCGGTATATATCCCTCACACCAAGCGTGGTCTGCGAGGGTAGCGACCGGATGAGACTGAGGAACACTGGGCCTGCAATTCCCACAGGGGCTACCAGTGGCGCGGGAGCGACGGTGACAAAGGAGAGCTCCATAACGGCTAGAGGCTAGGGCTAGAGTTAGTTTCTCAAGGACGAAAGAGTTCTTAAAAAAAATTTAACATATAGGGTTTCACTGTTACACATTGTTTGGGGTGTATTTGTTTATTTAAGAATACAATGATTAGAATGAAAAATAAAATTATATTGTTTTTTCAATTTTGAAACAATTATGGGTTTAAATAGTTTTTATACTCTCTCCCGAGAATGATAGTTTCGAAATAATAATTAGTTGAAATAGTTTGTGTACTTTTCCCTGAATACATCATTAGTAATTTGTATTAGTAAAAACTTATCAATAAATGTCATAGGGTCCATTCATTTGCATCATAAGAGTTAACAAAGAAATGTGTGGGTTTGTAAAAAGATAAATGTGTAACATATTTAAGCACATTATATTAGAAAATGGCATAATAATTTAGGTGGGGATGATTGATGATGGGTGCACTATGGAGCTTTTACATGTAGGTTTGTATTCTACTCCAACAAGCAAAGCTTCCCATCCATGCTATGTGTATATATGTAAGTGTCATGTATTGCCAATATGCCAAAGATGGTTGGAATAGTGGGTCCATGGCTTTGCATGCTCCTTTTGCAAATTGCATCTACTTTGATATCAATGGCATTGGAAGCTTTATGTAAATGATTCTTTATAGTATTTTTCAAAATAAGTTATGGAAAGTCCCGAGCTCATGTGATAGAAGTGGGCATTGCATGGGCCATATCGAGCAAGAGCATTTAGATACAATAATTACTAGACCTAGTTGGACTTGAGACCCACCACTATGTCTATCATTCCCCCAAGGAAGATTTCTTTTCATGATTGAACATGCTAATAATGCTTACCACCTCAATTTGATTGAAAATTTTGGTTACTTCTTCGAGTTTAGTAGTTGTTTTATTTCACAATTTCTTTTAATAATATAAATTTTTCTTTAGCGAGTGAGACTAACATTCTGATAATTATGTACATCTTAAAAACTATCTCGTCGGAAACCTCGCTTTAGTCCTAGCCTTAGTTGCGCTATGGTGCTTCGTCCTGTTACCGCCGCTGCCATGCACAATGTCCAACCACCATATGGGGTTGGGTCTGTCGGTCGCGCCGCCCCGATGTCACCCTGTCCCATCGGTTGCCTCCCTCGCAGACCACGCCTAGTGTAAGGGATAAATATCGGTGGGAAGGGTTGCCTTCATCCCCATCTCCCCCTCCTCTCTCCCTCGCCTTGGTCCGGTGTTATCCTCCTAAGGTCTTGCCGCTTTGAAGGTGGTGTCGCGGGGGATTTTTGGTCCGCGTCCGGGTGACCTAATACGGCACCCTTGGATGCCTTCTCCTCCACGCTACGGGGTGGTCCCGCCCTGCAGGAACCTTAGACCACCTGCCCTGGCTAACTACGCCCTTACTCTGGAGCCTAGGGGTGGACGACGTTAGGCCTAGGTTTTCGAGGTTTGCTCCCTCCCCCCGAAACATGGGTGGAGGGATTGTTCGAGAGGTCAAGGTGTGCTCGACGTCCTCCATGTCCACGACGGTACAGGTCCGCCCCCGGTGCATGTTCCATCACACTTATGGGTGGAGGAAGAGGACGGTGGAGGCTCCGTCCACGTTTGCTAGGCGAGGTTTGGAACGGAGACAGATTCAGGTATGGTTATCTTACGGTGGGGATGTTCATGGGAGGGAGTTATATCTGGTGTCACTGGGTTGTATGGGGCAAACCTCACCCGAGGACCACAAAGAAGGCGTTGTCATAAAGAGGAACCTGGAAGAAGGCACTGCACTGCCCGGGACTCTGAGGGAAGCTAGTTCCATCCTGTTGACATTGGATCCGAGACCTAAGCCATACTTGTCTAGAGGACGGGTTTATTGGTGACACTGGACCCGAAACCTAATTCGGGACCCCGCTTTCCTACCTGTGACACCAGTCGGGCACCCGCGATAAGCCTCCTTGGGTGGTCCGCCCCAATCGCTCCGGATTTTGTACACGCAAAGATTCTACAAGAGTCGGGTGCTGATCAGCCCCATGTTGTTCTAGTTGCTGATCCCCTATTCCAAGAGCATAGGGAGTTTGGAGGTGGAGGACGTACACATCCGGGGGGTGCGAATGTTGAAGTTTCATCGCCCGTGACCCATGGGAGCGCAACTGATGGAGTGCTGAAAAGGATGGCGTCAGCACCTATGTGGGGCGATAAGTTACAGGCGGAGAAGATGCCACACCGGGAGGAATGATATACGGCCTAAGCATTGGGGACTGGCTCTAGTAGGGGTCCCCAGGCGATGCTTTGCCTCCCACCATCACCACTGTTGAGCTCTTAGAGTTCCAATACCCCCCCCCCCCCTCGTATTTTGTCTTTGCCGGTGGGACATCAAAATACCGTCTATGACGGTTCTGGTATTAAAAGACTCAGTGAACCAGTGTTCATTCATACTGACCTTTCTTCCGTGGTCGAGGAGTTTGTTCTTCGAGGCACAACAATGTAATCGATTTTAAGAAGTTATGATATTGCACCTTTCGCTAAAAAAACATTTCTGATAATTGAACCTTAAAATAGGTACGAAAAATGTATCGGTTATCAAATAGTATTTGAGGTTAAGTCTGAATTATCGTATTCAACAGAGCAGTTATACAAACATTTTAATTAGTTAATCTGTTACTCAAACTACTTTTAAAATGATTTTTTATCAACTCAGAATATTATTAGAAGGAGAGACTTTTCAAGCAGGAAAGCATTTCAAGGTTGAAAAAGAAGAAACAACGATTATAAAGGAGCTCTCAACAATAGAGTTTAAAGGCAAAACCTTTAAAACCAAAAAGAGTAGTCCCCATAAAAAAGAAAAAAAATGAATAAACAAGCCTAAGAGAAAACACAAAATAAATTGCTAATCTCCTTAACGCTCGAGAGGGCGCCCTTAAGTGACTTAAGATCCGTTTGATTCCACAAGTTCACCGTTGAAGGCGCGGCTTGAATAGCCTTTTCCCGACTCATGGACCGTGTTGTAGGCTTAATGTAGATCACGGTACCTATAGATTAATACTTCATAGTGACCCGACCCCTAGAGGTCGAGGGTTGAATCAGGGCCTCTTTCCAAGGGCTATCCTGATCCCCGCCAGCTGGAATTGAGTCCTTCAAAGCATCAAAAATTACCAAAATGCAACCTGAGTTCCAGTATTCACACCCGGACCTAAAAGAGGGGGGTTGAGGCCCTAGGCCACCAGAACCTCTGCCAAAACATTCAGAGCCTCTTGTAGACAGGCTTCATCGACTCAGCCAACCGTGAGCTTGGGCTCCAAAGCCAATATCTGTCCATGAGGATTAGAGACAACTTTTTCCAAAGCCTGATAAGTAAGGCCCATAATCCCCGCAACCCTAACAGGAACGAAGTCCGACCCAACGACTACGTCTTTACCCTCGAGCCAATCCCCAGATTTAACAGAATCGCAACAAACCACATTAGGATTAACCACATCTCAATCAGTCTGTGAGAATGGAGGAATTGAAATTTCGAACGTCAAGCCAACAAAATATGGGGCTATGGGTTGACCACCGCCGGCCGAAATCAGAAACGACGACAAGACACACCTCAATATTCTCCCTTCTACATCACCAGAACCCTTTCAAATGTATTTCCCAACGACCTTAACCACACCTAGGACCTCGGGACAAAGCCTGAATAATGGATCTCAGCAACGATACCAATGCTCTATTTTGATCTATTCCACAGAACGACGATCTTGGACGAGTCAAGACTACAAAGAGGACGTATCCATTAACCTTGTATTCGTTTAAACTCTCCACAACTTGGGAAGCGGTAGATTACATCGAGAACATGATAAAACTGAAGAACTTCCCTCCCCTATTTGGACATTTCAAAACAAAGCATTTCTGAATGTCGCCAAAAGTACGAAAACAATTGTGCACCCAATCCTCCTTGGTATCAAAAGAAATATTGTAGATGAATACGTTTGTGGAACTCACCTTATTAGTTTGTCCGATCGATCCCGACATTGCAGGGACAAAGGAAGTAATATGGTTACCCCTAGTTTGCATCAACACTTCATTGACCGGAGAAATATCCACATAGGTTGTGACCCCTAGAGCCTCTTCTATAGAAGCCCCGACCTCTATTGCACCATTCAACTTCGTCCATTGATCGGAATTTTGGAGGACTTTGGTACCGTCCCTCTCTTTGACCACCTCTGACGAAGCCTTCCGAAGATATTTTTCCACTTGTTGTCATGTTCTCCTTACATGAACACCAGATGCAGACTTAGGAGACACTACCGATACTTTAGAACCGACATGTTTGGACCTTTGTTTGGTGGTTGACGTCTTGACCTCCTTTGGTGTCGGAAAGAGCTTATAGTATTCACTATACAAATTCAAAACCTCAAAGAAGAAGGAGAAAAAAGAGAGAAAAGTCATTGCTCTAAATTCAGAATGTCCAATGACTCCCCAATTTGATTTAATAATCATCCAAAATACTTTTAAAATGATGATTTTTCTGTTTTGAAAAATAATGTCATAAATGGATTTTAAATCGGGGATTAAAGACAATCTTGGACATTAGCGTGGTTTTAATATGATGAATAACTTATCGGGATTCGGTTCACACTAGCGACTAATACTAGTCTAAAAGTAATGAGAATTCTCTATCACTAGTCCTAATCATCTCTCGATCGCTTTATGATCCTGTTGTACTCATACCACCTAATTATCTATAATCTAGGTGTAGAAAGGTACCAAGCATTAAGATTTGTGAATTCCTCTAACTTTCAGGGTTGTAATCCTATAGGTATCGCACTCGTGTCAGTCTAACTATATTCTAATCTAGATTTAAACCCGAGCTATCTAGTTCCTATTTCCTCCTACTAACCTCATTTCTCAATTCTTGGTTATCAAGATTATATCATACATCACGTGATCAACGCGACAAAGCGTTACAAGCGGAATTAAATAATCATTATCCTAGATACTAGTTTGCTAAGTGTAAAACCGAAACACGTTAAATTAATTCATCATATTGTTCCCCTAGTCATAGATCAATGGAGTTTTAGTTCATGGTGGTGAAATAAGAAAACAAAACGAAGATTGAAACAACGATACACATATTTAAAGGACAAATGTGATACAAATAATAGTTAATGATGAAAACGATGAACAACTTCGGTTGATAATCTCATGCTCTCCTCTCAATCTCCAAATCTCATTGTTATCCCTCGAAATAGTTTTTCTCTATCTGAAACTCGTGCCCCCTCAAATTCCTCCTTGGAAGCATCGACGGGTTCCACCCCTGGTTATGTTTGGAGGAGTATTCGATCCGCCCAGGGGATGATTAAGGAAGGAGGTCGATAGATCATTGGTCTAAGGACATTCACAAATATCCTCCAACAATTGTGGCTGATCTGTTCCCAACCTCGTATCACGTTGTTTGCCCTGATGATCAATAACAAGCAAGTATCGGGTTTTATGAAAACATTCACCAAAAACTAGAATGAGGAGGTTGTCCAAGACCTTTTTAATAGTTGGATGCTCGGGAGATCTTGGATGTCCCTATCAGCCCCATAACCATCTTGTACTCTTGGTACTAGGGAGGGGAACATTTGGGCCATTAATCCATCCACTCATCGTATGGCTTACTTGCTCACGGTCGGAATACCCAAGGGGTTAAGTCTGACATCTAGCATCGAATCTTGGATATGAATGTACTACCTAACGTGTGTAATTTCCTGTAGAGGGCTTGTGCGGATTGCTTACAAGTTTTTACTCGGCTTAGGGTCCAGAGGATCCATATCTCGACTACCTGCCATATGTGCCCGGTAGGGGAGGAAATATAGATCCACCTCTTAGATACCTGTCTATAGCAGAATGTTGATGGGGAAAGTGGATTCCTTCGTCTATCTTGGAAATAGAATTTAGGGGACTGACTACAAGATGCTTTGGGTATTAACTACAAGGAGAGAGTGGGGCCATCGACCTATTTCTTTAGGAAACATGGAAGGTTATAAATCGAAATATGAGGTCATATGACTAATAAAATAAAATATTCTGTCTATTTTTACTAACAGAATCGCGTGATCAATACTTAAGGTAGTTCATTTGTCATTTTGAAACGATAAGTAGTGTAGTGTTCGTAACCAATAATTAAGAATAAATTTTAATCTTTAATCATTTTTATTTTAGATTGAACACCATTAAGTTCATAAAGGTTAAATAAAATTTCATATTCTCATAACCTATTTTTTATTTGAAAGACAATTTATATAAAAAAAATCATATCGTTATTCAGAATATATCTATAAACTCATTCTTTCGTTAAACAAATAACTGAAAAATAAAAAAAATAAACTAGACACAAGATAGAGAAGAGTTTTGCTAGGGTTTCAACGCCGCCTTGCCGCGCCTCACCCCAGCCCAGCCTCCACCCCTCCCGGTGTAGTTTCGGTCCCTCGTCTCCGCTGCCATGGCGTTCTCCCCGCTCCTCTTCCTCTTCTGTTGCTGCTAGGCCGCTCTGCGAGGTAACCTACCTTGGTCATTTTCGTCGGCGATTCCTCCTTCTCTTCAGGCACTACTTCCGCAGCCGCCACTGAAGCAGCCATCGCTGTCCCCACCTCCTTGGCCTCCACCGAGGCATACGAGGGAGAGGATGAGCCAAAGCCAAGGTTGGAGCAAGACATGGTGGAGGCGTAACCCTAGGAGTTGTGCCGCCCGAGAGAAGAATAGCCAGAGCAAGGTTGTGGCAAATTTGGGCCGGCGAACTAGGGTTTGGAGGAAGGAGGGCGGGGAGGGAGTTACTTGGAGAAGAAGCAACTGAGGACGTCAACCAACCGTCAAGCCACCTGAAGCCGTCAACGTCCCTGCAGCCGTCATTGCCATGCTTACTGAACAAGAAATCGAGAATTTCCCTAAGGAGGGGTGCATCAGAGACTGGCCTTGGGAGGTGTCCCTAGACGATACTTTGCCTCCCACCATCACCATTACCGTCGAGGTCTCTGATCTCCGGTACCCCGTTCCCCCCACTCATATTTTGTCCTTGTCCATGGGGCACCAATGCAAAACCGTCAAGGACGGTTCTACTGTGAAAAGAATAGCGAACATTCATAAATGTTCTTGCCCTGTTCTTCGTGGTCAGAAAGTCTTTGATGCACTTTATTGTCATTACACAATTTGCTTAACGAAATTTCGTACCGTTCGGTCAAAAAAAAGGTTATCCTTTCGTTGACAAAGTAAGAAAACGCATGGAAAGAAGAAAAAAAAAAGGGTTAAATATCAAAACTTACTCTTAAATATTGGTCACGAACACTACACTACCCATGTTTTCAAAATGAACATTACACTACCTTTAAGTATTGGTCACGTGATTTTGTTAGTAAAAATGGATGGAATTTTCCATTCCGTTAGTCATATGACCTCAAGTGTCATATAATGAATGGTAAAATGACATTTTTTTGCCCTTAAGTATTTGACCTCTATACATTTTATAAGGAACAATAACGAGGGTACAATAGTAATGTTCCTTATAAAATGTGTAGAGGTCATATAATTAAGGGGAAACGTCATTTTACCATCCATTATATGACACTTGAGGTCATATGACTAACGGAATGGAAAATTTCGTCCATTTTTACTAACAAAATCGCGTGACCAATACTTAAAGGTAGTGTAGTGTTCATTTTGAAAACATAGGTAGTATAATGTTCGTGACCAATACTTAAGAGTAAGTTTCAATATTTAACCCAAAAAAAAAAATCAATCCAAACAAAACGTTTAGAAATGAAAAAAGAAGAAAGGATTTCAATGGTTTTTTTTCACAGCAACAAAACAAGGCCGTAGGGTAGTGGGGCCTACAACACTGCAGGACAAAACCTAAATCGGCGCTCCGATAAGTTGGAAGGGCGGGGGAGAATCTCGAATATCGTGACATATGCACAACGCGGGTCCCACTGCCAGCTCGAGTTGACCAATCACATTTTCCGAATTTTTAAAATTAATTTTCTCGTCGGAGCCATGAAAATAATAATAAAATGGGGCGAAGGCTGCAGAAGACGACACGTCATGTAGGGTCCATAGATGAAGTGAGTTAGATGGCAAAGGAGGAGCTTTTTGGACAGAGACGCGACAACCAACCCAAGTAGCCGTACGTACACATGACCACCACAGTTTCGAATATTGCCATATTTACCAAAATGCCCCTAATCTCTGTCTTTGCGCCAACTTACAGCTGTAAATCTGTTGGGAACCCCTACATTGGAAACAATGATTCAACCCAAGTCAAGACAAAGAGCTTCCACAATAATTATTAAGATTCACATAAAGTCAAGGCTGGTGAGTCAAATCATTTTTATAACATAAATGATGAAAATAACACAATTTTACTCCCAACTATCTGTTAATCTTATATTTGGAATTGGTACCCCTGAATTATTAAATTCCAACCAAATGTAGATTTTCGAAAAATATATATATATTTTTATTATATTATTCATTTATATTTGCTCCTGGTTACATAAATTAGTGTAATAATCAGATCGTACAGTATTAATTTGATATATTTATATGGTTCATGAACAATTATTATCGGAAAGAATATATTTACACATGACATTTAAACTGTATTAACAAGAACTAGGTATGGGGCACCGCGCGATGCGCGGTGCATGGTGTGAGAGAGAGCGTGTGATATTTGTGTGTTGGAGACGCAATTTGGTTGTTGTTATGGATGGTATTTGAGTAGTTGATTAGGCCCGGGCATAAATTTGATTTGTATTACAGTAATAGGTTGAAGTAAAAATTTGTGTAGCTCCATCGTTTTCCCACTCATCCCCTAAACAATGGAATCGCATGCAATATCTGAGCGATCTACTTGAAGAAGGTACCTTTCCAAAGGAAAAAAACAATAAAAAACAACATTGTGAATTTTGCAGGTGTGATGAACTGAATTTATTTTTATTGATAACATTTTCAGTTCTTCCTAAACCTATAGCTTTTACCTCTACATAGTGCACATAAACACCAACTACAAATTATCCCATGGCTCTTGTCACAATGTCAATATGTTCAATAAGTTTTTTCGTGCCATTCCACATAATTCTTGGACTATGTTACCTTGGAAAAAGATCAACACAAACCAATACACCTTTTAATTCCAATCCTCCTCTCCTCTTTCCCGTGAGACGACAAATTAATTGACATGACAGAAGCAAATAACAAAGTTCCGTGCTTAAATGATTAGTAATGAAACCGGAAAACACCAATTCCAAGCAGCCCACTTGAGACCAATCAAAAAAATGGTATCGATCAAACAGACCCTAAAAAAGGAGCAGATTCAAATGGTTGCAACCAAACAAAATAGCTCACACAATATTTTCATGGATTCGACAACCCAATTGTAAAAAAAGGAAGCATGAACTACCAGCTCAACCAATGATCTTTAGAATTGTGTGAGCTATTTTGTTTGGTTGCAACCATTATTATATTTTCTTTATGAGAATCGACCAAGATTAATTTTCTCAAGCCGAATGGGAATACAAACAGTAAAAATATCATGAAATGAGAGCAAAATTGAAGAAAAAACTCACAACTTCTAGTCGTCATCGATCTCAAGCTTCTTCTGGCAACCAGTAGTTTGAAACAACTCAAAAACCAAATCAAAAAACTTGTGTACGAAACAAATCAAAAACCATAATGAAATTAATAATCATACAAAACAACACAAATGATTTCAAAAAAGGATACATTGTAATTTAATCAAGTGAGCCTTACCTTGGCTGATGACTTGTCCAAGATGCAGTTCTTCCCAGTAAGCCACACAATTTACAATGCCACTCATTTTCTCCTGTGCAACATAAGAAGCAAAATCAATCATCCTTCAATAATCAAAGCTTAATAATCTCATCAAAAACTATGATAAATGGAAGACAAGAACCAATTAAGTTTATGTGCTCACATGCACAATCAACCAAGTTTTTTTAAAAGAAGCATTAAACATCTTAAAAGACTAAAACGACCCGACAATGAAACACCACGAAGCTAAATGGAAATAAAGTGAAAAATCCACAAAAATCTAAATAAGTATATACATTACACTGACCTTGACCTCTCTTGCTGAAGTTCGGTTGTTTTTGTTGTGCTTACAGTCAAATATAAATATACGATGTAAATGAGCATATCAAATAGATCAAAAAATAGGTAGAAGTTCAAAAAGATATAGTAAACTGCAAACATAATTCAAGAGATGAAGTATAATAAGATATACACATCTATAGTACCCATAAATCATATCAGTACTCTTTTCAATAAAATAAAAAAACATCTTTCTCCAAACATTCCCTACTATTATCATAATTCAAGAGATGAAGTACAATAAGATATACACATCTATAGTACCCATAAATCATATTAGTACTCTTTTCAAATAAAATAAAAAACATCTTTCTCCAAACATTTCCTACTATTATCATAATTTGACTTTTAGAATAGACAACTCCATTTCCCACATTTTTGTGGATAAACTCTAAATGCCAATGACAAACAGCAAAATAAACATCTTGGGGTATGTGTATGTTTTTATTTACATGAAGGAGTTATTATCATATTTTATTGATATGATGAGCAAATTAGGCTTAGGATACTCTTAAATGCAGCCTCAGGGTTATAAAAACAAATTCTAGAGGACCTTAAAGACATCATGGGTCATAAGTATTGTCAGATTAGTTAGCAGATGATCCAACAAACAATACAATTATTTCATGCAAGAAACAGAAGCTTTTCAAGCGCTGTAGGAAAGGGTTTTATTCCCCTAGAGTCAGACATGTTCGAATTGTTAACACATGAAACCAAAACCTCCAACACACTAATAAAGGCTAGTATCAAATGTTATCAAAGTAACTTTTCCAATAAAGTTGTGTTATTGAAAAAAGAAGAATGCCCATACTTGTATGTGTCAGGTTGTGTTTCTTGTTCTTATCATAAAACCTTAGTGAAGTGCTAAATCTTATGCTTGATTTTCTATGTAATTGTAGGCAACATGTAAGTGTTACAAATCAGTTAAAGAATGGCCTAATTTTAAGTTCTTATTATTGCCTAGCCTGGTTCATTTCTTACAGATAAATGATGTAGATGATAACCAATTAATTGTTTCTAAGTTTTCCCCAAATTCCCACTCCCAAGTTCCTCAACTTTCATACATGTTATCAGAAACCAAGCACACACCAACCAAAAAGGATCCCTACAATGGAGTTGAAAGCAATAGCGAGTTCAAATCGAAGCTCCTTAACACGAATTCAGCTAAGAAACAACAATTACAAATTCACAATAACCAATTATATTAAACCTATGTAAAAAAAATCATCGAAAAAGAAATTGAATTCACCTTGGTGCCGATGAACCAAAATATGACCCAAACAAAGGGCAGAAACACAAAATTAAACGGGTAAAACATATTAGAGATTACCCGAGACGATGAATTCGGTGGGTTGGAAGAGATATTTTTCCTAGCACCACACGAAATCAGCGAACGATGGATTCGAAAATCCATCCGGTGTCCATCTTATACACTTAATAAACATTGACTACAACTCAAACTGAACAGGCACAAAATCAGGGAGATAAATGAAATGAACTGATCTCCAAGTAAATCTAAAACAGATGATTTAAAGTTCATTGTGCACAAGACACAACTAAAGTGAACATAACTACCTTTCTTGCTTTGGGTCTTTAATAAAGACAATGTTGTCCATGCCATTTGATATTGCTGAATTCGAATTAAGAGAAGCTCTCAGTATGCTTATACCCTGCAACAACAACAAAATCAACATGCTTATATACCCTGCAACAACAACAAAATCAACCGTATAAATCCCAACACAGACACAGAGAGTGTAAATCAGAATGTTACGATAAGCAGGAGCTCATAATTACCTCGGCCACGCCAAGGCTCACCGTCCTCTCCTCCAAATCAAAAAACGATGTCTTGTGCGTGTTCATTGAATTCAATCCCAATAAAAAAAATTAACCACCTGAGACCAATAAAAAAAATGGTATCAATCAAACAGACCCTAAAAAAGGAGCAGATTCAAATGGTTGCAACCAAACAAAATAGCTCACACAATATTTTCATGGATTCAACAACCCAATGGTAAAAAAAAAGGAAGCAGGAACTACCAGCTCAACCAAAAAAATTCTAAAGAAATATAATAATGTGAAAAAGAGTACCTGAAATTTTGCGAGAGATTCATGTAAAAAGAGTACCTCAATTTTTTTAGCCTGCAAATAACAGCAAATATGAATCTTCATCATCAAAGATTGGAAGCAAGATTAAAATTGAAGAACCAAAATGTCATACAAAGGAAAAAAACATCACAACACTTGAGAATGACAAACCGAGAATATGTATTCTTGCTTTGGCTCTTTAATAAAGACAACGTTGTGCATTATGTGTGCATCCGAATTCCATTCCACCAAAAAAGGAGCCCGATAGTAGTCCACATTAGCATTAAAAGCCTACAAATTTAAACACAATCTTGGTTAAAAAATAATAATCAAAACCTTCGGAAGATGACATTTTTGTTGTTATTTTTTCACCTCCAGTTCGAAGATCATGCGAGAGCCAAATATGGTACTACTGTTTTGGCTATTGGAGCAGCAGATAAAACCAATGGCGTTGATAATATTTCAACCAGAGATCGGAGAAAAGGTAGTTCTAGAAACACCTAATGTTGCAGAAACTACAATAAAGGGTTGCCTAGGAGAAGTGTCGATTGCTAAATGGATTGCAATAGAAAAATAATCGAATTCATGTAATGGAGCAAAATCGAATTCAGATTTGGAGACTCTAACCTGAACCAGATGGCAAAGTTCGGATTTTCCCAAGCAGGTACAATCAATATATGGAGAACCCTACACTCATCTGAATGCCTCAATCAAAGGTCGTGGGGATAAGAAACGGTCGATGCCCTAATAGCCAAAAATCAATTCAAGGCAGAGAAGTCCATCAATGCAAAAAAAAAACGGTCGGAATGTGCGTTAATGCAGAGGAGGTCAGTGGGGAAGATGAAGACAGGGCGTGCGTGAGAAAACAACGAGAGAAGAACTATGCCACACTGGTATAAAGTCTCCTATTATCTTAGTTAGATTTGGTAGAAAGTACGATAATTTCTTTTGGATGCCATGTGAACAGCTGGATAGGAGAAAAAAAATTCTTATTATTAATTGTTATGATTTATATTCTTTGATAAATTCACCTTCGTTTGTTTCAATAAAGGTCATAAAATTAAAAGACTAGAAACAGTATTAACTTTATGATTTATTTAATTAAGAGAATCCAACAGCCATTGCTTTTTCAGGTTCTCTCCAGAGCCCAGAGTAAATAATCTAATCTATAGCCTCCATATGTTGGATTTTCTAAGTATTATTTTAAGGTTTCTATATGAAGATTAAAAGGTTAATCTCAGAATAATCGTCATATTTTCGTAAACAATATATTTTTGAGGGGATAAATAAATTATTAAATTAAGAGTTTATTTTTTTAAGTTAATGATGGAAAGTAAAACAGTAAAATTATATAAAATTAGTCCGTATACTCAAAAAAGCCGTTCTCTCCCCTTAGGGTTTATAGTCGGTTTTGAGATTCTCTCTCAAAATCTATGGCTACATCGGCGGCCAATCCAACGAGTCCCGGGATGCTTTCGAGTGGCCGCGCGAGCCAAGTCGGAAGCAGTTCGCAGACGATCAGGCGAAGATGGCGGAGGACGGCGGAGCTTCGCGCTCGCCGGAGGTGCAGTCTTCGAAGTCCTCTCCAGAACCTTTGACGCCGCGGGTAAGGGATACTGGGGACGAAGAAGGCATGATGATATTCTCGGCGGCTATGGGAGAATCGACGCGTCCGGTTTCTCGCTGGAATACGCCGCGTGGAGGTGAGGATCAGGTGTTGCAGCCAAATCTACCAGCATGCCGTCGGGGTCTGTTGCAGAGCACACCGGCGCGGGGACCTCGTCTTCGGGTGGGACGGAAATAGAGGACATTCGAGGAACGGCTGGTGGCTTCGCCGCCACCTTATACGGCTTTCGTGTGGGATACGACACCGACGGTGTAGGTAGCTCTGCCGAGAACGGGCGTAACAGTGGCGGGGAAGAGACCCACAATGTGGTGGTGGTCTCCTCGGCGGCGGAGCAGCATCTGGGGACAAAGCCTTCGCCGACCTGAACACGGTGGTCGGGAAAGGAACCCGAATATAGGGTTCCATCCGCAACCCTAGATGGTTAGGGCCTGGGCCGGGACGCTGGGCCTGGAATGTTGGCGGATGCAAGGAGATCGGGTTGGGGCGAGCTGGTCCGAATGTGGGCCGAGAGGCCCATGGGCAGGGGCGCGGGTCTGAAGCAGTTGAACCTGGGTCGGGATCGGGTCAGGAATCAACGGGTCATGGGGTCGTTTCGGGTGACCAGGTTGGTTCGGGCTGATTTTGGGGCTGCTGAGCATACTCCTAGGGGCTCAATTGGGCGTATGGATCTACAGGACATTCCAGACCTTAATGGTGTGGAATCCATGGGGGCTCTAGGCAGACAAATGAGGACTATGCGTATTAAGGAAGTCATTGTCCCTCCAATGGAAGTAGTAGGATGCGGACCAAACTTTTTCTTTGCGTTAGCTGCAAAAGTAATGACTACCCGCAAGTTCTACTAGAAGTCCCTAGTGGAAATAATGGAGGACCTATGGGGAATGAAGGTGGAAGCGAGACCATTGAAAGATGGTATCATAACTTTCTTCTTCCGAAGTGTTAAGGAAAGGGAGAAGGCGTTGCTAGGTAAACCCTGGGCCTTTTGGGACTCCCTGGTCCTATTCGCGGATCTCAGGGGGCACATGCATCAGGAGAATATACTCTTTACCCATTTTTCTGTATGGGCAAGAGTAACCAATCTTCCGGTGGGAGCATGGAATATGGCAGTGGGCTTTCGGGTGGGGTCTGCACTAGGGATCTACCAGGCAATAGATGTAGACAATAAGGGTCTATGCTGGGGGGACTACATGCGAATCACAGTTCGTATGGACATGCGGGTACCTCTTCAAAGCCAGGTGTGGTTCTGGCTAAGGGTGGGCATCGGTCGGGGCCCGACAATATTTTCATTATCCGTAACCCAAACCGGGAGGACCGGTTATTTGAAATCCAAACCCGTCACTGCACCGGGTTCCAACGAGAAACCTAAAAACCGTCCGTCAATGAGTCGGCCGGTTACGGTTTTTAACCGGCCCATTGGACTTTCTTTTGGGCCTTCAATTAAAGCCCAAAATAGAAAAAAAAAACTTCAATTTCTGAAACAACTAGAATAATAAAACCAATTTACAATAAAAACACAATCAATTATTACTAGTAATTTACTATTAAGCTATTACATCAAGAAAAACATTTTTTTAAATGTTTTTAATGGTCTGGAAAAACAAAAACCTTCAAGTTAAATACATGTCACAAACAATAAATAAAAGATTAAAATATATGTTTATTCAAGTACAAAGATTTAAATTCAAATTCATTACAATCAAATAAACTTTGAAATTTAAAATCAAATAAATTCATTAATACTACTGTCAACATTTATTTTTTTTTAACTTGAACAACCAACTTACAACACCGATTGTTTATAGGTAAATTTATAATTAAAAGTAAACTACTCTCCTACATTTTACCTTTGTTACACTGTTGTTAAACTAATACAAGTGTCAACATTTAATCTAAACCTCTTCTAATATTATAACCATCAAATTAGTAAAACAAAACATAAACATTTTTATATACACACATAAAACCGGTCGGTCGGTTTTTTACCGGTTCGAAAGATAAAAAACCTTACCCACCCAAAATGCTACCGGGTTGGTATTTTTTTAACCGTAACCGTCGTCGGTGACACCGGTTCGGGTGATTCCGGTGATGGGGACGGCCGGTGACGATCGGTTTTCGGTGATGGCCGGATATTTGCCCAGCCCTAGTTCTGGCGTACGGAATCTCAGGTACGCACCATGCTATATGTTTCGTATGAGAACCTATCGGATCACTGTTTTGGATAGAGTTGTGCGGGTCACCTCTTCCCGGCATGTCCGGCAGTTGGTGGCTCAAAATACCCGTCGTTGAGGTACCCGGCCGGTCCTAAATCGGTAATTAAGAAAGCAAAGCATGTCAAGTCGATATCGGGGACTAACTGGAATTTTGTGAGGAACAAGTCAGCGACACCCTACTCGGTAAATTGGAAAACGAGGGCCGAAGTATCAAGCTCAGGAGGATGACCAAGTAGGGGGGGGGGCTCTAATCAGCTGATGAGAAATCAGCCTCGAGTGATCCAGGAGGATGAGAGGGAGGAATGGGCGCCTAGAGACATTGTTCTGACAATGTCGGGGAGGAAGCGCCTCGAGAGGGACTTGGAGGCAAGAGAGTAAGAGGAATCCACTAACTCAGACGAGCATCACATGCAGCGGCGGGGGGTGGGGGGGGGGTGTGGGGGGCTAAGCACCCTCGCCTCGCGGAATGAGTCAAAAATGGTCCAGAGGGGGGTCGATCAGCTATACCGCCCTCTGGATGTATGGTGGCAGCGATTCCAAAAAAGGCCGACATGGAACTTCCCTATCAGCTCGGAGGTCAGCAATCCCGCGTTTAGGAGCCCTGCCACTATTAGTCGAGGGAGGGCGACGCACGCTGACAACCCGGGGGAGTTAACAGTCCACCAGCATCACTACCGCTTTCACTGCATCTGCTCGATCAATTCCTTATGCTTGGCTAATAATGTATCAGTGTCGTCAGACGCTACCGCATTCCCGTACCCCAGGCAATCCAGAAATCATGAGCAACTCTACTTTTTTGTTCAGTTATTTACTGTTATTTCAATTTCTGTTTCTTATTTCAGTTGTAATTTGATTCAGTACTCAAATGGTGGAAATTATGCAACCATCCTTTAAACATTTATAATATTCCCATTTCGATCAAAAACAAAAAAAAAACAGTAAAAATATACTACTGCCATGGATACTGATTTTAAATAGAGAAAGTAAATTTATACACTTGAATGACATTTCTTAGTACAAGAATTTTATGATGATTGTTAGTAAACAATAGCGATATATGTTTTCACCATATTTTTGGATAGAAAACGAATATATGTTCGATACGTAGTTTTTATATTTATCATAAATATCAAATTTATTCTTATTCTTCTTATTTAAAATTAGATCAGGTTATACTTAATGTTCAAATTTTTCTCTGAATGACATTTAGATAAGAAGAATATAGACAATTTTATTATTTATGACACATATAAGTTTCTTTTCCGTCCAAAGTAACCAAAAGATATAAATAAGTATATGTACGCCACAATTTTCTGAAAACAAACAAAATATATATGCAATGCATTGCGATAAAAAAAACTAGCATAGAGTTCTTTCTCTCTCTACCCGCTGTAAGAGAAAAGTCATAGTTATGCCTATGGTTTTTGTCATGGCCTATGTAATGGTTATGTTTTTTCTTCCTATACCCCTTCTTCCATGTACCTCTCCTATGAGTCATGCGAGAGTTTTTTCTGTTAGGGTTTCTTTCAAGGCGCCTCTAGCCACCGCGACATTGGCTCCCTCCCGCCAACAGCGAAGCGTCTTCGATCTTGTTTGGTCCCCCCTCTGCAACTCCAATGGTTGATGTTTGGCTCACCTCGGCGTCAGTCGATCTCACTGCCTCGGTGCCTCGAGATCTCAAAGCCGCACCGTCATTTCTAATACTACCGTCGTCGTCTCTGACGCCATCACCAGCATCTATGATGCCGCAACCACCGTCTCTGATGCCGCCGGCCCTGCAGTCGCCGCCGGCTCGTCTTTCTCCTTAGCGTCCACCGACGTACCCTCCTCGACCACTTTCTTGATTTTGGATCAGACTAATCAAGTGAGTATTTTTATTTTATCTGACTTCGTTTTTGCAGGGTCAAAAACAGTCTCGCCAAGAGGAATGTTAGGTTCTCCATGCTTCAGGGACTGGCTCTGGGAGGGGTCCCTTGTGAATGCTTTGCCTCATACTACTGATGCAGTCCTTGGCCAGGTTTCGGAACAGGGCTTTCAATACCGTTTTCTCATCCCCATCTTTCCTTCCTTCCTATATGTCGCTTTAATACCGTCTGTGAAGGTTCTAGTACTTTAAAGATCATCAAACATTATGTTTTGTGTCTGTTCTTCCTCGTGGCCAGAGAGTATGATCCGTGACACACATCTCTGTGATGAGCTTCCGATTTACAATATTGCACATTTTAGTCAAGACAAACAAAAACAAAATGTATAAGCATGTTTTTGAGAACAAAAATAGTCATCACACTATTTTCGTTTATAAAAGTAAGTTCGAAAACATTCTTTAGAGATTCTCCCATTAATCCAAGTGTAAATAATCTTATTAGTTAATACTTAGTAGGCTAAGAGCATCTCCCGTCATTAATAGATTTACTGACTAAAAGAAGAGTCCGATAGAATAAAGAACTAATAAATTTTCGTATCAATCGGTTAATACGATTTTTTTTTGCAGTCACGAGGCTGAAGGGAGAGGTTGAGAGGGCTTTTTTTTCACTTTTCGTAGCCTCCAACGGATCCAGCCGTCTTTTAACTTACCGCTAGCACCCATCCGTCAATACTATCCGCCATCATTTTGCTCCTTTCTATCGACGTTTCGACTCTGTCAGCATTTATATTTCATTGATTCGCCTTGCGACCGGAGATGCTCTAAAGGGTTTCATAAACCTATTATCCTATTTGCTGAATTGAATGGGCACACGAGTAGCATATTTTTATTTTTGGTGAATAAAGAGAGGATACATAACAATAAACACGCCATTAGCCACAAGCATATTGTGTTTAGATGTGTGGTGTGGTGTTGGAACATGGTAATGAATCATGGTGGTGACTGGTGGTGGGTCATCACATGGCTTTGCATCTGAATATTATGGAAAGTGTTATCACTTATTTTCCAAACTCAACCAGGCACTTCGACCAATGACACTAATTATGGTTTAAAACTAATTTTAGTTAGGTTAAGTTGTAAAAGAATTGATTATATGTAAACACGTCTTGCTTTCAAACCTTTGATAAAAAGTGTTAATAAAAAAAGAATAATGTTGATTATTATTAATTTTATTTTTCAACCAACTTGACTGCTAAATCAATGTTTAGTGCAAGTGTGGGAGTGAACGGTTCACCTAACCAAATATAAGAAATAATCTTCGTGTTGGAGGAAAAGATTAAGAGACAAGTCTCAGGTTGTGATCCTATTGAATTTTGTTTGTCTAAATGATCAAGTTCTAATATGACTTTTCTTTATAAATAAACTATTTCTCTATTCATTTCTTTGTTCTTATTCTTATCTTCCTCTTCCATCAGTTTCAATTTTTTCCAGTCTAAAGACACATAAATAACTAGGTTCCATGATAACCAAACACCAATCAAATTTCTACCGACGAGTCGCCGGAAGGTTTTATTCGTTGCTGGCACCAATAAATGATAGTTTTCTATCCGATATTACATAAAATCTTTCAATACTACTATAAAACAGCTGAGTAGCCCATTGATGCGTTACATTTAAGGGTGCATAATATTTTTGCAATAAGAAATCAACATAAATTTTGTGCATTAAATACTTGATCCACTAAATTTAACAGACACAGAGCAAGACAAATATACGAACCAGTGGAAAAAACTAGAGTTGTACTGCCCAAGTCTTGGAGTAAAACTTGTATTTTTAATAATTATATAAATATGAATAATACACGCGGGTAAAAAACTCTATATTTTATGGTTTTCCAGTATCCAATAGAACCTTGCCACGTGTCTGGAGATGGCTTATCCAGAAATTGAACATGAGAGCTTCTCAGCCACCTGTGAGTGCTCAGAAGAAGAGATAATGGACATGACTCCATCAACATTTGCTTCAAGGTTAGTTCTTCCTTCTCCTACTTCTCATTACATTGCTAGCTTTCCAATCCATGGTGCTTTAGATTCAGTAAGAACAAAAAGGGTCTGTTTTCATTCCTAAGCTGTGAGGGGAATTATACTAAACTATGATTGTACTATGACTGATTGGGCATGTTCCTCTATTATGGGTGATCCTATATTAAGGTGTGTCTACCTTCTGATTAGAAGTCAGTAAAACGTGCTGTGATTCTGTGATAAGGTGTGCCTACTTTCTGACTAGGAGTCGGTAAAACGTGCTACTGTCAGTGTGAGGTGTGCCTACCTTCCGACTAGAAGTCGGTAAAACGTGCTCAGATTCTGTGATAAGGTGTGCCTACCTTCCGACTAGAAGTCAGTAGAACGTGTTGTTGCTAGTGATAAGGTGTACCTACCTTCCGACTAAGTGTCGGTAAAACGAACTATGAACCGTGGTAGGGTGCGCCTTCCCTCCGACCGAGTGTCGGTAAATTGTGCTATAGCCGTAAGATCCAGCGTATTAATGGGGATGTATTGTGTGTGTATTGTTAATGATTTATTGTGTAATTGTTATTGCTTTACGTGTATGCATGATTTGCTGTCCGTCGTTCCTTACGGGAACCCCAATGACTGTGTCTTCTATGGACCGAGGGGAAGCTGATATGATGTACCGGTCAGGATACAGATTAGAGTTTTGAGAATTGATATTTGTGTAGCGGATTTGAGTGTTACTTTAATCGTTTCCCGGTTACATTTGTTATTCTCCGTCGATTTCCTTGAGCGTCACCTTCTATAAAGCTTTGGAACCCTACTGACCTTTATTTACAGCACTTTCGTTTAATCGTTCAAATTTATAAACTTGAATACTTGTACTATTTGGTTTTATGCTCTAACGGGGGTTCTTTTTACTTTACTGCTTTTTCCTACTGAGCGAAAGCTCACCCCTTCGTGTTTACTGTTGTTTTACAGGTTTCCTTGCTGAGTAGGTTGTAGGATGTCTCAGAGCTCGGGAGCTACTGAGGGTTCGGGAGTTTACCTGATTAGAGACGTACTTTTCATTTATGTACTAAACCGTTTGTTTTTATTACTTTATTGAGATTTTGACTCGTTGGTTAGTTTCAGATCATACAATTTTCGAAGTTATTTATTTAAAGTTTATTTTTGTGATTATTATTTATTTATCGTTTCTAGTTCATGTCTCGAATCCGGTCAAAACCGGATTTGGGGCGTGACAAACAATATCTTTCTTTTATTCTTAATTCCTTTACGTATTTATCAAAATTTTAAAAAATTGAAAAAAGAACATCGTGTTCTTCTTAGAACCATCAAAGTCCGTTCATCTTCTCAACTTTCCTCTTCGAATCATATGTGAACAGAGACGATGACCTTATCGCCGGAGACGAAGACCGTGATGTCGGAGACGAAGACCGCCAAATCTTCCACGAGGTCGTCGCCGCCCCGCACCGTTAAGGGCCACCATGCCAGGGCAAGCTCAAGCAGATCTGGTGGCCATAGGGTGTTGAGATGGGGTTGAGGGTGCAAAAATCAGCGAGGAGAGAGACATAGCGGTGATAAAGCTGTTCGAAAGAGGAGAGGTGAGGTCGTGGTTACTCGGATCTGGCCGGAGGAGGAAATCGTGGTTCTTTGTCTGGGTTTCAAGGATATATGGGCCAAAAGCTGAGGAGGAGAAATTCGTGTGTCGAGGCCCACGAGTTGCTGAGGGCCCAAGCCCGAGTGAAGGAAGCAACCCAAGCCCAGTCGTCATCGATAAACCCAGTTATCGTGATGTCGTTATCTTCGGTCAACAGGGTCATCGTCTCAGGGAAGAGGACAAGACTGCGTGACGAAGGGTGAGGGTAGATCGCAGGTTTGAAAGGGGAGGAACAGACATACCATTCTGGGGTAGTTGATGTAGAATTTGAATTGGGTAGATTAGCTGTTGATAGTATCGGATAACAGGGAACCTTGTAGCAAGGTTAGGCATCAAAGCTTGAAGCAAGCTTTGGTTGCCCTCCCTGTAATCCCTCTTTTGTGTTTGCATTTCAGTTTCAATCAAAGAATTCCCCCTTTTATAAATTGTCAAAATTGCCTCCCTCACAGGTATCAGAGCCATACGATCCGATAGACTCCATGGCTTCATCCGATGACTCCTCCGACCATGGAAACAACGCCACCTCCATCTCCGACGTACAAGCCCAGCTCAAATCGAACCTCCAGGGAGTGAATGCCAGGATCGACAACCTACATCAGAGCCAAGCCGACCTCAAGGCCTCCGTCGACACCGTCTTGGCGGAGACAACTAGAGTTGTACTTTGATACAGTGAAAATCGTACTTTAATAATTATACAAATATGAATAATACACGTTGGTATAAAATTTACCTTCCTAATTTAACGGTTTTCCAAACATTGAGATAGCACTTATCATCTAAAAAATGAAGTCCGAACGCGCTTCCATGCGCCCTCTGTTGAGGATACCGTCTTCCTCGGCGACCCGTCCCCCTTGTGTCGCCGGGAGTAATATCCGGCCACTGGCCGTTATCACTCGTCCTTGGTCCCTCTCCGACCACGACTTGCCCTTTGATTCGCCAAAACTCGCCTCCCGGCTAACCTTCAAATCCTTCCATCTCAACGTCCCTCGCCGTCCAAACCACCATCGGAGCCCACCATTCAGATGCTTGTATTATGAGCTTTACTGTGTTGATTTTCTCGTTTGTGGGAATGCCCCTTGGTCTATCTTCTTCCTACCAACTGCTTGTATGATTTTGATCAAATAGATATATCTCATCTTCAAAAAAAAAAGATATCCAATGGCACCTTGCCACGTGGATGTGGAGAGCTTATCCAAAAACACAACTTAAGAGCTTCTCAGCCACCTGTGAGTGCACAGAAGAAGATAATGGACGTGAGACCATCAACATTTGGTTCAAGGTTAGTTCTTGCTTCTCCTACTTCTCATTTCTTTGCTAGCTTTCCAATCCATGGTGTTTTAGATTTACTAAGAACCAAAAGGGTATGTTTTAATTCCCAAACTGTCAAGGGAATTAGAAAATGGAATCAAAGTGAGAGCAATGTAGAAGAAGCTCTGGCTTGTTTCGATGAGCTACTAGCCATGCGTCCCAGGCCTGGTGTTATCGAGCTCAACAAGGTTTTGGGGTCAATTGCTAGAATGAAACACCACTCTACTGTCATTTCTCTGTGGACCCAAATGGTTCTTCTTCAAATCAAACCCGATTTCTACACTCTAAACATTGTGGTCAACTGTTTTTGCCAATTGGGTCGGTTGGGTTTTGGTTTTTCTGTATTTGGAACCATGTTGAAACTTGGGTTTAAGCCCAATCCCACCACTTTCACCACCTTGATCAGGGGGTTGTGCAAGGTGGGTGAAACTGGTGCTGCTGTTGAGTTGCTGAGTAAGATGGAAAAATCAAGTTGTGAAGCTGATTTGGTTACTTACACTACATTGATTGCCGGGCTTTGCAAGGCGGGGAGGATTGTTGCTGCTCTTGAATTGATAACAAAGATGGAGAATGAGGCTAATTGTGCCCCTGATGTGGTTACTTACAATACGTTGATTGATGGGTTTTGCAAGAAGGGGAACATCGATGGTGCTGTTGAGTTGTTTGGGAGGATGAAAGACGGGCGATGCAAGCCTAGTGTAGTGACTTACAATACGTTGATGGTTGGGTTTTGCAAGATGGGGGACACTGGTGCAGCATTTGAGCTGTTTGAGAAGATGTGTTGTAGGCCTAATTTGGTTACTTATAGTACTTTGATAGACGGGCTTTGCAAAACGGGGGACACTACAGCTGCCGTTGGGTTGTTGAGGAAGATGGAGGAGGGAAATTGTAAACCTAATGTCGTGACCTATAACACACTGATTGACGGGCTTTACAAGAAAGGATTGAGAAACAAAGCTTTGGAGATTTTCAATGAGATGACAAACAAAGGGATTCAACCGGATGTGATCACTTACAACTCTATGATACACGGTGCATGCAAGTTATGTGATTGGAATGAAGTTACAAGATTGCTTAAAGAAATGGTGCAAAAGAAGGTAAAGCCAAATGTGCAAACTTATAACATATTAGCCAATGCATTGTCGAAGGAAGGGATTGTCTTAGAACCCGGGGAAGTGATTCAGAGCGTGATGAGTAAGGGTGAGGAGCCTAGTATTGTAACTTACAATACAGTAATGGATGGGTATTGCTCGAGAGGTCAAATAGATGAGGCAAGAAAAGTATTTGACGAGATGGGTTTTAAGGGCTGTTCACCCGATGTTTACAGTTATAACATCTTGATTCATGCATATTGCAAAGCTAAACGTGTCAATGAAGCGATATCTCTCTTTGGAAAAATGCGTGCTTGTGGCCAAGTTCCCGATGTTGTCACTAAATCCGTTCTGTTGTATCCATTATGTGAAGGTCAGGAGCTTGACAATGCTGTGTCACTGCTACTTAATGGTGTGACTGATGGTAGGAGGAGACTCAGGGCTGCAAAGGAACTTCTGCAGAGTCTTCTTCTTCTTATTGAAGGTCAGCCTCTGGATACTGAAAGGTACAATATAGTCATTAGAGGGCTCTGTAAAGGAAAGTTTTTTGAGAAAGCTACAAAGTTGCTTGTGGATATGGAAGATAGTGGGTGTCCTCCAAATGATTTGTTTTTTGATACTATCGTTCAAGGATTAGTAGAAAACAACGAGAACCCTAAAGTAGAGGAGCTTCTTCACGAGATGATGGATAGGCGGTCGAGCTAAATTACTCTTTTTAGATTTATATACTTCAACACTCACAAGCCCAACTTGCAACTTAGGCATTGTAGTTGCTACTGTTATGGTAAACTCACAAAAATGACATACATAATGGTCAACATATTGATTCAAAAGACTAATCACAAGTGTATACTAATTCTTAACTTTATATTTATCGGTTGTGAAAACAAGTGAAAAATGCAATTTCTCTGTTGATCAACTTTGAATTTATGTTTATTACTTACATCCTCCTTAATAATATGAACGATTAGATCAACTTGATCCAAGATCCGAATTAGATAAGTTAATCATCACTCTATTAACATACTGTATTTTCAACTTTTAAGCATCTGGTACTTTTTACAAGTATTTAAAATAGGGAATCATTTTAGAAGAAAGTGATATACCGGTGACCTTATAGGAGAGGTTTAGATTTGATTTAGATTATCGGATTTTTCTTATAACAAATGATAAGTTGTGGCATAGAGAGTGAAAAGTGAGGCTCGGATGTCGTTGCTTCTTTTATAAGACTTTTCGAATTCAAACAAACAAACAAACTAGAACATGTTGGATCTCTACTCTGATTGGTCGAGGATATCATTGGTGAATCCGACATGAACAACCATCGTCAAGCTAAACTAGCTTTCGGACATAAACATTTAGTAGAGATCAACCAACAACACAGGCATGACTGTCTCGAGAAGGTGCATATGTACTTGGATTAACAATGGCATACAGTAACAAGTAACAAGACAGTATCAAATTCAGAGCCTTTCAATGACAATAACAAGTTTTTTTTTTATGGCTAAGCAGCAATAAGAGGTGCATTAAGATGTACTTAATCTCTAGTAAGAGTGTTTTTCCTGCTTCAGAGCTGACCCAAACTATCATCATTTACTTGGTATCACCTTTCTTTGGGACAGAATATACAACTACAAGGTCATGAGAAACATGGTATTTTAATTATAAAAAAAATAACAAAAAAGCTTGTACATGAAAGATCATCCTCCAATCCAAGGAACAACTATATCACCCACACCTCCCCAGATTTAGCACAAAAGTTGAGTCCTCTCCTACTTCCTTTCTGTTCCCTAAACCCCAAACACATACATATAAGCTGACACACACTGCATTAAGGTTCTAGCTTCAACGAAACAACTCGTGACTGTCTGTTCCGCTTTGCCGCCTTCACAAACACCACTGACAGGCAAGATGGGGCCCACCATGGCCATCGGACTTTTTGCTCCCCCTTTAAGCAAGCCACTGCAATGGAAATGTTTAGTCAATACAGCTCCACACTACCCAAATTTGATCCCCTAACTATCCATGAACAAAGGTCACGCCATTCATTTAATAGTACTTCTTACTGATAGCAACTTGTAAAGAATTGAAAATTATTTCCCAAACAAGGAAGTAACGTTTTGATGGCACTGAAATTAAATGACAAATTGTGTGGATGGGAGAAAGAGGACCTTTTATCCGCCTAAGTTCCTTGCACAGTGTGATGAAGTCTCCCCATTTCATGTGGCAGCGCCTTATAAATCGAAGGATCTGTTCAGTGGTGAACATGGACATGCCCTCTAAGTATTCCCCATTAACACCATTTTCTTTGAATATCTGGCAGTAGCTACCCAGATTTATTTCTTCCAGCCATAAACCAACATCCTGGATAAATAAAATAGATTCATAAGACACGATATTTAACTAAACTTTTTTTTTTTTTTTTTTTTTTTTTTTGATATGATCATTGCATTACTAAGAGGCCGCATGTATGCATGCATAATAATCATATTAGAATTAGAAAGCGACGCTCAAAGTTGATGCTACATATAAAGGTTGTTTAAGTAGTCAGCAATTATGAGTTACTCTCAACTAATAAAAAGAACATGCTAGGGATGACCTTGCACATGACTGAAACTTGAAGTGACCCAACAAATAATATCCTCTTAACACAATATCATGAATTGAATCTGATGAACCTATAACTCGTCATATCTCAACAAATAATATCCTTTAGGATACTTTTCTTCATATCTAGTCTTAATTCCCATACATACACAACACACCATCTCTGATGGACATGTAACACTATTTTCTCTCTTTTTTATTTCTCCTAACATTAATTGAAATGAAAAAACTTGAAACACTTGCCTATTTGATTTATTTATTGAAGCAAGTAACACAGAAAGATAAAACCCTCTGGTGTGATAACCAAAAGATGAGTCCAGTCGGGAACTCATTGATAATTGACTTAGACCCAACACGCCATCACTGGGATGGTGATGGTGTACACTTATGGTTCTCCTGGGATAGCAACAGTTGCCTAAGAAATGCCTACATTTTACAATATAGGGGTCCACCTCCGCATCTGTTTGGACACTGAAAGGATAACACATGGCAGAATGAACATCACCCTCAACCTCTCCTTACTCAAAATAAAAAGCCTCTACCACATGGGTATCCACTAAATTGATGACCTAAACAGATTATCATACCATACTTAACACCATGACAGTTAAGCATTCGAAATTATGAACTTCTCTAAAATTTCTGCAGAACACAGAATTCAAGCTATAAGCCACCCACAGAGATCAATTACAGATGACCTATGTCAATAAAATATCTATTCTTATAAGTAAAGTCTCCATAGTTGGTCCAGATCATACTATACATGTCAAAAAGGAAACTCCCTAGTTCATGTCAGTCAAAACCAAGGAAGACCCAAATAAATAAAATTACATGATAACTTAAATTAACAAAGCAAGGAACTTTAAGCATATACAAATTCAACCCAAGCTTAAATTCAGGAAATGAAATTACTAGAAATAGAGTACCAAGCCAATTAATCACCAACAAAATCATAGCCAGATCTCAAAAATCACAAAGAATTGGAAATACAAAGAACAGTATACAATTGAAGGGGAAAGGGTCAATCGAGATCCAAATTGAATATGAATCCGAAATACCTCAACAGTCCAAATGAAGAAATCAAGAGGCTCCGGCTGGTGTTCTTTGGTCATCGTCCTCAATTTCACCTAAATATCCAAAACAACCAAACAGCTAGCAGCTCAATTGACACCCAACCGCCATCTCAAAACAAAACCCTTTTTTTTATTTTCTCACAGAAGACCCAGCCCGTTTGGTTCCCGAGAAAATATAAACAAAAACTGAAGACGAAAGTAATCAAAATTGAAATACCCAAATCACAGACACATGAAAATCAGGAGAAGAAAGAGATAGTGGGGAGAGATCCCAAGTTGCTACCTATGTGATGCTTTTGTACTTTCTCAGAACCCAAACAGGAATATTTATACAGAGAGAGAACTTACAGTGAGAATGATTACAGAGAAAGAATGTATAGTTTCTCAGGACATTGGAGATGGAAAGCTCATCAGAGCAGAGCGACAAAAAAGAAAGAGAAAGTGAAGCTCTCTCTCTCTCTCACACCTCAATCACCTCTAATTTACTATAAATAAATATATTTTCTTACTTACACACTTCTCTGTCTACTATTTATTTGCACGCTTTCTTTTTCTCCTTTTTTTCTTACATAAATATTAAATATATCTTCTTATTATTTTTTTTCCTCTTAAGACATTTATTCAATTTCAGACAAAACTGATTATGACTGATTCTTACAGTTGGTTATTCTCCTAATCTTTTTGATAATTTTATATTTAAGTGTATGTCTTTGTCCCAAAAAAAAATCCGTACCTTACTTATGTGAAATGTGATTGCTTACTTTTATGTCAGGTTTTTCTATTGAAATTAAATTAAAAGTTTGTAACCTTTTCATTATATTAAAGAGGAAATAAAAAGTCTAAGTTAAGATTTGTGTCTTGAGTTATTTATCAAATATAACTTTCAAATTTTCAAAAAAACTTGTAATATAATTTGGAAAATTACTGGATAAATATATTTACAGGTCTATTATGAATTTATGATCATTAATAGAATCGCTGTATGATTATTTTGTGCCATAAATAATTTAAGAGGAAGAGAATCGTTCAATTATTTGGTATCACCCACCAATTTGTCTTCTTTTCCATGTAATAATTAAAAAAGCATTGGGAAATATATGTTGTGATTTCTTTCCTGTTAATATAATGGAGCATGCATTAATTTATTTTAGTCATAATTAAAAAGAGCACCTACCCAATTAGTATCACAAAATCATCAGCACCAGCACTCAACAGATTGCTTCTATCAAAGGCTATAATTATTAATTTTAAACAAAAAAAAACATATAAAACAATATTACTTTTACTAACACCTTAAGTTTATGAAGTTCATGGTCTAAAACTGAGCATGAACTTTTTATATAAGAATACATACACAGTAGTAAGCTCTTGAACATATAAAGGTTAGCTTCTTAAAGCAAAGACTGGGAAAAGGAAAGTCGAAGTTGTTTCTGAGCTTTCACTTCCATGCACAAGAAGCAACCAGATCTCTGTTCATCCAACCAAGATACAGAGCTCCATCTCTCTCCTGAAGCCTGTACTTGTCACAGTAGCTCTCTAGCAGCCTTCTAATGGCAGCATTGACCAAGGAGCTTAAAGGGTATGGAGCAAAACCAGCCATTCTGAACCTTGACCTCCACTTGCCAAGAAGTTCATGCCTTTCCACCCTATCAGCTCCTTCACACGCTATGATGTTCACAACATCCCGGGCCAGGCAATGCTGCTCAACATTGATCCGCTCCTTATGTTCCCTTGGCAGATTCACATCGATTGACTCGAACATAGCTGTGTAGTAGCTAAATGTCTCCAAGACACGTGGAAAGAAAGCTGCAGTATTGGTGTTAGATTCTTGTTCAACTAGAGTTACCACTTTTGGAGACAAACTCTTCACTAACCTCAACAGCCTGTCCCGGTGATTCTCAGTGCTAACACTCTCATCTGGCATGTGATGCAGCATGAATGCGAAGTTCACAGCCAGTGCTTCCCCTGGGCGAATGTGTAGATTTTCAAGCTGAACCTCACAGCCAGACATGGGTGCTCCATGGAACTCGAATGGAACGTTATACAATTTAGCCAGCTTTGATAACCTCTTGCCAACAATGCTTAGTCCTCCTCCACGGGCGTAAGCTGACGTGGAATCATCGATACCAGTGATTCGAATATGGGGAGGCCCTCTGGGTCTGGTTGCAAAAGCCTGGATGAGAGCGATCCACTGACTACCTTGAGCAATCTGGAAATCAATGATGTGAACTCTATCTTCATCCTTCATTGCTTCTGCAATGGCGCCGTTTGCAGACATGTAGCCAAATTTGAAGTAGGGGCAAACCTCGTAAAGAATGTGCATGTAGGAGAGGAGATCAGCACTGGCCGGTTCTTTACATCTCAAGGCTTTGTAGATTGAACTCCCTGAGGAAGCAAGACGGGCGACCAGGCCTTCTAACATGTAAGCTCCTAACCTCTGGATTGGTTCACCAGAAACGGACACCATCTGGCGTAACTCACCCATCAACCATTGAGCCATCAAGAGTTCATTGTTGGACACTGCTCTTGCACAGGCAACGAGGATCTCTTTCAGGTCACCTCTAGAGATGGCCTCCATAGTTTTTCTCAGATTGTCCATCTCAGGTGAGGCTGTGTGGTTATTTTCACCTTGGAATGTACTTTGGTAGCAGTCCAAGATATCTGAGTCAGGGCCCAACATGACAGTTTCGAGCTCTCTCAGCTTGTGCTTCAGGTCATTGACATCATCAGTTATGCAAGACCCGCTCATTGAAGAGGCATAAGTGTTGTCAGGAGAAGGTTGTGAATCAGGAGGGTATGTCAGAGAGTCTTGCTGTGACATTGGGCTTCTATTAGGTGAGAAGCTGATCGTTGAAGCGGAGTTGTAGATACTATTTGCTGGGGATGACTCCAAGGTGCAGTACAGTTTGTGAGAATTCTGACCCAAAAACTGTTTCTGATGATACAATCCGTTGGCCATGCTTAAACGTCTTTGTTGCTCAGATGCTTGTATTTGATGAGACTATGACCCCGAAAATCCGACTTTTCTTGAAACCAAAAACCAGATTAATTAGAAGAAGTTTTCTGTTGATAAAAAGGGTAACTGATCTCTATTGCAAAAGAGTTGACTCATTTACACACAAGAGAGTCATAAATAACCATAAGTAACCTAACCATAAGAGATTGAGTACTAAACCAAAGAAAAACATACAAGCAACCTCCCTCACCATATCAGAATCCTAAGAACCACTTTGCTAATCCACTATTTTAATATTTCAGAATACAACAAATTCTTTATACCATCTATATAGAACCAATCCAGCATTTTCTGCATTGGATGTATAGAATCCTATGCCCATAAACAATAGGTAACTTGAATTGCTTGCATTTTCTTCATTAAATGTATAGAATCCTATGCCTAAAAAGTAAAAACAATAGACAATTTGAAGGGCATTGATCAGTTGGTCATATCTTGCTTTTGTTCATCAAATAAAAAAGGGAAAAGAAAAGCATTTCACTACCAGAACATCATTTTATCAGAAAAAAAAACTCAGCCCAGCAATTCATCATTTACCCAAATATATATGGAGAATAAAAACTCACTTTGTTATTCACTGAAACCCCAGAAGCTATATCTCCACAGAGCACCTCATCCCAGTTCTATTCAATGATTTTATCCCTGGAATAAATCCCAAATTTTAGACAAGAATTACAAACTGCAATTTCACATCATAGAAGCAGAAACAAGTTACAAAACATGGGAAATGGAGCAAAATTTTCAAACCTTTCACTGAACCCATTTCCAGAAATGTCACATCATCCAACAAAACAAGGCTCAGAGCTCAAAATGAGAAGCAGCTCAAAATTGGAATGGAGGAAGAAGAAGAACAGTTGATGATATAATAGAATAAAAATAAGTCAGATTTGAGCTCAGAATATGTTCCCTAGACATACCCAGCAGCAGCACCGCAATTGCGGAATCTCAAGTTCCTTTGTCTCGTTCCGAACCTCAAAAAGAGAAAAAGAGGGAGACAAGCATGGTTCGCTTCTCTGTGCTTGAGACTATCCTCTGCAATATATAGAATCACAAGGGCCACTTTGCAAAAATCCTCAATTATTCCAAAATCACAACTGAGAAGATGTCTTATTCACGAGGCTGCTATCAAATTACCAATATACCCTTATGATAATAATGTCTCGATACTTTTGAAGATATATATTCTGGAACAAATTGTACATAAACTTTTCAACTTTATTTTTTTGTTTCGGTTCTTCTTCTTTAATTAAAAAAATTCATCATTTCATATTCCAACCAATGTTTTAGGAAACAATAATGTTGGGTTTGTTTCAATTAATTGGAACAAGGCCCAAAGCCCATTTGGGGCAACTTAAGCCCAAATGGAGATAGAGTTTCTATATAGCGTTTAGAAATCAGATTTGGAAGTGTGAGTGCCTCAATTGTTGAGAGAGAAGCAAAAGGGAGAAGAAGAGGTGCAGATTTTTCTGCAGATTTCCAGTCCGACCAGCCACGTTGAAGAGCACGATCGGAGGTTCAGCCAAGGTCTGATGATGCTGATTTTTGGATTGAATGTTCTCCACATATAGGTCTTCAAAGTGGACGGTGGAATTTGGGTTTTGACGGTTCGTTCTTCAGATACACGAGCTGCAAGTTGGGCCACCAAGTTGGTGAGATTTACCTTCTTTCTTGAGTTTTGTTGCTAGTTCCAACACTAGGTTGTGTTGAGATATTGTGTATGCGTCTAATTTGATTAGAGAGATATTGTACCCATTAAAGTTGATAGTGGATGATTAAGAGGCCTAGAGGGTCCCGTGGTTTTTACTTCTCGTCTTGAGAAGGTTTTCCACGCTAAAATCTTGTGTGCATTGTGTTTCGTATTTGCTCTGTTTGTTGGTTTCCTATTTGGTTTGCACAAGTGTGGGAGAATTGATTCCGCTGTGTTGCATTTATCTGTTGTTATTTGGTATTCTCCCTATCAGAGTGGTATCAGAGCGGGTCGATGAGGGTACCCCGCACGAGAACTCAACATGGTGGATCGCTCAAGAAGACGGAGTGCCAAGCGCAGGGCGCTGAGCTGACGAGGTGATTGCCAACACGTAGGCACTAGGGTGCCGAGAAAACCACGGGGTCGTGTGCGTGTGCCGAGGTAGGCAATGCGCGAGGTAGCGCGGGTTGGTGCGAGCCAGGGGCTGCCAACATGTAGGGCACCGGGATGCCTGAGGACGCCACGGACCGTTGGGTTGAAGGAGCGCAAGGTGCGCTAGTTGGCCGAGGGAACGAGTCGTCAGCGAGAAGCAGACAAGAGATGGTCAAGGGCCGAAGGTTGAAGGTCCTCGCCGAGGACGGCGAGAGAATGGGTGGGGGAGAATGTCACGACCTTTTTGGCGACCCCCTTTTTCTACGGCCAGATGAGTGCGTTAACGACATCTTCTATGGTTTGCAGGTATGCCCCGTTCTCTTGAGGTGCGATAGTCCCTTGTTTTGAGTGTCTCGGATCGTTCTTCAACGGTTGGATGGGCCAAGTCCGCTGCGCACCATCCTCAGACGGCTGAACTCGGGCCCTTTGGGACCTCGCCATGGGCTCGGGTGCCGGACGCGCCTGGGGGACCGGGACGGGTCCTGCCGGGGCGTTTCAAATAATGTACTATTTTTCGTATAAAAATGTTACTTATGATAACTCCAACAACTTGGTCTTTTCAAGACATTGTTTAAGACAGGGGTAGTAATGTAATTTAGCTGACACTTGAGGGTTGTTTAAGTGGGGTCATAAGATGGGGAAGGAGGGACCCACTTGTCTGATTTTGGAGCATTCTTGTGTAGAGGTAAAGATGACGTGGGAAGTTGTGCCTTACACTTCAGCTAACATGACACCTTTTTATTTTTGACAATTTTTTTATTGTTATTATTATCACAAAATTCCCAGTCCCAAGCATTTTTGATATTGCGATTCGTATAACTATTCCGACAACTTTTTTTTTCTTCGTCGACTTGTTTGATCAGTTGGACGAAGAAAAATAGGATGGAATTATTTGTCAAAATTGACCTTGACCATGTCAAAAGACTATCTTACAATTTCCCTTAGCAGAGGGTCTTAAAAATATGTCGTGAAATCGTATTTATAAGATCGAGTTTAGATAGAACCAAAACCAAAACGTCGATGACCTAAAATAGTATAAAAGTTAATGTCTATAGATTAGTCATTGAACAAACAAGAAAGAACACTTGAAATTGAGAGTTGAAAAATAGAGAGAACTTCTATTCATATCTTAAGAATTGTTTACAATAAGTATTCTGTTTATTTTCTCTCTTTCGCTAAAAAACCAAATCCTATTGTCCCTTCGTCTTCACCCAGCAACCGCTGCCGGCGACCATGGCTTCAGCCATGGAAGCCGGCGGCCTCTCCCATTCTTTCCTTCCCCCCCTCTTCTCATGCTCATTTTCTTTCTTTCTCTTCGTCGTCCGTCGCTGCACTCCCCCCTCCACCGCCCTTCGTTAGCCGGATAAGCCTCATGCTGCCACCTGCCTCCGCCCTCAGGCCGGATCCTCACGCCTCCACCCTTTCCCGGCCAGATCCTCCCTTTTCCGGCCGTTTCAGCTCCCATCGTAGTTCCCTCAAAAGCTCCGCCCCGGTCCCTCCTTTGGACGTCGACGACGGCCGACCGTCCTTTCCCCACTCCGATCACCTTGGGTCCCGCCACTCCCCTCGCCCTCATCCATGCTCACTCCACCTTGGACCTCCCCCGGATCTGCTGCTCTCAGCAGCAAGATTCGCCGGCAGGCAGTCCCCCATCTACTTTCATCTTCTTTGGACGGACACTGCGGACCCTCGACAACGACGACCAGACAACCTCCGGCCGAACCTCTCTGCCATGCTCCTTTTTCATTTCGATGGTCATATCTGCACCCAGTTTTTGTCGGAACACCGCAGTCGAAGTCGTTCAGCTGTGCTCCTGCTTTTAGTGTTTACCCGGCCAGTCCTGTGCACCAGCCCCTAGTAGTTCAGATCTGCATTCGTCGGCGTCGTCCACCTCGCCCCGACCCCAAGCCCAGACATCGAAGGCCGATCGCGAGTAGTCTGTGTTCATCGTTGTTGTCTATTTGGTTTATTTTGTTTGCTTTTATATGGTTTTTTTTTGTCCTTTCTATTGGAACTTCAGATATCTGGGTTGGTGTGGCTGCTGCTTCTGGTGGCGTGTCGGTACTCTTTATCGACAGATCTCCAGAGAGCCGATAAAGAAGACCGACCTGGTAGTATGTTTTATCTAGGCGATGTGTCGCCCGTCTCGAGAAATATTCATCTCATCGGTCGTACCTCGGGTTCCCGAGAATGATCGATGGATGCAACGCTTGTTTGGTTTGCTTTGTATTGGGTTTGTAAGGTTTGTTCATTTATTAATGAAGCTTTCTTTTAAAAAAAAGTGTTGTGTGTTTGGTGTTGAGTTGTTGTGTCTAATAGAAGTAGTTGATACATTTATTTACTAGAACAATCAAGTTATGAGAGATTATCACATAATGCTTTGCATAAAAGTAGTAGTGGCATGTGAATTGTGGTGGCCACACATAGCATATACATGCCATCTCACAACACCCTCTAGACACGACAATGCGTTTCAAGTCGAAGTTGCCTTGTTAAAAACCTTCTCAAGAAAATCCGGTGGGACAAAACATGTAAGGAAAAGAGTGCAACGTATAAAACTTGTCTCCTCCTGACTTTAGGCTACTTTGGTTGCTTTCTAAGGCGACGCATGCTGATTATGTGTACTAGCTTTTCAAAGGCAGAGGTCGGCAATACTTTGGTAAATAAATCAACAGATTCTCGCATGCCCGTATTTGCTTAACATCTATCTCATTATTTCTGGAGCTCATGAGTATAAAAGAATTTCGGAGAAATGTGCTTTATCTCATCTCCTTTGATATAACCTTCTTTGACTTGAGCAATACAAGCTGCATTGTCTTCATATATAATACAATGAGAACTTGGCGGAGGAAAACTAATTGAGTATAACACATGCTTGATAACAGATCGCAAGAATACACATTCTCGGCTAGCTTCATGTAGCACCAGAATCTCCGAGTGTTTTGAGGATGTCGCAACCAAAGTTTGCTTCGTAGAGCGTCAGGATATTGCTTTTTCACTACAGGAGGAACATATCCTGTTTGAGAGCGAGTTTTGTGAGGATCTGACAAATAACTTACGTCCACATATCCAACTAGGCCAACGCTCCCACTAGACTTAGAATATAATAATCCTTAATCTCTAGTTCCACTTAGATAACGAAATATATGTTTGATACCATTCTAATGTCACCGAGTGGGTTCCAAACTGAACCTGCCAAGTACATTTACCAGCGAACGCTATATCATGTCGTGTACAATGTTCCAAATATAACAAACCCCCAATACCATTTAGATATGGCACTTCAGGACCAAGTATCTCTTCGTCATCTTTTTTGCGATGGAATGGATCCTTCTTGGGATCTAAAGATCTGACGATCATTGGAGTACTGATTAGATGAGCATTATCCTTACTTCAACATACACAGATTGATGAATCAAAATGGCATCAGACAGACGCTCGAGCTGTAGGCCGATACAATGTCTAGTTTCCTCCAAATCTTTCATTTCAAATTCCCTTTTCAGGTACTCTACAGCTTTGAGGATCTCTTCCGAAGTCCCAATCAAATTTATGTCATCGACATATACTGCTACAATAGCAAACCCGGAGGTTCTTTTCTTAATGAACACACATGGACATATGACATCATTCTTATAGCCCTCGAAAGTTTTTTTAGCTGATACATATTCTGATGTTGCAACTTGTAACGAATAATTCATTCCGTCCAAATTTTCCATCCATTTACTATTCGTTTTTTTCTGAAATACCCAAGCTACCCTCAATTATCATCAAAATTTACACCATCTACCATTCCAACCCTAAACCTAATTTATTTTTTTAATTCTAATATATATTTTTTTAAATAAAACCTTAATCATATTATTTTTAGTTCTAAATATATTTTTTAAATTTTCATATTTTAATTTAAAAAATATATAAATCATTTTAAAAATACTTATTAATAATATTTTTATTTAAAAAAATAGTTTTTGTCTCAAAAAATAGGAGTTTTATTATAAAAGTCACTTTTTAAATCATTATTTATTATTAAATCAGTTTCAATTATTTTTAAATAATATTTTCATATTATTTTATGAAAATCAGTCTATTATATCAATTTTTGTATTTAAATTTAATTTTAAAACCAGTTTTCAATTTTCAATAATTCTTTTCTTTTCGAAATTCAATTTTCAAATTAAAGTTTGAATTTTACTTATTTAGTTTGTTGAACTTGTTGTTTGGTTTGAATGTAGAAACATAATTCGTGCCTTTAATTCTTGGCTTCAAACCCTAATTCCCCATTCAACAACTATTCGTGCCTATAATTCGTGGCACCGACCCATAATCTGTAAAAAAAAAAAAATCAGATTTTCCAAAAATTTCAAAATCCCCATTTGACAAACCATAACCCAGAATTTAGAAAGAGAGAGAGGAGGAGGAGGAGTGTAAGCTTCAACCTTCATATTCAGATAAAACCTAGACAGCAAAAAATAACTTCAAACATCACATATATGATGTCAAAACCGAACCCCTAACCCAACACAAATCCAACCCAAACAACATAGAACCATTAATTCGATTATACAATTACAGAACCCATAAACCAACAAACCAGAAGTCTTAAAAATCAAATAAAACCCGTAACCCATTCAAACTCTAACAACATATCTAACGCTCACTTGGTCGTCGGCGAGAACATCCCCGAGCTTTAACGATGAGCACGAACTTGAGTCGGAAAACTCGTCCTCTATACAGATCTGGACGGCGGTGGCGAGCTCATCTCTGGACGAAGGTTCTTCTCGTCGTCGTACCTATCTCTAACTCGAGACGACTGTCTTCTTAGATTTGGACGAGTTTGGAGAACATCTTGTTGCGATGGTCGCCTCTCACCACCGCTGCCCCGCCATGAGCTCGCTGCCGTGTCTCTTGTCGACGTTTTGTCCTTGTTGTCGCCAACAATTACCGTCTAGATGAGAACAGAGATGAACTCAAGTCTAAGAAAGTGAAGATGTATATGAACTCAAACAATTAAGTAGATGATATGTAAATAAATACTTAATTTATTATTTTAATTTCATTAATTAATTATTTAAAATTAGAATAACTGAGGGCATTTTAGGTGTTTATGAAAAAATGAGCAATAAACAGATGGAAAATTGGACAGAAGGGGTAATATTGTTACACCTTGCAACATCATGGTATGTATCAGTTAAACAAAACTTAAAAATACTCATCAGATAATCATATCAACTTGAAGGTCGGTAATTGTAATTAACTCAAGATTCTATTATACATGTGAACCTCAAATCTATTTTTCGTGAATTAAGCATTAAATGTTTGGCTTATAAATTTCACAAAGCATAAGGTTATTAAAACTTCGAGTTCAAACTTGGGCAGTAAAATTTAAGAATATCATTGAATTTTACAGCACATATGCTTTATACTTATGTGCTTTTTTGTAGAATAAGAAATAACTTTCATTAATAATGGGGAGAATCATTACAACGACCAGTGCCTTCAAAAGAGAAATGATCCAATAATTTTCAGATACGAACCGCTCCAAAACGGATTCGATTATAGCAATCAGAGGGAATACATGTAACATAACTAAAACCGGAAAAGTAACTAATACAGAAAAAGAAATCAAAACTAAAACTGAAAGGGAAACCAAAGGTGCCATTTGCCAGGACCAACTCAAGGAGGGGCCTAAACGCTACTTGGTCCATGTTCTCCAAGGACTTGTCTTGCCGACTGGTGAGTCGACTGAATCACCGAACTTGAACCCAACAATACGGCGGGGAGGAATGACTCTCATCAGGGACCCCTCCCGAGGTAGATCCCTGGAGCCATGAAATCCTTTCATCCCTCCTGGTGAGGTTGTTTCCCAGCCCTCGCCTGATCTTCTCGCGGCTACCCTGTCGTGCTCCTCTTCTGAACCCCATGACCTTATAGCGTCCCAGATGGGCCAGACCCAGGGAGGCCTATCTTTGAACACCTAGGGTGGCCTACCGTTGACGACTGTCGAGGACCCAAGTGGATGGCTCCTTACCCGACCGAAATTGGTCCCTCAGACCCGGTTAGGTATCGAGTCCATAGTCATAAGGGGAGTCTTCCCTCGGAACAATCTAGCCTTGAATATCGAATCCAAGGTCAATGATACGAACCCTTATGTGATTGTCTTTTTTTTAGTGAAATGCACAAATCATTAATTTAAATTCAAATACATCTGAGTGCATCAGGAACAAATCCCTGAACCACGAAGAACAGAAAAAAGACACAATGGTGTCGTAGTTCTTTTCATACTATAACCGTCCCTGACGATATTGGATGAGCCAGCTAACACTGAGCTAGGATGTCGTATAGGCATGGACAGAATACGAAAGGGGGGAAGGGGTACCGAAAATCCTGAAGGATCTCAATAGTGGTGATGGCGGGAGGCAAAACATCGTCATGGGACCCCTCCCAGATGCTCTGTCGGCTTTTCATTCCTCCAGACAAGACTGTTTCCCCGCCCTTGCCTAAACGGGAGAACTCGTCTCGACCCAAATGCTTTGATCGCTCCCTCGACATTCCTCCCGGAGTTGTGAGGGCCACCCGGATAGATTCAGAGGCACGTCGGTTGGCGTTAGTCACAACCTTAGACCACGCAACGGTAGGGAGAAGAGGCTCGCGCCGTGAAGAGGAGTAAACCCTAGAGTCCGCTTTGCCAATTAGAGGCCAACCAGGGTCCGAGTCGGAGCAGAACATGGTGAAGGCGCAACCCTAGAAATCGTGCCACCCGGGAGAGGAAAAGCCAGAGCAAGGTCTTGGCAAATTTGGGGGGCCGGCGGCCTAGGGTTTGGTAGGGGGAAGGATGTTGCTTAAGGAGGACGTAACTAAGGGGAGCCGTGTGGGCCGTCCTATCGGTGGAGGCCAAGGAGGTAAGGACAACGATGGCTGCTTTAGTGGCGACTGCAAAGGTAGTACCGGAGGAGAGTGAGGTGCTGACAGAATCCCGTGTAGAGGTTGCTTCGACGTCCTCTCGCGTCGGGCCTGCGAAAACGGATTAAGAGAAGACGACAGAGGCTTCGAGGGAAAAGTCTGCACCGGAGACGTCATAACAGAGCCAACAGGGAGAGCAGTAGCAACATCAATGAGATCGTCGTTATTAAGGACATGGCTAGAAAACACCATAATCGCAAGGAAACAACGACCAGAACTAGGGTTTACTCCCAAGTCGCGACAGAGAACAATAATGAGCTTACTTAGTTTATGTGATTGTCATGCTAAGTATTGATTTTCATTTCATTCAGCCTTTTCTTTAGAAATAAACGTGTTTAACAAATTATAAGTAAAAAGGAGCGTATCCTGTATGTATCCACGCACATTCAATTATATCGACATGCACTCTTATCTTCAATCTTCTTCAATGCTAACAACCTTTTCTCTACTCCCATGCTGTCATGAATGTGCACCTTCAAATCAAAACATAAAATACGAAAGTGACAACCCTAGCTCTCACAAGACTTCCCGGGTCATTGCTATGACACGTCAAAACGACATAATTCATTTATTAGTTAAATTAAATACTCTAAAATATTAATGTGTATATTTGAGACTTTAAATAAATTAGATCCTAATATGATGTCCAAATAAAAAAGATTAACTTCTTATTCATCATCTTGTTTAGGACTCATATATTAAGGTCATGCCACCAATTTAATTATAACATTTTTTATAATTCGTATTTTAATTTTGGTGGATTGATCAATTTATACACCTCAAGATTATTTTGGAAACAACGTTCTAATACATGAAGATGTAAAGTGAAAAGTATTCGTTTTACTATAAAATTATCCACATGCACGAGTGTCGTTCATGGTTAAAACATAATTGATCACAAGATGAGATGTGACACTTGCACTAATTACAATTAGTGTTCTAGAAATTTCTGTGGCTTTAGTTTGATGGTGATTGATTTGATGTGTTCGGATTGTAATTATGACCAGCAACTCATTGCAACGCCCACAACTATGCATGCATAAACTCATTGAAACAAAGCTTAAAGTCTCAATCTCAACACTAGTTTGAGTATATTAATGGATCCATTGGTGGGAGCATATCAATATGCGCATGAAGCCTACAATGAGAGTGCTCAATCCTTAGAAAAGATCCACAATCTATAGATTTTATGAGACGGTTTGCTCGACCAAATCATTCAAATCGTCGAATAATTTAAACGGTAACGAAATGACAATGAATTTCATGTATCTAAGAACATCCGTTGTGAATAGTCTATTGAATAGGGTGTATTTGGGTAATTTTAGGATCGATTCCGTAAGAGAACATTATGAAGGTCGACGCCTGTTGGATGATTCTGACAAAAATCTTTTGGTGTTCAGAGTCGGTTGAGAGGGAAGAGGAAGAAGAAAAGAGAAGGGAGAGAGTTTGTTCCGTCGAAACCAACATTGGTGAATTTTTCGAGAGAGAAACAAAAAAACGTCACTTTTTAGCAGAATCGACGGTGACAATAGACGAAGAATCAACCTACACTGTATGCTCTAATTGAAATAAGTGTATGAAACTATTGATAATAGTGAACGAACAAACAATTGTCCAAACTATTGTTGAAATTTCTCGTGACTTTGTTTCTTCATATCTAAAAATGCTTTGTTGCTGGGTTTTTTTTTTAATCCAGACTATATTGGAAAGAAATAGATTGAGTTTTATTTTATATAATTTTGAAAGTGATTCTTTTATTAGCGATAAGAAAGCAGACCCTAACATACTTGTTCAAGTAGCAATAGAGATTCAAACCTTTATCCATACCTATTCAAGTAGGTTTGCTTACTAAGATTCAAAACTTTAACAAGAAGATAAAAAAAGGTTATTAGCCACATACCAACCTCAAAGAACGCTTGAATAAGTTTATTTTAACGAGAATATTGTGTATTACACGAGTTGTTTATGTGAATAGTTTAAGTGGTGTTGATTGTTGGTGTTTTGTTTCCTGCAAGGGGTGTGTGAGGTTTGACATTGATACTTCTCTTTCCTTTTAGTTGTCGGTTTTGCTGGTGTTGAGCGTTAATGGACTGTTTTATTAAGAGTGTTCCTCTTCTTTGGTAGTTGATTGTTTTCTAATGCTCTCTATTGAGATTAGAAATGAATCTATTAACAACTCTCACTACATGTGCAATGTCTGGTCTTGTAAAAACCATTGCATACATCAAAATGCTCATTGCCGATGCATATGGTACCTTAGCAATTTCTTCCTTGTTTTTGTCTGTTTTAAGTGCACTGCTCTTGAGTGAGTTTGAAGTGACTTCTTGATGCAGTCTTAATTGAGAACAGAAAAGGTATCGGTGTTCGAATTCGACAAAGTCCTAGCCTATTTTGGGTCGAAACGGGCTTTCAAGCAAAACTCATGGCTTTGAGCCCCGCGGGTTTTCGGCCTTTCAAGGTCATCTGGAAGGTTAAATCCGTATTTTTAGAAGTCCAGATATTATTTCCTGTTTTCTGATATTTCCTTTATTTCGAATTAGGGTTTTGGGTAGTAATTTCCTTATTGTATTAGGACTTTGGGTACTAGTTTATCTATTTAAGCACTTGTTATTCTCCATTGTAATTCAGATTTGATGAAATAAACCAAAAACGAGTTCTACTCAATTTCTATCTTATTCGGTATTCACTTTGAATCAACGAATTCGGTAAAGAATTCTTCCTTTCCGCTCCGCACTCTGCATCACTTCTCAATGGTGTACTTATCTTAGCATCTTGGAGACTGAACTTGTTCAAAATCTTCTCAATATACTTTCCTTGAGATAACTTTGAATTTCCATCAGACCGATCCCTATTAATGCTTATTCCGAGTATTCGCTTCGATGCGCTTGAGTCCTTCATCTCAAACTCTTCAGACATTTGTCTATTTAACTTGTTGATTTCTACTATGTTGGATCATGGAATCAACATGTCATCAACGTACAACAATAATATGATGTAGGATCCATTGAAATGTTTGACATAACAACAATGATGCACGACACATTTTGAGTATCCACTCATCATCATGAAATCGTCAAACTTCAAGTACCACTGTCTTGGTACTTGTTTTTTTACCATACAAACTTTTCCGTACTTTGCAAACTAGGTCTTCACTCCCAACTCTATGTAAACCCTCAGGTTGTACAATATAAATATCTTCATTAATACCACCATGTAACAACGCGATCTTCACATCTAGCTACTCTAGATGAAGATCCCCTGCAACCACGATACTTAACATAAGACGGATAACATTCATCTTGACTACTAGAGAGAATATCTCGTAGTCAAGTACCACTGTCTTGGTGCTTGTACCTCTTGCTACCGTCATGTTCTTCTTTGACCTTGAACACCCATTTATTTTGTAGAGCCTTCTTCCTATCCGGTAACTTAGTCAACTACCAAGTTTCATTATTTTTAAGAGATTTCATCTTTTCATCTATGATTAATTCCCACTTAATTGAATCATCCATATGAACTGCCTCTATATAACACTGAGGCTCTCCATTCTCAATCAATAGCAAACAATGTAGTGACCGAGAGAACCGTTCTGGAGGTCTTGAAACTCTGCTCAATATCCCCACTTCAGCTATTGGGGTAGCCAATAGTATCTCCTCATTATTTTCTTACACTTGACTCGACCTGTTGCTTGTAAGCTCTTCTTCTGTAATTTCTTCCAACATTGCTTCCTCCTTGCCTTTAGATTCCTTAGTGATATCCTGCTCCACAACCAAGCAACCATTGTATATAACACTTTCGCATAAGGTGACATCTTCTGATGACTTTCATTTTTGACTCATCTCATAACCTATACCTCATGTAATCATATCCATAACCAATGAATATACACTTCCTTGTTTTTGGATCAATCTTGTCTTTGTTAGAATCCTTTACTCTCACATAAGAAACACAACCAAAGGCTCATAAATGTTGAAGATTTAACTCTTTTACACGCCCGATGAAAATACTGCATGTGAAGTTATTTGCACTAAAGCATACTCAATTTAACTTACAAACCTTCTGTTAATTTTGTTAGGCGTTCCTATTTTCCCTATACGCGATTCTTAGAGATTCATACACAAGCATTTTCAATCATAAGGAATTTAGGAGATCATGAATCACACAGGGCTTTAAATCGGTTTATAATGATAGGTTGGGCATAGGGTGTGGTAAGGTACATGAAAAGAAGCTCAATAAATACATCTTGGTGAACATGCTTCAACTCACATCCCGATAGTGTATCTCTCAACCCATAACCTTCATTTGTGCACTAAATACCTTTTTCACTTTTCTGCACCCTTTTGTATCCTTGTACACATCAATAAAAATTGAAATAGTCTTAACAAGAATTATAAATATATCAGAGCTGCCTTAGTTGCTCCCCGGCAACGACGCCATTAACTTGACACTCTAAGAATTAACTCTCAGAATGGTACAGTAAGCGTACCGATCGGCAAGTAGGGTTCGGGGTTTAGTCCGAGATATCGTACCCAATGGAGCAATTAAGCAATCACTTTAGTTAATTAATTCGTTCGTCAAGCTATTCATATACCGATGATTGGTTTTGTTTTGAAAATAATAATTCGATACAATTTTGAAACAATGTAAATGATCCGAGAATGCAACAGCACAATATCAAAAGAAAATTTAAAATCAGAGATTTAAAGCGATCTAGGACATTGACGGGGTTCTAATATGATGAATAAATTATCAGGATTCGGTCTACACTTGCAACTAGTATTATTCTAAAGGCAACGAGAATTCTCTATCACTAGTCCTAACCATCTCTTGATCGCATTGGGACTCTATCGTACTCTGACCACCTAATTATCTCTAATCTAGGTGTAGAAAGGTACCAAGCATTAAGATTTACGAATTCCTCTAACTTTCAGGTTTTACTCCTATGGTTATTGCACTCGTGTCAGTCTAACCATATTCTAGTCTATATTGAAACCCGAGTTATATAATATATTTTTCCTCCTATTAACCTCATTTCTCAATTGTTGGTGACTAGAAATCATACATCTATCACGTGATCAAGGCGAAAAAGCATTAAGCACGAAGTTATATAAACGATAACATAAATACAAGTTTAACAAGTGTAAAGTCGAAACCCATTCATTTATGTCATCATATCGTTCCCCTATGTCCTAGATCAAAGGTATTTAGTTCATGACAGTAGAAGGAGAACACAAAATGAAGTTGAATTCAGCGATAAACATAATAACTAGTAAAAGCGATACAAATACCAGTTTATTAATGAAAATGATGAAGAACTTCGACTGTGATCTCATACACTTCTCTCGATCTCCAAATCTCCTTCTTAGCTCTCAAACTTGTGTTTTTCTCTCTGAAATCCGTGCTACCCTCTCTAATGACCTAATCCCCCTTTTATATCGAAAGTTAAAACTAAGTAAAACATGAATCACAACTGAAAAACGTGTCCTTGGGCATTTGCACGGTCGTTTGCATGGGATGCAAATAACCTGTGAATCTTTAGTTGCACCATTAAAATGCATGACGTGCAAATACCCAGTGCATTTTCTGCCGTTTTCGTCCGGAATGCACGGTTAAATGCATGCTGTGAAAATATCCGGTGCATTATTCAACATCAAATCCTTCATCAAAGTTGTAGATCTTTGAATTCCCTTCGATTTGATATGTAACGGGCGAAAATCGGAGTTCGGATACGAAAGTTATGCCCTTCACAAGATCAGCTAAACTTCAAAACTCTTTAAACCTATTTTTGCTCCATTTCACCCTTTTTTCACTCCAAATTCCTTAATACCCATGGGGAGAGATCACTGGCACAAATAGAGAGAAACACATATTAAGTACATAATCTCGAGACTGAAAAGCTCAAGAATGTGAGCTAAAAACATCTAGAATAGATGCATTTTATGTTCACATCACACACCATTATTCTTCAGTAATCTCGAATCCCAAAGAAACCGAGGGTCTACGATTGATGAGGTATGTGTTGTGTTCACTGCGTCCGCCGGGACCTTTTTGACAATCCTTCTTGAATCCTCATGCTCTTCGCTTTCTCGTTTAGTGTTCTGTTCATCCTCTCAGCAACACCATTATGCTGAGGTGTCTCAAGCTCAGTCTTCAGCGTTCTTATACCATGCTCAGCACAATAATCAATAAACTCGTTAAAATTGTACTCACCACCATTGTCAGACTTTAAACAGTTCACTTTTAAGTCAGTTTCATTCTCAACTACAACTTTCCACTTCTTAAAGGTATTAAAAACTTAATCTTTGTTCTTTAGAAAGTAAACTCATACCTTTCTTGTGGAATCATCAATGAAAGTGATGCAGTAATGAGATCCTCCAATGCATGGAACTTTAGTGGGTCCATACACGTCTGAATGCACCATTTTCAGCTTCGTAATCTTAGGTAGCTTCCATGACTTTGCAAAGCTGGCTCGTTTATTTTTTCCGAATACATATGGTTCGCAAAAACTAACATTCACATTCTTTAGTTTTGAAATCTTCCCTTTTGAACATAGCATCTTCATTCCTTTCTCACACATATGCCCAATTCGTAGGTGCCATAAAGGTGAAGGATATGGCTCATTAGTAACTACATTAACCTCTTGCACTAGCATCTTCGCCAAGTATAAATTTCCACTCTTCCATTCTCGAGAAATAATAAAATTTCCTTTTGATACCTTCCAATGGTCGTCCTTAAAGGTTACATTGTATCCTAAACTGTCCAAGTGACTTATAGGAATAGCGACAATTTCGGTATTTATGATAAATATGAAGACTATGTGTCGAGCACATGTTCCCTTTCCATCCAAAGTAACAGAAAAATAACTTAAGTCACTACTTTTTTGATAATAAACGAAAGGTATAAGCATGTTTTTGAGAAAAAAAAGGTCACCACAACATGTTTGTGCTAACAAAGGTTGTTTCAGGGCATGTTTTTGAGGTTTCCCCTTATATTTAATTGGGTTTCTTAAGACCAATTCAATTCTAGGTTTGTTGTTGTATGTGATCCTGTAAGCTCATAGTACGTTGGCAGTGGTTTCGAAGTCCGCATTACGTTCAAATGTCATAATTGGCCTGTAGCAAGACATTATGAGTGATATGGATGCAAAATGCATTGATTTTCGATGTTTTTAAGACCATATTTTGAGTTTTTCGTTCCCGTGTTAGTATGTTTTATTAAATTTCTCTCACCTTGCATGCAGTTGGCCTTGATGCAAGGATTTTCAATCATTTGGGGCAAAACAAGGATATTCAGGGTCCAGGTGATCAGAAATGAGGAGGCGCTGATTTTAGCGGTCTTCATCACATCCAAGAGGGATGAAAAAGAAAGACCAAGCTCTTAGTCCATGCCCTTCAAGAAGCACGTCCCAAGCTGCGAAACGGGCCGTTACAAGGCCCACCGTGCGCCGCAAAATGGGACATTACAAGGCCCGACCCGGGTAGCATAATGGGCGTCGAAGAAGGAAAAGAGGCAAAACTCTCTATTCGTTCCCGTCAAGCCAGTCGTGGCGTGCTCCAAGACGGGTCGTACTCAGACCTGCTCTAGGCCTCGCTACGGGCCGCTCGCGTCATGCTTGTTTTCAGTTCCGTTTTTGAAGCCATGTTTCCAGTTCCGCTTTTGAATTCACATTTAAGTAAAATTTAGGCATTATGTGAGGGAAGACGAGTTATGAGAGCAAAAAGAGAGAGTGAAAGTTAGAGCATGAGATTTAAGGAGAGATAAGTGTTTTAGAGCAAGGATTGAAGCAATTTTGGGATTTTCATCATCGAATTGGTATTTTGTATCAACTTTACCTTTGAAATATGTTTTTCTCTTGTTCATCTTTTTCTTTGTGCTATTCCTTCATCTACATGAGCTAAATCTTCATTGATCTAAGGCTAGGGGAAGCAATATGATAGTTTAATTCAATGGGTTCGTATTTACTCCGTGCAATTTGTGCTTAGGTTAATGTTTGCATGATTTAAACTTAAATCTTTGTCAAATTGATCACTTGATAGATGATTAGGTTTTAACATTCAACAATTGTAAAATGAGAATTGATAAAAAGGACTACGGATCATGCAAATCGGGTTTAAATCTACTCTCTAGTACAATTAGGTTAACACGAGTGCAATAGCTATATGATTACAACCCCAAAAGCTATAGAAGTTCATGAACCTTAATGCTTTATATCTCTCTACACTTAGATTACGAATAACTGGGCAGTTAGATTATAATAGGGTCTTAATTCGATCGTGAGATGTTTAGGACTAGTTGAGAGAACTTCCGTTTCCATTAAACTAACCTTGTATGCACATGTAAACACGGATCCCTTTGAAATTATTATCATATTGTAACCCCACAAAAGTCTTAGATAACCTTTTTCCTCTGAATTTCACATCGACTTGGATATTTTGTCTCGTACTTGATCGTAATTTATTTTACTTGCATTTGAAAACTGTTATTTAAATTTTTAAACCAAAACCAAATAATTTCATGAACAGATTAAGTAATGAATTTCAGTGACTATTTTACTGCTCCTTTAGGCACAATAACCAGAACTTAACACCGATTTACTACTTGACAACCGATACAGTAGCCGCGTCCTTTTATGAGTTAATTCTCCTATTGTCAAGTTAATGGTCTTGAAATTCCCATTCCAAATAAATGAATAACTATTACGAGATAAGGCATATGACCGTCATCGTAATAGTTATTCATTTATTTGGTGTTAGAGTTTATGCATGTGGATGTGGGTGCCCTTTTTTGACACTGTTAATTGGTTGTTGTTCATCAGGCTTTACTCTTGGTTCAACATTGAATATTTTTATCGATGTTGATTTTGAATTGAAACCTTTTTGGCATCAATTTGTATTTTCTTATTAGTCTTTCTTCTCGGCTCCACTATTTATTGTATATGATTATCCGCGTAGCACGCGCAATTTGAGATGCTTAATTATGTTTGGGATCGATAGAGATGTGTCTGTGCATGTTCATGTGTTCATGCTGGTCGGGTTATGATGCTCTACTTTTCTGCTCATCCCGTTTATACCATTTTAAAAAAAAAAATTGAAACCACAAATATTAAATTATCTCGTATCACCAGAGAAAAATATTCCTCACCTCACCTTTAATTTGCAACGTGAAGTAAAATATGACTGGAGAATGTACAACATTCAGTTAAAATTATTAGATAATTTGGTAGTGAAGTATTGAAATTAGTGGAAATGTTTTCTTTCATATACTTGTTCATTTACACTAACAAATATGTTTGAAAAGAAGTCATCATGTAATGGTCAAAGAAGGGTTTTACAAGTGGGCATGGCAGGTTATTTTGAAGTCAATAAGATTCTATATCTGTTCCTTCTTTGACTTCTACTACATTGTCAACTCAACCCTTCAAATAAGTCAGTTGTAGTATATGAGAGATCATTGTCTAGTTTTAGGTTAATTTCTATAATGAATAGCTCAACAGCGAGATTATTTACATGTAGTGTCACTGTAGAGTACCGAGTCATATAAAATGTGTAGGCCTCAAGGTCCTCTCCTCGATGGAGATTGATGCAATCCTAGTTCATAGCTACAATTGGATGGTTTCAAACCCATACATTTACATATTTAATTATATAATCAACCATCCCATATTTATATTAGATAAAGTCTACACCTTTAATCTTATTTAGCAGTTAGAATAATTGTACACACCTGATTACCCCTAAACAGATTGTTGGTGATGAAGCAAGGAAAATGACATACATTAAAACATAAATCCATAACCTCAAGCTCAAGCTCAGGGTTCTCCAACCATAGGAACAGCTTCGACATTCAGCAGCTGTTGCTCCTTGGATATACTTGCAGGGCCTGGAGTGACATTTGACTGGCCTTTTGATCTGCCCTCAGGACCCTCTGTATCAGTAGCGGTTTCTTCTGATTTGGCACCTGACTCGATATTCTTTTCCTTAATCGGTTGGCTTCCACTATCCAAACTAGATTGGACAGCCACATTAGGGCTCACAACATCACACACTTCAGATTTGCTTCCCGACTCCCCATTTTGTTGCTCATCTGACTTAGACTCACCAGCCTGCAGAGAAGTCTGGTTGTTTTCTTCAACTGTGTTATGAGCACCAGTGCTTCCAGGAGGCTTTCCATGAGGTTCTGAACCTGCCTGAACAGCCATATCAAGGCAGACAGTGTTGTTTTCTCTAGATTTAGTGTCGGTCTCTCCATCCATGGCAACAACAGTCTGGTTGTTTTGACCTACAGTGTTGTGGGTGATAGTCCTTCCGGGAGGTATCTCATGGCCATGTTGTCCCTCATATGTGGCAATAACCATCTTTGGATCATGAGATGCTCTCTCAACGTGTTTCTTTGCAGGGCATCCAGGACTTGAGCACCTGTAGTAACTCCTGCACAATGTTAAAAGAAGTATAAGGAAACAACCATAAAGGGAGGTTAACAAAGTATGGGGAGACATCTTTAGCTAGCTAACTGCATAAACATCTCACAACTAAGTAGCTTTAAGATTACCAATAAATCTCTAACTAGGACTTGCTCAGTCGGTCAAGGCATTTGATCTTGGTTGGGGTGGTATTTGTAGGTATTATTTGTATTTGGTCGTCTTGGGCTATCCCATGTATGTGTTTGTCACGTTATTCCTGTATGCGAGCTATGATAATTCAATGTGTGCTCACTGTTTGCTATGTATATTTCAATGGTTGATGTATAATCTATATGCAACATTTGGATTAACAAAAAAGACTGTACACATACCTCGGATTGGGATTCCCCTTCACTAGTTTCTGCCCATATTTACGCCACCGGTATCCATCATTCACACTATCAACTTCACTCACAGTTTTAACAACACGCTGCTCGGGGGTTGACTTGTCCACTGACTTCGCATCAAGATTGTCTTTCTTCCTGTTTAAGATTTTTCACAAGTCAAACAAACATAACAATAAATACGTAGGATTAGTTGGAAAAATCTAAAGAGCTAAATCATTGACATACTGTCGTTTAGTGTATGGAGCATCGTTGTTATCAATCTCGTCTCTTCTCCTATTTGATTGAGCAAGCACACTTTTCGCGCTTTCACTTGTTGCAACAGCTTTGTGCTCTATCTTATTAGGAGTCTTTACGTCTACATTGCACAATTTGTCTGGAATATGAGGTAAGACAAATATTAAGCATTTATTTCATCAATAAAATGATTGGGAAACGCAAGAAATTAACAAAGGTATCACTTCCTTACCAGCACTGGTTACAGATGGCTCAGATGATCTATCTTCTACAATGGACACAACAAAGCCAACAGCTAGAGGGAGGTTAGCTTGAGGTTTAGGGTGATCATGCTGACCAAAGTAAACAATATCTGTAATCTGCCCATCATGTGAGCGTTCCACTTGCCTTTTGACCTGGCAGGTTCGATACGTACACTTGTAATAGCTACGTATATATTCATTTCCCTTAACATTTTTTTGCCCATACTTCCTCCAGTTATATCCATCATCTGATGCACGCACTACAGAGTGAATGCTAACTTCATGACCTGTCCTTCCTTCTTGACCAGGTAGTAAAGCAAGGGCTCTAGTACATGAGGATTGTGACACCTTTTCTGGTTTCACAGAAGAAACATATCCTTTATCTGATTGCATTTCAATGTCTGCATTATTAGGCCCTTCTGATGTCTTCTGAGATATTATAGATGGCATGGTCACTTCTTTATTAGATTCCAATCCTTGTATCTTCATATTAGGGCTTTGTCCCTTGTGCGATTTCTCAGATGCAACTTCACTCACAACACCTTCTTCAGAATTAACCATTTTAGCTGGCGAAGTCGCGTTAGAAACACACAAATTCACTTCGTCACAGGGTGCCATTATCTTATCACTTTCTAATGAAGGTGAGATGCAAATGCTTGAAATTGAAATTGACCAAGAACTCGCAATAATGCCACATGTTTAGTTTCTCAAACCTGAAGAAAGACTTGAATTAGGTGAATGATGATGTTTCAGAAGGCCTTGCTAATAAATAATTAGCCACTAGAAGAAACATAGAGAAAAACATGCCATATAAGAACATAAGATTAGCAAGAACAACACATTTCCACCTTCTTTTGGCCTACGGCGTAATTCTAGTATTCCATACAAGATCCGGGAATTTACTAACCGTACCGAGCAGTTCAGATTCACGTGCATGGCTAAACAATCCAAACAAGTAGGGTAAATTAAGAGCAGTATAGAATGAATTTGGATGTGACAAGTACAACACGGGCACTGTCTTACTTTGTCAAATTGTTTCTCTTCCAATTCATAGGTGCAAAATAGTGTAAATGCATGTAAAATAGAACCTCACCAAAAACAAAAGGCTGTGAAATACATAAACTTCACGCCCATTCAACAAACAGACATAATAGATCCATAAACTCCTAATTAGCTAACCATTACCAGAATGACTGAAGTATGAAACACTATGTAATTCACAACTAGTCAAGCGTATTGGATCCACTTGTTTTTCATAGCTCCCTCAGTTGTGCTTTATTTTCAGATATAGGCAATTATTAAACACTTAGGAGTATTCATCCATGAAGAATGTGAAATGAGAAATATACAGTTGTAGCTAACAAGAACGATCAGGACAGCCTACCCTCTGTTTGGTTAAAGAGAAAAAAGAGGAGTAAAAACAAAATTATCAGTTTGGTTCCCAAACAAAAACTTGGCTACACTGACGAATAGCAGTAATTCTGCTAACATGACTTCAGAAATTACTCTAAAATTTACAGAATTTTATTTCACACCCAAACAGAAACAGAGAAATTATGGATAAAAATCTCCAATTCCCACCATCTAAGCTCGAAGGAAGTCAACTGAATTAGCATCTAAAAAGCACATAAATTAGATTAAATTTCAAAATTCCCGACCAAAATTGAACGAAGACACAATAACACCATATAATTCGAGAATAGAAGCACCGAAAAGAGACGGAACCTTCATGGTGGGAGCTCGGGGTGGAAACCCTAGAAATGTTGTTGTGATCAGGTGGTCCAACCGCACGTGTAGCTGCCAGCTGCCTTCAAAGATTCGATCGCAGGAGCGGACCACGCCGGCACGGAATTCGAGCCGGCGGCGAGTCGAATCGAGTGAGTTAGCTCAGCTAGAACAGAGAGGCTGAACTCGGAAGCTTTGATGTTCTGGAAAGTCCAAACCAAAATCGAAATGGGGAAAAGGGACAACGAAGACAGGAGAGTGAGAAGTGATCTAACACGTCGAGAAGCATGGGACTTAGTCTGTACTGAATAACGTGTCAGTGTCTGATTGGTCGGATTCTATGATCTGCTTGTTTGTTGGCCTGTAGTTTTAGTTCACTTTCCCAACAGTGGATGAGCGATGGCTAATTACAGATTTAACCTTGAACTTTGTGTACGTTTAGTTTGGTTTATGCCCTCGTATGTTTTTTATACATATATATTTTATTTAATCAGCAATCCCGAGGGAATGTTTCAATATTTTTGGAATCTATTTGTATTTAATTATGGTTTTAAATTTATTTTTAATCTCATTTCAGTTAAACCGTATTAACCTTTTTCTTATATAATAAACCATCTGCTCTGATGCTACCAGATGATTGTGGTTTTTTTTCTTCTGAGATTAATCTCATCGGCGTCGTTTTAACTAAAACCCTGAAGGGAGCGTCTGGTGAAAACCCAAAGCATTGTTTCGTTGGTTAGCAACCCTCATTGACCCCTTTTCGCAGTTCTAATGGTATTGCATCTCTACCACCGCTGATGGGAGACCCTTTCTAGGGAGAGAAGCTCGTTGGTGGTGGATTAGGGAAGGAAACGTGGTCACCACTATGCATTCCGCTCCATCTTCTTGACGTTGATCGAATCTCGGTATTCCTTTCAGCATTGAGTGTCCTTGCAGGCATGGTTTGTCAGGAGTCACACCGCTGTCACTGGAGGAAACCCTAGAACGGACCATCCTGGTATCATCGTGTCTGTCCAAATCCCCTATGGCGAGCCTCAAAGAGAGTTTATCCACATTCTCTCTTTTTTTTTGGGGGGGGGGGGGGGGGGGGGGGGGAAGACGTGGAGGTTGTGGTCCCCTACTCGCCCATTGACCCAACGGTGTTGGCTTGCCAACAATTCGGGATGGTGGAGAAGCTCGTGGCTCCACGACCTCCTCGGAAGGAGGTATTGCTGCGGATCATCACCCCTGCATGGGGGAGATCGGCACCAGGGTGGGTTATCAAGGACATCGACCCGGAGATCTTTGGATTCTACTTTGAATCCGAAGAGGCTCGTACATGGGTCCGAGGTAATGAGTTGTGGTGTTTTGATGGCCATCATCTCCTCCTTGGGGACATTGACCCGATGGCTAAGGAGCTTCCAAACTTGAACCGCTTGCAACTATGAGTGCATGTTCATGGCCTTCCATCGTTGGTCTGGACTAAGACAACCGGAGAGACCGTTGGAGCTTCCCTAGGTACCTACGTGGAGGTCTTGTGTGACCAATGGAGTCTCTGTTGGGGTGGGATGGTAAGAGTCCGTTTTTGGCACTTCGTAGAGCGTCCTCTCCGAGGAAACCTGATGCTAAGGTTTAAGGAGTTCCGGGACCCCGTCCGGGTCTCCTTAACCTATACCAAACTTCCCACATTCTGCTTTAACTCTGTGGGGATTGGGCACATGGCTCAAGGATGTGACCGGGAAGTGATTAGAACCTCTCGTTTCAACAACTAAATGGTGAATTTCAGAAGGATTCGAAGGCCAAGCAGTATGCGACAGACTGGGACAACAAGGATTCCCCGGTCATCCCACCAGGTTTTGGGCCTCTGACCATGCACATTGTACCTAAGGGCGCCTCACATCGAGAAAAGGGCCCAATAGTAACCTCGAACACTATACCTAAGGGTACAATGGGACCGGTCGGTCTCTCAAGCTGGACGGAGGATCCTGATTGGAAAAACTTAGTAGTTGGACCAGCCTCAGGGAGTAGGGGGGCCAAAGCCTCATGAACTTCCTCAACTGGAATTTTATGAGTAAAGAAGAAGTCAGCTAGAGAACCCCGTGAAGATCAGGCGATGACTAGGAAGCAACCTTGTCTGGAGGAATGATAGGAAACCATGGCTTCAGGTACTTGTCTTGGGAGGGGTCCCTGGTGAACGTCATTCCTCCCTATACTGAGGAGTTCAGGTTTGGCGCACTTTAAAAGGTCATACACAGCGTTTAGGTAACACCTTGAGTAGTACTCCTCAATCCCGTTTCCAACCCCCACCTTCATGCCTGCCTATATGGCTATTTCAATATCGTCTATGACGGTTATATTACCTTATAAGTATGTGTTAGAGTCCTTCGGGGACTCTTTACTTTCACTGGCTCTCGTTTTCTTGATTATAAATAAAATCTGCATCTTTAAAGTAAAAAAAATGTTCAATTAATTTTTTAGAATTAAAAATCAGATTTAGTTCTCTTATTAAGGTGTAAGCCCTCTCTAACGAGCTATGTGATTCACGATTGCGACAGGAAAGAATAAAGGCTCACCTTCACGGAGCTAGAACTTCAACTCTATCGCGTATTTTTGTCCTATAACGCGATGAAGAAGTCAGAGTTTTAACATAGTGGTATCAAAGCCGTGCGTTATGGAGCCACTGAAGTCCTTAGAACAAAAGTTTGACGAGTTTATGGCAGCATATAGTGTTGATCGGGTAGCATGTCGTGTTGTTCAGGCCAAGGCATAGTTCAAAGAGCTGTCGATCTTAATCGATTCCTTTTCCGACACGACATCGGAGAATAGGTAGGAGGAGAGTTCTGTACTGGACAGACGATTCTGAGAGAGAACCATACCAGCATCGTTCGACACGGGGTTTGGCGGCGACAGAGTGATTCAGGCACCTTGGTTCGCTTGTCTTGATTTTGCGAGGTTCGATGGACGCTTGGAACCAACTGCATGGCTGAATCGTTGTGAGTGGTATTTCCTTCACCAACGTACATGTGCGAAGGAGAAGGTCCTATTAGCCTCATTTCATTTGTAGGCGATGCACAACTTTGGTACATGAAACTACAGAAAGGCAACCCGAACAGTACATGGCCAGTTTTAAAACATGTTTTCAATACTTTTTTTGGTTCCATGTTGTCAGGTAACAAGATAGGAGAGCTAGCCAAGTTGAGGTAGAACGGGTCGGTAGATGAGTACGCTGCGAGGTTTGAACGTTTGGTTGCACAAGTTCCTAACTTGCAAATCGACCAGGAAATCTCCTTGTTCTTGAGCGGCCTTAAGGGGACACTGGCAATTAATGTGGATATAAAACAACTTCGAGACTTAACAATGTCCGTTAGATTGGCTAAGCTATATGAGAAGCGTGCTCGGGAGGACACCTTTATTCTGTGTCGACAACCCTTCGTGGAGAATGTTCCTCGTCCTTTCGTCAAGCGCATTTCGAAAGTAGAGAAACAAGATCACATCTCTAAGGGCTCTACATTAACTATGATGAATCTTATAGCCTCAGTAAAAAAATGTAAAAAGCTATTTTGGTTAGAGCTAGTTGATGAGGAGGGGGACGACACTGTTGTCGTGTCCACAGAAGAAGTCAACTCCTCAATTTTGCTTCATGCCATAATCAGTATGATAGACCTATAGACCATGCAGTTTCGAGGTTCCCTCGGCGATAAGACCTTGTTGATTTTAATTGACTCGGGCTTCACGAATAGTTTTGTGGACGAAGTTTTGCACGAACTTTGGGCTCCTAGGTCTATTCCCAACCTGGTTTACGCGTCCTCGTGGCCAATGGGGAGGGTATAGCCATCCCAGGCGTTTACCATATGGCTCCGATTCAGGTGGGTGTGGACGTGTTCAAATTTGATTTATTTGTCTTACCATTGTGTGGTTTATCGCAATACTTGAGGTTAACTAGCTGCAGACTTTAGAGGATATTTTGTGGAACTTCGACCACATGACCATGCAATTTACTTACTTGAGTGTCCCATTGTGTTGCATTGCATGTGAACAGAGTTATACCCGACGTCTTTCGCTTCCCCGTCTGGAGGCAACTCTAAGGAAAACCAATGCACAACCCTACTCGGCGAATTCTATGACATTTTCGCTACACCCACCAGACTTAATCCATGGAGAGAAGATGACCACCACACCTACTTGCTACCAGACACAACACCCGTGGTAGTGCGACCGTATCGTTACCCACACCGCCAAAAGGATGAGATCGAACACCAATGCCATGAAATGTTGGAACAAGGAATTATTCGCCCCAATAGATCCCCTTTTCTATCTCAGGGTGTTTCTAGTCCCAAAGGATGATAATACGTGGTGTGTATTTGTTTATTATCGGGCATTGAATGAACGAACCGTCAAAGATAAATTCCTAATACCCATCATAAAATAACTGTTGGACGAACTACATGGGTCTCGGTTTTTCTCCAAACTGGACCGGCATTCAGGCTACCATCAGGTTTAGATGGACCCTCTGGATATACCAAAGACCGCATTTCGCACCCATCATGGTCATATCGAGTTCTTAGAAATGCCATTTGTACTAACGAACGAGCCATCAACATTCCAATCCTTGATGAATGACGTTTTTACTCCATACTTGTGGCGTTTCGTGTTGGCATTCTTCGACGACATCCTAGTTTACAGCACCTCCTCGTCCGAGCATCTTCACCACTTACGGGTAATCTTGAACTTACTGCAGATGAATTAATTTTTATTGTTCGCTCAGGAACAGGTAGCCTACTTGGGGTTCATGATATCAAGAAAGAAGGTGGAAGGTAATCCCACAAAAGTGTCGACCATGATAAAGTGGCCTCAACCAATAATGTCGCGGTCATTGCGTGGGTTCCCGGGCCTCACAGGGTATTATCAAAAGTTTTTTTTTTCAAAATTATGGTCTTATAGCAGCCTCGATGACTCGTTTGTTGAACAAACATTCTTTCCTTTGGGACCAGGACGTTTAAGGAGCTTTTGAGGCCTTGAAAACAACAATGACTACTACCCCGGTATTGGATTTATCATATTTCAATAAGGAATTTACAATTGATTGCGATGCTTGTGATTCTGGCATAAGCACCGTTCTCCACCAAACTAATAGACACATTGTTTTTTTAGCAGACCCTTTTTAGTGAGATACTCCAAACTTTTGATAGTACCCTATACCGCGTCGTCTATGACAGGGGTATTTATTGATACCGTGGTTCATTTACATGGAATTTTTGAGTCCATTGTGAGTTATAGGGACAAGGCCTTCATAAGTGCCTTTTAGACGAAGCTATTTAAATTGAGCGGGTCCTCGCTTTGCATAGCTCCGCATATCACCCCCAGAGTGACGACCAATCTGAGGTAGTTAATCGTACCCTGCAGATGTACCTGTGTTGCTTTGTGGTTGATCATCCAAAGCATTGGAACCGTTGGGTGGCGTGGGCGAAATATTGTTACAATACGAGCTTTCATACTACGCTACGAGCTATTCCTTTTAAGGTTGTTTATGGTAGGAACCCCCCACGGATGTTGAGTTACACCCCTGGAACGGTGCGAATGGAAGCCATAGATAGGGAGCTGAGTGCTTGGGACGAGACACTGTAAGGTCTCCGTCTCCAACTCCTCTATGCACAACAGAAAATGAAGGCGCCGTACAATTGAGCCCATTGGGATGTAACCTTTGAGGTGGGTGATATGGTGTTACTAAAATTGCAGTCATACTAGAAGAAAAGTGCCTCCCCGCGTAGCGACATGAAGCTCAACCCTTCTTAATATAGACCATTTCCGGTGGAGCAACGGATCGAAAAAGTGCACTTTTTTGTAACATCTCGTCGTGCCAGACCCGGACCCAACGTGCGGCGATGTTAGGTCTGCAGCCCAATACACCCCAACCCCTCTGGTGTACTGTCCACAGACAAATACCAACCTAGGTTGTTGGTGAGATTTGAACCCAAGACCTCACCCTTTATAGCATTTCCTTGAGTGATGCTATCACCAATTGAGCTGGTATTTGTCTGTGGACAATACACCAGAGGGGTTGGGGTGTATTGGGCTGCAGACCTAATATCGCCGCGCGTGGGGCCCGGGTCTAGCACGGCGAGATGTTACAGTGTCAGTGGCTTATAAGTTAGACCTACCTGTAGAGTCCCGCATACACCCCATTTTTCATGTATCTTGCTTGCGTAGGTTTGTCGGTGATGTGACCGTGACTCCTCAATTACCACCGCCAGAAACATTGGTGGCACCGCCACTACCCATAGCTCTACTGGATGTTCGAAAGCGAGGAGAGGAGACTTAAATTCTAGTGCATTGGGCGAACAAGTCACCCTCCGAAGCTTCTTGGGAGTTGGTAGGAAAATTGGCTGCGACATATCTTTCTTTTGCGCTTGAGGTCAAGCGTTGTGTGCAAGGGGGAGTGATGTTATGGGCCATACAAGCTGGTACAAATGGGCGTACCAAAGAAAGGGAAATCCATCTACAATAGCCGAGTAAGGAAAGTCGGCGAAGGGATGGAATTTTGGGAACTTATTATCTTATTTCTTGTTTAATAAAAGTCTTAGTTGACGAATTGTATTAGAAATAGGGAAGTTGGAAAGATAATTACCAAATTATGGCTGCATTAGGACTTTAGGTTTGGGTAACCTCCTTCGCTATATATACCAAAAGAGAAAAATATTGTATTTACGTTGAGAATTAAAAATCATATTTAGTTCTCTTATTATGGTGTAAGCTCTCTCTAACGAACTTGTGTCATTCACAAATGCGAGAGAGAAGAACAAGGGCTCGTTGTCGCGGAGCCGGAACTTCATGTATTTCGGTCTTCTAATGCGATCTCGAAGTCAGGGTCCTAACAGTATGTCATAGTCCAACCATTACAAAAAAAACTTTCACCTCATTTATTGATATTTAATGGTAATCTGAACTCTGATATCCAAAGGTCCAGCTGTTTATCTATACTAGATGAGTTGATTCAGCTTTCCTAACATATTTTATTTAGACTATTTGAGAATTTTATAAGTGATTGTTGTATACAGGCAGGATAGTATAGATTTTTTTTTGGTCGGCAAAGCATATTGAAAATTTATAAACCTCTTTTGAGGAGAAAGAGATTACAGCAAAAGGAACCCAAAGCCGATCATAGTCGACTTATAAGGGAACTAACAACAACAACAATCAGAAGAAAACAACCAGGCAAAGATTACAACCAAGGAGCAACAAAGCAACACCAGAACTAAAGGACCAAACAACAAACAAAAACAAAGTACAGTTCTTAAAACTAGATTTTTCAAACATTAAGCCTTGAAAAAAAGGAAGGTCTGAGAACCAGATTTGTCCACCATTAAGCTCATCGGAAAAGAACCAGCAGTACCCAACAACCCAAAGCACTTCAACCCAAAACTATGAAGGTAATACCTTGACTCCATCTCAACAAAAAAAACCCCAGTCCTAGAATCGGATCCGAGGTTTTGAAACTGCTGGGGCCAGGACCGCACGGCTGAGACCACTCCGCTGGAAAACCAACGGAGCCCACAAAGCCAGACCCTACTAATGCTATCGACTTCCTAGGGCATAAGCCTCATGCCCTCGCCAGCGGCCAACCACAACCGGCGATTCCGAAACACAGAAGTGAACGAGGGCACCAGAAAATCGATCGAAAAAGTATAGAGGCAGGGGGGAGAAGAAGACCCAGCATAGTAAAGAGGAGAAGCAGAGCCTTACTAGAGATCTTCACGAGCGCAGAGGCGATCAAAGACGCCCCCGCTTTATCCGGAGAGTCCCAAAGCTAAAACACCCGAGTTTCAGCCCAATCCAGCATGGTGCAGGCGAAGGGCAGCATCGAACACACACAGGGCAGCAGCAGTAGCAAATGGCAACGAATGAGGATCCCCTTCACATTCCAGCCAACACTAAAAACGAGAGTAAGGGGATCGAAATTTCTTCCAAGCCGGAGCCGGGCCAGATGATTGCCAGATCTGTCCTTGACTAGCACAAACTGGCAGGGAAGGCCAGAAGCGCAGCCAAAGAGAGACAAGCCGAGGGATCGTCGGAGTACCATAGATCTGACGACGACCGCTTTCACACAATAAAACTATAACCAAATAGAAAATGTATCACACACAAAAGAAACCAGCACACGTCCCGTACTGCAGTCCCCGAATTCCGCCGGCTGTACACAGCCCGACTCCATCACATCAAACCGGCAAGTCAAAGTATCATATCGGACTACCTCTCGGTCCAGAGGAGACACATATCGTCGAGGCTACCGGAAACATCCCTAAGGGGACACATATCATCGGAGCTCTCGGAAACGTCCCCAAAGGACCATAGATCATCGAGGTGGAAACACGACACCTAGTGCCAACCACGACCCGTAGGCCCAACACGACCCGTAGGCCCAATATGACCCGTCGGCCCAATCACGACCCGTAGGCCCAACACAACCGTCGGCCTAGATGTCCTACACCGGCATACCCCCTCGATGTAGGCATCGTACCGGAATAACACACCGGGGGATCGCGCATACGTGGGACCACATCATCGGTCTAGGTACTACCCCACACCGGCACACCCCCCTCGGTGTAGGTACCGTACCGGAATACAACCCTTCTTGGAACACACATCAAGGTAATATCACGCATCGTACTGCCACAGATCAATCACGGCTCACCAAGCCCAACCATCTTACCACAATTACACGACACGTCGGTCTATCACTCACCCGACCATATCATACTCAAGGTTTCACAATTCATCAAACACGGCACACTTGCCCACACATAGAAACAACATGTTACACCGAAAACACCATGACTAGACTCTTAATCACATCCACAACTGTCACGCACTTACCATCACTTACGGACACCACCCTCAGCGTGGTAACCCCACCGACTTAACCGGTATCCATTCCCCAACATTCCCACGTTTCACCATGTCATACTCACGGAATCCAACCAATCAATCCACCACTATGCATCACTAAGTTCATTTATACTCATTTTCATGCTTGTTATTTATTAATCGTTTAAACAACGCAGAGCACACAAGCAGACAATCAGCAAACAATCCTAAGGCTCGACATGGTCATTCTACCAGCACGACAATTTCCCAGAATATTGAAAGCGGTTAAACTAGTGAATCACATCCTATATGCCAAACTATGATCTTTCCAGTTTTATTATTACCTAGCATGCATACTAGTAACTTTCCGCAATTAAACCGGTATTCGCTACTTTCCCTACCATAAGAAGAATCAACAACTACGTCTCCTATTTGCTGACGTCCTGGCTCGCTTCCGACTGCACTTCACGATGTCCTCGTGTTTCCTCCTCCGTCGATCTCGGTCTGAAGCCTTGGGTCACAAAACAATTCTCGAATTAAAACAACTTCCAAATTGCATTAACGAGAAAAACACCAACAAAAAGCCCGAAGGTCCATACATGGGCCAAAAGGGAAGTCGCCCGGAATGTGACCCATTCCATGCCACTCAGAGGGCCGGAATGTGGTCCGTTCCGTGCCACTCAGAGGGCCGGAATGTGGTTCGTTCCGTGCCACTCAAAGGGCCGGAATGTGGCCCGTTCCGTGCCACTCAGAGGGCCGAAATGAGACCCTTTCCATGCCTCGTTCCGTATCAGACCAGAACAGACCCTCCTTCTTCTTCCCCAACTTCGTTTTCTGCGAAAAACCTCTCAAAACCTCCATTGATGAACTCCTCAAGCTTCAAAACAGAACTCAAACCTCCAATCCTTCAATACCCTCAATGGGTCTCATCAAAACTACTCAAAACCACAACAAAACTAACATCTAAACTCCTTTTTCACTCCAAAAACATCATCCATCACTAAAGCTTCAACTCCCAACCATTGTTCTTCATTCTCTTCCAAAACCCATGGACCAAAGCTACACAAAACGAAAAAGGAAGATGGATTTACCTTGGAAATGTAGTGTAGAAGAAGAATCCAATGATTTTGGTAAGGTTTGAGTAGAATCAAGCTCCAAAATCTTCCATTTCTCTCCTTTCTTCCTCCTCAAGTCTCTAGAACTCTACTATTCCTTCTCTCTCTCTACAAAATCTGATAAGAGGCACAAATGAGCTGAATTGCTCTAGGTATTTGTACCTTTAACTTAGAGTGGAAATTTCCAAACTACCCCTCCTTGCTCTCACCCCTTTAAGGCATACCAAGAGGGTAAATGGGTCAAAAGCAACTAATTCTTCCCTTCCAAGAAAGTATGGACACATGTCCAAGTGGGGACCACTCCTAGTTCAAATAGTTCCAGCACAAAGGATTTATCAGATTTTGTTCTTAATCAGACTGTGGTTGACCGAGAAAACTCCAGGTTGACTTTACCCAATATTACAGTCAACGGAAAGGAAACGGCCCAACTAAGCTAACCGTGACGACGACTAAGATTTTTGGGCCCCGGAAAGGTCCTGAATGACTCCCGGAGTCATCGGTTGACTTTTCCGGCAAAAAGTCAACTCTCGCCGAAAACCTCCTGTTCGACCGGGATCGACCGGGAGCGGTTCTTACAGGCCCTAGGAGGGGTCCCTAGATGATGCTTTGCCTCCCACCATCACCGTTGTTGAGCTCTTAGAGTTCCCGTACCCCGTTCCCCCCTCGTCTTCCGTCTTTGCCCCTGGGGCATCAAAATACCGTCTTTAACGATTTTGATATTAAAAGGCTCAGTGAACCATTGTTCTTTCATACTGACCTTCCATGGTCGAGGAGCATGTTTCTCGACGCACAACAATATAATCGATTCTAAAAGTTATAATATTGCATCTTTCACTCAAAAAAACATAATATTATAATTCAAGTGAGGAACACAAAAACGTCTGTACAAGTCTACTGAAAAATACATATACATTTTATTTTATACAAAAAGAAACATTATACTTCATTTGGAATACTGTAAATTATGTACTATAATGTTCTTGACATGGTTATTTGTATAATACATCAACAAAATTCTTTACGTTCGAGCAATTATATGTTAATCAGATTAGATTTTGTATAAGTCGACTTTGATATTTTTGGGTTTCCCAAAACCCTGAAGGCTTTCCGCTATAGATGTTGGAGATTTCGATAACTCCTTTATTGTATCCCTTTCATAGCGCCTCTGTGGTTCATTACACCTAGCATGTTTTCTTTTAACCATATTATAGATTGTGGGTGCATCTGATCGACCGATTGCAAACTGAACAATACAACTCCAATGAAACAAATAAGATTGGATTTATACCTATGACAACTTGTGACGCCAGTAAAACAAAACATTATATATACGACTTCAACGATTGAATTTCGTATACCAATCTTTAAACCAAACATCACATATCCGGTACCCACACCTAATTAAATTAAAATGATATAAGATTTAGTGATACATGATATGCCAATAGGATAAGTTGATCTAGAATTAGGCAGTTTGTCTTAACGTATCCGAGAAGACTTCTAACGATTAGATACCTAATTTTCTGTCCGACAAATTTTCCAATAGAAGTTATTAATTCTTGATATAAAAATGAAAACATATACTGTGGCTGCTGGGATTCGAGCCCAGGTCTCCACGGCCACAACGTGGAATTCTCACCACTAAACTACAGCCACATTTGGTATTTGATTCCTGAACAGATTTAATATATTAGAAATGTTAATTCAAACTTTCAATTCCCATTTTCTCACAAATACGTGGACCTGAACAGCTGCTACCCAATAAATTACCCTCCCCAATTTCACATATCTCAACTTGATCATAAATATTTTTGTCCGAATTCCATTGTGAAAATTATACTTTTATTATGTAGTGTGTGATCCACTCGCATCCTGCATGAGTCCATTCGTGCAGCCCATCTCATTCCCACGGCCTAGAGTCGGCCCATTAGGGTTAGGGTTCTCTTGCAGTACTCCCTTGCCCTGACTTCTTCGCCAAGCTACCGCCACCGCCGACGAGATCTCCACCACCAGCCCCAAAGCCGCCGCCCGTGGTGCCCGTCCCATCGAGTCCCTCGGCTCCGGCTCAGCCACTCTCGCCGGACCTCCCCCCGCGCCCCTCGCAGTCCGGGGCCGTGGTCCTCGGGCCGACGTCCGGCGAATCCGAGCCGCCGCCGTATGTGACCAGCCCCCACCCAGCAGCGGGCCTCCATTGCTCCTCGTTGCCGAGAAACGTACCGGCGAAGACCCCCGCGACAGCATCGGCCCCGACTCCTTGCCGTACGCCTCCTTTTCTCCTGTCCCGATCACCCTCACCGGCGAGACCAGCCCAGGCAGATCACCCATCGTCGTCCCCCTCTCGTCCGGCTTATAGCCGTCATCATCCTGCAAATCCCCGGCCACCTTCACCGGCTCCACGCTCGCGTCCCCGACGCCCGTACCAATCAGCTCGGTACCCTCATCCCCCACGTCCTCCTCCGGTTCTTCACACCACAGGAAAGGATCGCCGGATAAACTGGAGAGTCGCGCCGTCGAAGTCACCGTCGAAGTCGCCATTGTCCCTCCAACAAAACCAAACCCTAACTGTTGCAGAGAGAGCAATGAGTCTCTGTAGATCCGAAGGCGTGGGAGGAGCCGGAGGAGGTGCTATCGGTGGAGACGCAGCCACTGATGGATGAGGCAGATGCAGAGCCGGCGGCGCAAGGTGGGGCCGTGGCTGAGGAGGCGAGAGGGGCAGCGATATCCGAGGCCCCTGTTCGCGGTGTGGGGATGATGGGGACCGGCCCTGCAGCGATGCATGTGGTGGTGCTATCATCGGGAGACGGGGAAGAGATCGAGTCGACGGGGGCTGAATCCTCGCCGGTGGAGTCGTGGATGAGGGTCGGGCTGCTGCAGGACATGGTCTTCTTGGCGTCCAGGGAGCCGGGGGAGGCGGTCCGCGGAGGAGAGAGTCGGACTGAGAGGTGACAAGGACACCGGCACGGGGGCTGCAGAGTAGGGCTCGCCGGGGTTCGCACTTCCGGCCGGCGGGAGTGCTGTATGCTGAGGGATTTGGGTGCAGGCCATCGGTGGGGGATCGGATGGACTCGGAGGAGACGTTCAGGGAGTCGCCGGAGGCGCTGGAGCGACGGCGGCGGAAAGGGAAATCGGTGGCCGAGGCAGGGGCTAACCCTAGCAAGTCTGGGCCGGGAGCTGGGCCTGGACTGGGCCGCGGGGGTGTCTTCATGGGGGATGCGCGTCGTGCAGGCCTGGGCCAGGACAGCTGGGTACCTAGAGTGGGCCGGGCGGTAGGACTGGTGGGTCTGGCTCGGGAGATGTAGCCAGGTGGGCGGGCCGGGCCGTCACAAGAGGGGCGGGGCTGGCAGCACGAGACCAAGACCGTCGGCCGGTGACCAGGACGGTCGCGGGTGACCGGGAGAACGACCTCGGGGAGGAGACGAAAAGGAGGGGGGGTTGCCGGAGTTGGATGCACGACTCTCCTCCCTCTGCATTAAGGAGGTTGTCGTCCCGACATGGGACGTTGCCAAGGAAGGAGAGCACTTCCGGTTTGCTCTCGCTGCCAAGGTCCTGACATCGAAGCGGTTCTTCTGGAAGTCTCTGGTGGAACGCATGGAGGATCTGTGGGGCCTGAAGGTGGAGGCTCGCCCGCTGGAGGGCGGCTTGGTTGGTTTTTTCTTCCGCACGGCGCGGGAGCGGGCGCGAGTTCTGACGGGGGAACCATGGGCATTCTTGGAGTCCTTGGTTCTGTTCACGGACCTGCGAGCTCATATGCAGGTGAGCGAACTGAGCTTCCATCAGTTCTCGGTATGGGCTAGAGTCTCCAACTTACCAGTGGGGGCCTGGAACAGAGAGGTGGGGTTTCGGATCGGCAGTGCTCTGGGCACCTATCAGGCTGTGGATGTGGACGGGGCAGGGAGGTGCTGGGGTGATTTCATGCGGATCAGAATCCGGGCAGACATCCGTCAGCCGCTGCAGAGTCAACTTTGGTTCCGGTTATCGGAATCGCATGTACGGACTTTACTCCATATTTCCTATGAGTACTTACCGGACCACTGCTATGGTTGTAGCTGCGCGGGTCACCTATTCCCGTCGTGCCCGGTGCCGGGAGGGACCAGGGGCCATTCGCTGCGTGCCCCGGGGGACCCGAGGTCGGCCTTGGAAAAGGCCAAGCATGGGAAAGCGATCCCGGGTACGAACTGGGCCTACGGGGAGGCAAGGAATAAGGGGGGTCGGGGGGCCCCCGGACACCATCTCCGCGATATAGGCCCGACAGTGAGCAGGAGCAGACCTTTGAGACGGACACCGAGGCGGTACCGTCCAACGGGGTACAGAAGGAGCTGAGTCCGATACTTTCTGGGAAAAAACGCCTAGCGAGGGAGGAAGATCAGATCGAGTCCGAGGACTCGACCGCATCGGATGGGGAATCACAGGCAACAGCGGCGGGGGGCGCCAAGCACCCCTGCCTGAAGGAATGAGTCCGAGGTGGCCCGGGGAGGGGTGGGTCAACTTTGGCCCCTTCCCGGCGGATGGATGGAGACGGCACCATCTTCAGTTGATGTTTATCTCCCCTGCCAGTCCGGTGTCAGCAATCTCGCGTTCAGGAGCCCTACCATTATCACTCAAGGGAGGACGACGCACGCTGACGTACCGGGGGAGATGTAGGTCCACCAGTGTTCCCCTAAACGTGGCTGGCTTCGCCTCGTCCCAATTGGAAGAAGAATGCTGTATCGGTGTCACCAGACGCTACCGCAGATACCCCCTTCGTCCGCAACCTTTCACTAGAGCCGATTTTATTGCTTTCGTTTCATTTCAGTTTACTAGTTGGTTTGAATTATGTAGGTGGAGTATGATTACTTGCCCACCAAGGTTGGTTTTTGCCTATGTAGGTGGTGTACGGTTTCAGTACCCACCAAACTATTCTATTATAATCTAATACAATTGCATGGTTCTCCTCAAAAAAAAAAATACATATAAAAAAACATTCCAAAAATATATAATATGATATTTTTAAGAATTATAATCTATGGGTAGTAATATTCTTCATAGTACTTGGCTATTAAGAGCAGGCACAACGGGTCGCTCCCGCTCCCCGCTCCGCGCGCGCCGGGACCAAGGGCCGCTAGCCGGTCCGCTGCAGACGCGAAAAATCGCGGTCCCGCTTCCCATTCTCGCGCTCCCGCTCCCCTTGCACCGCTCCCCGCTCCCCTCTGGCTGGCCGAGCGCACTGGACGCGCCCTCGCGCCCTCGCCTGCTCTGGCAACGTCCGGTGCCGCCACGTGTCCCGACCGTTGGCAACGGTCAACTCCAACGACCCTTTTATTTTTTAATTCAAAAATCAGATAAAATGAACCCTATAAATACCCAACCTCATTCCTCATTTTTGTCAAACCATTCTCTACTTTCACTCTTTCATTCTCACTTCCTACTCGCTATTTTTGAAAATGTCCGACGACGAGGTTATGTCCGACGCTGAGGAGATGACGTACGAGGAGCTGGCTTCCCGGATGCCGACGTATGAGGAGATGGCAGCCCAACTGCCGACATATGAGGAGATGGCAGCCCAAATGCAGCCAGTTGAGCGACGATTCCGGCGGATGATGGAGAGGCACATGCAGACAGTAATGCCAAGGATCCAGAGGGCCATCCGTGGGGAACCAATGCGCCGAGAGATTAACAGAGGTCGTTCGGCAGCCCACATCCAATTGATGGCGAACTATTTTGACGAACAACCCCTATATGGCCCTGACATGTTCAGGCGTCGGTTCCGTATGTGCAAACCACTTTTCCTACGAATTATGAACGCGGTGAAGGCTCACGACAGCTACTTTGAACAGAGGCCCGACGCTGCCTCACGGCCGGGGTTATCAACGGAACAGAAGTGCACCGCCGCTATACGGATGCTTGCGTATGGGTCCGCGACCGATTCATTGGACGAAACTCTGCGCATGGGGGTAAGCACCATACTTGAATGTTTACGTAAGTTTTGCAAGGCCTTCATTGAGGTATTCGGAGTCGAGTATCAGCGTACACCCACACCGGCTGACTTGGACCGCTTACTCCGAGAAGGGTACATCCGAGGGTTTCCCGGAATGGCAGAGAGTCTTGACTGTATGCATTGGAAGTGGAAGAACTGCTCAACCGAAGACCAGGGAGCCCATGGACGGGGAGGTCACCACGGGGAAAAGACGATTATGCTTGAAGCTGTAGCGTCCCGTGATTTATGGATTTGACATGCATTTTTCGGGATGGCTGGATCGAACAACGACATCAACGTCCTCAACAACAACCACCTATTCCAAGACGCTTACTACGGCCGTGAGCTAGCTGTGGAGTACTACATCAACGGCCATCGGTACGACCGACCTTATTACTTGATGGACGACATTTACCCAACATGGGCACGGTTCGTGAAGACTATTCGGCATCCCTTCGAGCCCAAAGAGAAGTTGTTTGCTAGATGCCAAGAAGGTGCTCGGAAAGATATTGAAAGGGCTTTTGGAGTACTTCAAGCAAGGTGGCACATCATCTCCCGTCCCGCTCGTAGTTGGAGCAAACACACTTTGACTGATATCATGCACACTTGCATAATTCTACACAACATGATTGTAGAGGATGAGCGCGACCGGTACGAGTATGGGGATGAGGAGTTGTTGTACGCGCAACCTCTAGAAATGCCGAATTGGACACCACCGGAACGATGGCACCACAGAGGGCCATTGGAATACCAGCAACTTGTGGATGCTGAACAAAGTGTCCTAAATCCTGAGACCCACCATCAACTACAAAAAGATCTTATGGAGCACTTATGGGATCGATTTGGAGCTGGTTTCCATGACGACGAGTAGTCGTTTGTGCTCTTGGAGCTGATTTTTTTGGGGTTGTATTAAAAAAAGGGGGTTTAATAAAACTAGAAGTTCATTTATATTCGTGTTGAATTTATTAATTATTGATTGTCATTAATTATTTATTTCCATTTTTTTTAAATTATGACTAATTTAAACGGTTTCTGATAACGAATTAAATAAAACAGGAAAATATCAAATAATAATCCAGTCAGCACTGTTCTGCACTCCCAGGACCTCAAGGTCCTTTCTGTTGCAAAACACCCTCTTTTCTACACTCTCACTCCCTCACTTTTGTCCAGTCAGCACAAGTTCTACACTCCCACTCCCTGACCAAGGTCCTTTCTGTTGTTCATGCTCTAAGACATGTCAGAAACTTTGTGCCCGCATGTTGAGTAGTAGACAAAAGGAAAAAACCCTAGCCACCAAAAGAAAAATATATTAGCCGCTTCCTTTTTCTTACGTCTCCGTCGACAACCGTTAGTTGCTATATTTGTCTTCGTCGCCGTCTTCATTACTCCACCTCCCTCGGGCCATCACTCTCTCAAGCGAAGAGACTTTCAATCCATCCCTCAGTCGTTTCCCTTCTCCGGTGAATATCAGGTACGAATCTCGTCTATTGTTGTAGCTTGCATCTCCTATGCGGCGACCATTAAAGGACAACGATTGAAAAACGATTGGGAGATAGCCGACAAGTGGGTTTGGGATCCGGGGGCGGGACGGTAAGGGGATGCTTTTCTCCACGACATCCTAGCACATGGAGAAAGAAAGGAGGGAACGACTGCGAGAATCCTCTGGGTTGACGTCTTCTGTTTCAATAAGGACCTTTATGGTTCGTTATTTTTGTTATTAGTTTGGTTTCGTTTGATGTATTATTTTAGGATTTGGATCTTAGGTCGTTCATGTTTCATTCTGTTTTGTACTTTTGGAATAATGGTAAGAGGATGTCTTGAGGTAGTGTCTGCGATCCAAAGCAGACCGTTTCTACGGGTCCATGAGCGTCGGGTTGGCTACAGACAACCAGAACATATATCTAGTTACCAAGGCTTTTACATCTTACTTTATATAGTTTACATTTTACAATAATGCACTTCCTTAATTTACTCGTTTCGAAAAAAAGAAGACCCGTCAGACACTTAAACCAAACTTTACTATTCAAAAACATCCGTATATCAAAACATGTATAATTATGATGATATGGCTGAATGTTAGTGTCATAAAATCAATTTTTATAATGAATTAATTACCACTTAATAGGTCATTTCGAATGGAATTTAGAAAAGTGGGAGAGGGCTCAGAGGGGTGGTGATGAAACCTCTATTTGACTGAAATTTACCCTCCAAAATATTGAAATGGAAGATGAGAAATATTTAAACAAAAAATATAGTATTATCTTGTAAAGTTTGTCCCCCGAATTCATCATTTAGTGATGACATTTGACTCAACATGAAAGAAAAGGGCATTCCTTTTTATGGTCAAACCAATGAACCCCACATAAAGTTATGTGAAAGAATTGTTCTATACATCTACAAAGTAAAAGCTATGGTAAATTTGAAAGAAGAAGAAATGAAATGAATATATGAACTAGGTATGTAGTTCTTTTGAACATCATATATCACTAATCTAAGAACTTGATTTTTATTATCTTATGGGATGACGAGTCTTCAAATTATACAAATCTAGTGATCAATGTTCAGTCTTTTATAATGAAAAGTCATGTGCTTTATACTTGGAATAATGAAGGTATTATATTGTACTCTCTCTTTGCTCCCGTTTAAAATTTATAACATGTGATGTCATTGTTTGTCATAAACGTTGTTCATCAGATATATATTTTCGTTGATATATAATTTTGATATTATTTTCTCAAATCATGGAATCCAATAACATCGTGAGGCAAAAATTAGATTGACCAATCCACGAGAAGAAAAGTAATTAGATCCAACGGCAACGGCTGATGGGGAGTAGAAGATAGGATGGGGCCCACATGGAGATACTTACAAAAGTAATCAGACCCAAGAAGAATGTGTAAAAAGGAATGAAGGGGAAGAGAAGCGATCTCCATTTCCATTTTCATTTACCATAGTTTAATTATTTTACAGTAATATTAAATAATAAATATGGAGAGCCTCTTTTATATCCCTTTTCCAGACATTGCATAAAAAATACAACTTTCTGTTTCAGTTTCTTTCTCTGAAACTTCCACTATTTTCTCTCAGATTTTTCTCTCATATATATATAAATCATATTTTCTTGCATTAAAATTGATCGACACGATTGAGAGAAGAGGAGAGAAAAGGTGGGGGCATACAGAGGAGGATGAACAGGTCCTCTGTTCGGGTTTTCATTTTGTCTCCCCTCAGATCTTAGCCTCTGCTAGATTTGACATCTGGGCCTTCTTCAATCGGTGATTTTGTTCGGAATCTGGATTTGGGTTCTCGATCTTTTTGGGAATTGGTATGAGTTTTGGATCTAATTTGAGAGCTTGGTTCTGGATGTTTCTATCTTGTCCTGCATTTTTGGGTCATTTTGTTCTTCTTACCAGGATCGGATGATGTTTGTGTATTCATTCCCAGATTATTTATTTCTATCCGACAGATATATTGCTTCTGTTGAGCGATTTTTATACAAAAAAAAGCATCGTTTTTGTCATCTCTTCATATTTGTAGACCCGCATTTTGTTCTGTTTGATTGCTTTCTTCGATATTGATTCTTCTTTGCACTCCGTTTTGTTGAGGCTGATATTTTGGTTTGATTTGGATGTTACATTGTGTTTTTCGATTGGATCCGCAATGAAATGTCTTGTTCTGGTTGCGATTGTGGTGGTTCCTGAAGTTGTTTACCCCCTTTTTGATTGTATAAGATTTGCCTTCATAAAGTTTTGAACTTTGGGTTGATGGATTTGCTTTTTACCTGCAGAGAAAATGCAATCCGATCATGGTAAGTTGTTCATTGGTGGGATATCATGGGATACCAATGAAGAGAAGCTCAAGGAGTACTTTGGTACTTTCGGAGATATTGTGGAAGCTGTGATTATGAAGGATCGGACCACAGGTCGTGCCCGGGGGTTTGGTTTCGTTGTTTTCTCTGATCCGGCTGTTGCTGATAAAGTGATAAAGGAGAAGCACAACATTGATGGTAGAATGGTAAGTTTATCCCGATCATGCCTGGAATTTAATACAAACATTTTTTTTTGTCTAATTTCAACTCAATTTCAAGATCAACCTAAAGCGGGTATCAATGTCTACAATTTAGTTGCCTAAGTTGTGTTTGAAAGTCTTGCATATGATTAATGCTGTTTCTAGAGGAACTGGGTCGTCATAATTGAGTTCTCTATCCTCAGGTTGAGGCAAAAAAGGCTGTTCCTAGGGATGATCAGAACATTTTGAGTAGAAGCAGTAGTAGCATCCATGGTTCTCCTGGTCCAGGTCGTACTAGAAAGATATTTGTAGGAGGTTTAGCATCCACTGTTACAGAAAGTGACTTTAAGAAATATTTTGACCAGTTTGGAACTATAACAGACGTTGTGGTTATGTATGATCACAACACTCAGAGGCCAAGAGGCTTTGGCTTCATCTCTTTTGATTCCGAGGAAGCAGTGGACAAGGTGTTGCTTAAGACTTTCCATGAGCTGAATGGTAAAATGGTTGAGGTCAAACGCGCTGTTCCTAAAGAGTTATCACCAGGCCCAACTCGAAGCCCTCTTGGCGCTTATAACTGTGGTTTGAACAGGGTCAATAGCTTTCTTAATGGCTACACTCAGGGATACAATCCAGGTGCAGTTGGAGGATATGGGCTTAGGATGGATGGTAGGTTCAGCCCCGTTGCTGGTGATCGAAGCGGGTTTCCTCCGTATGGCTCTGGTTATGGAATGGGTATGAATTTTGAGCCAGGGTTGAGTCCAAGTTATGGGGGTAATGCAAATTTTAATAACAATCTCAGCTATGGCCGAGGAGTGAACCCTTACTATATTGGTAATTCAAATAGATATGCTCGTCCTATAGGTTATGAAGGTGGCAATGGAGGAAACAGCTCCTTTTTCAGTTCACTGACTCGTAACTTGTGGGGAAATGGTGGTCTTCCCTACAATACAAACTCTGCAAACTCCAATGGTTACATGGAACCCGGGGGTGGGACAATCGGTGGAAGCAACTTTGGTAATAACACAGTTAATTGGACTTCTGGAGTTTCAGCTCAAGATGGAGGGAATGTCTCTAACAACACTGGCAATCTGGGCTATGGAGTTGGTGGGAATGGTAGTTATGGTTTAGGAACCAATGGTTATGGAAGGAACGGTAGTAATGGTGTGGTGCCAACATCATCATACTCAGCATCAAATGGTGGCTTTGATGGGGGCTTTGCTGACTTCTATGGTAATGGTTCGGTTTATGAGGACCCCACTTGGCCATCATCAAACTCTGAACGAGAAGCACCTGGTCCTTTGGGTTATGGACTTGGAAGTGCAGCTTCAGATGTCCCAGCTAAAAGTTCTCCTGGTTATGTTGGTTATAGTGTTAATAAAAGACAGCCAAATAGAGGTAAGAGCTCATCAATTATTACCATCTTCATCGTATCTGCTTTTTATATTTCAATCTTATATTTAATTTACACTCATCATACTGAAAGTTTAGAACTTTGAATCACATTATCGATAAATGAGCACAAGTGATAAATTTGAATGGCTACTCTTTGATTTAGTAGAAGAAATATGAATAAAGCATAGAATATTACTTGAACAGAAGTACACCATGTAATTGCTTCATTCCAGAGGAACTTCTAAAGCCATGTGCTCAAGGTTAGAGAATTTATCAGTTTGGAGGTGTATGAATATAAATATTCTTTAGCTATGTGATCCATCTCAAATTGCCAAGAACATGATGGACATATCATCTTATTAATTAGGCAGATGCGAATTGTTCGTAAACACGAATATAAATAGTCTCTTACAAGTTGCTGTTTTTCTCTATCTTCAGGAATTGCTGCCTAAGGAGCGTTGATGATAAATAGGTGAAGATAATCCCTGGTTGGTAGAGTATATTTGAATGAAAGAAACTTGGTCATCTAGAGCTAACTCGGAGTGGCTGTTTTGAAGCATGGAAGTTAGAGGAGATAGAAGTTACAAGGGATTTTGTGTCGAGGCTTGAGTTTTAAGTTGCCGTGGTTTGGCATTTTTGTTTCGAGTGAGATGTAAAATCAGGTTGCGGATATAGCATCCCTGGTGAGGCGGCGATACATAAAAGGAAGAAGTTTTTTCTTTTAACCTTGTAGCTTTATTTTGTAAGGTCCATGGCAAAAGAGATGTGGGTTTTGTTTTTCCTCTTCCCTTGAATGGGTTTGCTTCTCCTCAATTAGTAGGATTGAGATTCATGATTAACTAGTGTGAAGCATTTTAGGGTTACCCATCTAGGGTCCCCGCCCAATAATTTGATTCTTCATTTGCTAGTGTCAACCATTGCAACAATATTCAACTCAACTTAGCTATTCTTCTTCTGATTCATGTGGATGCTATGTCCTTTGATTATGGGTAGTGATAGATCAATAAGTATAAGATTCTAATGAAGGCAAAATGATGAAAAGGAGAGGGTGATGGAACATTGAGCCTTTCTATAGCAAATTTGGGTCATCAGTGACTTTGACAGGGTGTAAAAATATGCACTAATGATTCAGGAAGAAGCAACATGTGTTGACTGTTGAAATCTATGATGATGCCATGACTGGTGGAGACATGCTAACTCAACAACACTGAAATTGGATGGGTGAGATGAACCATGCAAATCAACTCTTTGCTACTATACCACCTACTGCTGTTTTGTTTGGCAAGAGCAGCTACAGTTGCATCTATCATGGGTTTCGACTCGACAGAAAAGAGGTGAAAAATGCTACTTTTTCTTAAACCCCGCTGTTCTTCTCTCTCCCCGCGTCTATGAGTTCATCGACGCTGTAGATGTGTCGAATAGAGGCAGTTTCATTCTCTAGTTGAATCGACCACAAACTTTTACTTAATAGATAATGTAGAATCGACCTCTATTGTGGATGTTCTGATTGAGAAAGAGATTGAAATTGGAAGACAATGATTTTTTTTTTTTTTTATCAGCAAGTTTTTTTTAATAAAGAGCCAATGTTTTCAAAATGAAATCAAGGGCAAGGGGGTACCCTTCAAGTACAAACATGAGCATGTCATATAGACACCTCCAAATGAGAAACAACAACCCAATACAAGGTTAATAGCCAGGTCTATGAACCTAAATCTTACGGACAAGAACAACAAAACAGTTGAAACCAATACAACAAGAGTACTGACATAATGCACAACCTCAGAATAACCATGCTCAGGGAGGAACTAACAAAGGTCTCAGAACCTGATTTTACCAACAATATGCAAACTTGGGCCACGTATATTATATCCATGACCCAAGTGATCACTTGGGCAACAGATACGACATATGTGGCTCAAGTATTGTCACTTTAGCCATTGATGTCGAATTCGTGGCCCAAGTGACATTCTACGGTGTTTTTTTTATTCTAAATACATAAATCAAATGACTCCGGATTATCTCGAGCCGTTCATCTCGACATGATTTATGGTTCAATGGTGTCATTTGCAAAGTCATGCACACTACTGGTTGGGTGAGTTTTTTTTCGGTATGACTTTTGAAGACCCGATAACCAGCCATTATGCATCCTGTTTGACACTTCCACCACTGTTAACTTCGCAGAAAGTTCCGATTCCAGGTTCTCCAATAGTGGTTCTGGTCGGTGGTGATCGGTTTTAATGTTTCCGTTTTTTCCCCTCATAGGTTGTATTGTAATTTAATCGAATTTAATTTTTCAGAAAGAAAAGAAAAACATCTGCAGGAGTTCCATATAAGCGCCATTTTCTTCATTACAAATTTCACAGCCATGAAATGTACATAAGGAAAAACTAATTATCAGAGTGTGTATACATATATCTCCTCCTTTTCGGGGTTTGAATATGTAACAGAAGGGAAAATAAAGATACGATATACACCTGCATCGGCCACATGCATGTATGGATATCGATTGACTCAAGCGCAAGAGGGTCCGTTGGGGATGACCATGCCGAGGATCCTCGGCTTCACGTTTTGGCAGATCGCAGTATAGTTGACCATAACAGGTCCTTGGTACTTAAGGTCTATGTCGTACATGTCGAAGTTGGTGCACGTCCCGACGCCGCAAAGAACCTGAACAGCCTCCGGAGTCGCCGAAGTCCCCTTGATGTTCCCGATGACCACATTCGTGAGCTTCGTCCGCGAGGGCTCGCCCTTGGAGCACTGGTCGTGGGGGCAGTAGGTCTGGTCGATGATCACGGGGTTGGACACGTTGCTCATCACTATGTCCTCGAACACCACGTCGGTGACGGAGCCGGGGAGAGACCCCGGCCACGACTTGATCCTCACTCCGTTGTCCGTGTTCCTGAAGGTGCACTCCTTCACGTAGATCCCTTCCAAGGGCTGCTCGTCCGGTGACTTCCCGAGGCTTCCGATGCTTATTCCGTGCCCCGGTCCGCACGTCACTCGGCTGATCGATACGTTGCACGAGCCGTGCCCGATCGAGATGCAGTCGTCTCCGGTGGCGATCACCGAGTCCTTGATCTCCACGTTCTTGGACCGTCCCATGTGGATCCCGTCGGTGTTGACGCTGTCGTGGGGAGCTTTGATGTTGAAGTTTTCGAAGGCGATGCGGTCACACGATAGGAGATTCACGTGGAAGGCTTTGCTATCTATGGATGTTATGCCCTTTACTAGTCCGTGCCTGATCTTGTTGAACCTCAGATTCTGTAATAATAAAATGATCAGTCTGATAGTTTAAGGTCTAATTATAATTTAATATTTTGATATTAATATTTGAAAAAATAACATACGATTGGAAATTGTTTGCAATCAGGGTTTTTGTCGCAATGGTTTTGGGTCCAAGCGAGGGGTCCTTGGCCGTTGAGAGATCCGGTGCCGGAGACGGTAAGGCCATCGATGGCTTCGAATGTGACCCAGCTAGGTTCTTTGAAGAGCTTAAGATCCGCAGGGGCCTTGAGAAACGCATCAATCTGAACTTCAATGTGAGAGGTGCAAGGGCCTTCTAGTCTTATTTCCCCCAACATGTAATTTCCCTTGGGGATAATTATCCGGCTTGGGCTCGTCGCGCCGCATGCTTCTTTCCATGCCCGTGCTAGCTCCTTCAGCACATCATGAGAATTAAAAACATAGTTGAAGGATCAATTATAGTTTTATATTCTAACGGAACGAACCTGGGTGATATCTGAGTCTGGTTTTGCGCCATATCTTGCACATAAATCGAAATCACCACCAGGTCCAGTACCACCGGCCTCGGCCTCATCAGAGCCTCCGTCGGTGGCAGGTTCGTTATGGGCATTAGCGGATAGCAGTAGCCACATAAAAAACACACCAACATTCCCTTTGAGACCCATTTTCAGGCCTTGGTTAACAAAAGAGAAAGTTGGATGAGTTTTCAGGTTATCTTCACTGCTATTTGTAGTTGAATGGGAATTATCGGAACCATAGAAACTCCAACCACAACCTCATGTATCCTTTTACAGTGACCGGTTAATATTTGGCGTAGCTGTGTCATTCGTCTTCATTTTTACTATTTGTTTCATATTGCTACCTCTTACCATGAGGTTAACTTTGTTAACCCTACAACAAAGAAACAAATATTAAACATCTTAATAGAAAAGTGAGAAAAAATGACTATCACTACATTTTTTTAAGACTATCCTTTTATTTTATATTATTTTTCATATTTTATTTAAAATAACATCACATATATCAATAACCCCACACCGTTAAATGTCAAAATTATTGACATGACGTTGCTTTTTCCCTTCTTTTTATGTTTCTTAAACGTAAGTTTATATATTAATTAACGTTCTCCATCTGATGTCGTTCGTATGCGTGTTTGTTTTACTACTCACTCACCTTGCATATCATATGTATGTGAGTCTTTAAGACATCCATTATATGGGTTGGGAGAAATTTTGTTAGAGCATCCATGTTGTTGGGCGGAGAGTTACTGACAGTAGGTAATCGGCGGTAGGGAACTAGCAGGGAGCAGCCGACTTAATGCTGGTGGGGAAGAGAGCCGTTGAGCTCGCCGCCAGCATTTACCGTTGGCATTGAGAGGCGTTGGGCCTCGAAGGCAGCGCCGGCCGTTGAACAGCAACACACTGGCTACACGTGGCTAGGCGGTGGCAGACCCATTTCAACTTCCTCCCCTATTTAAACCACAAATCCTCATCTTTTTTTCACACACCAACAAAATTCTCTTAAACTACTACTCTACTATTTCTTTGCAATTATTTTTTTTGTTCGCAATGGATTTCGATCTCAATTGGGGGGAAATGTACACCGAGTTGAGCATCGACTTGTTGGAAACGCCAACTAAAGAACTCTTTCCTTCGAGCCAAGTCTCCGGAGCGACAAGTGGACAAATTCCAATAGTTACCGACGAAGGGGCCGGGGGGTCGAGTCGACAACCAAAAAAGGTAACGTGAAGTTTATGGAGCGTCGATGAGGATGAGGGTCTTGTTCGCGCTTGGATGGCGAATTCCTATGATTTAATTCATGAGAATGGGATAAAGAACTTCAAGTATCGGGAGAAAATCGTGTTGAGGCGGCCCATGTAGCCATGAAGGAATCAAGCGAAATGAAGCTCAAACTCATGTCCTTATATCGGTGGGTGCAAGAGGATGCCAAGGACAAGTCGGCCATGACCCTCCTAAGCTTGAGGCCCACTTTACGACTCTTGCGATGTTGCGCCAATTGATGCAATAGTGACGCTCGGTTTTTCCTCCTTCTGGATTATCTGTTTGGTTCCCCAATATTCTTTTTTTTTTTCATTAATGAATTGTAGTCCTTTCATTTCGTTCAATACATCAATTTTAATTAACTGCCTGTTTCATTGTCGTTCTGATTTTCCTAGTCGTATTTTATCAGTTTGGTTGTCGATGATTACCCGTTATCTAATTTATTTAAATCTAACAATCAACAGCCAAAAGTCATCTAAAATTTTAACATTACAGGGCCATGGCCTTTTGGGCTGGCGGTGAGCCGGCGGTAAAGTTCAAATAATATTTTTTAATCATTCTCGCCAGTATCCTTTGGAAAAATAACTTCTACTTTTCAAATTGAAACACTATGATGAGAACAATTACGGCATAAGAATTAAAACCAAATAATATAAAAATATGCAGAAAATGAGAGACGCGAAACAAGTGTCTTATTTTTAGTTTACATACATCACAGAGTATATTTAATAGTCAACATTCTCGGTATGTCCATTTTCAATTGCTAGACATTCATGTCATAACATGAATCACGATACAATGTCTTATAATTCATGCATAACTTACTTCACAGAAGAACTTACAATGTTTTGGAACATGCGTGTAAGAATTCAAACACTGATTTAGTATTATTTACAGTTAAATTACAGAACTAAGTAGTAAGTACCCCACATGTAGCAGATTCAAAATCTTTGAGCGACACAAAGCTTGGAACATGAGCAGCAACACTAGTACCTTTTTCTTCCAGCAGCTGCTTAAATGATCGATCTCTGGGGTTGTAACAGAGCAGATGACTGTGACCACATAGCAGCAAGATTTCCCCATCTCTGCCTATATTGATCAACTGGAAGTGGCGTCGCTTAAGGTTCCACCATTCAACACTAGGACTTTTCACTGCCAGAACTTTGGTCCAAGACTCTGTGACACCATACTTCTTCATGATCCAAATTTCAACTTCCGGGTTCAGGGCAAAGCGATCAGTAGCACAAATATAAAGGCAGCCTTCAATCACCCCAATGTTTGAGCAATAATAGTTAGTGTTCTTGCAAATATTCGAAGACCCTGAGAACTCTTCCTTAAAAAATGCAGGTGGCCCTGGTAATGGTAGGAATTTCTCTGTTTCAAAGTCAAAACTAAATATTGATACAGAACCAGGACTGTAGACAATCCAATGAAGAGCCCGATTCAAAAAGGCGGGTGGTGATCGATCAAACGGCAAATAGGGTACAGACCCAATGCTTCTCCATGTACCTGAACCCAGAGTATATACCTCTGCCTCCCAATTTTGATCATGAGATGAACAGAAAACTCGAATTACCTTGTACTCATTAGTGTTAGGGTTATACCCAATCCCAGACATAACCTTATAAGCAGACTTCTTGGTAATACCTGGAAGTGCCATGCATTCACCAAGCATAGGATTCCACACATAGACAGGGTCACGAGATGGGGGACCACAAACAGAAACCAAACCATTGCAGGAATTCCCAAGTGCAAAATGAGGCATGGATGGGAACTCGAACTCATGCGAACTAGAGGTGATGACTTGGTTTTCAACATCTAGAAATATACGAAAGTTGTCTTTGTATTCAAGCTGCACCGAATACTCACGAAGAAGTAGGAAGGTGGGTGCGTGGATAGAGTGGAATGTAGTGTACAAGGGATCTGAAATCACATTGCACCATGACTTCGAAACAAACTTGCAAATGGAAGCAGCAGTTTTGGTGGGGAGTCTGGACAGGATATCAGTCAATATGGGCAAGGAGAGGTCCGATATGCGTGTCTCTCTCTGTCTTTGTGGTTCCTTTATCGGTAAATCCTCTTCACTATTGCATTCCATAGTCTTTTTATTTTGTTCTTCAGTATATCTTGGAACCGAAGTCCAGAAACTGAAGCCTAACATTTACAAACCATGATAGAAATTAAGACGTTTCATTATACAAGCTGCATAAATATCAGAATAGAAAATGCATATATACTAGCATACACAAAAATAACAACATCACCTGTAAAACAAAAGCATATGGGGATATGACCTGGTTCTGTTTACATAGCCAAGGTCTATTAAATTGAGTATGGAGGTTAACCCCAGCTTCAAACTGCAAATCTGAGCAAGCAATCAATTAGAGATAAGCATAACAACACCAACATTAGATTGCAAATACATAAAAGAACACCACCACAATAACATAAACAAAATGCTGACCTCAATTCAGCCAATTCCAGATGCTTAACAGTTAAAGCATGCTAAATGTGTGAAACCCAATGTGGCAAAAATGTAATCTTGGATCATCAAGCTCTTTGTGTGAACCAAGACAGAACAAAACGAAACTACAAATAACAGTCACAGACTACTTAATGGCCTAACTTCTCTACCACCTAATTCACTTCATTTTATTGTTTAGATGTATAAATAAGGCATTTTGAGGATAGGAAAGTGAAACCATACTTGAATTAGATACATACAAACCACCAATCCCGACTCTACCAAAACAAAGTTCTGCACCTAAGAACATCAGAACTATCAAGGATACCACACTGAAGAGGAAGAAAATTAACAAAAATTCATGAATTTGCTGCAAAACAAAAGCTTAATTGAACAAGTCAGAAGAGCCCATGTTTTGTATCATTCCTCACCACTCACAATCAACCTCAGCTTCAATACATAACCAAAATGGGTACCCAGTCGAGACAGAATTTAATCTCTAACAGAATTTATCGGAGTAAAACAAACAAACAAAACACAGATCACTAAAATGATCCAATTTTCGGAGAAAAACGAAGGGGAGATACAAGAACCAGTTAATCAAATTACCTGCGGTGAGCTTCCGATTCGCGAAACCTCCCCAGGGGATCGAATTTGTAAACGGGGGAGAAGAGAAAGATAAGCGATTTGCAGTTCCTGGGGGGCAATTGAAGTTTTCCAAATTCCTCTGACTTGAAAAGCCCTAGCTCCTTCTGCATTGCAATTTTGAAGATTGATCTATAGTGTTGAATATCCCAATATTTCGTCTTTTCTACAGCCTCTGGGTGTAGATTGTTGAGGCCTGTGGTTCAAGCCCGTTTAACTGGGCTTTAGATAGACTCATACTTGATTCAGTCCCAATTTATTTTTGGGTTTAGGAAAAATAGAAAAAAAAATGTATAAAGTTCCTCTATCAAACATATCGAGAGCCCAATATTCGTTTCCAGAATGAATTGTTGTTTTGTATATTATATATCAATATGAAGATATACATAAAAACAGTTAGACGTACAAAAGTAATAATAGACAAGCTCCATGAGACACAACACACTGTACAACAACAAGTACAAATAATCATGTAATAAATACAGTTTTTTTACCAAGACTAAGTCGAACTCAAGACTTCTCATTTGAAAACAAATTTGACTAGAGTCATTAAAAATTTTACTAAAAAAACATCAATCACACATGCATTGTTAAATGTTAATAGTCAAGTCATCTCTAGTCCCTCGTGTGTCCTAATCTCTTTAGAGACTTCTAGCCTTAGCTATATGCCAATGCCGACCTCCTCTAACACCTTGAGTCCTTCACTTTCGACCACTCCACAAATGAAGATCGCCTAGTCCTCTCCTTATCCTGTGGTGGTTGCTTCCCCGACCCTCTTATCATGCCCTCAAACCCCTCTTTCGTTTTTATCCGACTAGTGAAGGAAAGGAAGAAGAGAACCCGTAAAACTTCTCTTTCTGCACTACCGCTAGCGTTGTTTCCTCCGTCTAATCAGCCGTCCATGGATGACTCTACTCTGGTGGCCTTTTCCTCGGGACATGCATCCACGGAGTTTGTACCAGAAAAGCCAAAACGAGGATGCCCTTATAAGGTTTCCTCCCACACACTGCCGCTGCATGTTCATTCCTGCATCACCACCGACTAAGGAAAGACATGTTTCCTTGGTACTGGAGAAAACTAGGGTTGATGGCTCCTCTAAGTCACCGCCTCCCGAGACCCATCGCCATCAATGGTGACTCTCTAGAACGACTTCTCGGCCTGCTTCATCATAGAGGAAGAAGGTATGGAGGTGGTTCCCTACATTCTCGCGGACCACACAGTCCTTGCTCGCCAACAATTCGACATGATGGGTAGGTTGTTGGTACCAAAGCCGTCCTGGAAGGACTCCCTGCTCAAGATCATTACGAGAGCATGGGGACGTTCAGCTTCGGCCTTCGTGATGAAGGACCTGGACCTCAAGACCTATGACTTCTACTTTGAATCTCAAAAGGCTAAGGCTTCGGTTCGTAGCAACAAACCTTGGTGCTTCAATAAATACCCATTGATGCTAGGTGAGATAATGGAACCGATGTCTAGAGACTTCCCTAAACGGGCTACATCCAACTATGGGTGCATGCAAGGGGTATCCTACCATTGGTTCGAACAAAGGCTACTGGGGACGTCATCGAAGCCACACTAGGGAGTGTGTGGAGGTCTCGTGTGACCAGTAGACCTTGTGTTGGGGAAGGACTGTTAAAGTTATATTATGGAAAGAATTTCATTGTCCAATTCAGCGAACAATGATAATGAGGTTCTAGGAATTTCAAGAATCGATTAAGGTTACCCTAACCTATGATAGGCTCCCCACGTTCTGTTACAACTGCAGACGGATCAGTCATATGGTTCGAGACTGTGATCAGGAGATGCTGGGGATACCCAAGTTTTATAATTCCCCACTGGAATTCAAACCAGACAAGATTTAGAAGTCCTATGCCACATACTGGGGGACGGTTGCAAAAGGAACAGTTCCTCCATGTTTTGCACCGCTGACCTCAAACACTCTACCTAAGGCCTCATCATCTCGAGGACGGGGACCAATCGTAGCCCCGGACACTCTACCTAACCTGTAGGTAGGGGAGGTGGGGCTCAGGGCGAATGAGGTGTTGATTGGCCCACCTGTCACGCTGGGAAAGAAGAGAGAATATACAGGGGAACTTCGTGAAGATCATGCGAGGGCTGGTAAACAGCCCCACCAGATGAAATGTTAGACACTCGAGACTTCAGAGACTTACTTAGGGAGGGGGTTCATATCTCAAGCCCATCCTCCTGTTATTACTATTGATTTCACGTTCGGTCCCACTTCTCACAACGAAAAGAGTCATCTCCATGGCATCAAGCAGCATTTAGGTACCACCTTAAACGGTTCTATCCAGTTTGTTAGTTTTTTTTAATTACCACATTTCTTCAAAACCGTATGTAGTTACGATCAATGTCTCTAAGAGTTTTTTGAACAGGGACCTTCCGGGGCCTACTCGCTGTAACGACTCTCCTTTATTATTAATTATAAAATATCTCACATTTCGTTCAAAAAAGTCCATTATATATGAATGAAAAGAAATAAATCCCTTGAAATATTTTAATTTTTTTAGCAAACGAGGAACTTTTATTGATAAAATTGAGAATTTACAGACACAAGACCCATTGGACTACCACAAGGGTAAGATTATAGTCATGACTCGTAGGTACCCGACGCTAACCTATAATAAGATAATCTAGGGACGATCTATGAGTGGACCATTTCCATACGGTTGGCTACTTAGCTGTAGTATGGCATATGACTCATTATCTGACTCGACCTGTCGTTGCCCGCGCCGAGAGTTTCGGGGCGGTTGAGGGGATAACCGACATAACTTCAAACAATGGGGGAAGGGATCACCGGACTTGCATTGATGGTGGCAGGGCGAGGCATGCATCCCCATACACGCATCTATGCTAATGACCCACTAATGTTCCTAAGCGAGGCCGTTGAACGGTCCTCGCCTGGAAGATTCTTGGGCCAGGATATAGCATCTGCGCCAATATTGTAATTCCCATCCCACAATTGTGCATTTCCGTCATTGGTATGCTATTGGTGTGAGAGGTTGTGTGCGTTACAAACTAATCATCGGACCTAGGATCATGCCTCCACTAAGTTGTGATCCAAGGTGGAAACGGGCCAAGCAGAGGCGCTAGTGGAGGCAGAGGCGGTCGTGAAGACGGAGGTGGCCATGAAGGGGGGGGGGGGCGTGAAGGTGGAGGCGGCCGTGTGGGTGGAGGTGGTAGAGAATGCGGAGGCGACAGTAGAGGCGGAGGCAGTAGTGAGGGCGGCGATGGAGCTGGTAATAGAGAGATAATCGTAAGGACTATTTGAAATATTCTCGCCCGCATAGGTTTGATGAACTTCGTAGTAGGGCATGAAGACGATACCAATGGTGGGGTGAGGACATGAGCCATGACAGACATAGAAGGAGGAGGATGAGGAGGAAAAATGATGGCGCAAAGATACGATAGAGAAGAACCCTAAAGGCTCTGAAAAAATAATAATTTCATTCTAAAATTTAAAACATTTTAGTTTAAATTGTATATATATAAGGATATATTTCAAGATATTTTTCATGTTTTTAGTTATAAGGATATTCAATATCATACTTAAAGATTCAAAATAATTTTAACTTTTATATTTTTTTTATACATATCAATAAAATGAATTTTTTATAATCACGAAAAAAAATGAGCAACTATCATTCTCGTTTTTAGGTAAAATAATATGATGTATTAATCAATCAAATCACTATTGAAGGCTACAAGTAACACGTCAAGAATAAGAGTACTCTCCCAATCGATAATGTCCCAACTACTTGCGTTGCCGAAATATGGGTACAAAATTTGACTCTCTACGAATGAAGGTTAACCTAAACCCTGGCAGTGCTTTCAGTTTTGCCCTGCATTCTTCAACCAAAACTCTAAAAGAAGATAACATTATAGCGTGTTTATTAACTCCTGCAGCATGCCTAAATAGACTGATTCCACCAACCCCACAAGCCAACCCGCTTCATAAATCCAAGTCAACTCTTCCGTGAGTGTGAGAATATCCACCATCTCCAGATCCACTTGTCCCGCAATCACAAAACATTTGGTTGTTGATACCATCCATGTATGTCCTCTGCACACCATTCCACCCCTTAATCTTGTCTCCATCACTGCCTCATCTATATTAATCTTGACCTCCTCCTGTGCTTGTTTTTGCCACTTCCGAACCCCTGTAACGACAACCTCCCAAATCGAAATCGGGCTTGTCTCCTTTTGCTGCCAGACTCTCATATTGCGAGCCCTCCACAATTCCCACCACATAGAGACTAGACTACCTTCTCGATAGGCTTGTATAATCGCCTCGTCTCCGGCACCAATAGCTGGTCCATTGTCGCGCCCACCAGACTGGTCTGGCCTTTGTCTACTATCTCGACTTTGTGGGTAACCACTTATGCTCAATCACGTTAATTGTACGCCCACTTCCCATCCTCCGTCGAGCTCCTTCCCGAACCACTAATTGACCATCCAAAATGTTAGTCCATAGGTAACTATTACCAGGTCTGAGTTGAGCCGAGAGGAAGTCTGTATCTGGATAGTACTTAGCTTTTCAGACCCTTTCCATAAGACTATTTGGATGCTATATATGAGTCTCCACCCGTGTTTCCTTAACATTACAATATTAAAGTCCATAAGATGTTTGAAACTTATTCCCCCTTGATGTTTGTGATCACACAATTTCTTCCAACTCCTCCATTTTATCTCTTTTTCGGTCTTTGTATTGTGGCTCAATCAATACCGGTTCATAATCACCTCAATCTCTCGAATTATTATCTCTGGGATCTTGTAGACCCCTATTGTATAAGTGGGGAGGGGCTGAATGACAATTTCCAAGAGTACTTATTTTCAAGCTTTATTTAACAGTGATTCATCCCAACCCTACAATCTTTTGATAATTATCTCTTTAACGAAGGTTAAATTTTTGTACCAGTTACGTTGAACTATAGATAGTAGCCCCAAGTACAAACCCGATTTTGTCATCCCCAACTCGCCCACTATCACTTGTCGTGCTATATCCTCTGTAATTGGGCTGAACATAACGGATGATTTAGCCACATTTATTCGATGGCCCGAAGTTGTCTCTTTCTGGTTAAGGAGGGCCTTCCAATTCCTTCCCCCCATCACCGTTGCTTTAGAGAAAAAGAAGTTGTCATCTACAAAAAAAAGTATTGTATAGTATATTATGATGTTGATTGATGATCATGTACACTAGCAGATCCATTAAGGCCTTAGGTGGGGTATGTGCCTCAACTCAATTTTTACTTAATTTTTGTAAAACTTTAATAATAACCCTTTAATTTTCTGGTTGTGTCCCCCTCCCCCCAATTTTTTACTTACGTACTATCATTAAAAAAAATTGGTGCCCCCTCTCCCCATTGAAAAAGATGGATACGTATAGGATATGAAGTCAAACCATAGATATTATTTGGCGAAATAGTTTTGGATTACCCAATTGGAGAATATTATACATAAGAATTATCATAAGGATTTATTAATATTGTAATATAACTTAAGTCCTTTGGCCTTATAGTCAGTATGTATTTCTAAATGAATGTTTTCGTACCTTCTCACAATTCAACATTGTCTTTAACCAAACAATGGTAAACATTGTAGTTGGGTCTATATAAGAAACGTGAGTATATGATAAGGAATATGGGTCCCTTGATAATTAAGACTGCGTAAAAGCCTAGTCATGAGAATCGATAATAAGTTATCACTCAAAGTCTACTTGGGGTCAAGAAACTAACGATCGAATATAATAAGGATGATGGCCTTATGCCTTATACTCGATCGTGATATCAGAGATAATGAGAATAAGATATTCACAGTAAAAGGTTGAATTAGATTATCGACCTTCGTATAACTTTGGATAGTCATAAAATCTTGCTAGATTACAATTATGACATGTGGATGAAACGAGGATTTCAGCCTATTGCCAATGTTGTATGAGCTATAGAATTGCACAAAACAATAAGCCCAAGAACCGATTGAACTTTAGAAACCCAATTAAATGAATTATTTACATTATATTCAGTTATAGTATAATAATTTATTAATTGGGTTTTCTTCTTTAATATAATTTATTTATATTTATAATTATCTTTAAAAGGTCATTGTTTTTTATTTGAATTTCGGATTCAAATAATTGACAAAAATTGAAAGATTTTCAGTTTCACGATTTGCTGAATCTTCTCCCTATTTGGCTTATTTTTCATAACCACTACTTATTACGTTTTTAGAAGTGCAAATATGCCATATAATTTTTTTAGTTCAACAAAAACAGAGAGAAAAACGAGAGATTACAGAGATAGTGCTAGCACACAATTTTTGGGAGAGAGCTTGTGGGTGTGGATACCTATAGAAGACGAATCTCGTTGGAGAGGCCTGAATTCTGCAAGAAGTAACAAATTTAATTTTCGTTTTTGTCTGTTTTCTCGAATTACATGGATCCATGTCGATTTCTTAGATTTTTTTTTATATTTCCGCTGTATACTAGAAGCCTACAGACCGGAGGTGGGATACCAGATTTGGGAAGTGAGGACCGAGCAAGTGTTCTGAACTCTTGGTCTTGGGGGTTGTTTTCCTCTATCGTTTTTGGTGGTTTGCTGATCAGTACGAGCTTGGGCAGGGTTTGGGCGAGTGTTGGTCGGTGGTGTTTACTTGTAGTGGCGTGTGGGTTTTGCTCAATGATCAGCGGTTCTCGGTGCAACGACGCGTAGTTAATTGGTTGGGGTTTAGATGTTTACCAAGTTGTGGTGTCTGATCAGTACACTAGATTGTTTAGGGTTTGTTTGTATTGGGTTGTTTTCCTTAATTAAATTAGCTGATAAAAAATGCATATACTTCTCTTTTTCTCTCGTCTCTACCTCTTTGGTGCTATCTCCTCTCAAGTGTTTGTGGAAACCGAAAAATCAAGAAAACATATGTGTGTTAATGTCAACATCTATAGCTATCCCTAAAAATAGAAAATACCGATTCAATTGTTATAAATTTCACCGAGACTAATTAACCGACTGATGTCCACACCTACTTATAAAGGGTGTTTAGATATTGGTGAGAGACTATTCTCCCAAATTAATTTTTATTGAACAATAAAATTTGTAGAAAACCTCTTAACTCCATTGAATTGGAGGAACAAGTACTTTCTCAGGCGGTTTCTCTTTCGGATCGATCTCCCCGGTACCGGCTCTTAATCCAAAGAGGTGGAGGCCTTTGCGCCGCCCTGGGGTGACTTCTTCCCCAAGTAATGGTTTTATGACCTTCCCGCCCCCAAACCATAAACTGAAGCGGCCCTCTTCCGGCCTCCTACCCTCTCATGTCGGCTCCCCAACCGGCCATGACCTTGCTCTGGTTCCGATTGATGGGAACAGAACACCTAGGGCACCACTGATCACTGGTGATGGGATCAGGGTGTCTAGGGTTGGGGCGTGTATCGATGCTGATGGTGGGGACTCTAGGGTTACGCCAACTCTCGGTGATACCCCGACCCTACCTATGGTTTCATCCCCCCCGAGCCTTGACCCGGATCGGGCTCCACCCCTTAAAATTACGTGGGCCCAGGTGGTCATCCCTACATCTGACGAAGTGGGGCGTAACCCTAACGAATCTCTCGCATTGCAGAGAGATCCGGAGAAAGGGAAGGCCCCTATGAAGGAGCTTCGGAGAATGACGACCCTGGCCTTGGGGTTAGGGCGGTGTCTCCCCAACCCGGTAAACTTTCCAATCATACCGGCGGCTCTGACTACCCTAAAAGGGATGACTGTGGACCGGTCGAAGCATCTCCTCACATGGGAATTCCCTTCGTCTGGGACTACCAAGGAGGCAGATCTTCAGTTTTCTCTGGAGGGTCTACAGGACGGGTTATCGTCATGTTCTCTGGACGATGAAGAAGAGATTGAGGTGGTGGTCCCAGCATGTCGGGCGACGACGTAAGCGGCACTGGCCCGCCAGAAATGGGGGCTGCTAGGGTGGCTTTGGTCGCCAAAGCCCCCACGAAAGGACATGCTCCTCCATACCATTACCACTGCATGGGGTAAGGCTGCGGAAGGGCTAGTGGTTAAGGACCTAGGGCTGGGACTATTTGGCTTCTACTTCCGGTCTTCGGAGTCTAGGGCATGGGTCCGTGGTAATGAACTCTGGTGCTTTGATGGCCGAGTCTTGTTGCTTGGGGACTTGGACGCGTGCGACTGGGAGATGTCTGCTCTGGACCGAGTGCAAATATGGGTCCATGTTATGGGACTACCGCCTCTGGTTCGGACGCGGGAGACGAGTGTCTCTACCGGGAATGCCCTGGGGATGTGTGTCGATGTCCCATGTGACCAATGGGTCATGTGATGGGGAGGGACCGTTAGGGTCCGGTTTTGGCACCTTCTCGAACGACCCCTGATAAAGGGGTTGGTGCTTCGGTTTCCAGAGTTCCCGGAGCCTATTATTTTGGAGCTCACGTACTCATAGCTTCCGAGCTTCAGCTATAACTGTGGCCGGCTAGGCCATATCCTGAAGGAATGTATGTGGGCAGTTCGGGGGCCACCTCGATTTGGCTCTTTCCTGTTGGAGTATGATAGGGAAAAGCAGGTCAAACTGTATGCCACAGACTGGGCGGAGACGGCCAGCCTACCTAACCCCCCCGGGTTTTGGCCCATTAGACCCTTTGAAGCTGACCAAAGCTTCCCGGAATCCCACGCCTCCTCGGCTGGAGTTTCAGGGATCGACCAGTAGGGCTCCACCTCAACCTCCTATCTCTCGTCCAGGGACTCTGTCGCGACTTTCCGCTCAGGATGCAGGAGCTCGTGCGGAAGTGGGAGCACCGAAGGCGGTACTGTTCGGTGCGACTGGACTGGGGGTTGGCAAGGGCACCTTCAAAAGGCCAACACACGGGGACCCTCGTGAGGATCAAGTCAGGGCGGGCAGCAACCTCGCCAGGAGGAATGAGTAGTGAAACATGCATCAGGGACTGGACCAGGGAGGGGTCCCTGTATGATGCGCTGCCTCCCCCATTATCTTTACTATTGAGGTCCATCGAGATCTCCGGTCTTCTAGTCTCCACACTCATCTTCTATCATTGCCCGTGAGGCATCCAAACATCGTCGATGACGGTTATGGTACTAAAAGGGTCAGAGAACCATTGTTCATTAATTCTAACCCTCTCTCAGTGGTCGGAGAGCTTATTACTCGATGCACATTTATGTAATCATGATTTTTTGCTAAAAAAAGTACTTTCTCATATATGTTTTTTGCTTTTACAAAATTCTTGGCAATGAAAATGGAATTTCAAACATTCTAATTAGAATATTGAAGAACAACCCTCGATTGTTAAATATATATAAGTACTAGTCCAATCAAACAAAAGGTCCATTAAATTAGCATAAGCACGTAGCTGGTGCTATATATACATAATATTCTTGATTGGGTTTTCAAAATTATATTGAAAATATGATAGTTAAGAATATTTCAAGCAAGCCAGAAATAACCATTCATACTCAAAATCATTAGCATAAAAATGATTTGAACATGAAGAGAATTTGATGCTCCATAACCATCTTTACACAATCATGGCTCAATTATTTTCATCACTCTTCAGATAAAACTCTACTTTAATCTTGGGTGTCATTTTAGCATGGCTGTAAAAGTGATTAAAGAGAAAATGTGGAGGAAATTGAAGCCAAGCACTTGCAGTTCTTATTTGTTAAACACGAGATAAGATAAAATTGAAGTGGCTTTGAAAGGTACTTTAGTTGGGTATTAGTTTTTTTTAATTATTAATTACTAATGGTATCCTTGCTTTCACCAACATTATTGGTCTCATGATCTACTTTTCTTCTTCTCTCGGCCATTTTGATATGCCTGTGAAGTCAAAAAGAAAGATAAAAAGCATTACAATCCTGTTACATCTTTTCCTACAGCTTCTTAAGCACAAAGTACAAAATTATTAGCATCAAGTGAGTTGATCAGCTTGCTAGTTCTAGCTGTAAAAGTTATTAATAATGAGTATTCATGAATATAAAAAGCCTAATGTCAAGTGAGCACTTAATTTTTGAAAGATGATATGAATTTGTATTTGGAGACATGTGTGGACAAGACTATAGAAATGTAATGACTGGATTTTGAAAGGGATTTATTAGTAGAGTGCTTGAGATAAGATTCGGACGAGGTGTGCACGCAACAAGTCTTCCAAAGTAGAGGCTAGTGTACAAGTTTCCTAATTATAAACATACAATAATTACAAAAGCATGTATAATTCTTTTTCTTAAAACGATTAATTAAGAAAGTGCATCACTGCAAAAAGAAGAAACCATATATAGGAGGACTAAAAAGTTTAGGGCTTCAGATAATCATCCGGGCTAATCGTAGCTAACTCGGCTTTTTTGGACACGTAGAAAAAGATAATTTTGTTTCGTAGACACAATCTGAGAACATGCCCTTACCACCATTTCAAACAAACATAACATAAAGCTAAAAGTCCAACTAACCAAAATGAGAAAAACATCCAAACTAATTCAAGAACAATAAAACCCGTTAAATAGGAAAAACATGTGTTGTGTGCGCGGCTTTTCCAAGACCTCCCAACACCGGTTGTCCCGGGTATGTGAGGATAGGCCCTTTTCGAGCCTCCCCCACCGTCGGATCTCTTCATTAGTCCTGACGAGGCTGTTGAGTCCTCACCTGTTGATCATTAGTCTCCTCATCATCCATCAGTTGGTGGTCCAGTGGAAATAGACCCGAGAGCTCTAATGCCTTCTTCATACTAGTAATCTTGGTATAGTGTTGTACCAAAACCATGTTGGGGAGAACCAGGCCTTATTAAGGAGGAACACACAACAAAAAGCTCACAATATGCATGTTAGCTACCACACTTGACCCAAAAGACTAGCCTATCAGGTCATGAGTCTAAGGTGTATATTAAGTCTTTCATTATTTCTTAAGTATCTGATGTGGGACTCCCGACTTACATGTGGACACACCCAACAATCTCCCCCTTCAAATTTAGTCTCATCACATCACCTTGCTCACACTCCTAAGCCCAACTTTTACATGTTCTACTCAATCCCTCACATACCCACTTCATCCTATATAGACCCACCACCATGAGAGGAGCGATTATGGTTTTCAGGTGTTCCTAGCCCTAGGAGATTTACCCCGACCCGCTTCCTGGGAGAGTCCATAGAACCAGTCTCTGATACCACTTGTTGGAGAGAACCGGGCCTTATTAAGGAGGAGCACACAACAAGAATCTCATAATATACACGTTGTCTACCACACTTGACCCAAAATACTAGCCTATCAAGTCATGGGTCTAAGGTGTATATTAAGTCTTTCATTATTCCTTAAGTATCTGATGTGGGACTCTCGACTTACATGTGGACACACCTAGAAAACCCCACATAAGGCATTTAGGTTGTGGAGCCCTGCACCCGTAACCTTATCCGCGAGGGAGAAGCGATACCGGCCATCGATGGTAGCGGGGATGGCCTCCATGGGGATTTCCAGAATATCATCTTCGTCTTCCCAATCCGACATAGGTATCCGCTTCCCAGCTTTATATCCGGAGGAGGTTTGGGTTGCCCTTGCTGGATTGGCCACGACAATCGCCGAGTGGATCTGTGGTGTGGCAGAGGGGGCCCTGGTCACCTCTCGAGGCCTCGATGTAGCCTTCCCTGATTCTGCATGGGGTAATCGAAGGTCCAGCCAGGCCGGCGCCTGAGGTTCCTGTGGTAGACGAGGCCGAGAAGCTTCGTGCATGCTCCCCGATGAGTTCCCGTCTGAGCTGTAAGGGTCTCGAGGGTGTGTGGGTTGCGAGGGGGCACCAAAAACCATCGAATCTGGAGATGAGGGGACCGAAGGGAAGTTAATAATAGGTAAGAGACGATGGGGGAGAATGGGTTGTGCCCAGGGTGATGTTATCTAGGGATGACAATGGGGCGGGGATGGGCGGGGACCCCAGTCCCCGTCCCCGTCCCGCGTTCCCGCTACTCTCCCCATCCCCGCGTTGACCCTGCCCCGCAGGGATGGGGCAAATTGTCACGCCCCAATTCCGGTTCTTGCCCGGACCCGATGCATGACTAATATAAAACGAGTAAAAAGGCAATAACTCAACAATAAGTTCCTGTAAATCTCTAATATGAAACTCAAATCCACATAACTCAGTTTAAAACATAAATAACCCTCCAGGGGTGTAGTAATAATCCTCCAACATAGTTTGTTGAAAACTGAAATGAAATAAAAACGAAGTCTCTACCAAACACCCACACCAAGAAGCTCCCGAGCCTCTACTCCTCAATCAAGCCTGTAATCACAACAATAAACTCATAGGGGTGAGCTTGCGCTCAGTAGGGAAAATACCTAACAAGGTGGACGTTAAACTCAATAATTTTATCAGCAAAGTCAACAAGATAATTCTTAACAATCACGGGCAATAGGTAATCCACTCAATGCCGTGGCACATGAAGTCACCACCCTCCGATCCACATATGATGTTTCCTCTCGGATTTTCCCTCAAATCCAGAGGAGACGCATATCATTGAGGCGACCGGAAACAACCCTTCGGGGCGCTTATCATCGGGATTCTCAGAAACGTCTCCAAAGGATTTTATGTCCTCGGGAACCAAGGTATTACTCCCATCGGAAGCATACACTTGGGCAATTCAATAATAATCAGATAATAATTGAGTAACACACTCAAACCGAAACACGAAGCAATCCAATCCCAACAACCACCAATTCACTGTCACACATAACTCACACATCACCGTTTCACCACAACACACAGCACACGAATCACATAACCACAACACACAAATCACACAATCACAACTTACCGTTCACTTACCAGTCTCGACCCATCGGGGCATCGATCACCTGATTGCACCGCTCGGTACAACCAGTCATACTCGATGCTCCAAGCAACCATTTAAGGAAGACAAGCAATCATTCAAATACAATCAACGATCAAGTACGAGTTTAATCAACCAATCATAAAAACCTTCAATCGAGCATTCACATACGCAAATCAACTAGTTCCATTAGACTCTTTAGCCTATCCACTAAGCAACCTAACAACCAAGCATGTGATCCTAACACGCAACTAATCCGAGGGCTTTGCCAAGGCCACTCTACCAGACAAACAATTCCCAAGTATTGAAAGCGAGTTACACTATTGATTGGCATCCTAATCATTCACCACTAGACACTTCCGGTTATTAGTAATAGAAAGACAATTATTCTAGTTATTCGCATCTTATAGGCGTTTCTAGGACCTTTCCAATTTTATTAGCCTGACATGCATACTAAGCATCATAAACGAGGAGTTAAGGCTTTCCCTACCTCGAGGTCTTCCTCTCAACACTCTGATGATAAGCCCGGTGGTCGCCACTCCGTTCTTCACACGGGTCCCGGCGTGATCTTTGCTCTTCTAGCTCGGGTCCAAATTCTTCGCTCTCGGGCGAAGTCCCGTCTAGGTTTGACACATAAAATGTCCAAATCAATAATGATAAAAGTCCCAAGGTCCTCTGATGCTTAAATCCAATCACCAAAATCTCACCTTTAATTAAATAAAGTTGATTAATTAATCTGGTTTTTAAAATGGTTTTAAATGACTCGGGTTGACCCAGATCCAGACCTTGACCCGGATCCAGACCCGACCCGGTCCGGATCCAGACCCACTACTGAGCCTGGCCTGGCCCGCGAGGCGTATTGGGCCCAAAGCCCGTCTTCTATCGTCGTCTGGCCCAAGGCCCAACACCGGACCTGGTCCACTCGGTTATGTCCGGTCCCGTGCCTGAACTGACGGTAGCTCCGGCGAGACACGACTTCCGGCCGTCATCTGCGGCGTCTAGGAAAGCTCAGGGGAGGGGAGAACGGGGCGGAGTTGGTCGTTGAGACTCTGGCGACACTGTGACAGTGTCATGGTTGACTGGAAACGCGACCCGAGGCCTTTCGTCTCAGATCTGACGGAGGTGGGTTTCGCCGGCTAGGGTTCCGAGTCGCACAGCTCGTATCGAGCTCGGGAAGCCGGAATCTCGGCCATACGAGGTCAGGGAAGGACAAGGACGACGTGAGAAGGGTCGAGACGGACACCCACCGTCTTTGACGCACACGGCGAGCTCGAATTTCCCGTCGACGGCGCTGGCTCGTTTGGTTCGAAAAAGAAGAGAAGGGAGAGATAGATGGGGGTTCCTGGGTTTCGTTGTCGCGTGGTTGAGGTGGGGAGTAACAACAGAAGAAGGAGCACGAAGGGGGAGCTCCGGCGGTGGTTCGGGACGTGCGACGACAAGAGTCAAGAGATTTCTGGCGAGAGGAAGACGAAGGGGCGAAGTAGAAGATGTGAACAGTACCCGTTTAAGGTTTCGGCCCCAATTTATAGTGGAGCTGCGCGAGCCTGGATTGGGCTTGCAGGCTGGGCTGCGCATTTGATGCGAATGGGCCGGAGCTGGCCCAAACTCAAGCTTGGCCCAAAACTGCTGCTTCTCCTTTTTTTTTGATTTTTCTCTTTCAGAAACAGCTTGTTGCAAACTTCTACCCTCACGTTTCAGCTCGCACTTTACTACTCTTTTAAACGAAGTGGGTTTTAGAATCTACCCCCCTTAAAGAAATTTCGTCCTCGAAATTTAACATGAACGTGCTCCTCTTATCCAAATCTTAGGGAACGTTCGATTACGACTCACCTGTGAGGGAGCCGCGGTGTACTTCCGTAGTTCGGAGACGCGTGGGAGTTGCCAGACAACGGTTCTGGCTCTGTCTGAAGACCTCAAATGTACAAAAACTTGCGGGGCCAACTTGCCTCTGTCGTTGTCAATCCGTTAAGGCTCCTTTTTTTTGTTTTTTTTGAACCTATAGTTGCTAAAGGCAGTGAGCTGGCGAGATGTCACGTATTTATATCCTGGAGAGTACCAAGAGCCGTCCAGCTGTGGGGCAGAGCCAGACACCAGCTGTTGTCCTGGCAGGGTCAGTGAGCGCCCAGGGAGCTGCTCCCACAGAGCACCAGAGTTTCGGGGATAGACCGGTAGGGTCATCACCTAGAGTTCCTCCAGTCGCAGAGCCGACTCAAACGACCCAATTGAGGAGGTGGTTCGCGCAGTGTTAGATGCGCTCAGCATGAGAGTACAACACCGGCACAAGAGTCTGTGCCTACTGCCGACGCAGTCACTACCGAGATGCCAGGCCAGGTGGATAGTTACACGGCCCAGGCACACTCAGGAGTTTTCATAAGTTGAGTACACCAGTTTAATCCGGGAAATTCAGACCCCGAGGCAGTTGTATTATGGTTGGAGTGGATTACCCACAACCTTAATACAGTTAGAGTATTCGGATATTCGTTGGAGAATATGTTCCACGACCCCCCCCCCCCCAACCGAGGGAGAGGCACGATACTGGAAGCAACGTGCGCATACCAGATTTGGAAATGACTTCCACCCGTTTAGCGGACTGTCCCTGGGACAGTGTTTCCTTCGATCTATTCGAGATGACCGACATCAGCAGTTGTGGATATGCAGTGAAATGGGGGACCGTCTATGAGTATTAGGCGAGGTTCATGTCCCTGTATCGTTCCGCACCGGGATGGTGCCGGCCGAGAAGAGCCGTCGTAGGCATTAGAGCTGTTCGACATCGAGGTACCTTGTTTTTAATTTCGAGGACGAAATTTCTTTAAGGGGGGTAGATTGTAAGACCCGCTCCCAGTCGAACCGGCGGCTTTTCAAGCAAGTTTGACTTGCTACCGGAAAGTCAACCGATGACTCAAGAAGTCACTCGGGACTTTTCCGGAACCCAAATGACTTAGCCATCATCACGGTTGGCTTAAGGGGAGAAATCCCTTTCGTTTGAGTATAATGTTGGAGGAAGTCAATTTTGGTCAAAACGAGACTTTTTATCGACTAAAAGCATTATTTTATTGTGCTGGAAATTATTTTGGAAAAATAAATAACCTACTTGGACACTTGTCCCTTTTTGGTTGGAAGGGAGAGAGGGGAGTGGTCTTGGACCATTATACCCTCCCAAAAGCTTCTACAAGGGATTCTAGCTCAAGGGGTTTTAGTCATTTGATACATCTAGGTATTATTTGAGTTTGGAAGAGTAAAATCAACTCATTTCTTGTGGTGTAGCCGAAAATTGGAGGAGGAGCAAGGGAGAAGAGCTCCCATGGAGCTTTGAAGAAGAATCAAGGAAAAGGAGGCCACTTGAAGTCTTCATCTAGCCATCCCTTCTCAAAATCCTTACCATCTTCTTCATCTCACTCTTCTAGAGGTAATGGAACTCTCTAATCCTCATTTCCCTTCATCTCTTTTCATGGGTTTTGGGTGAAATTGCTAGATGTTGTTGGGTTTGAGTAGAAATGGTGGGAGATGTTGTTGATAAGAAGCTTTGTTGTGTTTTGTGAGAAATCCTTAGTTTGTTGGAGCTTTTAAGTTGATTTTGATTTGATGAATCATTAGAAACTTGCTTATTTGTTGATTCCTACCACGGGTAGAGGAGTATTGAAGGATTTGGACTGTTTTGGTAGTTGGAAGGGGTAAAATTTGGGGTTTGAAGTTGGTTTTTCGGAGAAAAAGAGTTGGAGGTTGAAGAAGGGCGAAACTGCCCTGGTGCGCCACGGATCCGTGACGGATCCTGTGACGGGCGACGTCACGGCTCCGTGAGGGAGTCCGTGACGGCACTCGTCACGGCTCCGTGACGGTAATCGTGATGGTTGACGTCACGGATCCGTGACCAGGTCCGTGGCCGAGCCGGGTGGGGGTTTCTTTGGGGGTCTTTCACCTTGGTTGATCTTGGTTTTGAGCTGAACTTTGGAAGGGCTTTGGGGGTCTTTCTTGCTGTTTAAGTGGAGTCTAATTAACGTTTCTTTGTGTCCAAGACTTAGAGGATCGAGCTAGAGGAGCAAGGATCACGCCGGGACCCGAGTGAAGAACGGAGTGGTGACCACCGGGCTTATCATCAGAGTGTTGAGAGGAAGACCTCGAGGTAGGGAAAGTCTTAACCTCTCGTTTAAATGCTTAGTATGCATGTTAGACTAATAAAATCGGAAAGGTCCTAGAAATGCCTTTAGGATGCGAATAACTAGCGTAATTGTCTTTCAATTACTAATAACCGGAAGTGTCTAGTGGTGAATGAATAGGATGCCAATCACTAGTGTAACTCGCTTTCAATACTTGGGAATTGTTTTACTGGTAGAGCGGCCTTGGCAAAGCCCTTGGATTAGTTGCGTGTTAGGATCACATGCTTGGTTGTTTGGTTGCTTAGTGGATAGGCTAAAGAGTCTAATGGAACTAGTTGAATTGCATATTTGAATGCTCGATTGAAGGTTTTTATGATTGGTTGATTAAACCCCCGCTTGACTGTTGAATGTATTTGAATGATTGCTTGATTTATTTAAATGGTTGCTTGGAGCATCGAGTATGACTGGTTGTACCGAGCGGTGCAATCAGGTGATCGATGCCCCGATGGGTCGTGACTGGTAAGTGAACGGTAAGTTGTGATTGTGTGATTCGTGTGTTTGATTATGTGATTCGTGTGCGGTGTATTGTGGTGAAACGGCGATGCGTGAGCTATGTGTGATAGTGGATTGGTGTTCGTTGGGATTGGATTGCTTCGTGGTTCGGTTTGAGTGTGTTACTCAATTATTATCTGACTATTATTGAATTGCCCAAGTGTATGCTTCCTATGGGAGTAATACCTTGGTTCCCGAGGACATAAATCCTTTGGAGACGTTTCTGAGAATCCCGATGATAAGCGCCCCGAAGGGTTGTTTCCGGTCGCCTCAATGATATGCGTCTCCTCTGGATTTGAGGGAAAATCCGAGAGGACACATCATATGTGGATCGGAGGGTGGTGACTTCATGTGCCACGACATTGGCTGGATTATCCATTACCCGTGTGTTAAGAACTATCTTGTTGACTTGTTGTTGATTTTAGTGCGTTTAAAGTCCACCTTGTTATGGATTTTCCCTACTGAGCGCAAGCTCACCCCTATGAGTTTATTGTTGTGTTTACAGGCTCAATTGAGGAGTAGAGGCTCGGGAGCTTCTTGGTGTGGGTGTCTGTAGAGACTTCGCTTTTATTTTATTTCTGTTTGGAACAAACCTTGTGGAGGATTATTATTACACCCCTGGAGGGTTATTTCTGTTTTAAACCGAATTTTGTGGATTTGAGTTTCCTATTGGAGTTTTTCAGGAACTTATTGTTGAGCTATTGCCTTTTAAATCATTTTTTTGCTAGTCATGCCTCGAGTCCGGGCAAGAACCGGATTTGGGGCGTGACAATTTGGTATCAGAGCCTGGTTTCATTTGAAACAGGAGTCTTGTGAACTCGTTTTCAAACCTCGGACCGAAGTCAATTAGGTGGGTAGAGTTAGGGAGTCTGAGTCGTGATACTTAGTGATGCGATTTGGAAACATTGATGCAGAGAGTTGGAACGACCTGAGTCATGAGTCGCTTTAATGTTTGTCCTAAATGAAATCTTTACACTACAATGTTTGCATTACTTGATTGGTATCCTCTCCCTAGTGATCGGTGAAGCCGAATGGTTGAGATCGAAATTGGATTAACGGGCGATGATCGACCCGTTATGCATTCATTGCAGAGTGAGCCAACGGTTGGTGGGTTTCCATTTTGGTGGATCATTTCGAAAACTTTCAAGTTGTAGTTTGGTCTTGTTCAAGTGTTGACTTGTGATTGACCGCTTTTCTGGAGCATGAGTACTTCATGTGTGCCGTGGGGTTGTTGAGCCCTTGTTATTAGTTGTGTTTGGCTGGTCATGAGAGCCCGTGTTATTGTTGTGTTTACAGGCTCGATTGAGGAGTAGAGGCTCGGGAGCTTCTTGGTGTGGGTGTCTGTAGAGACTTCGCTTTTATTTTATTTCTGTTTGGAACAAACCTTGTGGAGGATTATTATTACGCCCCTGGAGGGTTATTTCTGTTTTAAACCGAATTTTGTGGATTTGAGTTTCCTATTGGAGTTTTTCAGGAACTTATTGTTGAGCTATTGCCTTTTAAATCATTTTTTTGCTAGTCATTCCTCGAGTCCAGGCAAGAACCGGATTTGGGGCGTGACAGCGGGGAACTGGGATTTTATTCCCCGTATCATTCTCGTTCTGTGGGGGATTTTATTCCCTACTCCGTTCCTACCCCATACTCATTACCCGAAAAATGCACATTTTAAATGACAACTCTCAATCCATAATTTTAAATAACAAGCGTAGTCAACCCATAATTTAAAACAACATACATATAAAATAAACATTATGACGATGACATCCATGTCTCATAATAGTTTACCCATAATAAAAAAGTGTCTTAAAGTTCCCAACTTGACTTCATAATGATATAAATAGAATCAACACGTTGCTATTCATCATGGGACTCTGTGTAATCTGTAAACAAATAACATATTCGAATTGGTGAAATAAGCAACAATCATTATTTGACATATTCCAACTAAATTTTATATATTTTAGATATAAAATATAAATAAGAAAATATCAAATGTAAAAACAAGAATGGTGTGTCCATCAAACTTTTTTACATGCATAGAAGTCAAATCTTTAACAAAAAACAAAAACAAATGTGTTATGTGTATATTATTAAAATTTTATTTTAAAACTAATAGTGCGGGGCGCGGGGCGCGGGGCGAGGTTCCCTGCGGGATGGGGACTGCTTACCCCGTCCCCGTCAAAATCCCCATTTAATTCCCCGTATCCCATCCCGTTTAAAAAACCCCCGTCCCAAATCCGTCCCGCACTGGGCGGGGACAGGGATCCCCGTGGGGAATGGGGCGTTTTTCCATCCCTAATGTTGTCCATCGTAGATAGTGAAGTTAAGGCCATGGAACGTAACAGCAAGATTGGAAGAAAAAAAGAAAGATTTTCTTAACCCTAATATCAGTATCTCTGACTTATTTAAGCGTGTATAATTCTTATTTAATACTTTGAGTTCCCATAATTTTCATGTTAATTACTACAGAAACACAAGGTAATGATTTAAAATATTGAGTACCGTTTAAACGAATTTTAAAAAGTTATAATATCATTTAGACAAATTTATAGCTATGTGTAACTAGATGTAACTCACTATTAAAAGCCAGTAGACCTAAAACTCAGCTCTCGTCTACCCTAGCCACCAGGGTTTCTCTATACCCTAGCCGTCAGGGTTCGTCGTCACAACAGCCTTCCACCGGCCCACCATCGCGATCACCTCCATTGAGCACTTCACGTCGTCATCGTCACACTGTAACACCCCACCGTGCCTCACACAGAGCCCCACGTGCGGCGATGTTAGGTCTGCAGCCCAATACACCCCAACCCCTCAGGTGTACTGTTCTGAGAGAAATACCAACCTAGGTTGTTGGTGAGACTTGAACCCAAGACCTCACCCTTTATAGCATTTCCTTGAGTGATGTTATCACCAATTACCTAGGTTGGTATTTGTCTCAGGACAGTACACCTGAGGGCTTGGGGTGTATTGGGCTGCAGACCTAACATCGCCGCGCGTGGGGCCCTGTGTGGGACGGCGGGATGTTACAAAAAAGTGCACTTTTTGTAACACCCCGTCGTGCCTCACATAGAGCCCCACGCGCGGCGATGTTAGGTCTGCAGCCCAATACACCCCAACCCCTCAGGTGTACTGTCCACAGACAAATACCAACCTAGGTTGTTGGTGAGACTTGAACCCAAGACCTCACCCTTTATAGCATTTCCTTGAGTGATGTTATCACCAATTGAGCTGCAGCTCAATTGGTGATAGCATCACTCAAGGAAATGCTATAAAGGGTGAGGTCTTGGGTTCAAGTCTCACCAACAACCTAGGTTGGTATTTGTCTATGGATAGTACACCTGAGGGGTTGGGGTGTATTGGGCTGCAGACCTAACATCGCCGCGCGTGGGGCCTTGTGTGGGACGGCGGGATGTTATAAACACCAAGCACACACGTCCTCCTGTCGAAATCATGATTCCGCCGTCTCATCGCCATCAGTGCTCGAACCCTAGACCGTGGGCGCCGGAGCTCATTAACTGGCCCCGCCCCGGCATGCATGGTCAGCCCAGGCCCCCGGCGACCATGCCTGGCCATGACGGGTGGTTCATGCATGGAGCGCTCCGAGATACGAGGTGGTCATTCCCGTTCTGGATTGGAGCACCACGGATGGAACCGGATCGGCTCGACGAAGGTCGTCACTCGAATCAACATTTTCAACCGGACCGATATCGGTGGATGCACTAGGAAGGAACGCGACGCCGAGATCTGGTTCCCGGTCTCCCACCGTCAATCGTTGACCCATATCTGTATCGGCGGGAACAGGACCGGCGTCTTCCATGGTCGCCAGAATATCAGTTCGGGTTTGGTCGTCCCATGCAACCAATATACTCGGGGGAAGTCATAATCCCTAGGGTGCATGAAAACCCTAGGGTACTCCCGAACCCTGGCATGACTGTACCATGGATGACCACTACTATCCCTAGTGATTATACAACCATGGAAGATAGTGATAGCCTTGCTCGAGACCGTGCTCTGAATCCAGTGGAGGTCAACCGGAAGGGGGAGGCGTCTGGCCGTCTTAGACCACAGAGGAAGATTGGCAACAGGAAATGGTCGCCTGAGCCTAGGTTGTGAGACTTGAAGAACTGTACTTTAGCTCGCAGAGGGATCCTGAGATTCACTACCGCCAGGGGACCCAGACCCAGGGTGATCAAGACGGGACATAAGCCATCACAGGAGCCTCCACAGGAGCCACCACAGGAGACACCAAAGGAACCTATGCCGGTGCCGTCCATCACTGCGCAGGAACAAGAAACGGAAGTCAGCTCGGGGGGTTCTCACCTCCTGGGGGTGAATGATCCTCCAGGGCGGGGGTGGGAAGGACCGTCTGGGGCCTATACCCACAGACCCGGGACACCTGCAGCCGGGAGGTCTCGGGGAATCTGCAACAAAGGCTCCTTTTCAACCTACTTTTATTGTTTTAGGACGAATAAGATATTGGCTAGGTAGTTTTATTAGCGTTATTTACATTCCGTTCGAAACGTTGGATCGAGGAACTCTTGTGTTTGGATCTGCGATGAAAAGCAGACTATATGTATGGAACCTTGTGCGCCCGATGGGCTACGGCCGATTTGAACAAAAACTGGTATCCGGGACTGTTAGGTCCCCCCCCCCCCTGCAAGCACGATTTTATCGTAATACTACTTATTTCCCGTTTCAAAAAAAAGATGTAACTAACTATTTTATTAATTATCTTAATATCTTACTCATTGTTAATAGTAGCAAACTGTATATTTAAAAGGTGAATTGTATATATTTATCTTAATAATTTGTCCCAAATACATTTTCAGTTATTAGTTTTTTTTTTGAAGTGGAACGTAACCATGTATTAACAGATAATAAAAGTCTGACTCAAAATAGATAAACCAAAATCAACATGCAAGAGTATTGAAAAATGGGCCTTTACAACTTGGAACTAAAATGACAGAATATCAAATAACAAAATATAAATGCTCAATTACTTGAAATATTTCACTGAGATATCTAGAAGGTAATATTGTGATAGCGTCCGAAGAAACTGGTACAACGCATTCGAACTAGAAGCTAGGATGGAGCATGCCCATTTTCAGAGTGACGTTGAGGCAGCCTTTATACTCCCCAAGGAACCAACATGAGTCGTCCTACCTGAAATGTTAGTGTAAGGCTCCATGAGCGCGAGAGTGCTGACCCCCGGGGTGGTAGGAGAGTACTGTGCCAGAACTTGGTGGGACCATTACAACCATATGTTCAGTAAGGCGGTGTTGCTGGCCGACCCCCACTGGAACACGAGCTCCTCATTGACCGAGGCGAGGGTGCTTGCTGCCCTTCGCAAGTATTCTTGTTGCCTCATCGAGCTCCATAATGCCATCTAACATCGTGATTACGCCATTACTACTCCCACCTCCCTCCGCCCCAATCATGAAAAAAATCAATCACACTCCACTTGCGACTTCCCAATCATCGCACACTACCCCAACCACCGACGAACCACATGAGATCGGGAGAGTGACAATCGCACTCTCCGTCTCACCCTTGGCTCTCGATCCCCTCCAACAATCTAGGACAACTCCAAACCCCATTCCCTACCGCTTCGAACTAATCGCACACGTTGTGGAGAGCCAAAAACAATACCATCGTTGTTTTGGCACACATACTGAAGATTGTACAGAGAACTAGACACACTAGCAACTGATCTTTTCTCTCCCTCTCGTAACGCCACTAGGCTCGTGTTCATCGTCCTAGGGACTATGAAGATACAATCCATGAAACTCAAGCTTTGAGACCACCAAGTGGTCGTGCACAGATGTACGACATCGACAATCCTAAAAGGGAATGCCTCCTTGAATCCGACGGTGAATTGGATTTTAAATGCACAACCATCGAAGGTACAAACCCTATGTCGTTGTCATCCAACTTACGCCAAATAATACTTGCAGAGACTTACATAAGAGCCTCTGCACCATGCAGACCCACACACCGGACCACTATTCGCAAATCGTGAGATTGTGGTTCGCGGTTCGCGATTCGCATGTTATGGTGTGTGTGATTCGCGAACCGTGAACCACAAGCTTGTGAGTCGCGAGTCACAGTGCTAACCACGAACAATAATTGTGGTTCGTTGGTGCGCAATGCGTGGTTCGCTGGCCACCAATGAACGCCCGCCACGTGGCGTATTGAGGCAAAAAAAATCGGACTGTTGGAAACGATCCGAAATGCAACGATTACATTTTTTTTAATTAAATTCAATACAAAATTAATACAAAAAACCAATTTTTTTCTCCACCTATAAATACACCTTCCCACATTCATCCAACCCACAACAGTTCTCTTAATATTCTCTTAAATTTCACGAAGGTATATCATCCTTTTGTAGAAGGAGATGGATCTTGATAATAGTGGATGGAACAAAGAAAGGTACAGAGAGCGGGTCGCTGAGCTCTATCTAAAGACGTTGAAGAGCGGCGAGTCAAAGCATTTCAACTTCCACCATTGGATCGAGCCGTTGGAAAACGAAGAGAAGTTCTGGGCAGAGGAAGGCACGGACGGGGCTATACGACGACGATTGGATGAGGTCGGTAGTTACAGATCAACGCCACTCACTTCACTTCCCACCGATGATGGCAATGTTACAGCTCTCGATGGTGACTCCCAACCTGGTGGGGTATTCTCCGATACGATCGAGGGCCCAAATCCCTTAAGTACCCCAATTGCCCCTCAACGTGTACAAAAGCGCCCAATTGGCAACAAGGCCGGGAAGAGGAAGGGAAGGGTGTTGTAGACCGAGTATATGTCCTTACCAAATGCAAACCGAGTAGCTGCCTGCGAAAATGTTATCTTAATATTTCTCACAATGTGACAAGATCTAGAAACAAATTGACTCCCTCCATTAAAATTGTAATACTTGAACGAATTAATTAATGTATTATTCGGTTTTTATTTAATTTCTTTTTCATTAATTAAAAGTTGAAGTTTAATTTGTATTTTAGTTATTTTTTATTAATTAATTTTATCAAAATTTCAATTTTATTTATTATTTACTATTTAAATATGAATTAAACAAATTCAACAAAAGAATAGTTAATTATCCAGTCAACATCCACTCAGCATTTCTGCAAACCAGAATCTTCATACATGATCCTCTCACTATGAAAACAGCTCAGTTTTAATCACAACCGATTTCACAATCGATACAACACTTCCGAAATAGGAATAAAACCATTCTTGGGTTGTGCCAAATGGGAGATTACAAATAAACACCTTTGTTAATCTCAAAGAAGGCTTTGCATAACGTTGATTCTGCTCCTTAACGGGCATGTTTCACGACTATGCACTAGATCCCCGATACCCACATCTGTCGCCGAAATCGTCGGAGCAGAAGAACTTGCGCCTCTCATCGCATAAGAGAGGAGTCATTGTCACTGGTTGATTAATGGGGTGAAATTTTAATCTATCCCACGCAAGGACTTATATTTTGGGTTAGATGGAAAAAATTATTTTAAAATACGGATAACGAATTATAAATTATCTAAAGTTTAAAAATATAAAACCAAATATTTTTTTTGACTAAAAAGGTGCAATTTTATTAATTAAAATTCAACGGCAATAGTAGTGATCGGGGAAACCCCTGACCATGGTAGAATAGTTATTTCATGGTATCGAGCCCTTAAGGTCTATCTACGCATAACTTTGTAGCAAATGAACCGACACATGCGGTTTGTTGGGGACCCATAAAGGCGAACATATAGTAAATAAGAATGAAATCGGTGTCTGTCGCTCAAGGCATTCTCATCTATTGTATATTCTGTAAAATGCGACCGAACCTGCTAACACCGGTTTCCAAAGGAGGAGAGCGACGATGGTAGATGTGATTCAAGGATCCCTCCCGGTAAAAGTCTCTGAATCCTTGGGTAGAAGTGTTGAATCTTCGCTCACCAATTATGAACCTTGCAAAAAACAACAAAACATGTAAAGTAAAACAAGTCCAGGCGATTATCCGAACCCAGACCCGAGATAGAGATCTAGAAGGAGGCCACAATGGAGGCCAAGGAGGTGGATACACCGATGACGACTTCAGTTGTGGTTAAAGAGGGGCGGCGGGGGCTGCTCAACAGAGGGGATCCGGACTGGCGGCGGTGGTGATCGTGGGGATGCTGTGGGGAAAATTGGGGGCGGGCGATTCATGGGAACCGCATACGGCGGAGGTGGTGGTGATCGTGGGGATGTTGTGGGGAAAATTGGAATCGGGCGATTCATGTGAACCGCAGGCGACGGAGTAGAGGAGGATGAGGAGGGACGCCCTAAAGACAGAGTTGGATCACCGACCAGATATCGGGAGAATCAAAGTCTTTTGAGAAGAAAAGCCTCCATTGATACTAGCAGATGTGAAACTCTAGCGGAGCTCGAAGTTAGTATCCTATCTATCTATACTTTACGATCAATTTAAAACCAAATATTTTAAATTTTGATTACATGTTATTTATACTTCTTTTTTAGAATTGTACAAAAAGTCATAAACATATAACAAATTAAAACGGGGATGTCAAACTTAATAGTCTTTACCTTTTCCAAATATTGAATTTCAACTGTTTATTTCAACTTCAAGCTTCAACAATTCGTTTGTCTATTTTTGCATTTTCCCTAGTTTTCACCAACTCTCTTCATCAAGACTCTTAAAGTAATTCTTCGACGCAAACATGGTAACACTCTCTTCCCATACTTGCATGTAGGAGCATGTTATGGTCCTGGATTCGTGTCATGGAACCCTAGTACGAGCCCGTTATAAAGGGAACTCAAAGACCTTCGGAGAGACCAAAATATTCTTATTATTCAAGTCTGTTTTATTCATAATACTCTCTTGCTATATATAGCCAAGAGGTTACCTAAAACCAAAACCCTAATACCATTGTAATTGGTAATTATCTAACTTACCTATTCCTAATAATATTAATTGCCAACTAGGTTTCCAAATCCTAATACGGGTCGTACGACCCGTACAAGGTTGACTAAACCCACCCAAGTGTGGCCGGCTAGGGTTGAGGGATTGTATTAGTTATTTCCTTTTTATTTATGTCTTTGAGTTCAAGTAATATTAGGAATAGGTAAGTTAGATATTTACCAATTATAATTGTATTAGGGTTTTGGTTTTAGGTAACCTCTTGGTATATAGGGTTTTGGTTTTAGGTAACTCTTGGTATATAGCCAAGAAGTTACTTGAAACCAAAACCCTAATACAATTATAATTGGTAAATATCTAACCTACTTATTCCTAATATTACTTGAACTCAAAGACATAAATAAAAAGGAAATAACTAATACAATCCCTCAACCCTAGCCGGCCACACTTGGGTGGGTTTAGTCCACCTTGTACGGTCCGTACGACCCATAACATCACTATAGTCCTGGATTTGCGTCATGGAACCCGAGTACGAGCTCGTTATAAAGGTAACTCAAAGACCTTCGGAGAGACCAAAATATTCTTATTATTCTAGTCTGTTTTATTCATAATACTCTCTTGCTATATAGAGCCAAGAGGTTACCTAAAACCCAAACCCTAATACCATTATAATTGGTAAATATCTAACTTACCTACTCATAATAATATTAATTTCCAACTAGGTTTCCAAATCCTAATACACTTGTAAAATAAGAAAACTAATGAAAGGAAATATTATTTCAGCCGACTATTCCCTCTTGCACGCGCGACCTATTCATCTTGGTTGCGCGTGCAGCTTCTCCTCCCAATATGGTGGGCTTATCTCATCCCTTTACGGCCCGTAAGGCCCATAACATCACTTTCCCTCGCACACAGTGCTTGTCCTCAAGCGCATTAGATGGATCGATGTCCTTTGTATTCGCGCTGGCAGCTTCGGACTCGTCCTCAATCAAGTACAGAAACTTTTTCAATATAAGTCTCTCTCTACTAATTACCTCCCAAAGTGCCAAGTCACTAATATGTGTTCCAACAAGAAGCATTGTTGGCTGCACAAGATGGAAAGTCATGGTTTTAACAGCAGAATCATGATTCAAAATTATTTGTGCCGCCGGAGCTGGTGGTGGTTGTTGCCGACCAGCCGCGACTGAGCTCGTTTCCTGCGGAGGTGCGGACAGTGCACGAATCTGCAACTCCAAGTCCTCCAGTTTTAGTTGATCAGCTGCACGATGTGTCTGGGCTGCAGCAAACGCAGTCTTCTTTGCCCAGTGAGCAACATACATGCCAAAAAAAATCATCGAACTTTTGTTCTAATGACTTTGGTGGCTCCATAGATTTCGGCTCCATAACGCTTGTCTCTGATACCAATATGTTATGGTCTTGGATTCGCGTCATGGAACCCGAATACGAGCTCGTTATAAAGGGAATTCAAAGACCTTCGGAGAGACCAAAATATTCTTATTATTCAAGTCTGTTTTATTCATAATACTCTCTTGCTATATATAGCCAAGAGGTTACCTAAAACCAAAACCCTAATACCATTATAATTGGTAATTATCTAACTTACCTATTCCTAATAATATTAATTGCCAACTAGGTTTCCAAATCCTAATACACTTGTAAAATAAGAAAACTAATAAAAGGAAATATTATTTCAACCGACTATTCCCTCTTGTGCGCGCGACCTATTCCTCTTGGTTGCGCCTGCAGCTTCTCCTCCCAATATGATGGGCTTATCCCATCCCTTTACGGTCCGTAAGGCCCATAACAGAGCAAGACTGACTTAATGTATTTCATGGAACACCCTAAGCATATAAGAATTGGTCTAGTGATATAAGTCCTTTAAATATTTACAAGGGAGTGTAGGTTTGAATCACCATAGGTACATCCTGATTTTTTCAGCTTTATTGTGGCTATCCTTGAAAAAACTTTTTAGTTCCGTCGCTGTGTAGAAGGATCAAAGTCATAAAACACATGTAATAAGGTCATACAAAACATTTGATGAGTGATAAAAATCATGTAATGAAGTGTAAAACACATATACCGAGGTGATAAAAAACATGTAATAAGGTGACAAAAACATATGATAAGGTGATAAAAGAAGAATCATGTGATGAAGTGATAAACAGATAAGGTGAGGTACGAGCTTTCAAAGAGCCACGACTTTCTCTCTTCAGAGGCGAACCCTACTACTTCACCTTCTTCTTTGTGTCGCCTCCGCCAGCGGCAACTGTGGCTCCGTCCACGAGGGCTGCAGGTGGAGCTCTTCCCCACCGCTGATGCACCCAACTCTCTCCCGTTTCTGTCCACTCCGTCCGTCCGCCCCAAGCCTCCACCGGAGCACAGCCGACCTTGTACCACCTGTCACGCCCCAAATCCGGTTCTTGACCGGACTCGAGACGTGACTAGCAATTTACAACCAAAACAAGATAAAGGAAAATAAATAGAGTTCCAAACTAATATAAAACCTTCAAAAGTAAGAGTCACAACTCAGTAATAAATATAAAAATCCAACACAAGAGGTGCACGTCTTTAAATCTAGCTAAACCCTCATAGCTCCCAAGCTGCGAGAGTCCAGCTAATACTGCTCCCGCTCAACACCTGAAACACCACAAAGACAGGAAGGGTGAGCTTACGCTCAGTAGGAAAAATGCATAACCAGGTTACCCTTTTTGTTCAACAATAAGACTTCGTAAATTTAGTTCAAATCTCAAATGCGAAGAACTTTAACACTTTCGATGAATCAACAATAATCGTAGGAAAATACAGAAATCAAAGCATTTCGTAAATAATCAATAAAGGATAGGGTGATTAATTAATGCCGTGGGACATGAAGTCGCCACCCTCCGATCCACAATACTCATTGTGTCATGTCGGATTTTCCCTCGGTCCAGAGGAGACGCATAACATCACAAAGACGTTTAACGTCGGGGCTACCGGAAACAACCATTCACGTTGCATATCGTCGGGATTCCCGGAAACGTCTCCAAAGGACCATATGTCATAGGGAACCAAGTAACACTCCCGCAGGACGCATACGCTTGGGTGAATCAACAAGTAACCAAACCCGCAAAGTAAACCATCCAAATGCCCCGCAGGGACCAATAATACCCACACCGGACTCCTCAACGGTGTAGGTCCAACTACCAATGCCCCGCAGGGTAAACCATTCTCTGCACCGGAATCCTCCACGGTGTATATCCAATAACCAATGCCCCGCAGTGTCCTTAACCATTATATTACCCTACACCGGAATCCTCAACGATGTAGGTACTATTCCAAATCGTCATTAATCATTCTCTCATCCTACACCGGACTCCTCAACGGTATAGGTATCATACCGTATTAACAATAACCATTATATCATCCTACACCGGACTCCTCAACGGTATAGGTACCATACTGTCTCAGCAATAACCGTTATACCACCCTACACCGAAATCCTCAACGGTGTAGGTACCATTCCCCGTAGAATCTATCAAACAATGCCCCGTAGGGTCCACAATCAATATCCCGCCGGATCACTCAAACAATGCCCCGTAGGGTCCATAACCAATCATAGAAATACACACGTTCATCAATACACACCACACAGAATTCATACCCATAATTACACTTACCATCACTTACCACTTGCTCTCCACCGGTCAATCGATCACCTGATCGTGCCTCCTTGGCACAACCAGTCATACTCGATCAACCATTCAATCATTTAAACATTCAATCAATCGACCAATGATTCAAGCGTTCAAGTTCAACATTCAAACATTCAAGCATGCGTTCGATCTAGTTTCGTTAGACTCTTAATTGTCCTAATGACTAGCAAGCAAGCATGTGAAGCTAACA